>VBSM01000272.1:19126717-19147206 GCA_008086735.1 Cheirogaleus medius | reverse complement strand
ACCCTAACAATATTTGTACCCCCATTATATGATGGAATAAAAGGAAAAAAAAGAGAAATAATTGCATGAATAAAAATAACAAAAACAGGCCAAGATTAAAATGCTAAAAATTACAATTGTGATGTTAGAGGCATAATAGAAACATGAGTTATTTAAATCCTTACTGTCAAACTGCCTCTAGTGTTATTTTCCATAATTTAAATAAATATATAAAATGTAAAATCAGCCTTTGCCACATACCTGATAAGGAATCTTGGAGTAGTTATTCAATCTCTGTAAGCCATATTTTCCTCATCTAGAATATGGCTATAATAAAAATTACTTCATGTGTGAATGTGAGTTAAATGAGACACTGAATATACAGTGCTCAGTAGACACCCTGCCAGAAGGGTGTTTGGTAAATGATAAACTAAGGCTCAATTTTTCACCTTTTTTACCAATCTCAGTTGCCCATGTAGACTTATCAATAGATGGCCATATATCCTAGTTAATATCTATGATGCCACAGTAATTACCACTTTCATTTTCAAAAGTGTTCCAATCTGGTTGATAAATCATATGATCACACTACTAACCCATAATAACACCAATATAATAAAGAGAAAGAAATTAGAGATTCCTTTCAAGCTCATAAGATACTTCTGTCAGCATACTACTTACCTAAGATGTGATAAGTGAAGATTGTCCATTATATGCAATGTATTGAGTTTTACATATAAATCATTCAATCATTGAAAGGTTCAACTCATTA
Organism: Cheirogaleus medius; assembly: GCA_008086735.1. Lineage (NCBI taxonomy): Eukaryota > Metazoa > Chordata > Mammalia > Primates > Cheirogaleidae > Cheirogaleus > Cheirogaleus medius. Next base: position 19,146,455 of record VBSM01000272.1, on the reverse strand, counting down.
GTATCTTTGAGCCATCAAAGATGAGAATGCAGTTATTAAAGTATAGATTCTATAACAATACATGTATTGATGGCCACTTGGGTTGATTCCACTTATCACTTCTAGTCAAACTGTACAAAAGGAAATTATGTAACCAAAACATATATACCCCTGTAAAATTCTGAAAAAAAAAGATTCTATAATAATATAAATAAATGATTTGGAATTTAGTTTTATTGTCAACAACTTTTAAAATGGTTAAATTGAGTAGTTATATTTGTTTTTCCATCAAAAAACATCCTAGGTTACCATACTCAGGAAAAAAGATCACTAGGTAGACACAGAATTAAATTGAGGTATTACTATCCACCTTCCCTTCCCTAAATAGCTCACTATGCTTCTTTGAAGCACATTTTAAGTTACTAGGATACAAACATATAAAATTAACTTTTTAAATTATGATGAAGCCCCATGTGAGCACTATAACATTATGAATTGACTCTTTTCTCATTTTAAATAGACTATATCTTTTGAAAGATTTTATTATGAATTTCTCATTTAAAAAAGCAGGCATATTATCTACTAGAATTACATTGATTGGACAGGGAAAATTAGTTTTACCTGTGCATTTTTAAATGACCTATCTGTAATGTCTAATCACCTCAGACAAAGATATTATGTTCCGCCGAAGTTGTACTTAGCAGTGCCTCTGCAATGCTAGTCTTAGCAATTAGGACTCAATCTTCCAGCCATTATGCATACAACTGCCAGCGACCCGGAAAACTCCTGCTGACACCAGAGGAATATAATGAATGCATAATAGCCCATCCCCAATCCATCCCCCTTTCAGAGTCTGTGTATCTCTTCTTCACACAGAACTTACTTTCACCTAAATGAAAGCATCAAGTGCAGAAATATATGCAGTGGGCCTAAAGAGAATAAAATTTTTAGTAGATAATGACTGTGAGTGATCAACACTCTTTAAATGGCTCTAGAATGAGACTTTTTAGTGTGAGGGGACTTAAAGGATCTCTACTGCTTTCCAATCTCCCTAGTCATCTTTAAGATTTCTTAATTCTTTAAAAGAAATCTGCTGTAGTCAAGGAAATCCTCTCACTGCCCCTAAAACAGGCCATAGTCATTTTTGTCCCTAAACACTTACATCCAATGTTCTCTCCAAAAGGAATACATTTATCCACAATTTCCATGTATCAATTCTATGTATTCTACTCATGTGACATTTTATGTCTTTCCTGATCCATATTATAAGTGATGTCTTTCGCCAACCATTTCTTCAGCCACAGCACAGGCCGAGCTCTTCCGTCTCCATTTCTGGCACTATAGCCTACTGCCTGATACAGTCTCTGGGCTCTTGTTTACATATGTGGTAACTTGAGTGCTTAGAAAAGCACAGTTGAGGTAGAGACTGGCTACCTTTACGTCAACCTAGTTTTCTTTGTTTTCTAGGCCTATAGCTATACCACATTTTCCAGGCTTCCTTGCAATTGGGATTGGCCATATGATTGAGTCATAAACAATCGAATGTGAGTAGAAGTAATGTGTGGCATTTTTGCCTTATCCATAAAAAAATACCTCCAATATGCAATTCTCTATGCTCCCTTTCTGCATCCCCCACTTTGAATCAGACAACTATATCAATCTTGAAAAGCAGGAATTAAAGATGGTGGAGCCACAAGATGGATTCACTTTGAGGAAAAATATGCTCCATAACCAGGAATGCCTGCTTTGGTCTATTATTACACGAGTGTACTATAAATGTGTTGTGTTAATTCATTGGCATTTTGTAAGCCTGTGTCAACAGTTGGTATTATCCAAACCAATACAGAAATTGGTATCAGAAGTGGTGTTGGCTGGAGTCAGGCAGTAAATAGCAAAGGAATTGATATTGGAGGCTGAGAAGACAGAGATCTATGTTACACAGTGGCAAAATAGTTCACAGCACTGTCACCTGAGATAATCTGGAATGCAAATAGCACGCCTACTGAGCCTGGAGCTTTCGGGAGAGGGGCTGCAAAAAGTTAGAGTATGGATTACTTTTTCATTCTGCTTTTTGCGAAGTACAATAATAAAGAGATGTTCTAAGGAAAGAATTAGGTGGTTTGAAGGAAAAAATGGAGGGGAATAGATAAGCCAGAAATGTGAAGCCTTTAAGAATTAGAAAATTAGAAAACACAGCTGCTTTTACACCTCAAGCAAAAGAATAAAAGACTGAAAATGATTTTGAAAAACAAAGGCTCATTATGATTGCTCAGTTATGTATCTCAGCCTTCAGCAATCAAATTGAGAGCACTTCCTTGCTATGCAAGCTTATCTGTTTTGCTGAAAGCCTGAAGACAGTCCCACCAAACTGAGAAATAGAGTCAAAAACACCACCAGGAAACACGTTAATCAAGCAAAGATGAGCTTATTAAATTTGTAGTATTTCAAAAGCTAAAAATTAGGGAATGAAAAACAAGGATCTGATTCAGAATGGGCAGATTATGACATAATAGCTTTGGATGTCTGGGTACAGTAAGGCCATGGTCTTGAAGCTGTCTTAATAAGGAAACTGTTGTTCTTAATGAACATGTTAGTTGTCTTATAGCCTAACATTCCAGGAAAAGATATATTTTGGAGCAAATAACTAACTTACTCTTGGTCTCAGTACTACTACTTAAGTAGGGACAGAGACACATGACTAATCTCATTGGTTAACTCAGAGAAAACAAATTATGTTTACAGGGACAGAAATGTATGATCTAAGTATTATTTAACATAAATATAATAAATTGTGTTGGTTTCAGTTATTAATCCCCACTTCTGGTCATTCTCTAGCCTATTCTAGAGGAAAGATCATTTATTATCTGGGGTCATAATCTAACTGCATTGCTATTTGATGAGTCATGTTCATGCATTAAGTTTCCTTATTGGATGATCATTTATGGGACCATCTGATAGAAAAGTGGCTGTATAACAGCATTTTAAGAGTCTGAAAATAACATATTTGTAACACAGGCAAACATTAAGAAAAAGATTATGATCAGAGTTTGAAATCCACTTCTAAACCAAGAGTAAAGAGCTCCCAAATTAAAGGAAGAGAACAGATCCAATTACCAATGTGAAGAGCCTGTAATATGTAAGTTACTTATTTGTCAGATGTTTTAGATATAATAAAGATTCCAGAAAATTCTGCTGAACTAAAGAGAATAATATTATATTTAGGGATGCTCTGCTTTGAATCATCATCAATTTGCTCTCACAAATTTCTTAAGCAAGTAAATCTATGGTCTTAGAGCCATCATTAAGTTTTCTTGTCAATTTATGAACAGGTAGCACATGTTCCTACTTTATAGGTACATTGTAAAGCAAGAAATGAGAAGATAGAGATGGAAAAAAGAAGCCCCAAATTCCCTTATATAAGTTAAGTTTTAAGATCTCAAATTGAGACCCAATTTTTCTTCTTTATGAACTAATTTACCTAGAGATTTCTTCTTTTTTCTTTTGTTTTCTTCTTTGAAAGGGGAAAGAATGAATAAAAATGGACCCCAGATGATATTAGGTACCATCCTGAATGTAAGTATCAGTTACTGAGATAATAAGGCCCTGTCCAGTGTACTGGTAGTACCTAGAAAATTTTCTTATGCAAAAATCCAATACTATTTGTTGGGAGTCACCCAGCCAAAATCCCCTCAGAGGTTGTCTAATTACTTTGTATACTTTCAGTGCCACTCAGTAAGAGTGGATTTGAGTCAAATGGTAACATTTAAATTAGAGAGATTATCAGATTTATATAAAATAGCATGAGGTTAATCTTAAAATGTAAGCCTTCATGCAGACGTGTTAAAATAAGGTAATATCTTAGTTTGGTCTACCATAACAAAATACCATAAACTGGGCGACTTAAACAAAGGAAATCTATTTTCTCACAGTTCTGGAGGCTAAAAGTTCAAGATCAGGTGTCAGCATGGCCAGGTTCTGGTCAGAGCTCTCTTCCTTTCTTGTAGATAGCCACCTGTTTGATGTGTCCTCACATGGCTTGCATGCACTCTTGAGTCTCTTCTTATAAGAACATTAATCCCATAATGAGGACCCCACTCTCAAGATCTTTCCTAAACTAATTGTCGCCCAAAGGCCCCATCTCCAAATACCATCGTATGGGGGTTAGGGCTTCAACATATAAATTGGGGGGGCAGGGAACAAAATTCAGTTCATGGCAGGTGGCTTTCACTTGTACATCAAGTTTTTCTTAGTCATATTCCAAGATCTATTTCTTTGAAAGTTTTGCTACAAAAGCCAACTGCTAGGAGAAGCCCTTAGATGTTTTAACAAAAGCAGAAATCTTCCATACTAGATGTTACATGTAAGTGGTTTAGATTTTTGGCTATCCGGTCTGTTGTATTTTTTGCAATCTAAGAAGTTGGTTAGTAGTTGAATCCAATCAACCAAGATATTGGATAATTTATAAGATGAAACTCGTACTAATAGAACTGGGCTTGTTTGAATTATTTTTTAGCCAAATCATGAGAAAATTATAGCCAGACACCGGATACATCCCAAAGAGTGGCTAGTGATGCAAAGAGTAGTATTAAGGATAGGGGCTTTATGGATATCATAGTTAAAGTATAATAAATATATGTTAGCAATTCCAGCACCTTAACAAAGTACAGAATATATAAAACAGCTAGAAAAAATAAACAAGAGCATGCACATTAAAGCATGGCAATCTGTGGCTCTGTCCAGCTAGATCTTGTTCTGCGCGTCTTGAGCAAAAGCTGTTTACTCCATGTAGTTATTAACTTGATCCAAATATTTAGAAGCTGTCTCTTCTAGGTTATCTCCTTCTGGAGAATGCCTAAGAATCACTAGCTTGACCTGTGGCCAGGAGACTTCAATGAGCTGAGGATAGTCTATGTCTCTTAAGTTGGTAAATATAAATCTAGGATTAACCCTGTAATAAAATCCCTCAAAGTTTTACTATAGGCCTAATGGTTAACAGGGGCTGATAATGTATATTTCATAGGAATTAAACGGCTTTCCATCTTTAACATCTCTTCCAGTAAACCAAATCTCCACATTTTGGATTATGCAAAGGTTGTTCAAGAGAATGTTGAGGAAAAGCTGCCTGTACATGATAAGACTTCATGTACTGCATAACTCTCTTGCAGTGTTTGACTTTGTTTCTTGCAACAGGACAGAGTTTAGAAATAAAGGTGATATTACTAAACTCATGAATCATCCTGTTTTTAACCAAAGTCAAAAATATTAATGTATGTGAAAAGAAGTCAATCTCATTATCATTAAGGCTAATGGAAATACCTTAGACCATAGAAGTTCAAAGGACTCTCAGACTTTAAAATTTTTCATGCTATAATCTCACTGTTCTTTCTCCCTTTCTCAACAATTGAGGGTGTTAGAGACCACAAAGTTTCTCAATAAGTAGCAAGATCTTGAAAATCTCTTAAATGAGAGTCCCAGCAAAATGGGTTCCTCATCATTGGAGAGAGAGCAAACAAAAATCAAGTAATTTGCTCAATAGCATCACATCTTAGCTCTCTTGCTGAAAAACACCCAGTCAATCCTGAAAATAAATAAACAATGACCAAGACATATTTAAAACTCCTGTGGTGGTTAGATAAATAAAATGTATTTGTAGATTTCCAAAGCTTTGGATTGCTGGGCACAGCAAGGTAAGGGCCCTTGATGAGCAAGCTGTGAAAAGTATCTGTATTTGTTGTTTCACAGTATTATCTCCTAGGAACAAGAATGTCCTGAAGCAATCAGTTAAGTTATTTTTGCCTGGTCTCAATATTATTTAACATAGGAACAGGAAAGGAGGCCTTGTCTCAGCAATACGTACTACAGGGACAGGGACAAGGAATTATATTAGTTTCTATTTTCAAAACCAAAGAAGTAAAAAAAAGAAACCCAGAGAATGGTCTAAGAAAGAAGTTTGGGAGTGGTTCTTGGCATTAGAACATACTATAAACAAACAGATCAGAAGCCTACTAAGTTTCTAAGAAAAATGCATTGGCAAAAAAAAAAAAAAAAACAACACCGTGAGCTGCAGTTTAAAAATCCGAAAGCATTAGCACACTCCGTGGGCAGTGTAAAATCGCACCATCACATAGTGACCACGAAAGTTGTGCAGCTCCCAAGGAGGACATATTCTCTAAATCCTAATTCTATTGTGGTCATGGAGGACAGTGGACAAGGAGGAATCTCTCATCCAATGTAATCAATAACTATGGAACACACTGGACTAGAGAATTCCTTCCAGAGAACCAAATCAATAAATAAACTACAGGCCGGATAGAGGGTCTTCAATATATCTACCACTAGAAGTCATTAATGTTGTGAACCAGAGACAATGGTGTCTTTTCCAACATTCCACTTTGGTAATGGAAGTTTTTAGTGTGGTTATCTTAATTCATTTTACTATTGTACCTGGGACAAGTGTGGAAGCCATAGGTGTGGGGTAAAGAGGGAGAATAATTTATCTTAATTTTTCTTTTTAGTTCATAAACCACCAGACAACACAGAGCAATAGTCAGATCTGACAAAAAAGATGCTGCATCATAAAAAGTTCCCGAACTTGGAGCTAGATGCTACCTTAGATTGTCTCTTTCAGAAGTGTAAGGAAACAATTTCTTGGGTATCTGAAGGAAAAAAGAAACTTTTTCTTTCTATTTTCATACTTAATACAATACTCAACAAAGAAGACTTAACCCTGGTCACCAAAATGTGTATAGATTTTTTCCCCACACACCAAACAAGCAATTTTCTGGCAGACACAAAGTGGGTGTCCTATAATTCAATTCATTGTGACACCATCTACCTATAGATAGCACAGATCTACAGGTAGATGGTGAGGGCTCAGGTTCAGGGCTCAGTCCCACAAGACTGTTCCCACTTCAGATGCCAGTTGCAAGCCCCAGGTTGTGACTGATGCTTCTGACTAACTGGCTATAAATCATAGGGTTCCCACAACCCTCTCCTCAGGTTCAATTAATTTGCTAGAGTGGCTTACAGAACTCCAGGAAATGCTTTACTTATATGTACCCATTTATTATAATTATATTACAAAGAATATAAATGAACAACTGGATGAAGAGATACAAAGGGAGAGGGCTGTGAGAAGGGGTTTAGAGCTTCCATGCCCTCTCCAGGCATATTGCCCTCAGGCACCTCCACATAGTCAGCAATCCAGAAACTCCCTGAATCCTGTTTTGTAGGTTTTCATGGAGGCCTCATTAAGTAAGCATGATTGATTAAGTCACTGGTCATTGGCAATCAACTCAACCTTAATCCCTCTTCACTCCACAGAGATCCAAAGGTGAGAATGAAAGTTCCAACCTTGTGATCATGGTTCATTTCCCCTGAACAAGTCATTATCCTGTAGCTGTCCAAGAGGGCACCAGAAGTCATCTCATTAGAATAAAAGATGCTCCTATCACCCAGGAAACTCCAAGGGATTTAGGAGCTCTGTGTCAGACACTCCTATCATGTAGGAAATTAGGAGCTCTTTGTCAGGAACTGGGGTCAAAGATCAAACATTAGAAAAAAAATATCCACCCTGTCTATAATAGTTTTAGGAGCTCTTACTCAGGAATCAAACCCAGAGATCAAATATGTATTTGTCATCACATCACATTGTATTGTACAATACTAAGACCATGCATAATTCCAGTCCCTATGTTAAACAACATTGAGACCCAAGCAAAATTAACTGAGGTATTTGCCCTAAAACATACTTGTTCCTGGAAGATAAGATTGTGAAACACCACTATGGGATGACTATAGTCTATCCATATCTATATCTATCTATAACTATTTAATATATTAAATAGTTTCAAATAACTAGGAGGAGAATATTGAAAGTTCCCAACACAAAGAAATCATAAATGTTTGAGATGGTGGATAAGTTAATTAACCTGATCTGATCACTACACATTATATGTATCAAAACATCACTTTGTACCCCATGAATACATACAATTATTATTTGTCAAATAAAAATAAATAGGAAAAAACACTGTGAAACAGCTATCAATAGATATACATATACATATACATATACACATACATGATACAAAACCAGAAGAGCAGAGTGAGGAAGAGACTAGTTAGCTAGCTGTTCATCAGATTAATTTCCTCTTCTTCCTGGGCTCACAACTCTACTACATTTTCCAGCCTCACCTGATGTTAGGTGTGATCATGTGACTGTTTTCTAGTCAGTGGAACATAATCAGAACTGATGTGTGTCTGGGCCAGTATATACTTCCTACACATGATGCTCCATGCTCTCTTTCCCTCGGTGGCTTGAAATAGACCAGCCAGTAATCATGGAAATCATTTGGTGAAAATGATAGATAGAATTACAAGATGTAAGGAGCCTCAGTCCCAGCCAGAATCACTACACAGAGGAAAGCCACCTGCTGACCAGAAATATAAATTAGACGGTTTTGTAAACTAGACCTAAATATTTCTTAGGTTAAGTCACTGGCAATTTGGAAAATGTTTGTTGCAACAGCTAGCACCACCTTAATTAACAGATCAGATAACTGCCCAGGCTCATAGGCACCTAGCTGGGTAAGCAGAGCCAAAGCAGGATTTCCTTCTTACCCTCCCCTCAGTCACCACCCTTGTGCTGGGTACTCTGAACAACTACAGAGAGTGGCTGCTACTACTTCATTTGTCACTCCTTTTCAAATAGACTATTTGAGCCTAGAAGGTAGGAATTTCTTTTTGTAGTCTGCCCAGGAAAGCACAAGGTGGCCACTCAATAATATCCATTGAATTCAATTTAATTTCACAATGCTTACATTCAAACGCAAACTGCTTGTCCCTACTAGCTTGGGGCCTCTCAGACTACTTTCCAGCAGAGACTATGCCTTACTGAAGTCCTTCTACTTTGGAGAAAAGCATGAATTCAAATAAATTTCTAACTTGAAAGAAAGAAAATCCTCCTAGGAAAACAAGACTGTTCAAATGACAGGTCAGGACTAAGCTGTCAAAACCCACCAAGCAATTAAGAAAAATCCTTAACTCCCGTTAAGTTCTGTAAGTAGGTGTCAGTCTCAGGTCAGAATACTCTATTTACCTTGCCCTGAAAGTGAATGTGCATGGGAGTCTTTATGGCCACAGAAAATTCTTTATATAAATGAGTCAAAAATCAATAGTTACCTAAGTGTAGTTTTTTCTTTTTTTAAAAAAAAGCCTTGGTACTTTATTTTTAATATGTTTGCCATTACTTCATAAGCAGATACTTTGTGAAAAATTGGCACTTTAATTAAAAGGTACCAAGCAGAATCCAAAATTCATACCAGGTAACTGGCTCTGGACTAGTTCTAACTAAGTTCTATTGACAGGAAAATCCAAGCAAAAAGAAATCTGTGATTAGCTAACCATTTCTGTGAAAGCATGATGCCTTTATAGGTAGCCAGAATGCTTTTCCATTTTTCGTAGACTACTAGCAGCCAAAGATCCAAAAAAAAGTCAAAACGATTTTAGTCACATTTTAGTCTACTTCTGCCTTGTGCCAGAGACTCTAAGCTAACCACGCCTCCTGTCAGCATTCTGGGGAAGGCAGCCGAGGACTATCACTGACTTTCTGTGCCTTTAACTTTACCACATTAGCCAAGAATAATTAGCAATGGTCTGAAAGGAATTGGATTTTTTTAAAAGGCAACAATTCACATTTCAGCATTTATGCAAATTTGGGTAATTTAAATGTAAGAGATGATTAAGAAAGAATCTTCTCTTTAATTCCCCAAGAGTGTACATGTTCTTTTCTCCTTATGCAAATTTCTAGGATAGTCTGTTCTTTGATTCTTTTATTAGATCACCACACTGCTTAAAAATAAAACATTCTAAATACACACAATGGAATCAGAATCTTGCCTGTGGCTTCACAAGAGACTATGTAAACACCCAGCAAGAGCAGTATTCTAACTATTTTCAAATTGTGACATGCTTACATGGAGAATGATGATGGAGGAAAATATAAAGGCATATGTCTATGGAAACTCTTCAGGATAATTTGTCAAGTCTGATAAATGTAGTGCCTGCTTCTAAACTCTTAAGTGCCTTACTGCTTTGTGCCCTTGCATCAATTAACATTTAATTTGACTTTTTAACAACCTCACTTATCACTAGTTTTTTCATGCCCATGAAGCTAACAAATGTTAGCTTTTCAAAGCCGACAGTTTATGATTACTTATAACCAACACAGTTTCAGGGTAATGCAGTGAGAGATTAATGGATCTCGGGGATGACGCAGCCACAGGGCTTGCTATAGAAAGATGAACTACGATCCTGATGAATGCCTCTTTTGAATAAATATCTTTGAAATCAGCTAAACCAATATCAAAAAGAAAAACTTCATTCTAATTATATTAATAGTGCTTCTAATTGTACACTTCAGAAGTGATTTAACGCCCTTGTTTATAAAAATGTTTTTACTAAGTAACATATCTGGTATTGGAAGTGAAATGAAATACTTGTCAAGAAAAAGTTTGATGGAACAGCATGAAGAATTTTAGTAATAATTTTAAATTGAAATTAATAAAACAGCACCACTATTTTGCTGTGGGAGAAAGCAATAGATTTGAAATTATATATATCTCCTTGGTGTTCAGGAAACACCCTGAGGTATTAACTGTATTAAATTGAAAAAATAATTGTAGTAGCGAATTAGTTAATGCCTGAGAAGAGTCATTTAGCTCTTTTTAAAGGATACTCATAGCATTTAACATTTCTAAAGGAAATATTCATGGACCCTTCATTTACACTTCTCTTTCATAACTTATTAAAATAAATTTTCAAAAAAATCAAACACCAGTTGAATGAAGAGAACTATCTAACACTACTTCTAATTTCTCCTCAACTAGGTCTTTAGTTACTCAGTATCTATCTTCCTCGGTGTTATTTTTCCAAAACAGATGGGAGAAATAAGTTGCCACACCTAGAAGCATCTTATAGCTCTGCAGCGGCACAGAGTTCTTCTCATAGTTTTTTGTAAGTAGGTCTCTATCCCCGGATTGACCATTGAGACTGTGACATTCAATGATTCTGCCCCTGTGGACAGTTCCTCCAAAGAATCAAAGCTTTCTTCAGTTTCAAATGCAAATTCTCTGAAGAGATAACCCAAAGTGTATTACTGAAAATCCAAAATAAATCATATTGAATTCTTTGCAAGGAGTACTTCTTTTCAGAGCAGGTGTTTTAGCTTAATTGGTCTCTCTATGATACTTGGAAAATTTAGAAATTTTATTACTGAGGCTATGTATCCAATTTGACCCATGATATTTTCGATCATACTCTTATATTTTATCAAAAATATCTAAAGTAAATTTTGAAAACTTCCAAAACTTAAGAAAGATTTTGACTTTCCAGGGTTTTCTCTCTTTTAAATATGCTGAGTAGAGAATGACCACAGTCTCTGTCAAAATATCAAACTATCATACTGAGGAGTTCCTTTCCATTGCCTAAAAAAATCTAACATCTTGTTGAGTTCTTTAAGGATGTAGAATTAATGCAGACTGCATACACCTCAAAGATATTTCTTTGAATTAATGACCAGTATTAAAAAGAGATTTATGTGGCTATTCGGATGTCACCCAGTGTGTGTGTGTGTGTGTGTGTGCATAATTTTTTTTAAATTGTATTACCTTACAGGAAATTAATAAAGTTACTATTACTACATGTTCAAATTCTTTCTATCCTTCAAGATCTATCTGATTAATATTACCTTTTTAGTGCCTTCTCACTAATCCCTCTCCGAAACTTTCAGAGCTGTTCTCTTTGTATATTTTAATGTATATCATAATTATTTGTGCAGAGGTTTCCACTCCCTTATCAGATTGTAAATTCCTTTTTATCAGGGCCAATAATAGCATTTCTTTATGCATAGCAATTGATCAATATATTTTTGTTAAGTGAAAGAAGCAATAAATATATGATTGGATACCCAAATGGATGCGTGACTGAACAAACAGCCTAAATGAGAGTATTATAGCTCAAAAACTACATATACTAAGAGAAAAACCATAAGAATTTTAAGAAAATGGTCTTAATAGATTTTCTTTAACAGTATATACCATATATATGTTATACACGCACATATATGAAAATACTAATACCTAATAATTATAACACTGCAAAGGATGAAAGAAATAAAAGCACTTGTTTTCAAATTAGACACACGTTGAATGTCTATTGTCAGCCAGGCAATGTGCTGAGTGTTAAAGAATCTAGAGCTACATAAGACAATGCTCCCCACCATCAAGGAGCATTGTTAAGTTAGGAAGTGATTCACATAACTGATTTAGCCCTTTCCCAATGGGACATACCACCCAAAAATGTCGAACTGCAACTTAAGAAAATTAGTGAAGATATGATCCACAGGTGAAAACAGTGAAGAATTTCTGAAAACTATATATTGTAAATACAGAAAAACCCAATGACAGCAATGATCTTAAATAGGAGGACAGCTTTGTACAGTGGTTAAGCACGCAAGTGCTGATATCAAACCACCTGGGATCAAATTCTGCCTTTCCTACTTATCAACTACATTATCCTGAGCAAATTCCTCATACTCCTTTTCCTTCCTATTTGTCATCTCTACAATGGTATGATTCTAATACTTAATTCAACTAAGGACCTCTTGGGATTACCTGTAATAGTAAATACTTGCAATAATGCCTCACCATTAGTAAGTTTTGTCAAAGTTATAGGTGATATTATTATTATCTATTAGTATTTTATTATAATGATTTCTTTGAGGAAAAGAATATCTCTCAAAAGAATAAATCTGCCCCCCAAAACACTAAAATTACCCCCAAATCTAAGAAGTAGTAGCCTAAAAAAGGAATAAATCTGAATGACTGATCATATAATTTAATGAAAAAGTCCACTGCTCTCAGAAAAGCTAACTCCAGAGTTTGAACAAAAAATAAGACATTAGTGCAGCTAATATAAAAGAGGAAATTCTGACATAGGAGACTTCCAAATGGACACAGAGCTAAAGGGGAGAGCTAACACTCCAGGTAACTGCACCAACCCCTACCTCTGGAAGACATGTTGCCTTCACACCATAACGCATTGATTGAAAGCTCATATGTCCAAAGTGCTTGACAGATGTGAACATGAGTGAAATAGGATTTAAATGACAGGGAGCAGCAGAGACTGTGACAAATAGTAGCATGTGCCACATGTATAAAAGAGCCGGCTTAACATAGTTCTAGGCAGTTTTTTGTTGTTGTTGTTTTTGAATTATTCTTTTTTTTTAATTTCAGCATATTATGGGGATACAAATTTTAAGGTTAGGTATAATGCCCTTGCCCCCCTCCCCCCTCAAATCTGAGCTTCAAGCATGACCATCCCCCAGATGGTGTCATCTCACTCATTATGTATGTATATACCCGTCCCCTCCTCCCCCCTCCCACCTTCCCGACACCCGATAAATGTAACTCCTATATGTCCACATAGGTGCTGATCAGTTAATATCAGTTTGCTGGTGAGTATATGTGGTGCTTGTTTTTCCATTCTTGGGATACTTCACTTAGTAGTATGGCTTCCAGCTCTATCCAGGAAAATACAAGATGTGCTATATCACCATTGTTTCTTAGAGCTGAATAGTACTCCATGGTATACAGATACCACATTTTGTTAATCCACTCATGTATTGATGGGCACTTGGGTTGTTTCCACAGCTTTGCAATTGTGAATTGTGTAGGCAGTTGTTTTGATGCAGAGATGCAGGCTCAGATTTGCTAGATCTGAATATTTTCCAAGAAAAAAAATAAAATCTCTAATTTCATATAAAATTTTCCAATTTTTACATCAGTTGGTGGTTTGAGACCTCCGCTCTGAAGGAAAATGGGCTATGCTGCAGGAATTTCCCCATCCCTCACACCCATCCAAATCTACTTTCACTCCCAAAAGAATAGGATTCTCACTCAGGCTCAAGAAATATACACCAGCTACTAAGTAAAATCCTTATCTATATAAACACAAAAAAGATAACACAAAAAAGATGGCAGGAATAAAATCAGAATGATTAATAAGCATAAAAAATGTGAATGGGTTATATTCTATCACAAAAATCCAGACTGCTACATTGATTTCAAAACTACTAATTCAGCCATAGATTGATAACAAGAGATAATTAAAATGAAATGACATAGATATATTAAAAATAGACTATATATATAGTTATGCACATAAATATACACTATGTATTATGTATTTACATGTATAAAAAATAGAGAGATGTATAGAGATATATATATCTATATGTATGGATAATAGGTAAGTCTCCAGATAATTGTTCGCCTTTCCCCCCAAAAAATGTAGCTGTGGTAAAATAGAATTCAGTGGCTAGAAATTATTTTAATGGATATGAGAAACAATTCACCAAAAAAATTACAGTAAGTTTTATACTTTTATGTATCAAAAAATTAACATCAAAATATAACACAAAATTCTATAAGAGAAATATACAAATCAATATTTATTGAAGTAAATTTGGCACACATCTCCAAAAATGGTCAGATCAAATACACAAAAATTAGGAGAAAGAGGATTTAAATAAGGTAACATAAGTATGATATCAGATAAAAGAAATAATTCACTCCTTGTTTTTGATCATCTGCCTTTTCTATTTTCAACTTATAGGAAATGCTTAGGATTTGAAAAAGAGAAATTCTATTTTGGCTGTAATTCTCAACACCTGAGGAAGTTTTAAAAAATTTTTAAAGCCAAGGTCTAAGCCTCTCAGCAGCAGTATTTTTCAAAGCTCCTCCAGGTAATTTTAAAATACAGTGGGTTTTGAGAAGCACTAGCCTATTGAATAGCCAGTAAACAGTTTGCTATGTGGGATTGAAGCTTTGGTGAAAGGCAGCTAGAGATCACTGATTTGGGAGTTAGGAGTAACAAGTCAGAGGCTAAGAACTCAATTTATCTGGCAGAGCCTTTTATTTGTGATGGGTTGTTTTTGTTTGTTTGTTTGTTTTCCTCTTAACTATAATATTAAATATCTTTAGTCATTTCCAGTTTGCCACATACCCCATCATTTTCTATTGCTTACACTGATCCACTTCACATATTTAACTACCTGCCTGCCCCCTGCTATAAAGTGTAGTTAAAATCATGACAGTATGCCAGATAACCCAGAGGAAAGGGAGAAGGCCAGAGAGTCCTGCAAGTATTTTTTTTTTAATTTTAAGAGTATTACAGAGGTACAAACATTTTGGTTACTTGAATTGCTTTTGTGTCACTTGAGTCAAAGATATAAGTGTGTCCATGACCAAGATAGTATGCATTGTACCCATTAGGTGTGAGTTTACTCATCCCCACTGCCCCCTCCCATCCTCTTGGTTTCCTCTGAGTTTTACTACCATGTGTGCACATGAGTGTTGATTGATTAGTTTCAGCTTAATGGTGAGTACATGTGGCATTTGTTTTCTATTCTTTCAGTATTTCACTTAAAAGAATGGTCTCCAGTTCCATCCAGGTTGTTATAAAGAGTATTAGTTCACTATCTTTTTTATGGCTGAGTAGCACTCCATAGTATACATACACCACATTTTTTTTTTATTAATCCACTCATGTATTGATGGGCATTTGGTTTGTTTCCACATCTTTGCAACTGTGAATTGTGCTGCCATAAACATTCAAGTGCAAGTGTCTTTTCAAAAGAAAATAGACTAATGGTCACTAAGTATATGAAAAAATGCTTGACATCTCTAATCATCAGGGAAATACAAATCAAAATCACAGTGAGATACTACATAACTCCAGTGAGAATGGCTTTTATCCAAAAGTCCCAAAACCACAGATGCTGACATGGATGTGGAGACAAAGGAACATTTATACACTGTTGGTGAGTCTGCAAACTAGTACAACCTCTATGGAAAATATTATGGAGATTCCTCAAAGAACTAAAAGTAGACCTACCATTTGATCCAGCAATCCCACTACTGGGTATTTACCCAATGGGAAAAAGGATGTTTTATTAAAAAAAAAATACACTTGCAACTGCAAGTACTTTAAATAAATACACAGTCGAAGAGAACCCTAGGGAAAGAAAATCAAAAGGAAAGATTGAAGAGGTAAGAGAACAAACCAACAAAAGGCTGGCAATTCAGTACATGGAATTAATATGGATCAATGACTATACATACAACTACAAACTTAATTTAGTTTTATTTTATGGATCTCAGTGCACCACTGGTTGGAAGGATTGAAAGGGATACAGTTGATAATATTATATTGTATATATTTATGTATTATACAACAGGAATAAGAAAAGTTTGCAAAGTCATGGATTAAGTTTATGGTGAATATTTCACTAAATGCTTTACATCTAGCAAATAATATCTGTAAATTTCTACTTTAAAATAAAGTGTTTTAGCAAGGTGTAACTTTTATCACCAACTTCATCCTGCCCTCAACTGTAGCAACCACCTACCGGGTTAGATAATAAGAGAACACTTTCTATTTCACATCTAATTAATATTTCTTGCTTAGAGATTGTTGAAAAGAGTGCCAATTAGTGCCACCAGCCAGCAACTGAATTTTCACAGTTTTGGACAACATGGAAAAGAGAATAAGTTCTGGAATGTCATTCTTATTTGATCAAACTCTTTTTTCCAATCCCTAATAATTAAGAAAAATAACCACACATCTCTACTTTCATACAATAATTCTAGGGAGAAAACATAAGCTGTAGGAAAAACGAACTCAAGTACATGACAGATCAGATAAATACATTCTCTTTAATATCAGAATATGAGCTCCTTGAGACCAAGGACTGGTTTGATTTATTATTATATCTGCACTGCTTAATCCCTAACACATAACAATATAATTTAATGTTTATTCATTATTATTAATATATGTACTGTGCTAAATTAAATGTTGGTCAAAAAGTACTAAGAATTGTGAGCTATATGGTCTGAATAACCAATGACCAGGAATCTGTTTTAGAAATGATTCTGTAGAGGAGGCATATTCAGCCCCTCTCATTCCACTTCTAACCTCCACGTACCCTAGGCTTCAACCACATGGAGGTACAAGGCCTGCATTTGCATTTGTTCTTGCTTTTGTCTATACTATTCCTACATGTTTAGTCCATACCAATCACATCAATCAATTCCCACTTGTCAGCAATAGGTCTCAGGGAGGGCATGTAACTGAAATCTGGCCAATGAAATGTAAGGGAGAAATGCTGGAAATTTTGAGGGATATTTTCCTTCCTCATAAGAAAGAGAGACACAAGGACAAAGCCTTTTTCCACTCTACTCCATCCTTACTGAATGTGAATGTATGTGTAGAGATAATGTTTGGATTATCAGTAGTCATGCTATCAGAAGTAGCAATATCAACACTACAGACAGCAGGGCAGAAAGAGAGAACACATGTCCTTGGTAATCTTACTGAGCCTCCCTGAAACACTGAGCCTGCCT
Organism: Cheirogaleus medius; assembly: GCA_008086735.1. Classification (NCBI taxonomy): domain Eukaryota; kingdom Metazoa; phylum Chordata; class Mammalia; order Primates; family Cheirogaleidae; genus Cheirogaleus; species Cheirogaleus medius. Next base: position 19,129,008 of record VBSM01000272.1, on the reverse strand, counting down.
AACTCCAGACTTCTTCTTAGGCTAACAAGCAGTGTCCTTGTGCTTTAAATCATTGTTGGTCAGATTTTCTGTTTCTTCTACCAAAACATTCCAATAAAATCTTATACACTGTAGCAAACATTTTTATTTCTCACCCACAGCCATTCTTCTATTGTTGATTTTTGTTTGTTTCTTTTTTGCTTGTTTGTTCGTTTGTTTGTTTTTGCCAGAGAAGAAGCAGTCCAACTATAAAGTTAAAAATGTGAGAGACTTGTTTCCCATCTCCACTTGCTTACTGATAAGTATATGTCAACCTGCTCTGTCACTCAAGAGAGTTTATGGGGAGTGTTTCTTGTTAAGATTTCTCCTTCCTAAAAGAGATGCACAAGGAGAAGCCTCCATCCTTTTCTTACATTTCATGCTGTGTGAAGATGTGAATTCAAAGCTATGGCAGCTACTTTGTGATCATGAACAGAATCTAACACAACTAGAGAAAAGCCAATCAAGAACCCTGGCACCTTTGAGAAGTTTGAACCAATGCTGAAATTACCTGTCCTACTTTGTGATTATGTGAACAAAATAAAATCGTAAATAAGCCACTTTTCATTGGGCATGCGTTATATTAATGCAGATGAAAGAATTCAACTGAAACATCCACCTAAAAGGGTTGTTGTGAAAATTCAGTGAGACAATTTATGTAAAGCGCTTAGCACAGTGCCTGTGTTAATATTTCTGGTATTTAAAAAATAAATAATAGAAAAAATTAGCTAATATTATTAGTTTTAGTAAGAATATATTATAATGTCTTCCCAGAACTCTTTTCTTCTGGTATCATCAGACTCCTTATTTTGAAGAACTGCCCTCCCTTCTTCCCATTTCAATCACATAATCTGCCTAGGAACTGCCTTATTTATTTTTTCTTTTTTAATTTGTTTTATTTCAGCATATTATGGAGGTGCAAATGTTTGGGTTACGTATATTGCCTTTGACCCACCCGAGTCAGAGTTTCAAGCATGTCCATCTCCCAGACTGTGTGCCCTGTACCTATTACATGTGTACATACGCATCCCCTCCTCCCCCCTCCCATCTGCCCAACACCCGATGAATGTTGTTACTATACGTGCACTTAAGTGTTGATCAGTTAATACCAATTTGATGCTGAGTACATGTGGTGCTTGTTTTTCCATTCTTGTGATACTTCACTTAGTAGAATGGGTTCCAGCTCTATCCAGGATAATATAAGAGGTGCTATATCATCATTGTTTTTGCAGCTGAGTAGAACTCCATGGTATACATATATCACATTTTATTAATCCACTCATGTATTGATGGGAAATTAGGTTGTTTCCACATCTTTGCAACTGTGAATTGTGCTGCTATAAACATTCTAGTGCAGATGTCTTTTTATAGAATCTCTTTTGTTCCCTTGGGATTTCTGGATAAAATCGTAATTCTACTTGTATCTCTTTAAGGTATCTCCATATTGCTTTCCACAGAGGTTGTACTAGTTTGGAGTCCCACCAGCAGTATAAGAGTGTTCCTGAACCCCGGCAGATCTCAGCCTAGACCGCAGATTCCCTCCCCACTCTGCAATTCCTGGGAATGGGGGTTCCCCCTTGGCTGGAGGTACCGGCTATCAGGCCACAGTAAAGAGATAAAGAGGGGATTCAGCTTGATAGGCTGTCCTGATAGACTGCTAGAGCCACCTTTCCGTGGCCAGCACCAGTTGGGAAGTGGAAGCGAAGCGGAGGTAACAGTCTTGCAACATGGGTTTCGGGTTGAACAGCCTCTTTCTTAACTCCACCTAGGAGCGGAGTCAGACCCTTAGAGAAATGCAAATCAAAACCACCATGAGATACCACCTAACCCCATTGAGAATGGCCTATATCAAGAAATCCCAAAACAACAAATGCTGGTGAGGATGTGGAGAGACAGGAACTCTCTTACACTGCTGGTGGAACTGCAAATTAGTGCAACCTTTATGGAAAAGAATTTGGAGATACCTCAAACAGCTAGAAATAGAAATACCATTCGACCCAGCAATAGCATTGCTGGGCATCTACCCAAAAGAGCATAAGTCATTCTATTATAAAGACATCTGCACCCGTATGTTTATCGCAGCACAATTCACTATTGCAAGGACGTGGAAACAACTCAAGTGCCTGTCAATTCATGAACGAATAATTAAAATGTGGTATATGCTCACAATGGGATATTACTCAATTCTAAGAAACAACAGTGAGCTAGCACCGCTTATCTTATCCTGGATTAAGCTTAAGCCCATTATCCAAAGTGAGGCGACACAAGATCAG
>VBSM01000272.1:19109528-19126617 GCA_008086735.1 Cheirogaleus medius | reverse complement strand
ATGTAACCTTAACAACATTTGTACCCCTATAATATGATGAAAGAAAGAAAGAAATAAATAAAATAATAGCCATCCTAAAAAAAAAAATAAGAGAGTGTTTCTAACTCTCCACATTCATGCCAACATTTATTGTTTTGGGAATTTTTGATCAAGGCCATTCTCACTGAAGATATGTGATTATCTCACTGTGGTTTTGACTTGCATTTCCCTGACAATTAGAGATGCTGAGCATTTGTGGAACTGCCTTCTTCTAACCATATTCAAATTCACAGGTCTCACTCTTGGAACTAAGTACCAAGTTGAGCTAAGTATCACCCTTCATCACACTGGTTACCTTCATTAATTCATTAATTGATGTATGTGCAACCAGAAACTCTAGGCATTCATGATTTTAGCCTCCTGGGGAAAGCCTGCCTGAGTGGATAAACCAACACACAGAGAAAAACAGGTAAGAGAAAATTTTTAAAAAGCATGGCTGCATTGAAGCCCATGGTTTCAGTTTCTCAGGTCCCATACTTGTCCTGGTTATTGCTTTACTAATGTGTGGATATATATCCCTCATTCTATGAACTACCCTAGTATTCTCTTAGCATGTTAATCAGAGTTGAGTTTCTGTCACTTGATACTGTTAGAGTTCTGATTAATACATTGTTTGTCTTATGAAATCCCACTCACACTTTATCAAATGTCAACTATCAATTCATTCAACAAATATCTATTCAGCATCTACAATATGTCAGGCCCTGTAGTAAGCACCATAGATGTAAAAATGGGGAAGACATACTTTTTCCCTTTAAGTTGCTTACAATCTTCAGAGATTTCACATGTGAAGATGCTTACCAAAGAGTTTATTAAGTACTTGAAGGAGCCATGGAAACGCAGTGATGGAAGCAGCTAAGAAGGCTGTTTACTGCACCTAGGACAGGGATTCAGGGCCTAAGGAACAATTTCCCAGATAGGGTGGCAACTGAGAGGAGTCTAAAAGGACAAATGGAATTTAGCTGAGGGATCTTAATCAGGGAAGTGACTGGATCGCTTTTCTTACATTTTAACATGCTGTGTGAAGATATGATATCAAAGCTATAGCAGCCACTCTGTCATCATTAACAGATATCTAACAAAACTAGGGAAAAGCCAACCAAGAGCCCCAACACCTTTGAGAAATTGAACCGATACTGGAATCACCTGTCTTACTCTGTGGTTACATTTTAACATGTTGTGTGATGATGTGAACTCAAAGCTATGGCAGCTATGGCAGCCACTTTGTAATTTGAATAGAAATCTAACAAAACTAGAGAAAAGCTTAATACCAGCTCTACATGGAACCCACCAGGACTTAGTGGCCAACTGAACAAGGGGGCTGAAACAAACTTTAGTTTGAAAACTTTGATTGACTTTTGGCTTCATAGCTAACTTGGGATATATAGAAACAGAAGAGAAGTAACTTGTGGGAAAAAAGAAGATAAATTATGAACACAATGAGTTTCAAGTACCTTTAAGACATTCATGGAGGTAGTAGAAACTTTGATATATGGACTGGAACTAAATTTTTAAAAAGCAGCTGAGCCTCGAAATGTATATTAAGAAGTTATCAGCATATAGATGACAATTGGAGCCATGAAAGTGAATGGCATTGTGAGAATAGAATGTGGAGGAGAGAAAAGATCCAAAAATGGAACCCCAGGGAATACAGCATGCCTTGAAAAACAATAGACAAATATTTCAAGAAGAGACTGGCCTGGATGCATACCCAGAGAGAGAGTAAATCAATTTAGTACTAAAATATGTCCTTTGGATTTAGCAACAGCCTTGACAACAGCGGGTTCAGTTTGTAGAATATGATTGTATAAAAGGTGTGCAAATGTGGATGGGACTGTACATTACTGTTACTATTTTGAGAGGCTTATGTATTAAGGGGAGGAGAAAGATTAGGTGGTAACTAAAGTCTTTATTCTGTGGTTTATTTATTTAATATGAGAGAGATACTTGAGCATGTTTATATGTTTAGAATATCCAATAAAGAAAATAAAAGATGAGTCAAAGAAAACAGGGCAAGAATACTGAGGATGATGGTGATACCAACGGGAATCAGATCAGGCTGGATCATTCACCTTCCTAAACCTCCTATAGTCTACAAGGCCCCACACTATTTGGTCCCCAGCTCCTCTCTGATTATACCTCTCCTTTTATACTCTCTGTTGTTCACTCTGCTTCAGACACACTGCTCTCTTTGCTGTTCTCAAACATGCCAAGCATATTCCAGTCTCTGAGCTTATGTATTACTATATTCTCTTTATCCCTTTAGAAAGCACTTCTCTCAAGATTTGCATGGCTCGTTCCCTAAGTTCCTTCTCTGCCCAAATGCCATCTTATCAGTGAGGCCTTTCGTGACTACCCTAGTATATAAAGTAACAATTTCCTTCCTTGTTCCTAGCACTCTCTAGCCCTCTTAACTTGTTTAACACTTTTCCATAGCTCTTATCACATTCTGGCATGTTATAAATCATTTATTTATTTGCTTTTTGTCTGCCTTTCTCCCCTAAAATATATACTTCAAAGTTAAAGTTAAACGTGTTTATTTTCTATATGATATTTTCAGTGTCTAAACAGTGACTGGTTGTCAATAGGTATGCAAATAAATGTTGGTTAAGCAAAAAAAGAGTTGAGGAAAAAGATGTATCAGAGAATGTAAGTTAGATTAGAAGGGAGTGAAACCGCAGGGGCATGTCAGATGGAGAGAAAAGGTACCAGTAGAGAGGCCAAAGAGCAGAATCCCAAGAAGTTAGAGACTCAAAGCAACATTGAGATGAGGGGTTATGGTCAGAGTTTAGAGCACTTGGCTTCGAGATCTGAGAATGCATACCAATACCCAGGGTGAGCCCTGGGGAGTGGATTCCTGAGACATGGTGAAGGAGAAGCTCTGTGTTCAGGGAAACAGGAAGTTTTTATGCAAAGGTGTTGAATGTGGCATGGTTGTGATAGTGAAATTTTTCTGGGGTAATAGCAATAAGTGGTACTTAGAAGCAGACAATGGGTATGTACATTCCTTAGTGAACTAGAAATGCCAAGGGAATAAGTGGTGATGGCAAAGGGTGAGGTGGAGGATGGGGGCAGGGAGTGGTGGAGATGAAAGCATGAAGGACAGAGGTAAGAGGTAAAGTTGGCTGGCCTGGATTCTCCAGAAAACACAGCCAGGTAACACCAACAGCTATAGAGCTTATGAGGCTAACAGTTTTCTGAACACCACCAGCTGTGTAAAGACTTTTCTTTAAGTTTTAAATAAAAGAAAAATGATGAGGTAGTTTTTTTGTACCAGTATAGATGAAATTTACAGAAAGCACTCTTTGATGTTTGACTGCTGACAGCTTTTAAGCCTCACCTCTCCCTCTTCCCTGCCAGCGAATAATTCACACCAAACATGCCCCAGACCATGCATAGGCACCCTCGGTCTGGCCCCACCTTCTAACCACAGTAAAACCCTGAGCACCTTCCCTTGCTGTCACAAACCATTTTCTGAATGGCTTGGGAAGCATGCCCTGCCTTCTCAAAAAGCCTCATTATATAAGTAATAAACCTTTTCATACCCTGTGTGTATGTGGCATCATCAGTCTTGACATCTGATCCAAGCTTTGGGTGGAGTTCATCTTGTTTCCGCAGTGTGTCCACAAAACCCAGCTATGACATAGACTCTTCAGCAAAGCCCTCATTTATCTCATCAAGCAGAAATACCCCTTATTTTATGCTCTCATTTACGTTTATTTATATCTTTAGTGCTCACCACTGTCTAATATTTATTATAATTGACTGTGTAGGTATCCGTCACTCTCATTAAGATACTTGAGGATAAAAATTGTGCCTTATTTATCTCTGTACTCCTTGGAACTTTATGTAAGAAATGCTTGATATTTGATTTATTGAGTTTTTCAGGACGCACAAGGACAAAGTGGCATTCCCTTGGGGCATTACAAGTTTCACTTTTGATCTGAAGCTTTAAAAACACCCCCTAAATGTATTCTGTCTCTCCTGGGCTCTAAGAGTTCATGGTATAGCTAAAATCATGGTAGGAAAACAACAAAACGTAATATAAAAACTACTTTTAAAAGATCAGTTCTTGCCAAGCCGCTTCCATTCTCCTTATGGAATTACTAAACAGAAGGCTTACTTGAAGATATCTGAAAGTTCATTCATTTTCTGTAAGAGCTATGAGAATGCTCATAAAACCAGTTCTGAATGGGAACCCACCCATCTGTTTTATGCTGTTTTTCAGGCAGTTAGCCTAATTAAGCCTCCTAGGCAGGTTAGAGTCCCCCTGTGGAAACTAAATTGAGTTTAAATACAGAATTATCTCAAAATCTATGAGCTTTTGATTGATGCCACAGTTAATTTTGACAACTGAAGTGGCTTCCTGCTTCTTTTCACTTTAGGAAGATGAATAATTATGGAAATGACCTCATTAACTCTTTGAAGCCATTCATTGAAATTTATATAAGTTATTATGCCTAAACTCAAAGCTTAGAAGAGAAAAATAATCAGTTTATTAGGCATATTTGCTTCAAATTTTTTCTAGTTTTACTTCACTGTCATACCTATAGGCACTGCCAGAAATGTTAAATTATATGTCCAATAGCATAAAAAGAGATTAAGAAAAAAATTCTCCATTCAGATGAAAATGGCCCTCACCAGTAAAGAAAACCAAAAATATTTCTTCCCCAAATATATTAATACTTCTTTGACATATTTTGAAATGGCTATTACCCTGCAGACAGGAGTAGCCCTGGTAAGGCTGCCTTTGAAAGAGGAAGAGGTTTGCATCTGTAGAGAAAATTCTACACTGGCCAAATAAACAGCCATGCTTTCTCTGAGGCCCCTCCCTTGTCCAGATCTAGCAAAGACTAACTCGCCCACAGGCAACCATCTATTCATTCTGAGAGCTGCTTCCTGTGAAGTTTTATCTACATAACAAGACCACCCTTGCTAGCCATGACTTAACTCTTTTCTCCCTCCCATAACCTGTATTACCATGTTCCAAGTCCCTATTCTTTCTGTAACCCCAAGATGAAATAAAAGCATCAACCATCTGGCACTTTCTTTGAGTTTTCATAATTTTATGATTCCTGTGCACACGTGTACATGTTAATGAATTTGTATGCCTTTGCTCCTATTAATCTGCCTTGTGTAAGTTGATTTTCAGCAAATCTTTGGCCACTACAACAGTACCAAGACAGGATCCCCTATATCTCAAGATTTTCTTTTTTTTTAAATCTCAGATTGGCAACAGATTTCATCCTTTGTATTCTCATATTATCTCAGTCTGAATAAGCAAGCATTTAATCACCATTAATAGAATTTTTACTCTGAAGAAACGGATATATTATGAGCCATCAAAAAGAAAACAAATATTAATAAATGCAATTTGGGAAGTAACAAAATATTTCTTGGAGTTCATTTTAAATAGTCAGAAAATGAGTGGATTAGACAAGTAACTTGACCTAAATGTTTCAACTGAGGTAATTATATATCTTCTACAAGTGTCTTCTAGATTTATCAAGATTAAATTGCTAAAATTTGTTCCATATATTTGTATTCAGGTTCTGATCCTTTGGAAACAGAAATTTTACTTATATTAACATTTTGCAAAAGGAAAGTATGGAGGATGGAAAGGATTTAAACAAGAACGCTCACACATCATGTATCATCCTCAATTTCCAGAGGTCCAGGAATGATCTCAGGTGATTTCAGTGCACGTGAAAGTACTTTTTACATGGAAAAATTACTAAATCAATACTGCTTATGTAGAACAAACACTAGACAGATTTGTCCATTAGATGCCTGGATCCTTGGAAGCACAACTGGGATAAAAGGAAAGAATTTTGAAGTAGAATTTTAAAGTATTTTTACCCTTTTAAACCTTATTCTAACATCAGGTCACTTGCCATCTCTGAGCTTCATCTCTGAAAGAGAAGCCAGGGTGTTACAATGACTGTGGGAGACTGTAAAATTGACCCAAATTCTTTACCCTTCCCTGTATCCTTGCCTTTTGTCCTAGTGGTGCCTTCCCACTGTGCCTCTGGGCTTTGCTATAGGACCTGATGTGGCCGATAGAATGACATGGAAGTAATGCTGTGCCAGTTCTGAGACCAGGTCTCTAGAGGCCTTGCTTGCTTCCATTTTCTCTCTAGCAGCCCTTTCATCACTCTGGAAACACGCCCACGCTCATCTGCTGGAGGATGAAAAACACGTGGAGCAGAGCCCAATTGCCCAATTTATTCAGCCCAGGCCATCCTAGCTCAGCCAACAGCCAGCCAACACCCAGTTAGGTGGGGGAGCCCAGCTAAAATCAGCAGAACTGTCTAGTCGCTGGCTCCAGATGAATGAGCAAAAAATGCTTATTGTTATTTGCCATTAAAATGTTGTAGCTATTTGTTATCCAGTGATAGTATGATGATAGATAACTGATCCACTCACCATGTTCCCAGGCAAAACCAGAGCATTACTATGTAACTTGAAAAAAAATCATGTAAGTAAAAGTCATTTTATAAATCATAAAACTCTTTTCAAATGCATAATTGTTAGAATTATCTGGATGATCTAAATATCTGGGTAAAAGTCTGCTAGAGTTCCCTGGTGTGTCATTTTATATAATTTTTATATGAAACCGTATAATATTTTTTAATGTAAAACCATATCATAAATAAATTATACATAATAAAATGTATTTATTCACATATGAGAAAGTCTAAAAAGATTCCAATTCCACAATTCCACATTTATTATGTAAAAACATAATAAAATTACCTATAAAATTTTTTATGAGCCTATTACTTAAATTTTGGATTGAAAAGGAAAACACGGCTGGGTGTGGTGGCTCACGCCTGTAATCCTAACACTCTGGGAGGCCGAGGCGGGAGGATGGCTTGAGGTCAGGAGTTCAAGAGCAGCCTGAGCAACAGCGAGACCCCATCTCTACTAAAAATAGAAAGAAATTAGCTAGACAACTAAAAATATATAGAAAAAATTAGCCGGGAATGGTGGTGCATGCCTGTAGTCCCAGATACTCAGGAGGCTGAGGCAGAAGGATTGCTTAAGCCCAGGAGTTTGAGGTTGCTGTGAAGTATGCTGACGCCACGGCACTCTAGCCCGGGAAACAGAGCGAGACTCCGTCTCTAAATAAATAAATAAATAAAATGAAAAATAAAACAATAATTCTAGAGAATGATTGCATCTTTAAATCCTTAAGCATCCTTAAGCAAGGGTACATGTAAATCATTCTAGATACTTGTCTATCATTCTCTAAAACTCTTCTGGGAAGGGAATCTACATCTACTTACTAAATCAGAATATAACAATCCTTTCTTTCAGAAATATTATCCGTTCATTAGTTAAATTTCTTCAGAATTCATCTAAGATATATCTTTTCAACTGCAATCAAAATAGAATTTAAAATTATTAATTGAATTCTTACTATAAGTCTTTTGAATGTACTCGAGGACAATTAGCCTTTTTGTCTTTAGACTTACCTTTAACTGATTTTATTTTCAGTGTGAGAACACATATTCTAACATACATAATTATTACCAAGAAAGCTTTTAATATTCTGTCATATAATCTCACACTTCCAGTTTTAGAGTTTTTTAATCTATAAAATGGAGATATAATACTACCAACCTTGGAGGAGTACCCTCAAGGACACAGATATCTTAATATGCCCCCAAGCATAGTATACTAAACCTTTCATGTTCAATTAGATTTCTAAATACCATACCTACTCTGACAATTATAGTTAATGAGATTCTCAAAACCAAAAAGAAGAAAATATGTGTGTATGCCCACTAAGAATTTGCTGGAAATTTTGGAGCAGTTCTAGCAGCCAGAAAGCAAAATTCAAACCACCTCCCATAGTCATTATTCATGGACCTACCATCAATGTTCAAAAGTAGGGAAGTAGAGCGCCTCTTCCTCCTGCTCTGACAACTATTACTCATGCATTTACAGGACTGCTGATTGCTTGTTACCCGCCTCTACGAACCATTTTTCTAGATGATTTAGTACTTTCAATGAAAGACTCCGCTTAATGAAGGCAAGGGGAGTTAAAGAGAATTTTGTTGCTGTTGTTTTCAGTGCAGGGCATGGAATTGGATAGAGTTCTTACAGAAAGAAGCCTGTTGAACAACTGTATTGAACTGGAATTGTATTTAAGATTTTATTCAACTTGTTAAATGTCTTGCCTTATGTAAAACAGAATACCTCTAAAACATACCAGAGAAGATTGTGTATCCACAAAAATTAACTTGCTTTGGGCAACAGTACAGGAATTCATAGAAGTAGTAGAATTATGCTTTAATGAACCATACAGAATATCAAAATTGCTTCATCACATTAGAATTTCATTTAAGCAGAGAATTACAACTGCTAGCGTATAGAAAGGGATGCTGCTCTGGAGTTTGGATTGTTGGTTTTTCTTTTTCCTTTTTCTAAACTATATGGGACAAACTCTTCCCCAGCCCTATCTCTTCACCCTGCCCTTATAAGCACTTCAGGAACTCTTTTTAATCAGATACTGTTATATGCCCTGTAATATCTGAAAAATAGCAGTGCCAGTTTCTGTAACACCTGTCAGGGTTCAAGATGATATATTTACATTCACATTCCTGAGTCTTTTCTTAAGTTCCAAACCTGTATTTTCAAATGTCTGCCTCTGCCACTGACTAAATATGTGATTACAGATGAAAACATTTACCTTTTGGGGCTTTATTAATGATTTCCTCAGATATAAAATGAAGGCATTAAAAGATGAAATAACTTTTATGATCCTGTATAAGTTCAATAGTTTCATAGCTTGTGATTCTAGCATCACCTCAATGATCTGAAAGGCACATCATATCCAAAGTAATCAAAAATAAGGTTTAATTTGTTAAAAACCTCATTATTCTCAGGTATTTCTAATTTTGATAGCATCACTCAGTGCTAAAACCTCAGAGTTATGGTTGCTCTCTTATCCTCCTATTAATTGTAAGGCCACAATATCCCTCAAACACTTCTCTCCTTTCCATCTTCTTTGGAATAGCAATGGCTTCATTACCTTTCCTGAATTAGTGAAATAGATCTACCCACTAGGAGTTTCCTCACCCTTTAAGTTATCTGCTGCCCCAACAAAGTCTGCATAGTCACCTTCTGCAGTCATAGATTTGATGATGTCATTCTTACCACAAAGGGTTATTCATGTCCTTCAGAGAGAAGTTCACCCTCCTTGCCCTGGCCTGAAAGATATGTGTTTCAAAATATAACCTACACTGACATTTTTATTTCCACTTACTTCCACCCATACAAGCTTACCATTCCACGATCAGGGGATCATGAAGCACCAACTTCTCCATGTGACTGTGAAGATCAAACGATACAATGCATATGACATGGACTAAGAATAATATCTAGTGGAGAAAGAATGTGCAATAAGTGTTAACTGCTGTTAGAATGACTCTCACTATGTATGCTCTGCACTTTCCCACACATGCTTTTTCCTTGCCTCATTCACTCTTCCTGGAAGAACACTTCTCCAATTTCCACCAAATGAAACCCTGTCCATCCTTTGAATACAATTCAAACATCTGTTCTGCAGGGCACTGTGGCTCACTCCTGTAATCCTAACACTTTGGGAGACCAAGAGTTCAAGACCAGCCTGGGCAACATAGCAAGAACACCTGTCTCTAAAAAACTTGTTTTAAAAAATTAGACAATGTGGTGGCCAATGCCTGTAGTCTTAGCTACTCCTGAGGCTGAGGTGGGAAGATAAATTGAGCCCAGGCATTCAAGACTGTTGTGAGCTATGACCAAGCCACTGCACTCTAGCCTGCGTGACAGAGCAGGACCCCATCTCTTAGAAAAAAAGTCTCTTACTTCATGAAGTCTTTTTCAAGATGTATCAAAATTAACCTCCTCTTGCACTGTACTCACAGTATCTCCTTTGAAAATCTATTGCATCACTTTTCAGTATGCCCCATACTCTAGATAGTTCATCCGTTCATTCATTCACTCAATGAATATATTTTGAATGCCTATTATGTAACCAGCACTGTTCAAGGTTTTAGATATAAAGGAGTAAATAACAGTAACAACCAAAAAACAAGCCTTCTGTTTTCATCAAGCTCATAATCTATTGGAGAGAGAGAGGGGGATAATAAAAAGAAAATATGTAATGCAACAGGTATTATGAGGGGTACAGGGCAGAAGCAGCAGAACCAATTCTATGCACTCAATTCCTTTTTCCATATTAGAATTCCACTGTGTCTGGAGACTATCTCAGTCTCCTTTTCTGCCCCTCATACCTAACACTGTGTCTGGCATTGTGCATAATGAATTTGTATTGGGTTGAACTTGAGTTCGTCAGTGAAAACAACATTTTAGGCAAAATGCTTCAACTCTCTGCTTCAGTGTCCTCCTTTGGAAAAGAAATTAGCAATACTTATTTACAAGTTATTGGGGAGATAAAATGAGATGTTTATAAAATGCTGGTATATAGTAGTCAATAAACTAGCTCTATCAGATGCCATTGTTGTTGTTTTTAAGAAACATTTCTAAAAGTATTGTATTAGTATACTCTTAAAACAACATGACCTGCTGAAAATATTCATTTTAAAGACTATTTTGAAAATTTTTAATAGAATTCAATAAAATATCATTACTTCTGGACCACCTGTGGAGATGTAGAAATGGTCTTGTTATATCAAAGTAGACATTTTTATGGTCTTCATTAAAACCAGGTTCTACTCGGAAAATGTTTAAACTTTTCTAACAGATTTTAAGACAACGAAGGATCAAAAAATTACCCTCTGAGAGAGTTATTTAAAAATAATAACCAAATTCAGAAGTAGCTAGAGAAATTCATATAAGTGGTAACAGAAAAACCATCAGCCCATCTCAAGGGCTATTTATAGTGGAAGGGACTTTGAACATCTTTTAATTCAACCCTTTATTTTACAAGTGAGACTCATAGAAGGGGAGTGACCTGCCAAATGTATCACAAAGAGTTGCCAAAGCAAACACCAAGCTTCAATTTTCAGCAATCTCCTTTAAAGAAAGAAAACGACGAAGAAGAAAAAAAACTCTGCTTTTTCTCTCTTCTGACTAGAAAGGAGTCTGTTGCCTCACAAAGGAAGATGATTTCAGTCTACCATGTGCTAAGGCTTTTCTGAAGTACATGCATATATAGTTCCATAGTCTCCTGCCTTTGAGTAAATATATGACATTAAAGAGTGATTGTCTGTTATTGCCCGACTGACCCGTTAGGGTATTTAACGGTTTCCTTGAACTTCCTTCTTACATGGCAAGCATAATGAACCACTTTCCTGACCAACCCTTTCTGCAGTGATGCAGCACATGTTAAACAACTCTAAATATTTTTTATTATGTAGCATTGCTAGAGACCAGAAAATCAGCACTAAAGGACATAGGCTTTTTTTCCACATAATAAAGTCTTGAGAGGGAGCAGAGAAGCAAATGGAGTTTAATATAGACACTGAATCACAGATGAAAGAATCCAATCAAATGCTGACAAAAGAAAAACATCGGAACAGGAGGGTAAGGAACAACCTGCATAAAACACCATAACCACCCTGACAGCTGAGCTTTCACACCTACTCTGGGGAAATTCAACACCCCATTAGAGGGCCAGGAAGCAGACGTCCTGAAGGAAAACTCTATAACCAGCCAAGACAAGTTGATGAGACATTTTCAGAATCATCATTGCACACATGACACCCAAGATGTTTACACAGCTTTTTCTTCTAAGTTGTTTGGGGTTTTATAATGAGAAAATATGAGAAATCACAAAAGTAATAAGCCTCATTCCTATATAGCTGTGAGGAGAATAAAATACGGCCACTTCATAAAATTTCTCCATTATGATATTTTCCTTTCAAAAATACCAAAGAACTTTTTAAAAAATATTAGTTTGGCAAAGGTTAACTTGCATTAGTATTGCCCTAATGTGAAATGAAAGTTATTTTATGCTAATGATATTAGTAATTACCAAAAAAAAAATACTGGTTATAACAATATTTATAATTGTGCAGTTTCAGCCTCTTAACCTCCACCACCCAGTATTGGCCACTAGCATCATTTGCTTCATTTTCTGAGACTCTTTCCTGCTCTCCCTGGTTCTGGATTCAGTTTTTAAGTGTTAATCAGATTCTGTCTTTCCTGCTTATTCTGCAATCTGCAATGACTCCTCCTTCCTCTTAGAAAAAAATCTAATGTTTCTACCCTAAGTAAGAAGGCCCTAACTGACCTGCCCCTGACTTCTCTCTGTTCTCCACCCTTCTGCCCTAGTTCCCCATTCTCCCACCACCCTGGGATTTCTTCAAAGATGCCAGTATCCTTCCCATCTTGGGGCTTTTACCCATGCTAAAAACCCTGCTATTTTTTTATCTAGGGGAAAAAAGAGTTCAAAGAGGTTGAATAACTTTCCCAAAGTTATACAGATAATATGTGGCTGAGCCACTGAAATCCAAATCTATCTCATTCAAAAGTCTACTTTCTTTCTATTATACAACACAATGTTTTGGAAATATCAATATATTAATCGTAATAATAGAAAAGATTTATAAGGTGTTTCCCAAGTGCCATTCACTGATATTAAGTGCACTATGTGCATTAGCCCATTTAATCCTCATGATAACACAATGGCATTGGTGCTTTTATCTCATCCTATAGATAAGGAAGCTGAGACTAGAGAGGGTAAGTCATTTGCCCAAGATAACAAAACCAGTAAGTGGAAGAATTGGGTTTAAAGCCTAGACTATCTGGATTTAGAATTTGTGCTTCTAACTTCTCTGGATATCAGTGAGATCAGATGTCTCCTTTATGTCATTTCTTAGGTGAGACAAGTGAGGCACAAATAATATCAATGTTCCCACAAAGATCATACTGCAATATTCCTGCAGCAACACCTCTGCCCCCAACCCCAACCTGAGCATCCCAGCATCCAGGACACCTACAGAGCTGGGAAGTACCTAAAGCAGGCCATGGTCTACCATGCTGGGAGGCAAAAAATTAGGAATAACCAATAACCAATAATATTTTGTAGAGCATTTCAATAGGTAGTTTACAAAGCACTTTGGCATAAGCTTCTCCAACTAATTTTTAAAATGTATTCATTTTAAATAAAATTGTCATGCCAACCAATCTACCTTTATACCAAATTGCTTTGAACCAAATTGTTTTTGTCAAATCACTGGCAGCTGGATTTTATACCCATTAACCAGATGAGAAAATTGACGACCAGAAAGTTAAAGGGAAAACATCAAATATGTCTTCAGGATTCAAATCTAGAACATTTGTTCCAAAGCAACCATACCTGAAGTGGGAAAGGTTTGCAGAAAAGAGCTAATACAACCACCCTGAGTTTACTGCTATTTTCAGAGGGCCTTGCTTTCAAGGTTGGCCTTTGACTAGTGTTTGGAAACTTGGTTTCTGAAACATGCACTAAGAGGTAAGATTTGACTGTTGTGCCAGTTTGCTTAGAATGTTTGGACAAACTTTTTTATGGTGAACACCTGCTTTCTGCCTCAGGACCTGGAAATTTGGTGGGTGTGGGTGCTTGTATGATCAGCCCCCAGTGAAAGCCCTCAAGCCTGCTGAGTCATAAACAATCTTCCCTGGACAGATACATTGCACACACGTAGACACATTTTACTACTAGACAGAGAGTGTCCTGTGTGTGACCCCTCACAGCGGGGAAAGAGCGGAAGAAGGCTGCACAGGGATTTCTCCAGACTCTGCTTGAGAAATGTGTTTTTCTTTTTCTCTCTTGCTGATCTGGCTGTGTATCCTCACTGTGCTGCTGTAGTAAATCTTAATTGTAAGTAATTGTAAGTATGATGCTGAAATCTATGAATCCTTCTAGTAAGTCACCAAGTGCTCAGGGTGTTTTGGAAGCCACCTGGAGACAGAAAGGCAATAGTAGAATGAGAGGAACCCTTAACAAGGTGATGGAGGCAGGGTAGAGCAGAGGTATCTCTGTGGTTAGATCTGGGAGCCAAGAGACTCACAGGGGTTGTATCACATCTCATAATCTATACTTGAGGTGGGAATCCAGCACCCTTGGCTATGCAATTCACTGGTAGAAGTAGCAAGATTACTCCTTTAATAAAGAATTGTTAATATTTATTCGCCATCAGGCAAAAAGCGGAGAGGGGGATACCTGAGCAATTGAAGTATAAACTCCAACACTTTCCAAGAGAGTTAAAATTATAGGAGACAAATTGGCTTTTCTTGGCTGAAACTCTGCATACTGATTAGCAGCCCAAAGAGGCAAATTTATTCAAATCTACCTCTCTAAAACAAATGTCATCTTCCCCGGGGGAGTAAAATGGTGTGGAGCTATATATAGAGTACACAGTTTAAATTCCTTTTCCAGGAAAATTCCTCTCCACACTCCTTTTTGCATTAGATATATTTGTAACCTGGGCAGCAGCTGAACCTTGTTTCAAAAGTAATGGATAACTAATCCCTTGAGTCTTACCCTGAAACCATGTAGTGCAATCTATGCATACACTGTACAATTTATGTTGTGAAACCTCTTAATAGATGTCTACTTTATGGCAAATTCACTTTGGTATTTTAATAATCAAGCTCATTTCTAGTCTAAGACACATCAGCTTTCTATTAACACTTCCCTGTATTAAGCTTTTCAGAAAGAAGCTGACCTCCCCAAATACCCACATATACACACAAGTTCAAATACCCTTCTATCACAGGAGATTTGAAACCAGGAAGCACTTAAATACAGCTGGCACCACCTGTCCCAGATGGCTAAGAAAGAGCCAATTAGAACTAGAATGGTGACTGTAATATAAAAATGACTCAGGATTCTAATGCTCCCATCACAATATCTACAGGGTTGTAGATATCCTTTATTTCACAAAGGATAGGGCTAAACTCATGTCAACAGGGGAAATATCCTTTTCATATATTAGAGTAGACTTTCTTGAAAAAAGAAATGGAAGCTGAGACTGAAAAAGTGTGCCATCTTTTTAGGTAGCTGGGAGGAAAAATGATTGTAATTACAGGTGACATCATCACTTTCACCCACAGGACTGAAGCCTACTAACACCCCTCTGCCCTGCCTTTGGAGTCATCAAATCTGGATTATAAAAGGAGTATTAGAGTCTTGCATTTTAAATTACTAGAATGCTCAGAAAAAGAACCTTCTTTTTCAGTGAGAAAAAGTGAAACTTCCTGAGAGATGGTAGGGTACCAGACTCCTGGTCTGAAAGCAGGGTTCCTAGGGAAAGGAGGGAGAATTGAGAAGAGAGAGAAGTCAGAATAGCCAGAACATCCTCATGGCTCACACGTTTGTAAAAGATCTACATTTACAAAGCCTTCTTCCCATTCCACTCTCCTATCACAGTTCTATCACTCATTCTGAGAAAAACTAATAAGTTAGGACATGGATTGGAAAGACAGGAATTTCCCAGAATCTTATGAATCTTATGAAGATCTTGTTGGTGAAAACTGGAAGAATTTTTCCTCACTGGTATTACTAAATGTCACCACCATAACAGCATAGATCTCCAGTAGCAGGCAGGATCCCTCCTGGAACATGAGAGACAATAAGGTGAATCTGCCCAGAGGGGAAGTTTCTAGAAGTCAGAAAGCGTGTTTATTTATTTTAGCCATTTTTTACCCCTGGCAGGATAGATGCTTGATAATCTGCATTTGAATGAATGACAGAAAGCTGATTCCTTTACCTAAACTGCTGCCATCTCTACCGTTATTTTGGCCTTTTAAAAATATATTCATCTTGTAAATCTTCTGCAAAGTTTTTTCTAGTTTCCCTATCTACATATAATCTTCCTCCTAAGAATGCCCATTTCACTCCCTTATCTTGATGATAATTATCTTACTCAAGCTTGAAATAAAGACATCTGTTTATTTTTTTATTCTTAAAAAAAGCTCCTTGAACATCACACACATCTATTTGCCCGTTAGCTCCTCTATTATGTCAGAGAGCAAAGGGCCTTACATATAGAAAGTTCAGATTTTTAAAATTTGATTGCATACTTGTGCAAGATGGTCTGCAAGTTATTTTCTCCTGCTTCCACTTCTCATGTGACAGAGATATCCTCAAATAACATTACAATATTCACCTCCCATTTTATTTTGTAAAACTAACAATTACTGACATACTTGTTATGGATATTCCATAGTGTTATCATAATATTGCACATATTTCTATTATGTTTCCTGCCACTAACAACTAAAATCTCTTCATTTATGAACAATTTTGCTCTTTTTGGAAAGATCTATTTCTCCCATCCTGTCCTATATAGATATGCTCATTTTATCTACTTACCTAATGTTACACTTCAGGTAGAACTGGATATACTCTGTGGGAATCCTGAGGATAGAGGTTGCTTCACTGGATGACTCGTTAATCCACATAGGCCAAAACACTTCTGACTTCTCATTTGTAAAATGAGATTTTAAAACCTTCATCATTATTTATTAAGCATCCTCTCTACCCAGGGAACCTAATAAAAGAGACTGCATTCAAAGAGCTTAAAAATAAGAGCTCCACTTGCAGTAAGGGAACATGGTGACAACTCTCACCCGGGGTCATTCCATTTCAAGTGTTTTACATATTAAAATGCTCCAATCATATATGAGTTTCGATGCACAACTTGTAAGAAAGCTCACAAATGATTCCTAAGAGAGAGGTTGTATACTAGCATCAGAGAAGTGTCAGGATTACAGAACCCACAGCTGGAGTAGGGAGAAAGGAAAACAATATTAGAGGATAGTTCAGAGTGTTAAAAGTTTTGCAGGAAGAATAAGGCCTTTTCTTCTGCAGAGATGCGAACAAGTTGTACACATCAAGACAAATACTTCAAACTATTTATTGTATTCCTTGTAAGAAGGAACTGTTTCATTTATAGTAACACCAAGTAAAATAACCATCAACTGTTTATCTAAGGAACAAAATGCCACCCAAAACAAATCATGATCAGACTCTTAAACAAGAGTATTAAAAAACAAATTTAGGCCAGGCG
This sequence comes from Cheirogaleus medius, assembly GCA_008086735.1. Taxonomy (NCBI): domain Eukaryota; kingdom Metazoa; phylum Chordata; class Mammalia; order Primates; family Cheirogaleidae; genus Cheirogaleus; species Cheirogaleus medius. Next base: position 19,109,569 of record VBSM01000272.1, on the reverse strand, counting down.
CGGTGGCTCACGCCTGTAATCCTAGCTCTCTGGGAGGCCGA
>VBSM01000272.1:19064718-19109428 GCA_008086735.1 Cheirogaleus medius | reverse complement strand
TTTTTTTTATCCCTTTCCATTTATCTGAGTGGGGTAGTTCTTGTTTTCTCTTGCAGTGGAATCAATTAATCAAACCCAAGGTAATTTTTTTCTGGTAATCAACACCACTGGCACAAGCACCAAAAAATTCTAAGAAGCATTTACTGTAAAATCAAAGTTTTTAAATTTTATTATTTCTACCCCATTTGTTGCATAGTCATAGAATTTAGAGCTCAAGGGAACGTTGGAAAACACATGGTACAATTCATTCATTTTATAGGTAAGAAAAAGAAAGGCATTTAATAGCAGGACCAGGTCCCGTGATCTCAGACCTGGTGTTCGCACCCCTTTATTGCACCTCCTCCCTGCTGTGTAGTTCCTACGGGGGAAATTTTAAGCTTTATTGGCAACTATGATTGATTTGAAATGCAGCTTCCAAAGATGACTGACTAGAAGCTCCCATATATATCATACCTGAATGATTTGGAATATGCTAGAGGAGCTTCACATTGAAGATTTACCACTAAAATCTATACTTTAATAGTTAGTGGTTCTTAAAGTAAAATATCCCTTACTAAGAAATTAATTAATCCCAATTATCAAAATCCAGCTTCCAAAAATTTAAAATCACACTTATCCAAGAAACTTAAGTTAAGTAAATGATTTCCTGTTAATTTCCCCTTAAATGCATCTACATGATTATAGAAAAAATTAAATTTTCAGTTAAAACTCTAGGAAAGCACTTCCTGTTTGCAAAATGTAGCTTCTGATGAAATGTTATTTTCTACTTTGTCAAATATAATTTGCAGCTGTGTATAAACAAACTTTCTAATTTGCTGTAGAAAGTCTAAATTTTTCATTTCCTTAAGTAAAATTCATAGTGTAGAAAGAAAACAGTTAAAAGGAGATATATTTAAAAGATACAATTTTCTATTCTGTTCTTGTAATACTTTTCTTAAAATGAAGCATCTTGTGTCAAACTTAAGAATTAGCACTAACTTTTAAAAAGTATCATTTTGCTGTTGAGTGGTAAAACAGTGCTCTAAAAATAACTTAAGTCATTTGATAATTATAACAAAAGTAAACTAGAGATAGCATTAAAAACTCTAAAAAAAAACTGCTACAAGTGATAGAAATATTTTCTTATTTCCTTTTGTTTCTTGTTTTGCTTTTGAGTGAATGGGGCAAGAGTTCTCTTATTGAATGTCATATAGTAAAAGATGCATTTATTTTTGAAAATGGTATTCCAATTTAAAGGATGATGAGATTGACTAGCTTTGATGGGATACATTATTTTTGATATACATTAAGTATAAATTTATAAAAATTCATAAATCTGTACAACAATGAACTTAAAAATTTAAAGAGTTTAAGATTCTTGAAGTCAAAATTCGTGCCTGTTATATCATGGTTTTAGTTTAGGATGTACCTGACACACAGTAAGTGCCTTCTAAAAATGTCTCAATGAACATGAAAGTATGAATACTTTCTGTATTAGTCAGAATCCTCAATAACTAACAACAAAATATACTGAGGCAAGTTTAAGCAGAAATTAGATTTTTTAGATGACATTAAATAACTTCTAGACTTCCCATGAGAACTAGAAGGCCAAGCTCCAAGGATCTTCAGACAGAAACAACCCTCAAACCACAGAGTGGGACTATTCCAGGGAAGAATCCTTTGCCACTGCCACTGGACACAAACACAGTGGCTTGCACTGCTGACATTGGGTGGCACAGGTCCCTGAACTTGTCCACCAAAACTGTCATCTCTTTCTCGCTATTTCTTGCCAATGCAATCAACAGCAACAATAGGCAGAGCTCACATTCTGCTTTCTAACCTCTTTTCCTGGTCCTATAATCATTAAGTACATGATCTGTTTCCTAGGTGAGAGTTTTACCAAATATCTCCTTTCTGAAGATGACATCACTATCCCTTCAGCGCCCATTTTCTTACCACCAATCAATTAATCATCAAGCCAATACTACATAATTTAGTTTTTTGTTATGGCAGCACCCCAATTCTAGTTATAAATTTCTGCACCAGTCAGGGCAGACTAGGTCATGCTGCAATAACAATAACAATAACAAAATAATAAGTCAACTAAAACAACAAAAATTCATTTCTCATTACATGTCCAATTTGGGTCAGCCTGGAGGCTCTACCCATTGTAATCACTCAAGGATCCAGGCTGACAGAAGCTTAATTGCAAATAGTTTTTCAAAGATTGTGAGTCAGATAATGATCACATAGGCTATTAAAGCTTCCGTCTACCTTTCATTGACCAAAGCAAGTCACGTATTGATACCTACAGGTCCCATGGTAATACCCAACTCAAAAAGAGGTAGGGAAATATAATCCTATTATTGCCCAGCAAGAAAATCAGACATACGTGGCATAAAAAATTTATAACTAAACACATTTTGGAGCAGGATTAATGACATAAGATATTTCTGAAATATAGAAAGCATGTTCTAAAGATTCTGAGCAGATACAAAAATAGTGTCAAATATTTCCTTCAGTATTTAAAATTTTTACTCTCAAATAATAGTTCTTAGAAAATATTATTTTCATTTCTTAGTCTAAATTGAAGATAAAAAATTTATAGCATTTGACAAATCATATTTGATGTAGTAATTTCATGCTATGGTGAACAAACTCTAGGGTGTCCACCAATGAGTCCCATTTCCTGGGGTCCATACCCGTGTGTAATTCCTTCCCTGGAGCACAGAAGGGACCTGTTACGTGCTTCTAACTAATAGAGTATGTCAAAGGAGGTAAAACATCACTTGCTTGATTCTCTTACCTTATGTAAAGGTCTGCTTAAGCAGACTGGAGTGAGACACTCTTCTGCTGGCCTTGAAGAAGTCAAGAGCCATGTTTTAAACTGCCTATAGAGACGGCCACATGGCAAGGAATTGTGGATACCCTCTGGGATTTGAGAACAGCCTTCACTGACAGCTGGTGAGAATCTGAGACCCTCATTTATACAATCACAAGGAAATGAACTCTGTCAACAACCATAATGAGCTTGAAAGTGTATTCTTCCAGTCATGCCTCCAAATGAAAATGCAGCCAATACCCTGATTGTAACCTTATGAAACACTGAACTTAACTGTGCCTAGAATCTTGCCCCATGAAAACTGAAATAATAAATGTGTGTGTTGTTTTAAGTCATAATATTTGTGGTAATTTGTTTTTGTCACAATACACCTGCTTGTGGCAATTCAATTTTACCACCCTTATTTACCTTTTGCAGAGTTTTTTTTACTTTTTTTAATTTGAAAATATTTTTGATAATTTTAAACATACAGAAAAGTTGCAAGAATGCTATAAGAAAATCCAGTATACCATTTACCCATATTCACCAATTGTTTCTATTTTTCCCAATTTCTTTATCATCCTTTCTTGCACTTTGTGTGTACATGTGAGCTTGTCTAAACTTTTTTCTGAACCATTTGAGAGTAAGTTGTAGAAATGTCTCTTCATCCCTAAACACTTTAGTGTGTATTTCCTCCTCCCCTAAAAATGACATTTTCTTACATAGCATTATAATTATTAAATTAAGGAAATATATGTTTAATTTTCTAATCCACAATTCATGTTCAATGTCATAAATTATATGAATAAAGTGCTTTGTAGCTAGATTTTTTTCTCTTTCAGTCTTGGATTCACTTTAAATTCATGCTATTTTTAAATTTTAAAGGTTTAGTTTCCTTTATTATGCAATTGTTTCTTAGCCTATCTCTGTCATTCTTAACTTGAAATTTTTGAAGGATACAGATGAGTGTTTATTTGAGGTCTCTTTAGAATTGAAGCCAACATTTGCATTTGGGTCATGAATAGCACAAAAGTAATGTTGTGTCCTTTAAATCACAACATTGCAGTATATCAGAAGTCACATGATGTCTGTATGTAGGTTGATTCTGTTATTGGAGTATAATGAAACATAATGCTATGAACATTCTAATACAAGTCTTTTTATCAATATTTTTATTTCTTTTGGGTAAATATCTGGGAGTTTAATTGTTGAGTCATAGGACACATGTATATTTAACCTGCTAAGAAACTGCCAAAACTTTTTCCAAAGTGTCCCATTGGAGTATACAATTTACACTCTCACCTTCTAGCAGTGCTATCTGTTCATACATTTGCCAACACTTTTTGTCTGTCTTTTTAAGTTTAGCTACTCTTGTAGGTTGGTAGAGTCCTCTCACTTTCATTCTAATTTGTGTTTTCCTAGTGCCTGGTGATGATGAGGCACTTCTTCCTGTGTTTATTGGCCACTTGCATATCTTCCTTTGTGAAGTGTCTGTTCAAGTCTTTTGCTCATTTTTGGTATTGCATTTATTTATTGATTTTTTACTATTGAATTGTAGAAAATCTTTATATATTCTGGACATAAGTTGCCAGATGCATGTTTTGCAAATAGTGTTCTCCAAATCTGTGATTTGTCTGCTTATTTTATTCTTTTAACAGTTATGTGATAAGCAGAAGTTTTTAATTTTGATGAAGTCAAATTTATCAATTTTTTGTTTATGGTTATTAATTTGTGTGTTTTTTATTAGATTTTGCTGAAACGTGTGCCAGTTTTTTCCTAAACAAAATTATTTCCTAAACAGAGTATTAACGATTTTAATAACACGTCTATAATTTTAAATTATTGTAGTCTATTTAACTTTTTCTTTATACTTTGTCTAATCCAATAGTTCTCAACTGGGGCCTGTTTGGACCCTTCGGGGATTTTTGGCAAGGTCTGGAAACATTTTTGTCACAACTGGAGAAAAGGAATGCTATTAGCACCTAGAGAGTGGAGACCAGGGATGTTGCTAAACATCCTACAGAGAATAGTCTCCTACAGCAAAGAATTATACATCCCAAAATGTCGATAGTGCCAAGGTTGAGAAACCCTCATCTAATGTCTAATCTGTACAGGTTTGGAGGGGAAGGGAGGAACACTATACGTTATCTTGGTTTCACTAACTTATAACTGAGATGATTACATGTTTAAGCCAATGAAAAACAAAAGGTAGCATGTCTCACAGGCAAGTGCCTAGTTGGATCTGAAGCCACTGGGACTTCCTTGGTTATAGGAATCTATGTATGCTTTCCATAACTAAAAAAACAAAAATGAGAGCAGATTTGCCTCTTACAGAAGGAGTTACATTAGTAAAGGGTTACTGCTCAAGCTAAATTAAAACAAATCAGTGACATTTTTCTCTCCATTATTTGCAGAAATCTCCCATAAAAATCAATGAAAGCCGCAACTGTGTAACCGCGATCAGAATGCAGCTAATTCCACCTCTAACTTGCTATTCCTTCCAGGGCTCATAAACCTCACAATAGCTGCTCAGGAACAGGAGGACCCTGTGATGAATACAGCAGTTCAAGCCAAATCCTGGATGAATCGTCCAGACCATTCTGTTCTCTGGTTTATTAGGCAGCTGAGGAATCTTAAGGTTCTGGATGCGATCACAACTAGAGCAGAACTCCAGGGAATAGTCAGTCCTGAATCAGACAAGGAGCCACTGCACTTATAAAAACAGTTTATTTCTCCCAATTATCAAAGTGGACTGTGTTTACTATCAAAAATATTAAAATATAGAAAACTGTAAATAAAAACATTACCTATGAATTTATCACCCAGAAGCCATCACTATAACTTTAGCAGATTTTCCTATGAGTGAAATTTGTCTATGTAATTCTTCTTTTACTTACTTAAAATCTAACTTTATGTACAATTTTGTACCCTGGCTCTTTCACATAACATCTTCCCATGTGGTTAATAAAAACTTTGAAGTATTATTTTGATGTGTACCCTAATAGTCAGTCACCAGGTTTTACCATATTTTTTCTTACCAATTGTTTCTTTTATGTTGTTGTTTCTGTTATTTCACCACTCCAGATAATGCAATGGCAATTATCTGTATTCAGATATATTTCTCTACACTTTTCATTATTTCTCAGTATATAGTCTCCAAAGTGGAATGGCAGGATTATGATTTATGCTGTTTTAAGACTCTTTATATATTTTGCCAATTTTTTTCCGAAAAACAGTGCATCAATTTACCTTCCCTACAGCAGAATGTTCCTCCTCATCTCGTTTCTAACTCTACTAGCTATATTAGGTATGTTAATATTTATTTATTACATATTCTCCCTCTCAAAAAGAGGTGACAAGAGAAGAGATCCCAGAAAGTAAACCTATTAGGAATAATTTACTCTTCAGTTGATAATAATACATGATGATTCAGTGTCAAATATGAAAATAGGAAACAAAGAATTCCAACAGCCTAGAAAATACTGATCTGAAATGGTAACAATGTTACCTTTTAAAGTGAGAGAAATTTAGGCTTCATATGATTGAAAAAGATCTCCAAGTACAATCACATATATAAAATCAAGCATAATAATATTTTTAAAAAATCAATCTTCATGTATGTAGGGCAAAAAAGGCAACAAATCACTACTGATATGCACAGTTCAGTTGTGTTGATAAGCATCAAAATGGATGTCGAGAACTAGGCAATGACCAAGTGAGAGGAATAAGCAGTCCTTGATGACTTGAGGCTGAGTATTTTCACGTGTTGGGGCTCAGAAAACAATACCCCCAAATATGCCCCTTTGGACTACAAATAGAGCATCTGAGGAGCAGCAAATGCAGGGAAGAGCTTTCTCTGAAGTCCCCTGTCTGCAATAAGACCGATCCTCTGGGAGATAATCATTGTTGTGAATCCCTTCCCCAGCCATCTCAACAATTGGGGGAAATCGATGCATATCTCAGGAAGGAAGGCAGGCTGACACTACACCTAGAGCCCAGACAAACTTTGTCCCAGGGTATTGTCTATTCTTCAGGCCCATTCATCTCCCTTGAATTGTTCACTCTCTCTTTAAAATTGCCTACATCCTCCACTTCCCTTGCTCCTATGAAAAGAGTATTTAAGCTTCAACCATCCAGCCCTTCTTTGATTTCCATACTTTGTGTGACTCATGTATGCTTGCACATTAATAAATTTGTACGCCTTTTCTCCTGTTAGTTGGTCTATGGGGAGTTTATTTCAGCAGACACTGTTATGTAACCTTCAGAGGGCAGAAGAGAACTTCCTCCAAACCTATGAAGCATCAATTTCAGGAAAAAAAAATCATTTTGGCTACTGCTCCCTTTTTCCCATTCCACACATTTGACTATATTACACTGGCTCTGGGAAGTACAAATGAAAAAGAAAAGAAAGATAGAAAGAAAAAAAAAGGATGATCTTTACAAGTATCAATGTAGAATATTGAGAGAAAACAGAGCCTTCAAAGTAGCATAGAAAGTTGCAGAAAGATTGAGTTTTTCTTGACTGGTGTCTTAAAATCTTACATAACTCTTTGTGACCTTTAAACCTCTCTTGAGGGCATGGGCAATATTGCAAAGTTTTTTTCAGTTCACAAGTGAAAATTTAGCTTTACCCATCATAGGTATTCATAATTTTTTTTCTTTTGGGACAAAAACTATCTATTTATAGGCAGAGACGAGGTGAACTAAAAAAAAAATTATCTATTTAGTAATTCACTGAACATTTGTTGAATGCCTACTATGTGTCTAGCACTGTATTAGGCAAGTACTGGGCAAACAGTGGTGAAAAAAGCAAGATTTCTGTCCTCGTGAATTTTAGAGTTCAGCATAAGCTTAAAACCTTATTTTAAAAAGCAGGTGGCTTTTGATTTGGGTCATTTTTGCTGATTTTTCTTTAATATTGCATTAAAGTATTATCTTGATCACTAAGTTTTTTGATGCTCCCTTAAATTTTGTACCTAATGCAAGTGCCTCACTCACCTTATCATAGTCCCAGTCCTGATGAGCTACATCTTTGAAAAGTTGACAAGGAAATTATAAATTGTCTTATTGTGGTTAAAAATTCTTTGGGGATAATGTGTCAAAGATATCAGTTTATCCAGGTCACAAAGTCACAAAAGCAGCCGTAGTAGCAGTTACTTTATCTTTGGGCAACTTCTCAGGAAAATAAAATGTGCTCAGTAACAAATAATTATTGAGGGCCTACTTTTTGCCACGTAATATTCTAGAACTGATTATACACTTCTGAGCCTATTGACAGAGTTCCTGCCAACTGGGTGTTTAGAGTCTGGTTAGAGTCAAGGGCGAGACAACAAATAATGGCACAAACAATAGGATAATACAGTACTAGTAAGTGCCCTAAAGAAAATAAAACAGGATGATGGGATAGCACATGACTGTGGGCATGGGGCTGTGGTTAGGGCTTTGACTCTAAGGAGATAAAAATTGAGATGAAACTTGAATGATGCATAAATTCAACAATCTGAGAAAAGATCATTCCAGGCAGAGGGAAGAGCAAATAAAAAGTCTTTGTGGTATGAACACTTTTGTTTTTTCAAAAACAGTAGGCCTGGGTGGCCAAATGCGGTCCCCAACCCCCAGGCCCCAGACCAGAGAGGTCTGTGGCCTGTTAGGAACCAGGTGCAGAGCTCTGCCTCCCCCTTCCATCTCTGCCTCCTCCACCCCACCCCATGGCTGGAAAAACTGTCTTCCATGAAACTGATCCCTGGTGCCAAAAAGATTGGGGACCACTGATCTAGAGGATGAGGTAAAAAAGAGTGATCCAAGTGAAGTTGGTGAGGTTGGAAACCTAATCAAGTAGGGTTTTGTAGGACCTACAAAAAGCTTAGATTTTTTTTTCCTGAGGTCCAGGAGACATCACTGGACTGCTTCAGCTAGATTTGCATATGAAAAAACTATTATAAAATGGTTTGGATTGGAATAAGCATAGAAGGTGGTTGGAGAAATTGAGGTGACCACATTATTAGCACTAAAAATGGAAATACATAGGCAAATTCTGGATAAACTTTGGAGGTAGATCCAACAAGCCTTTCTCCTTATTGGATCTCAGCTCCACCACTTACTGGGCAAGTTTACATAACCTCTTTGTATCTCAGTTTTCACCTCTGTAAGGAAAAAATAATAACTGTGCCTATTTTATAGAATTGAAGTCCTAGAAGAATGTCTGGCAAATATTAAAGTTCTCAAAAAAATTTGAGTTTTCACTATCTTCATCATAAAATGGAGGAAGAGAGAAATTAAAAATGGCCTCTAGGTCTGGTCTGCACTGGGTAGACAATATTACTTTTGACATAGAAAAGACTGAAAAGACACAAGTTTAGAAGGGAGAAAATCCAAAGTTCTCTTTGGGCTTGTTAATTTAAGATGCTGTGTGAAATGTAAATGGATGTACAAGTTTGGAAAAAGGTTAGTGCTGGATATATACATTTGTGAGTTATCAGCATACAAATGTATTTTAACCCAGAGGACTAGAGAAGATCACATAGAGAGATAGTGTGGACAGAAAGGAAAAAAAAGGTCAAGGGCTGAGCCCTTAAAAATGCCAAATTTGCTGCTGAGAAAGGAAAAGGGAGCTTACAAAATAAACTTAGAGGAATAGTCAGGAAGATGGAAGTAAACAAGAAACATGTGGTATGGTAGAAAACAGGGCAGCCTTCTAAAGTTTTAATGCACACCCATTACTTTACAATGAACAGTTATACTTTTTTAATAAAATAAAAGTTAAAAGCACAAAAACAATTTCAACTTCTCTGTAGCAATGCTCCACACCAATTTTAAAACCTTGCAATGAAAAAGTTGAGGAAACACCTTATAATTTGGTCTGGGATATATACTCTTTCCTAGCCTAGGAAGAATCCTCAGAACAATTTCCCCAGAACTCTGTAATTTTCTGGGATAGAAGATAATAGATGCAATAAATGGACATTATCATATAAATGTCAAGTTCTATTACTACATATGAAATAAATTCCCCATGTGACTACAAAGATATGAAATAACAATGCATGACTTTATCATCCAGTTGGGAAAGATCAATACAAGAGATTGATAGCATTTTTACTGAATGCTAAGTCCCACATGATTGTTAGGTAATGGAAAACATGTTTAAGCACTTTACATTATGGAAAAAGTAAATAAATTGAATTCATGAACTCATGCCTGATAAGTAATATACAAAAGAAAACAGATATGTAATCCCTTTGAGAAAATGAACAATAAACAGCCTTTACTTCTAGCCTTGCATAACATTCTGCATGCAGTCCAGAAATTCTTGTTAAATTAGTGATAAATATCACAAATAAGCAAGAAAAAAACTTCAATTTCCGAGGAATTTTATTATTATTCTTAATCTTCAGATTTGTCTTGTTTTGAGACAGGGTCTTACTCTGTGTCCTGGACTAGAGTGCAGTGGTATCACTACAGCTCATTGCAACCTCAAACCCTGGGCTCCAGTGATCCTCTTGCCTGAGCTTCCCAAGTAGCTGGAACTACAGGTGCATGCCACCACTCCTGGCTAATTTTTTTACTTTTTCTAGGGAAGGGGTCTCACCCTTGCTCAGGCTAGTCTCAAACTCTTGGTCTCAAGCAATCCTCCCACCTTGGCCTCCCAAAGTGTTTGGATTACAGGCGTGAGCCACTGCACCTAGCCAATTTTCAGTTTTAAAAAAACACTTTTAATAATCACATCTTTAGTCTACAAAGCATCGTTTTCCCAGACTCAGATTATTTCAGATTTATTCATGCCTTGGTTTATTCACAACACACACAAAATGAGGTTATTTAAAATTGCATATAGCACAAAAGAATAAATTAATTGAGAGTATAAGAGTCAAAGGAATTTAAGGGAAGAAAAATGGTAATTCCATTAGTAAATCTGTAGCATAGAAATTTAAACCATTCTAGCATGTACAGGCCTAAACAGGTTCACAAATTTTGGTTTACATTTCCAAGTCATCACAACAAAAAGGAGACAAAATCATAAGATTCAAAGGCTTGATTAAAACAAAATTCAAGTGAATATTCTCACAACTCGATTCCATGACAACATTGTAATTGACTACAAGATGTTCCCACTATCCATTTTATACTGCCACTCCAGTCCTTAAAATCTCTTCAATGATGTTCCATTATCTTAAGATAAAATCCAGATCCCTTACCGTAGTTTACAAGTCCTTCATGACCTATTTTTCTAGAATTATCTCTCATTTCCCAACCTCCAGCCTCTCTTTCCGACCATATAATAAATTTTGGGTTCTGCTATGCACTAAACTCTCTGCTCTCACCTCTGACCTTTGCTCTGGTCCCTCTATTTGGAATAGAGATCCCATCTTTACCTGGCTAACTCCTTCTCAGCATCTAGGACTCAAGTTTTTCTCTGGAAAATCTACTTTGACTCACCTGCTCTTAGTCAACAGTGTCAATATAGCATTGTACAGTACACTGGACTTTCTCCTGTCATAGCCTTTATCATTCTTTAATCACTTCACTTGTTACTCAATTGTCTATCTCTACAGCCACCCTGGACTCCAGATTTATTTTTTCAAAGTATGCTCCTTAAATCACATCTGAGACTTTTATTTGAAAATGCAGATTTCTGGTTCCCAATCCCAGATCTGAATCGGAATATTGGAAAATGGAACATGAGAACATGATGTTTTAAAAAACACCCTAGATCAGTGCTGTCCAACCAAAATGTAATGCGAGCCACAGATACAGGTACCCTATATAATCTTATGTTTCCTAGCAACCACATTAAAAAAGATAAAAAGAAACAGATGAAATCAACTTTACTACTACATTTATCCCAATATATCCAAAATATTATTTCAATAAGTGATCAATGTAAGAATTATTAATAGAAATTTTACATTTTTTCATGCTAATTCTTCAAGTTCCAGTGTATAACTTACACTTACACTGAACTTACTCAATTCAGACTAGCCACAGTTCAAGTGCTCATTAGCCACACTGGCAAGTAGTTACATTTTGAGCAGGACAGCTCCAGATGGTTCTGTCACAGAAGATTGACAACTAAACTCTGATAAAAGAGACAACACCTGCCTTATTTTATAATTTTGGCTCTCAAATATGCCAGGCACATAGTAGACAATCAATTAATTTTCCTAAATGCCTATTAAATATTATACTTTTGGTAAAATAGAGCACAAAAAGATCCTGAAAAATCAGAACAAGAATTAGTCTTTGAGATGATAATTTTGAACCTCTAATATGGCATGTTGTATGTAACATCACAAAACTGAAATAAAAATTTGCCTATTTCCACAGGCACATTTCTATCCTGGCTGCCACACTGTCCTGTGATAATTACTCTGAGCTCAAGTATAATGGCCACTTGAAACCCTCTTGAGTTGAGAAAATTTAGAGTAAGAAAATGGGAAAAGAGTGGGAAGAACCTATAATTCTATATATTTCCAAAGATCAAAACAAAAACACATACATCCAGGCATAGATTTCAGAAGCAACTTTCTCTGTGACCTCCAACTCCCAGTTCATGAATTCAGCCTCACCTTTTGTAATATGTTCCAGCTTCAAGGTTGATGATTATTTACCCAGAAATAAAAAAAGGCAAGAAATTATGATCTAAACATTGACCTGTTAGTTATGAGTCTGCTAAATCTCATTCTAACCTGGTAAATTTCTGTTTTCTCAAGTTGTGGGAGGAAAAAAAAAAGCAACACCATGCTTATATGATTTATAACAAAGAATCTCATTTTTTCTAAATGTCAGCAGATACTTTTCAAGTCTATCCTGAAAGAGTAACACAGCAACCTTGAAAAAGAGACGGACTAAAGAATAGAAGCCCAGCTTGACCCCAACTTTGCTTATCTCTATTATTTTTAATGTGAAAAATAGCAATAACAAGTAACAATAGATTTTCTGCATTTTGTTGACTTCAATGGAAGAAAAAGGAAAATTTTGTCATTTTCCACATGGTAATCCAATTCATTCATTGTTTATGCTATTTAGGGATATGAAACACTTAAAAGTAACATCTTCAAAAGTTCCATCCACCTTTCTACATTCAAGGAGAGAGAAATTTATGTAAAAATAACCTCTGCTGCTTCAAGTATCATAAGAGAAGCGAAAGAAATGAGAAATGCTTCTCTCAAAGCAAACTCAGAAAGCACAATGTGAAACCCAGATCTGCCTTTAGTTGCTCCCCCTCACTCCCCTACCTCCTACACCCTGCACATTTTCTGCACCTGTCCCCTTTCTAACTAAGCAGGAAGCACATAAAAATCTCCTGGCTAGATCAGAAATTTGCAGAGGAATCAAGGATTTTCTCATTACTGTTCCCTATTCTTCTGACTGCTTTACCCAACTATTTTAGTTGTATGATTCTTTCCCAAATTTATGACTAGACTTCTGAACTCCCTTCTGTGTCTCCCTGGTCCTCTTCTGCCTAATCCCAAGGCATCAGTCATACCTGGAAGCTGGACCCCACAGTGTCTTACACACTCTGCATCCATCCCCCCAACCTCCGTCCTGGCGCCTAGAAACTTGACTTCAGAAGAGCACCACATGTTGTGCTTTCCAGAGCCAGAGTTCCAGCAGCACTGCAAATGAAACCATCAAAGATCTGGTAGAAACAAAAGTACTTTGAACAGAGAAAACACCTGTGCTAAAAGACAAAGCATGGATCAGAGTCTGTCAGACTGATCCAAAGTTTCATCCTTGACTCCTTCCCTTGCTCCCAACCATAGAGGTACACAGGGCAAGAATTTGTGTGGCAGTAGGGAAGCCAGAATGCTACTTTACTTCATTTCACAAAGATCTTAAAACACGTGTTTAAAAAAAATTATAGGAGGCTATTGCTTTGGACTAAACTCCTGGACTAGGCCTCAAAAGCCCAGACTCAAAATCAAAATAGAGTCACCCATGCTCACCAAACCAAAACCAAGCAGTTGTCTGGCCTTCCTAGAAATCAGGAGGGAGAGGTAACAGCCTAATATCCCAAACAAGCCAGTTTCAATTTTCAAGCAGTATAATAATGAAGTTCCCTTTCCCTAGGTTTTAATCTTTACAACAAAAAGTAACCTGATGTTAACCAATCAGTTATCTTTTCCATTGTTCTGTCTTCCTATCCCTCTGTTACGAGGAAAATAATTTTGAAATGACAAATATGCTTTTTGTTCTTTATTTCCACTTTCTTTACCCTTTTTCTGTCAATAAGGCCACCACCTTTGCTCAGCTCATTCGAACACTTATTATATTTCATGGAATGATGTGTTGCCCAAGTCTAGAATTGCAATAATGCCAATTGTGATCTCTAAATTAAATTTGTTGTAATTTTGTCTTTCAACAATTGCAGCAAGGATTTTATAGTGATTTAGGTTAAATCTAGGGCTATAGATAAATTTTAACATTCCACTCTTTATTTCTCCAACTGAAACATATTAAACATCTTTTCATCATTTCCTATCACCTCAGTATTCTTTTAAACCTTATGAAAATTAAATAACTTCTCTCTAAAATGAGACTTATGAAAAAGGACATAAATTTGTAGAGTGGGAAATCAATTGTAAAGCTTTATTCTCCCAAATGTGGTTGCAAATTGAGACCAAGGTAGAAGAGGAAGACTGAGAAGAGTCCGCTGGTTGTAGCAATTAGGAAATTATTGGCAACTTGGGGTGCCTTTTGGAAATCAAAGGCAGGCTACAAAATATTGGGTGTTAACAGAAAGTGTAAAATAGACCCAGCAAGTAGTCACTCTTTCAAGAGACTTGGCAAGGAAAAAGAGGAGAGATTACCTACCTAGAAGAGGATCCCAAAGTCCTAGAAGAGTTTTAGGAGCAAAGAGATGGGCACTTGTAGGAGACTAGAATAAACCACCCCAAAATATGACTGTGGGAGACCAAAGTATGCCTCTTTAGCACAAGGATTGTGTTGAGCTGGTTATTTTGAGAAACAGGAGAAGCTCTGAAAACAGAGTAGAAATTACCCTTTTGTAAGGAAAATTTATATTTATAAAGGAAATTTCTATTTATAAGTATTTCTCTCTCTCTGTACCAGGAAGACAGGGATGACTGAATCACAAGAGACCCTTATCAAAGGAGAAGACCTGGACTTAAATCTGCATAACAGACCTCACTCTTGTTTACCATGCTACCCATGGTCACCTTCACATAACTGGCCTCCCCCACACCCTGCTTTGCTTTTAGCTAAAGATGCTATACAAGCCTGAATTCTGTCACCTGTTAAATTCAGTTTAGCCTAATGCTGTACCCTTACATATTTTAAGTTCTGCTTAAAGATTTCTCTAGACATAGTGAACTGTAACCTAACTGGATGTGAAAATAGGATTCAACCTAATCTCGTCTCAATCAAGTTTCAGCCAATCAAAGGTGGCCAACCATTCAAACTGTGCTCAAATAAGGCAAACACCAGGATGTAACCAATCCAGCTGTTTCTGTATCTCACTTCTGTTTTCTGTAGGTCACTTTCCTTTTCCTGTCCATAAATCTTCAACTATAAGGGCAGTGCTAGAGTCTCCCTGAACCTACTCTTTTTGGGGGGTGGAGGAGTGCTGCCCAATTTGCTAATAATTCTTTGCTCAATTTAAGTCTGTTAAATTTAATTTGTTTAATGGTTCTCTTTTAATATGCCTCTGAGAATTATTCATTTTCCCCTGGGTATCTCCCATGTATACATGGAGTATACATGTTTATAAACTTCTGTTTGTTTTTCTCTTGTTAATTTGTCTTTTGTTACAGGGAGTCCCATGGAATAACTAAGAAATGTAGAGAGAAAATTATTTTTTCCTCATCTATACATTTTTATGATTTCAGTAAAAGAACCGGTTCAGTAATAGATCTTAAACTATAACAGGTTTATAAAACATTCACAGGGGATGGCTGCAAGACAGCTGACCAGAGACACCAGAGGCCAGAGCATCTCAGTAAGAATGAGACATTTTAGATGAAAGAGAAGAAACAAACAGACAGACATAGATTGGGTGTGGGTATGAGAGAAGGGTTCCAGAACCTTCAGGAGACTCCATAGGAAGAAGCTGGGGAGCAGAATAAGAAGGATAAAGGTATTGGAAGAGATCAACCCCCAAGAGGCTTAGAGTCCAGCAAGAAGGGTAGGTGGAGCAGTTTGTTTCTCCCTCCCTCGCATATCTGACAGTTGGCGGATTCCCAAGCTGCTAGAGAGAATTTCTAACCACACAAGCCAAGAGGCTGCTGCCACCAATGACCTGGGAGCTTCTTGTGGACAGAGCATCAGGCCCCCAGCCACCCTGAGGTGACTCCTGTCTCCACAGACCCAAGCCAGGATGGCAGGTGCCATATGTCTTCTCTGCCCACCAAGCGCCTTTGTCCTCCCCAGGGAGTTTCAACCCCTCAGGTTTCATCTTGCTCAGTTCCTTCCCACACAAACATTTCCCAACTCTGGCCCAGACTGCAGAAGCCACAAGGATTCAGTGGGTCCCAGCTGATCTGTTTGACTACAGAGCCTGGACATTCTGGGCAGGCTGTCTCCCTGAAAGAGGGACAGAGATGACCAGAATGCTAGCTTTCTTCCATCCAAACTCTTTTTTCCCCTTCCCTTCCCCCACTTGTGGCTGTCAAGTGAAACAATTGAGCTGCCACACCAAGGTTTCCACAGAAAGTGGGGCTCAAAAGTTTCCTCTTGGGGTCTCACAGTGCACTAAGGGCTGCTTGGACTGTGAGCTCCCTGCCCATCAGCATTCCCTGGTTGGTGCTGCTTGCCCAGCAGCTCCATCAGAGCAGGCAAGCCGAGAGGCGGAGGGACATCAAACCTGCTTGGGCATCCTGTGGGCAACTTGAGACCACTGTATTTCTCCCTGGCATGGTCAGAGACTGATCTTCAGAGACTCAGAGATGGACCCACAGGCCAGATCTCAAACTCCAAGGCACAGAGGGGAGATTTGTGAATTAGACTTTGAGAGGTGAGGGAGCCCATGTGGGCAGATCTGGGGGAAAATGCAGTGGGTAGCTGTAGCTGTAGCGTGCTCGCGGGGCACCTCTCCCTCCACAGGAGGGCCACACCCTCAGTTCAGGCCGGAATTCTGGGCAGGTAACCTCCCAGCCTTCAGAACAGTTGCAGCGGAGTTTGGCTGCCTGCCAACAGGTGCTGAAGGGAGACTGTGTAGCAGGGCAGAGGGGAAAGGAGTGAGGCTTGATCCAGACTGCTAGACTGTGAATGTCAGATAGCCCGACTTCCACACACAGACTTTCTAGATGTGTGGGGCTACTTCAGCCCCTTCCTGGCAGCTTTACAGAGAAGATGGGAGTAGCCCCTTGATCCCTGTCAAAACAGCTACTTTGCCAGCTTTGGTGGAGCCTGAGCACAGGCTCACCCAATGCAGTGCCACCCAGCTGAACACCCCCACCCACCACTGCTGTGGCAGAGAATAAGGACTCACCTGGAGTCCCAGGGCCCCACCCACCACCTGGAGCATTTGAGCGTTTCTCCTAAGGGACTAGTCACAGGACCCCAAAACAACATTGCAGCTTATTACTTCTGGCAAGTCCCACCTACTGACAGGGAGGTCAATTTGCACACTCTTCACAGCATTTACTGATTTGGTCACACAAGTTGTAGTTGATTTTTACCCACAAGCACCACCTACTGTCTCAGAGATTAAACTGAGTGTGCCATTACAATTTACACTGTTAAGAAGACCACAGGGGGTGGGAACGAGAAAAAATTTCAAAGACCTCCATCCTCCCTCATCAAAGAGAGACAGGGAATCTGCCTACACATATATCTCACCACTCCTATAGCCTACAAAACTCTAGCAACTGAGAATGCCACCACACCAAGGATATTTATAACTAAGAAATATATCTAGAGCCTAGATTGCAATCAAAGCATCCACAAGCAAAGCCAAAGGTTCTTACCCAACATATGCTACAAACACACCTGTACAAGTGAGGGAAGGGAAAAAGGCCTTATTTTAAAAAAAGAAAATCCAAAAAAGGAAGCAACAACTGCTACAGATGAGAAGGAATCAGTGAAAGAACTCTGGAAGTATGAAGAATCAGAATTAAAGGACAGCAGCAAATGGGAACACCAGCTCTCTAGCAATGGATACCAACCAAAATGAGAATTTTGAAATGATGGATAAAGAATTCCAAATATGGACTGTAAAGAAGCTCAATGAAATCAAAGAGAAAATGAAAAAACAACTCAAAGAAACCAGAAAAACAATTCAAGAACTGAATGAAAAAATCACTAAAGAGATCGACATGTTAAAATAAACAGATAGAATTTCTGGAAATGAAAAATTCCTTTAAGGAAATGCAAAACACAGTGGAAAGTTTTAAGAATAGACCAGGCAGAAGAAAGAATGTCAGAGCTTGAAATACTCTTTTGAATTAACTCAGTCAGTCAAAAAGAACAGAATATTAAGAAGAATGAACAAAGCCTACAAGAAATATGGGATTATGTAAAACAGTCAAATATAAGAATCATAGGAGTCCTGGAAGGTGAAAAAAGAAAACACACAGGGCTTGCAAACTTACTTGAGGGAATAATTGAAGAAAACTTCCCTGGTCTTGCTAGAGATTTAAACATCCAGGTACAAGAAGATCAACAAACACTTGGGAGATTCATCAAAAAGAGGTAATCACCAAGACACATAGTCAGACTGGCCAAAGCCAACATGATGAAGGAACTCCTGGGAGCCATAAGGTGAAAACATCAAGTAACTTATAAAGGAAAACCCATCAGGCTACCTACAGACTTCTCAACTGAGACCTTGTAAGTCAGAAGGGGTTGTGGCTCCATCTTCAGTCTTTTTAAACAGAACAACTGGCAGCCTAGAATTTTGTATCCTACAAAACTAAGTTTCATATATGGAAAAATAGAGACTTTTCAAGACAAACAATCACTGAAAGAATTTGTCAAGACCAGACCTGCCCTGCAAGAAATACTCAGAACTGCATTATACGTGGATCAGCACAGTGGTCACCCACCAGAATAAAACCACCCAAAAGCTAAAGCTCAGAGTTCATATAAAACAATAGTACAAGAGGTAAACAAAGCAATAAGATACTACCCAACAGAACGAGCAGAACAGCATCCCACATATCAATTCTATCGGTCTACATGAATGGTTTGAATTCCCCACTCAAGAGACATAGGCTTGCCAATGGATTAAAAATACAAACTACATATCTGCTGTCTCCAGGAAACACATCTAACCCACAAGGACTTACACAGTTTCAAGGTGAAGAATGGAAAAAATATTCCATGCAAATGGAGGCCAAAAGAGAGCAGGTGTAGCTATCCTCAAATCAGACGAAGTTGATTTTATTTTATTTATTTTTTTATTTATTTTTCTTTTTTTTGAGACAGAGTCTTGCTGTGTTGCCTGGGCTAGAGTACTGTGGCATCAGCCAGGCTCACAGCAACCTCAAACTCCTGGGCTCAAGCAATCTTCCTGCCTCAGCCTCCTGAGTAGCTGGGACTACAGGCACATGCCACCATGCCCGGCTAATTTTTTCTATATAAGTTTTTAGTTGGTCAATTACTTTCTTTCTATTTTTAGTAGAGATGGGGTTTTGCTCTTGCTCAGGCTGGTTTCAAACTCCTGACCTTGAGCGATCCACCCGCCTTGGCCTGCCAGAGTGCTAGGATTACAGGCGTGAGCCAGCACACCCAGCCCAAAGTTGATTTTAAATCAATAATAGTAAAGAATGACAAAGATGGTCATTACATAATGGTAAAGGGAGCAATCCAACAAGAAGATATGACAATCCTAAATATTATGCACCTAACACAGGAGCACCCAGATTCATAAAGCAAACTCTACTAGATCTAAGCAAAGAGATAAAGAGCAATATCATAATTGCAAATCAGTGGGACTACAAATTAGTACAACCTCTATGGAAAGCAGCATGGAGATTCCTCAAAGAACTAAAAGTAGACTTGCCATTTGTTCTAGCAATCCCACTACTGGGCATTCACGCAGAGGACAAGAAATCATTTTATCAACAAGACACCTGTACTCTAATGTTTATTGCAGCACAATTCACAATTGTAAAGATGTGGAATCAAACCAAAAGCCCATCAATTCATGAGTGGTTTATCAAAATGTGATATACGTATACCATAGAATACTACTTCGCCATGAAGAAGGATGACTTAATGCCTTTTGCAACAATTTGGATGGAACTGGAGACCATTATCCTAAGTGAAGTATCTACAGAATGGAAAAACAAACAGCACATATACTCACTATTAAACTGGAACTAACTGATGAGCATAAATGTGCATAGAATGAAATAAATCTCAAAGCAAATCAAGCAGAGGGGAGGAGGGACAGAGGAAATGGGCAAAAACCTACCTAACATGTACAATGAACACCATCTGGGTGACAAACACACATTTAACCCTGACTCATTACTAAACTGACCCATGTAACCAAAAACATTTCTACCCCCATAATACTTTGAAATAAAAAAAAATTCAAGAAATACATATGAGAACTGGTTATGTATTTATACAGAAACAAAATTTCAAATTCCACATTATACAAATCAGACAGGCTATATATTCTGGCCAAAATGCAAGCCTCTTCTCTCCCACAAAAATATCTATCTGCTAAATAATTGTAAAACTTCATTCTAAATCAAATTATAAATTTTTAAAAATGAACAACAATGAAAATATTTTGTATCAAAACCTATGGAATGTAGCTCAAATTTCTCAGAGTAAAATAAATGGACTAAAATGTATTAATATTTAGGAATCAAGGAAGAAAAAACAAATTAATGCATCAAGAAGAATTTAATTCGAGATGCTGAATGAAAGACAAATCAAATAAGCATAAATAAAGTACATGAAAATTAACTTGCAGAAAACATCATATTTACTGGCTAAATATTAAAAGTGCCTGCATTAAATTCAGGAACAGCATTATTTAACCTTAACCTGGAGATTGTAGTCATTGCAAAATACTATGAGAGAAATATAAGACATAAGCATAGAAAAGAAAGATAAAATTGTTACTATTTGGAGATAATATGATTGCCTTACTACAAATATTAGAAAAAGAGAGGAAGTAGACAGAGACACAGAGAGAGAGGGATATTAAAATATTAGCTTTGACTGAGGAGACATTTCTTTAACTGACACTGTAAGGAAGGAGGTAAGAATGTGGATGCAGAAAGTTGAGGTGGTGCACCCAATTGGTCTCCATTTTCTGTATGAATTCGATCAATATCTGTTAAGAGAAAGGAGGATGGGAGTTAAGTAAAGGACTTGAGAGTTTATGAAAATCTGAAATAACTACAGAGGGCAATACTTGCTAACCAAACATAAGGAATCTAGATGAATTTATATACCCTAAATTCAATGATAAAGGTAAAGGAAATCAAACTATTTCACCCCAGAACATAGTTTCTTGATATATCTTGAGATGGCTGTTCAGAGGACCTGCAAACAGAAGTAGCCTCGAAAGGCTGTCTTTTGTGGGAAAGATTTGCATCTATAGAGAAAATCTGTATTGATGCAACCAGAATTTCTTTGAGGCCCTCTTTTGTCCAGATCTGGGAAAGATCAACTGAGAGTCTAACACTTTTAAAGGTCCAAAAGAAGTATTTACCGCCTATTCTTTCAGAGAGATGCTTCCTATAGGATTTTGTCTTGTTATGTACAAGACCACTTTTGCTAGCCAGGCTTCCTCTTCTGCTTTCTCCCATAACCTTATTTACCACCATAATCTGGGACCGTGCTCTGAGCTCCCATCCTTTCTGTGACCTCCCACTGGGGGTTGGGGTAATCACTCTGTGGTTCTCCCCAATGTGCATATTAGTAAATTTGTACCTTTTCTCCAATTAATCTGCCTTTTGTCAGTCGATTTTTCAGCAAACCCTCAGAGGGTGAAGGGAAGGTTTTGCCTAGGCCCCCACAGAGGCATCAAATCCTATGAGATTGTTTGTATTTCTAGAATCTTCATAGAGAGCCTAGAAATTGGTGGAATACAACAATTTGTTGACTTTTAGACATGAGATATTTTTTAAATAAGGCATAAAAGAAAGTGAGATTGGTAGAGAATGATAACAAGTGCCATAATCATCGATTTACTTTGTCAGTATCACAATATATGACTTTGCCAAATTATCACAAAAAAGCAAAATGCCCATAGTTATCTTTTTTATTCTTTTATTTTTGCCTAATCTTCAATATAGATGAGCAATTGAAAATTTACTTAGACTAATAGTATTGTGTAACTGCTGAGCTTGTACAATGTGACTCTTACACAGGGGACTAAAGGGGTAAATCTGCATTTTAAATTCTATGTACATGACTCTAAGTAAATGAAGATTCTTTTTAATTAAACAAAGCATTCTTCTTTTAATTGTGTAAATAGAAATATATAAACAGAATCTTTAACTGTTAGGAACAAAGAATAGGTTTTATAAAAATTATCTCCTATTATCTCAGAAACAGTCTGATCTTAGTGATGCACCCATGTGTGTAAGTGTATACAAGCACACTCACATGCACACACACACACATAACTCCCTTTTATCTCCACATATCAAAGGCAATAATGTTGCTGCTCACTGCACAATTAAATACACTCCCTTTCTCCATCTCATTAGGCTACTAAAATTATTTAAGCATGTCTAGTCTATTTCTTTCTCTTTGCAACACATTGCAATTCAATCCCCTCTTGGTGAAAAGACTGACAATAGTAGTCATCACTTTCTATTATATTTGAAGGTGGTGGGTAT
Organism: Cheirogaleus medius; assembly: GCA_008086735.1. NCBI lineage: Eukaryota > Metazoa > Chordata > Mammalia > Primates > Cheirogaleidae > Cheirogaleus > Cheirogaleus medius. Next base: position 19,086,856 of record VBSM01000272.1, on the reverse strand, counting down.
ATGGGTGAATTCACAGGGACAAAAATTTCAAAATTATGATGGAGGATTTATGTGCCCCAAATTCTCATTTTTGTTAACCAGATTTGTGCATATAACTCTTCCTGAATGCCTTAGAATCTAGGCATTAGGAATTGTGTTTTACATCAAGGTTAATACCAATGTACAGGTTGGTGTGAATTTCCCAGTTCTGAAAACACAGTGAAGACACAAGAGAAAGCAGCTTCACTGTAATGCATCTGTAATTCAGTCATCTCATGTGAAATAGTATGCTATAAATTCAAAAGTATAATCTGTGTTACAAAGGCTAAAGCTGTACTGTAAATGCAATCTCATGCTCTCTAATGGGAATTTATCCTGGAGATGAGTACAGTATTTGCTTCCTGCCTGTATAATTAAATAGGACAAGGTCTAACTGAAAAAAAAATCTGCATTTAGATAGTCACACATGTATAAGAAGCCAAGATAACATTGTAGTTTTAGAGACAATAAAAAATTGTTTACTATTTTTTTAATTTCAGCATGTTATGGGGGAACAAATGTTTAGGTTACATATATTACCTTTGCCCCACTAGAGTCAGAGCTTCAAGCGTGTCCATCCCCTAGACAGTGCACACTGCACCCATTAGGTGTATATATATCCATACCCGCCTCTCCCCTCCCACCAGCCTGACACTCAGTGAATATTACTACTATATGTGCACTTAAGTGTTGGTCAGTTAATACCAATTTGATGGTGAGTACATGCAATGCTTGTTTTTCTATTCTTGTGATACTTCACTTAGTAGGAGGGGTTCCAGCTCTATCCAGGATAATATAAGAGGTGCTAGACCACCATTGTATTTTGTGGCTGAGTAGAACTCCATGGTATACATATACTAAATTTTATTAATTCATTCCTGTATTGATGGGCATTTGGGTTGTTTCTATATCTTTGCAATTGTGAATTGTGCTGCTATACACAAACATTCTAGTGCAGATATCTTTTTTATAGAATGTCTTTTGTTCTTTTGGGTAGGCATCTGATAAAGGGCTGATAACCAGAATCTATATAGAACTCAGGAAAATCAGCAAGAAAAAAATCAAATATCCCTATCAAAAAGTGGGCAAAGGACATGAACAGAAACTTTTCAAAAGAAGATGGACTAATGGCCAAGAAACATATGAAAAAATGCTCACATCTCTAATCATCAGGGAAATGCAATCAAAACCACAATGAATATCACTTATTTCCAGTGAGAGTGGCCTTTATCAAAAAAGTCCCAAAACAATAAATGTTGGCATGGATGCGAAGAGATAGGAACACTCATACACTGCTGGTGGGACTGCAAACTAGTATAACCTCTGTGGAAAGTAATATGGATATACCTCAAAGAGACACAATTAGAACTACCATTTGATCCAGAGACAATATAATTTTGCATGTGCAGAGAATCGTTTAAATATTAATATTCCTTTTGGTACCATACTGTGAAGACCAATTCCTCATATCTGTTTTTGAGACAATAGGCAAACTAAAGGAAACATTTGCTTTTGTTAAAAACTTGCAGAATGTTAATTACTTTGCTTTTATGAACTCTGTAAAGGCTGCAACTGTTAAAACTCTATTCAACATAGTGCTGGAAGTCCTGGCTATAGCAATCAGACATGAAAGTGGAATTAAAGATATCCAAATGGGGGCAGAAGAGATAAAACTTTCACTGTTTGCTGATGATATGATGTTATATTTAGAAAATCCCAAGGATTCAACCAAGAGACTCCTGGAATTGATAAATGAATTTAATAAAGTCTCAGGATACAAAATCATACACACAAATCAGAGGCATTCCTATACACCAATAACAGTCAAATTGAGAACCAAATCAAAGACTCAATACCCTTCACAATAGCAACAAAGAAAATAAAGTACCTAGGAATATACTTAACTAAGGAGGTAAAGGACCTCTACAGGGAGAACTATGAAACACTGAGGAAGGAAATAGCAGAGGACGTAAATAGATGGAAATCCATACCATGCTCGTGGGTCGGCAGAGTCAACGTTGTTAAAATGTCTATACTACCAGAGTGATCTACAGAGTCAATGCAATCCCTATTAAAATACCATCATCATTTTTCACAGATATAGAAAAAATAATTTTACATTTGGAACCAGAGAAGACCCCGCATATCAAAAGCAATTCTAGGCAATAAAAATAAAATGGGAGGTATCAATATGCCAGATTTCAAACTATACTACAAAGCTGTAGTAATTAAATCAGTTTGGTATTGGCACAAAAATAGGAATATTGACCAGTGGAACAGAACAGAGAACCCAGATATAAAACCATCCTCATATAGCCATCTAATCTTCAACAAAGCAGACAAAAACATTCACTGGGGAAAAGAATCTTTATTCAATAAATGGTGCTGGGAAAGCTGGATAGCCACTTGTAGAAGGCTGAAGCAGGATCCATACCTTTCACGTCTCACAAAAATCAACTCACGCTGGGTAACAGACTTAAACCTAAGGTATGAAACTATTAGAATCCTAGAGGAAAATGTTGGAAATACTCTCCTAGACATTGGCCTAGGCAAAGAATTTATGAAGAAGACCCCAAAGGCAGGAACAAAAATAAACAAATGGGACCTAATCAAATTAAAAAGCTTCTGCACAGCCAATGAAACAATCATGAAAGCAAACAGACAACCTACAGAATGGGAGAAAATTTTCACATCCTACACATATGATAAGGGGCTGATAAGTAGAATATACTTAGAACTCACAAAAATCAGCAAGAAAAAATCAAACAACCCTATCAAAAAGTGGGCAAAGGACATGAACAGAAACTTTTCAAAAGAAGACAGAATAATGGCTAACAAACATATGAAAAAAATGCTCAACATCTCTAATCATCAGGGAAATGCAAATCAAAACCACAATGAGATATCACTTATCTCCAGTAAGAATGACCTTTTTCAAAAAGTCCCCAAACAATGAATGTTGGCGTGGATGCAGAGAGATAGGAACACTCCTACACTGCTGGTGGGACTGCAAACTAGTTCAACCTCTGTGGAAAGCAATATGGAGATACCTTAAAGCGATACAAGTAGACCTACCATTTCATCCAGCAATCCCACTACTGGGCATCTACCCAAAAGAACGAAGGACAATCTACAATAAAGACACCTGCACTCGAATGTGTATAGCAGCACAATTCACAATTGCAAAGATGTGGAAACTACCCAAGTGCCCATCAATAAATGAGTGGATTAATAAAATGAGGTATATGTATAGCGTGGAGTACTATTCAGCTCTAAGAAACAATGGTGATATAACACATCTTGCATTTTCCTGGATACAGCTGGAACCCATACTACTAAGTGAAGTATCCCAAGAATGAAAAAACAAGCACCACATATACTCACCAGCAAATTGGTATTAACTGATCAGCACCTAAGTGGACACATAGGAATTACATTTATTGAGTATTGGGCAGGTGGGAGGGGGGAGGAGGGGACAGGTATATACATATGTAATGAGGGAGATGTGCACCATCTGGGGGATGGTCACGCTTGAAGCTCAGATTTGAGGGGGAAGGGGGAGCAAGGGCATTATACACAACCTTAAAATTTGTACCCCCATAATATGCTGAAATTTTAAAAAACTGTATTTACAACATATTATAGCATATGAGATATAAATTTATACTATATACTATATCAACTCGATTGCTTGAAAATCTCAGATCTCCTATTGACTGATTTTGCCTATTATGCGATAGCCTTGAAAGGCGTTACCACCTTTTTTGTGGTTATTAATTTCACCTGCTGGGAACAAAGCTGCAAGTCAGCTATTCCTCATAATGCATGAGTGTGGTCTACATGCTATAGATCCAAGTTTCTCTGAAAATATACAAAATGACCAAACATAAACTGGCATCATTGCATGAATTGTGTAACCTAATGTCAACTGAGGTCATCCTTGAGCTCTAGAAAAGATTAGCTCAAACCTCCACGCTATGTCCTGCAGAGCTTTGCAACTCAAAAGTGTATACCACAGACAGCAACATCAACATTATCTGGGATGAAAAAAGAAAAAAACATTATCTAGGATGAAAAGCAGAAACCCAGGCCCCACACCAGTTCTATTGAATATGAATCTGCACTTTAACAAGCTCCTATAAGATTTGTCCATGCATTAAAATTTGAGAAGCACTGCCGTGAGGCCCTCCCGTAGGTTTCAAGAGAATTTCCAGGGGGCTTAATGCTCATGGTCACTTTGCTCTGAATTCTTCTTTACATTGATAATATTCTCTCTGCATCTTGCAACTATTCTCTTATCTCATGGATTTTTTTGAAATGGAAATCAACTCTTTTCCCTGATTTACTCATCGCACATAAACACATCTTACAAGGTCTATAATTGTGAAAAATAAGATGGATTGAGCAATCAAAGACATGATTTTATTCAGGCTACTGCAATAGGGAAAACATTCATTAAAGAAGAACATCTAAAAGAAAAGAAAGGGGACTTTAGGTTTCATACAGGTCAATAAACACGAGAGTTATCCACAAGTCTTATGGGAATTGTGAAGAAAGATAAAGAGGTTGATTTTATCTTGGAACATTCAAGGATAAGATGGTCCTTTGTGATTAGACATTTCAGGAAGATAAAATGATGGGAGATTTCTTAATCATCATTGCTTCCCACAAACACAAGACTCAGAAAAAGTTCAGCATTATCAGTTTCCCCTTTGTCAAGGCAAATATTATTTGTTTCTGAACAACCTAGAGGTGATCATAAACCTCCAGATTGGGCAGAGCAGGGTCTAAGAAATGGTCTCTGGAAGACTTACTGACATTTTTCCTATAAAACAGGTTGAACAATTTGTTGAGAATTGATGGCAAAGGTCAGTCATTTTAGGGTCTGGGTATCAGGCTTCTTAAAAAGAATGAGCCTAAAACATGAAAGAGTTTCATGAAGCTCTGAAGTTAGGAAGAAAATGCTTTTGGTGTTATGCACATTCTTGATTACTTCTCATATAAGAGCATGCATTATCAAAGCATTCTGCCAGACTTCCCAAGTAAACCAGACAGTGGCTTTTCAAAGGAGAATTCCAGCCCATGTATGGTCTGTTGAGGTGCTCATATTTATATTAAGTTGTCAGGCTTCAGCTTGCAGAGTTTCTTCAGATCCTAGGAAAAGGGCCGGCTAACAGGCAACCTAGAGTCCTAATGGGATCCAGGAAACATGTTTTAGTTCTTGATGCCTAGGAAAGTGGGAAGGAAAAAAATATGAAAATGTAAATGAATTGTAGCCAGATTTGAAGAAAACAGAAGAATTTAAAATTTGGTAATGATTGATAATTTGGACAAGGGAACAGGATTTAATCCAATTTACAGGTAGATTTTGAAACTAGTTTTTCCACAGGTAGGTAGGAAGTCAATTAATGCTGTACTAGAAATGACAGAGTTTACATACCTATCATTTACCTATAATTTTAAAAGAGGTACAATATAGCTCAAAGACAAAAAATGCAACTACAATTTTGTAACTCAGAAGTACGTACTATAGAGGATGCATAGCTTTCCATTGAAACAAAATTTCTCTCAATGGTCATTTCTCTTTTCATGTAAGATAACCTCAAATACGTATTATCCCTAATCACAAAATGAGAATGGTTTCATTAGATTTTTCCTGACTATATATGTAGGTGCAGCAACAATGGTAATTTACCATAAACCCTTTCTAAATTTGTTTTGCTGGATGATTTCATATAGAATCTCCAAGTGGACTTTTAAAAGCCTTTTGAGGCTAGGAAGCCAAGCCAAGAACTTACCACCAGATTTCACTTGCAGCTCTTATAAAGCTGAGAAAATTTCTCTCTTCTCGAGGTTACCAAAATATCCTGTTTCCAAGGTGGTGTTTGGGACTCCCCAAGACAATTTTCGTGTTTAACAATTCACTAGAAGGAGTCAGAGAACTCAGAAAAGCCATTATACTTCACAGTTATGGTTTATTACAGTTGAAAGATATACATTAAAAACCACAAAGGGAAGAGGCACATGGAACAGAGTCCAGGAGACAACAGGTGCAAACTTCCTGTTGTCCTCTACCAGTGGCATCAAATATACAGTGCTTATTTCTCCCAGGAATAATGTAATATGTGGCAACATACAGGAATACTGCTAACCAAGAAAGTGTACCCAAGATTTGGTGTCCAGGGTTTTTATCAGGAGTCAGTGACATAGGTATGGCTAACTTCCTGAATGGCCCAAAGGCCCTCAGGTAAACAAAGACACTCTTATCAGCCAGAATATTCCAAGAAGTTTTTAGTCAGTTTGAGCTGTTAAAACAAAAATACCATAGACTGGGTGGCTTAAACAACAAATATTTATTTCTCATAGTTCCAGAGGTTGGAAGTCCAATATGAAGGTGCAAGCAGATCCAGTGTGTGATGAGGGCACTCTTCCTGGTGAGCAGATAGCTGTCTTCTTGCTGTGTCCACGCATGGCAGAGAGCAAAGAGAGAAGAAGTAAGCTCTCTAATGTCTCTTCTTGTGAAGCTACTAATCCCATCACAAGGGCTTCACCCTCATGACCTAATTATCTTCCAAAGTTGTCCTTCTCCAAATACCATCACAATGAGGATTAGAGTTTCAACATATGAATTTAGGGGGGGCACAAACATTCAGTCCACAGCGCATGGGCTTACAGGTTGTCTCAGAGGAGCCAAGGAAAGGACCAAATCTTTCTTCAGAATGTTCATGGTATGGATAGCCCAGACTTGTTGAATTTGTCCTTTACTACTCATTGGGCCAACCAGGAAATGATCACCTGTACAACTGGGAGCCTTATAAGCAGGTACAAGACCAGTTTTCCCAAGAGAGATCTGTAAGAATTGGCTCCATCAAGCTGAGTTCTTTAAAAGTGCCTGGTCATATCTGATTAAATGAGCATCATTATCAAATATGACATTTCAGACAAGGCCTTGGTTGCATAACCAATGATTTCAATTATGTCCTCATAACAGGGAGCACAGATTCTTATTGAGTTTATGCACATAATTATGTTCCCCTGAAAATAAGAATACTCATCAGGCAAAGAGAAAAAGATATCATTTACAAATGTTTCATTTCAGTTTACAAAAGTATGGTCTACTAAGTAGTTATGAGTTATGGATATCTTGAAGAAAATAGAAATAGTTTTCTATAAGCCCAAAAAGTAGAATATTAAAACATTAACAGCATTCCAAACAAAACCAATAATCATCTTTCATCAGTTCATTTAGTCCTATGTGTTATAATTAATTCTTGCTTTGCTTAATGTTGGGTTAGCAATGTGATAAACCCATTGGCTTCTTGACCAGAATTCTGGAAATCCTGATTAAATCCATTGGTATGGTCTCAAAGTTATTTAAACAATGTCATCAGAAGCCTTTGTCCAAAGTACCTGGCATAGACCTTTTCCACGGGCCTCATTTTAAAATACTCCTTCCTTGTTGAAAACAGAGCTCTCTGGCCTGTACCTAATTGTAAATGCTTTTAGAAGTATTAGAGTAAAACACAAAATATCTGTAGATGACAAAAGACTTTAAGTAGCTGTGGTTAATATATTACTAATGATCTTCAAAAGAAAAAAATCCAGTGAGAGTTTATTACAAAAATAATGTAACTGAAAAGTAAATTTGGCTGTTTCAATGGCATGCAAAACTAGATAAAGTCAATTTTAAAAGTTTTAAACAAAATATCTATGAACATAATTATCTTCATTTTAAAAGAAAAGTGGATATTGTACCTAATTTATAAAATAGATAACATAAACTTTACCAAAAAAATTTTCAAATATAACCTATTTTTAATCCTGAGACATAATTTACTACAAATATACCAAGCATGTAATTAGAATATATCAAGAATATAGGGAAGGGGCTTCAAGATGGCAGACTAGAGGCATCTGGTACTCACCTTCTCCACAAAAAAGAACCAAAATAGCAGGTAGATAATCACACTTCAAATAGATTACCTAAGAGAAAACACTAGAATTCAACACAGAAGTGACAGTAAACACCTAAGGCAAGGAAGCAGAGGGAAGTGAGGCAGCCTTCTTGACCAGGATCAGCTGCAAGCTTGGAGAGGGTCTTCAGTCTAAGGAAAGGGTAAATGGGACCCCAGCTGTCCACATTCCCATCATGGACTACTGCAATCCTAGCCACGGGAGAGCACCTTGACCCTGGCAGACCCTGAGACTAACATAAGGAGCAGCCTGGAGACTGCCCAATGGGATTGCTCCAGAGAGAGAGCTCAAACACCCCAAGTTCTAAGCAGCTACAGCTAAGTGACCATTTTGAGAGCCCAGCTCCCACCAGTCTTCATCCTGCCCCTGCATCTTTACATCCCACAGCCCCTGCGTCTTTACATCCCTGGAACCCCATTGACATCCCCCAACCACACTCACTTGCCACTACTGGATGCTACCACCAGGGCTGAAGTGTGAGCCGTGGAAGTGATCCCATTGCCCTCAGCAGAGGGGCCATGATGCATTTACAAGTACCCTGAGGATGGGCTACCTGACCCAAAACCACCACCTGGGGCAAAGTGCATGCTTTCCAGCAAATGAGGAGCTGCCAGTGAAAGCAACCTCACTCTCCCCAGCAGCAGGGCTATAGTGCAGCCACTGCCATCCCCACCCAAGCATTCCATCAGAAGCCTGGGGATCACCCAGCCTTTGCCTACCACACCCAGCACCCACATACACCAGCAGGGGGCTTGAGGACAGGCCCACCTGTCCTGGCTTCACCCTCCCCCTTAGTGCCCAAGCACACTATCCAGGGGTCTAGGGATCACCCTACCCCATTACCATCATTGGCACCTGAACATTCCTCCTGGGGACCTGAGGATGAGCCCATGCAAATTGCTGCTACCACTACAGCTGGCACCTATCCACATGCACCACCTAGGGGCCTGAGGACTGGCCCACCCACCTTATCATAGTCACTGGAAATACCAGCGCAGACCTCTTGGGATCCAGAGGGTTGTCTCGTCATTACAACTGCCACTGTCTATGCCACCCCCACTACCCAAGAGCCAAAGGATGACCCAATCACCCAACCCACTGCTGTCACTGCCAGAACCCAAGCAAGTCCAAGAATCAGCCCAATTGGATCTGCTAACACCAGTGCCAGGGTATGTTGCCCTGGTTCCCAAGGATACGCATGCTTGGCCCACCAATCTCATCAATGGGGCCTGAGGACTGGCCCACCTAGTGTTCCTGTTTCTAGCAAAACTTCACCCCACAATCCATTAACTGAGCTAGTGATAAAATCACAGATGCCACTAATGTTGTTTACAGCCAAAGAAATCATATGGAGACTACTATCGAAGCCACTGTGCTCTATTAAATCAACACTTTAGACACATCTTCAGGAAAAAGTTCTCACCTATAAAAGTAAAATTTAAAAACTGGAAGAAGTGGCCATTATACCACATGTGCAAATATCAATACAAGGACACAAGAAACATAAAAAAGAAAGGAAATGTGGCACGAAAGGAACACAATAGTTCTCCAGCAACAGATTCCAATGAAAAAGAAATTTATACAATCTCAGAATAAAATTCAAAATAATGATATTAAAGAAGCTCATTAATATATAAGAGAACATAGACAAAAAATACAAGGAAATCAGAAAACAATTCAAGAAATGCAAGAGAAATTTACCAAAGGGATAGATATCATAAAAAACAAAACAAAACAGAGATTCTGGAAGTGAAGAATTCCTTAAGTAAAATAAAAATACATTTTGAAAGCTTCAAGATCAAGCAGAAGAGAGAATTTTAGAATTTGAATACAGGTGTTTTGAAATAACCAAGTCAAATATAAAAAAAAAAAGAAGAAGAAGAAAAAAGAAATGAACAAAGCCCACATGATATATGGTATGCCACAAAACAAACTGAATAGTTGAATTTGTGTTGTCCCAGAAGGGGAAGACAAAACAAAAGGGTTAGAAAACCTATTTAACTAAATAATAACTGAAAATTTCCAAAGTTTAGCAAGAGGTTTAGACATCCAGATACAAGAAGATCAAGGATTCCCAAACAGATACAATGCAAAAGGGTCTTCTCCACAGCACATTAGAGACAAACTGTCAGGAGTCAAAAACAAAGAGAAAATTCTAAAAACAGCAAGAGAAAAGCATCTAGTCACTTATAAGAGAACCTCTATCAGAGAACAGCAGGTTTCTCAGGAGAAAGCTTATAGGCAAGGAGAAAATAAGATGCTATATTCAAAGTGCTAAAAGAAACAAACAAAGAAACCTTGCTAGCCAAGGATACTGCACCGAAGAAAGTTAGCCTTCAAAAATAAAGAAGAAATAAAGTCTTTCCAAAACAAGTAAAATCTGAGGGAATTCATCACTACTAGACTGGTCCTATACCTGGAAAGGAAAGGACAATATCTACCATAATGCAAACATGTTAAAGTATAAAACCCATTGGTAGAGCAAACACAAAAACGATAAAGAGAAAGGATTTAAATATTACCACTAAAGAAAACCACAAAGCCATAATGATAAACAATAAGCCAGGAAAAAAAGAAATAAAGGATATACAAAACAACCAGAAATCAATTAATAAAGTGACAGAAAGAAGCCCTCACGTGTCAATAATAAACTTGAATGTAAATGGATTAAATTTTCCACTTCAGAGATATAGACTGGCTGGTCCAATCACCAGCGAGTTTATTTGGATGCCTTGTATTTCTTTCTTTTGTCTGACTGCTCATGCTAGGATTTCCAGTGCAATGTGAATAGGAGTGTTAAAAAAAAGGGTATCAGTGTCTTGCTCTGGTTTTTAGAGAAACAGGTCCAGTCACCAGCCAGTAATATGACTGTAAATAATTGTGACATGAGAAGTCTTAAATAATCAAGGACAAAATAAAATTAACATAAATCATACAAGGTTATTCTGGGAAAACGGAAAATCTTTGTTATCCAGGCAGAGCTAAAGAATAACCATTTATAACCTCTTATTAAAAGCAGAGCAATAGTCCAAGGAAATCCTATCATTTTAACAGAGAGAAAATCAACTTCTAGTTTTGCATCAGAATATTTGATACTAAAGCTTTTTAACCATCTTCTAAATAAATTCTTCAAACCTTAGCCAGCTGTGACCCAAAACAAAATTCTCTCTTTGTGAATCTTTTGCAATTTTTTATATTCATTCAGTTTTGTCCTACAACTTCCTATTTCTCATTGTTGTTCTCATTGTTCCACAGTTACATTACTTTAGGATAAAATTTCTCTCTCCTTTTCTTACCACATTCTGATTACTTTGCATTCAAAGTTGCTCCTCTTTGCCACTAGTAGATTCTCATTCACATACAGCGATGGCTATTTCACAGAAAAATCTAAGAAGTGGATAATGCAAACTGTCTCTCACACACCAGCGTTTTGCAGTAGAGTAACAGAGTTCATGAATACTCATCTTGCAACTCTCTGTAGACACACGGCCCTCAGAGTATAACTTCTCAATGTGGCAAAAACGAACACATGTATTGGCAGACCTGAGTATATGTAGCCCCTCCGTAGCATGTAAAATAAGAGACAAAAAAGCATATAAACTTAGAATTATATCTAGTAATTAATGTTTCAATACTCTGTCTTACTTAGAAAGGATCTAGGTATCTAATGATTATCCATTAATTAACCCAACTTGGAATAATTCCAAGATTTTAAGATACCTAAGGATCTTGGAAACTATCTTGAAAGTGACGTACTACAAAATATAATTACTGCTGAAATAAAGTTAGAATAATAATTCAATTTGATTAAACAGAAGTTTATAATTTTAATAATCTTAAACACTTAGTAGAAATAATGCCAGCATATTCTATCAGTGATTGTATATTAGTTTAGGAATAACATTTCCAAATAGAATAAAAATGTACAATTATATTATGCTTAATGCTAATAACTCAGAAGACGTGTTTTCAATTAAACCAAGATTATTAAAGTAGTCTTGTTTGCCAAAGATTAAGCAAAATTATCCCAACTTGAATTATTAAAACATCTGAGTTAGTGTCTATTTCTTTAAAAAGCCTCTTTTTCACCTTGAAAATATTTGAGTTTCATTATTCCTAATTTCTGGGAATTTTAGGAATATTCAATTTTATAAGTACTCTAAGTCAATCAGAACAATGCTCCTCTAAGAAATTTTATAATCCAGTTAGGTAATACTATCCAGAAACAGAAAAATATTACACATACAAGCAATGAAAGGTGGGATCTTTCTAAATCACAGACACATAATAGCTACAGAAAAAGAAAGCTTAAAACTTTAATTCTAAAATTTCAGGCATAAGTCAAAAATAAACACAAAAATACAAAGCCCATAGAACAAAAACACTGTTCTCTTCCCAGTGGGTACAGATTCTTAATTGATTTGACCTCAGAATAGACAAATAGACAAATAAAAAAAAGCTAAGCAACCAGTTCTTTTGTCCTCCACTAACAAAAGTAAGATCTCTATAGGCCGGTCTGTGGCGGCTGACAATGTAATACTAGTACTTTGGGAGGCTGAGGCAAGAGGATTGCTTAAGGCCAGGAATTTGAGATCAGCCCAAGTAAGAGTGAGACCTGTATCTATAAAAAATAGAAAAATTAGTCGTGTGTGGTGGTGCAGGCCTGTAGTCCCAGCTACTCAGGAGGTTTAAGCAGGAGAATCACTTTGAACCCAGGAGTTTGAGGTTGCAGTGACCCATGATGAGGCCACTGCACTCTGGCCTGGGTGATAGAGCCAGATCCTGTCTAAAAAAAAAAAGAAGAAAAGAAAAAGAAAAGAAAAAAGATCTATAAACTATTAATCTGTTTACAGAAATCTCCAAATGATCAGAACATTAAGCCAAAAGAAATGGGCACCAGAGATCAAGAAAGAACATTAAAAAATAAAATAAAATCCTTATTGTTCTCCTAGTGTATAAGAGCCCAGAGCACAGGACCAGGAGTAGACTCAGCATTGGGTCTCTGGATACTCAGACAGGAACAAAGCACCAGGGCTCTGTGAGGACTCATCTGGGTGCAGTAAATAAGAATCCACCCAGAGAGCCGGTGCAATCCCAGGCATGGCGCCAAAACTGTGAAAGACAAAAATGCACAAGACAATTAAAGATATGCTTTTATTCCAGTTATTTCTATAGGGATAATATTGATTAACAAGAAGACTCTCAAAGAAAAGGAAGAGGGTCTGGGGTTTTGTAGAAGCAAGAAAATAAGGGAATCATTGTGAGTCTTATGGGAGGTGCAAGGAGGGATGCCGAGGGGCTCATTCAGAATGTGCAGGCAAAGTTTTCCTCTCTGGTTAGCTCTTTCCCAGGACATAAAAGAATGGGGCATTTCTTAACTCTCCCTGCTTTTCCAGGAGCACAGGGCTCAGGTCCTGTGATGTTATGACTGTCTAAAAGTCTTTATGAAAGGTGTAAAGAAACAGGAGGTGTTCACAGAGGGGTGCAACCCTCTTAGGACAATTGGATTTCCCTTACAGTGCTGCAAATTCTGACCATTTCCACTCCCTTCCCAATTAAAAATAAATAAATAAATAACCAACTGGACCTTCTTGCTCTTAAATCTTTCAATCATTCTGCCATGTTCTCCTGTCTTGTACCTGTCTCTTGGCTTCGCTTGACTCCATTCTGTTTTCTGCCAACTTCCTCTCAGGAGAAAAAATAATTTCCCACTTTATTACACAGCAAAATTAAGCTCACTTTTTTCAGTTCACACAGCCAATTCAGATCTGAACCTTCCTCCACTAGGTAAATATTTGGATAAAACTTCAAAATTACCACTTGCCAAGTCCTCAATAAACTCTTACACAACATGGCACCCTCTACCCCACCTTGTGTTGGGGAGAGTAGGAAAGTTTTATTTCTCCAGTTACAATTCATTAATGCCTAAAAGGAAAATTATATAAAACACAGAAGTCCCACTGGTAATTGGAGTCAGCAAAAAGAATGGTTTGTCATGGTAGCCCTCCTAGTCCCCTTCTTATATATGTATCCCACTCACCTGTATCCCTCTGACACACCTCAATTCACTTAAATCTCAGTTCCCATGCAGTACTCAATATTCTGACCATCTCAAATTCCATTCCAGTCAAAGAAGCACACTCTCTTCATCCTCAGATCTTAGAGAACTATAAGCTGAAAAGCACTATCATAAATTAATTTGGTCAGGCATTGTTCAAAGACAATCATGGAAGCAGCCATAAAATGAGACATACAGCAACTACAAAGAGTTCTCCCCAATTAACATTGGCTTTGTGTGTAAGACTCTCTCTCTCTCTCTCTCTCTCTCTCTCTCTCTCTCTCTCTCTCTCTCTCTCCCCACCTCTCTCTCCCCCTCTCCTCCTCCCCACCTCTGTGTCTCCCCCTTTGCTGTTCCCTCTATCTATAAAATCATGTGCTCCTTGGTTGCTACTTATACAAGGCTCTGCCTTCTGGAATTTATTCTCTCTCTCTCTCTCGGTCTCATAATATTCTCTTAATGTCATGTACATATGTAATAATATTTATAGTGACTAACATGAATAACTTATTGAGCACAAATATGCCAAGGAGTATGTTAAGTATTCTTTGTGTATTAACTCATTTAGTACTTTCTGTGTGGAAAAGGTATTATTCAAAGAAACTGGGAGACTGAAAAATTAAACAATTTCCTATGGCCACACAGTGAGTGACACAAGCCATGCCTCCAAACCAGGTCTTTTCAACTCCAACGCCTTTTATTTTCTCTTCAACTGTGAGTTCTTAATCCAGATGGATTTTTTTTCCATATATAAATTTTCCTCAAGTTTGTGAATTTTTATTCCAGGACCGAAATTTCAATTCCTCTTTTGGAGATAACTAGAAACATTTGGTAAATAGGGGCTAGAAAACAAAGCTGAGTAATGGAGGAGAAAGAGCTGGAGGGCTTTGTCCCTGGAGGCCTGCAAAGCTTAGAAATACCCACTCTGGGGTAAGTGATCTGAGTCCTATGCAGAAAAGAGGTGGAAGATTATGCAATTTAGCCCAAAATGACCATGAACAGAATTAAGATATTTTCACTATGGCATTTAAACTATACCAAACCAGCTATGCCAAATAAATTAAAATCTTCAATTCTGTTATTTTATCTGCAACATCTAAATAACTGGTCTCTGGGATCATGAAAGGACCCAGGAAGCTGAAATTAAAAACTGAGTTATAAATTTGGAAATGGAAAAGAGAATTAGAGAGGGCAAGACATAGACACACACATAATGACTATTAATATACATACTTTCTGCAACATAGAAAAATTCACATGTAAGGATTTTACTAAAATCACATAGGAAGGAAGTCATTTAAATTTCTAGGAACCAAAATAAGTTACTGAAAATTGGACAGTTACAATTTTTACCCGCTTGGTTTGTTTAAATTGCCTGTAATGCTCACTTGATTTATGGCTTTGTCAGATTAATTTTCATGAATATTGAAAACATAAGAACTTTCATATGTTTGTTTGTGACCTTGGTCTCTGTATCCTCCCCTTCCCTATAGAAATGTAAATTACCCAATCAAATTTTCCTGTGTGGGATTTTGTTTAGGAACTTCAGTCTGTGGTTAGGGAATGGTTTAATCTATTAGAAGGCTAATTTCAGTTACAAAAATGAAACTAAAAGCAATTTACTTTTCTTTCTACAAAGTAGAAACTATATAAAGAATACATCCTCACCACACATTTTTTTAAAGAGCAAGTTGTAATGCCACCTCCCTTAAACATTTAAGCACTTAATCCCTTAAATCCTTTCCACCACAGAGGAAAAAAGAGGGTCCCAATCCCAAAGTGGCCTAGGGCAGAGCTTGGTGCACATGAATGGCAGAGGGGAAGGGTAGACATCATCCCAGTTGCCTCCAGAGGACAGTTAAGTATTTCCATGACTCCCACATCAGCAGGAGGAATGAATGAAGGTCTTTGACACCAGGCTTCCCAGAGAAAAGTGGAATGTTCAGAGTTTAGGGATTCATGGGCCATGAATGCGTAATCTACAAAACTCAAAGTATTCCACCAAAACCAACCAATGTCTTACTATTCAAACACAGCATTAAAATAATTTTGCTTCTTCATGCTTATAGAATAAAACTTACAAACTTCAAGTATAATACAAAAGATTTTGAAACCCAAAGAAGAAATTCTCATTACAATATAACAGTTGGCCAGAGGGTAGACATTTCAAAAGAGGGTTTTCCCATGGACCTTACAGTGTGATAAAGAAGCATCATGAGTTTGAGCATAAATAATGCATGGCCAAGTAGCTGAGTGCTCTTCCCTTTTGTCAGTGGGGTGTACAGTATAGTTGTTAGAATGGGTCAAACATGTAGGTCTAAAATTGCTAGCAGAAAAGACAGAAAACTTAATCAAGTAAAAAATAAAATCTACTTAGTCATTCAAGAGAAATTATTCATTTTCTGATATTCATGTGAAAGATACTCCTCCTGAGACTTCAAGATGGTTGATTTTATGTATTGGCTTAGCTAGGCTACAGTTCAATCAAATACTAATTTAGATTTTGCTGTGAATGCATTTTGTAGATATGATGAAAGTTCATAATCAGTTGGATTTAAGTAAGGAAATATTATCCTGGATACTCTGGGTGGGCTTGGATCAATAATTGAAAGCCTCAAAAACAGATATGAGACATAAAAAATTCTGCTTGTGGACAGCATATTCAACTAGTACCCAGACATTCTAGCTTACCCTTCTTGACTGTCTGCCCTACAAATTTAAGACATGGCTAGCCTGCCTCCACAACCACATGAGCCAAATAATTGTAACAAATCTCCTAATATAAATCTACTGGTTCTGTTTCTCTGAATGAACACTGATTGATACAGATTTTGGTACCTGGTACCTAAAAACATGGAAGTGGTTTTGAAATTTCATAATTGGAAGAGGCTGAAGGAATTTCGAGAAGGATAGTAGAAAATAACTAGATTTCCTTGAACAGACTGTAGAAACATAGATATTAACAACCTGGCTCATAAGGACTCAGAAGTGAGAAACATAAGAGGGAAAAATCTACATTGTCTTAGAGAATACTTAAATTGTCTTAGATTGTCAGTAGAAATAAGGGTGTTAAAGATGCTGCCAGTGAGGTCTCAAGAAAATGTTCTTGAAAACCAGAAGAAAGGTTATCCTTGCTATCTTATTAGGAAGCTTAGACAAACTATACCCTGCAATTATGTGGGAAATAAACCTTATAAATAAGGGACTTGGATATTTAGCTGAGGGCATTATCAAGCA
This sequence comes from Cheirogaleus medius, assembly GCA_008086735.1. Classification (NCBI taxonomy): domain Eukaryota; kingdom Metazoa; phylum Chordata; class Mammalia; order Primates; family Cheirogaleidae; genus Cheirogaleus; species Cheirogaleus medius. Next base: position 19,069,569 of record VBSM01000272.1, on the reverse strand, counting down.
AAGTATAGCAGATATGGCATGGTCTCTTCTTGCTGCTTATAAGAAAAGGCAAGAGGAAAGGGATAAATTGAAGAAAGAACTGTTGCAGGAAAAAATGTTGTTTAAAAACAAGGGCTTGATTATTTGGGAAATTGTTAGCCTGTGTAAACTGTAAAAGATGCTTAAAAATTAGCAGATCAAGTGTCAGAAAAGCATGCTCTGGAGAGAAAGACAAGGATGTAGCTGATCAGGTTTTACTGTAGACCTGCCAACACCTGAGTTTAACCCAATGAGGCTGATTTTGGACTTGTGAACTTCATACTGTAAGATAATACATTTGTTTTTCTAAGCTACTGATTAATGGCAACTTGTTACAGCAGTAATAGAAAACTAATATGAGCCTTCATAAAGGAGGCTCCTATTAGCCTTGATGTGTCTGTATGGGTGTGCATGAAAACAAAATTTACTTTCATGACAGATTATTACAAAGTTGAATTTTAGGTGGTTTCCTTATTCAATGTATATCTGGTCTTTTTAAGCATTTTTTAAGAATATCTGGTGACCAAAGATAATAAGCATGCCTTCCCAACAGTTCCAAAGGCAAAACTGATCAGTCCACCCATAATGTAAAAAAAATTTTGAAATATCTCAGTTTAACTCAAGAATGTATGTAAATGTCGTATATACAAACATAATGAGTAAGATGTGCAACATTTGGGGGATGGTCATGCTTGAGGCTCTGCCTCGGGGGGGGAGGGGGCAGGGGCAATATACATAACTGTAATATTTGTGACCCCATAATATGCTGAAAAAAAAAAAAAAAGAAAGAGCCCCGGTGCTGGGCTAAGTAAAAAAAAAAAAGAATGTATGTAAATGTCTAGTGTTTACTCTATAATAAATATATATTTTGAATAAAAAAGAAAATTTTAAGTTACTATCAGGAAAAATAACTCTCTCTCATTAATGTGTACAAAGTCATATGGATCAATTTTAGAAAGTGGGCTAAATTGTTGAAAGAGGCAGCACATACCAGATTTAGCATCCAATTTCTTTTCTCCTAGTTGATATTACTATATTTTAAAAACTCATATTTACAAATATGAGAATAAAAGTAATAACGGTATTTTCACTGCTAAATGCCAAATCAGTCTCAAAACAGAAAAGTCCAGAATTTGCCAAAGAGTTTGTATGTAGTGGAGAATTAGTAAACGTTTAACAACAGGCTTTCTAAAACAAAAGAGAAAAAGGCCCCAACTTACAGTGTTTGTCAATTTTTATGGGATAAATATTCCCATCATAGCCTATTTAGGTGATTTCAACCAACTTGCAGAAGTTTCTAAAAACTTTACAATCGATTCTCATGATTCAAAAGAAGCTAGCTCCAGCACACCACTGGCTGTATGGCACACAATTTTTTGCTACCATTAGTGGAAATTTTGATATCTATATATACCAAGGAGCCAGGTCACTTAGGTCCACTGAATGTTCTTTCACCTCAGAAAAAGAAAAACACTCATACAATGATATTTTTACTGAAGATAAATAATTATGTCCTTTATTTCACTAGCGCTTTTTTTCCCCAGAATACACAAAGTGAACTAACTATTCGAATGGCTACTTTATGTTGGACATCTAATTGTATATTCATTAACTCCACTAGTTCTCATTCAAGCTCTAGGATCCCAAATAATTCATAGCTCCCATAAATTATTCTAACTCTCAAATCTCTTATATTATTGAAAAAAACAGCCTTTATTCACAATTGTTGGTTAAGTGTTTTCAGCCACATTAGATTTAAATAAAGACTGTAGTGGATTCATTAATTTTAGTCATCCATTCTTTAGACTGTGCCTTAATGTTTCTTTTCTGCTGGGGAGAAAAAAAACCTTAATTTTGACAAGTTCTTTCCACAGTATGAAAACAAAGCTTCCATGTTACTTCTTCTTTTATTATAAAGTTGCTCACAAAGTTAAGCATTCAAATGACTATTTTTCCAAAATGTATAATTTTTATCCTTCCCACCCACCATCAACCTGGTTCACAATGAAAATATCAGGAGGCAGATTGTTTGAGGGGGGGTGTACTTGGTAAATGATGAGGTAGCTATCAGTGTATTCAGACTTCCTAATGCATCTTTTCCTCTTATAAACGTGGCCCATCTGTGCACATGTCCGGACAGTTTGTACTAAAATTCCTTTACTGAAAATTTATTTATCCACATAACACTTTGCAAAATAACTTCTCTTCATAGTCACTGTTATAAATACAGCAAACACAGCCAATTTTTTTTTAAAAGTCCAACTATTATTATCCATGCTTTTATTCAACCAAGTGAGCCTCAGTCTCTCAAGTCAGTGTTGGAAGCTTGCCTTTTGAACACATTAAAATAGGTGGTGCTTCATAGGGGAATCTTTTTTCAGTTTGGCTGTCTGGTTTTGATCCAAAATAGATTCAGCCATTTCTATCAGCCAGTGATTCCTATCACAGGAGTGTCACCTTTCAAGGTGAAGCTGAAACTGACCATAAAAAATTTTTAAACTACTTTTCTTTTATTATTTTGACTTTTTATGATATTCTTTCTAGCCAGGATGTTTCTCTTTTTAGAATATTTTCCCTCAAAATGTTCATGACTTATATATGTCACTTGTAAAAGTAATAGACCCACACATTTGCCACCAAAGGTTTTTTGTTGTTTTGGTTTTTTATTTGATTGGTTTTTTATGAATAAGAGATCCAAGGCTTAGGCTCACCTGTGTTTCTAAGATGATAATCCCATAATTTAAATTTTTAAACATATTATACTTTTCTTTACCTGACACTTTTATTCTATAGTTATGGTTGGCCTGATGCTAACATATTTATCATTCTCAAGCTCATTATGAGGACTTTTAGGAACAATGCCAGTTCTATTTCACCCTTGCTGATTTCCACTTGCTGTGAATTTTCTCCCATTATCTGTTTTTTTAAACATATACTTCAAAGTATTTATTTTTCACCATGAAATGTTGTTACAAATTGAAAATTTAATTTTTAAACGCTTTACTTTAAGAAAGTGAATAAAGAATGACTTTAAAACCACAGCACACACACTCAGAAACACTGAGTTTAGAATACATTTATGTCGATCAGGAATCACCATAAGAAAAGAACATTTGACATAGTAGCATATATGTAGAAAAAATGTTTGAGTATAATTGTAGCATGGAGTTGAACTATTAATAATATGCAGGCATCAATTTTATTGTGTAATCAAAAGTATAAAACACCCAATTTGATGAGGAAAGCTTTGATTTCAGAGAGATCATCTCTTTCTTCTCCTTTACTTCAACAACCAGTATGTATGGCTCAGGCTATTGTGGCTCAACTCCAGGGCACGTGGACTAGGATGCCTGTCTTGGGGACCCCATTTTGATTTTGTGTTATTTTCTTTCTCTCTAGGCTATCAAAGCAACTAGCAACCAGATTAGTCAAAAAGGAGTTTTTCTATTTTTGCTTATATTAATAATAATATATATATTATATAAAAATAAACCCATTTTAAAAAATGTTTACACATATTTGTTTATACCTAGATTATTTGGTACTATCCAGTAATATGCAGTGAGGAAAGATGGTGAAAATAAAGTTTCATCATGACCAGAGACTCCTACTTCAAACCATCAGAAAACTTACCAGAATAATACAATAAACATAAATATGCCCTTCATCTAGATCAGCATTTCTCAAACTTTTTTTCAGCAATGCCCTCCTAAGGAGCCTTTTTAGATACTTTTTCCTAATTGCCAACCCTCATCCAGTGAAATTTTAATACTAAAGATATACTATAAATCTGTTTGTGTACTCTATTATACTTATATTTTCTATTAATACATAAAAATTAGTAAGTTTTTGGCCCCCCAAGAACAAATTTCCACCCTGTTGCAGGTGATATTTCCCCAGTTGAGAATCCATGACCTGGATATACCACTTATTAATGTTTTTCTGCAGTTATTTTTTCTCTATTATTTTATATACATATACACGTGTGTGTGTATATATGCACACACATATATATGCACATGCATACACATAATTTTATATTAACTAAATAATGAAATTTACTAAGGGCATGATTTTATAATTGATATCTATAACTTTTAATTTTTTCCAAAAAAATTGACACTTCATAAAGAAGTTCCATTTTCATCTTAAAGTTTATGAGCCTGGGGACAAGACTACTCCAGTTAAAGACTCAACCTGTCTAGAAGAGTATTTCCAACATTTTCCTCTAGAATTCTAATAGTTTCACACCTAAGGTTCAAGTATGTTACCCAGCATGAGTTGATTTTTGTGAGAGGTGAAAGGTGTGAGTCCTGTTTCAGTCTTCTGCATGTGGCTATCCGGTTTTACCAGCACCATTTATTGAATAAGGATTCTTTTCCCCAGTGTATGTTTTTGTCTGCTTTGTCGAAGATTAGTTGGCTATATGAGGATGGTTTTATATCTGGGTTCTCTGTTCTGTTCCACTGGTTGACGTCCCTGTTCTTGTGCCAATCCCAAGCTGTTTTAATTACTATAGCTTTGTAGTATAGTTTGAAGTCTGGTAAATTGATGCCCCCTATTTTGTTTTTATTGCCTAGGATTGATTTTGCTATATGGGGTCTTCTCTGGTTCCATATGAAGAGTAAAATTATTTTTTCTATGTCTGTGAGAAATGATGATGGTATTTTAATAGGGATTGCATTGACTCTGTAGGTCACTTGGGGTAGTATAGACATTTTAACAATGTTGATTCTGTCGACCGATGAACATGGTATATTCTTCCACCTGTTTACATCCTCCTTCTTCAGTGTTTCATAGTTCTCCCTTTAGAGGTCTTTTACCTCCTTAGTT
>VBSM01000272.1:19047203-19064618 GCA_008086735.1 Cheirogaleus medius | reverse complement strand
AAAATAAATAAAAAATAAATAAAAAGCAAAAAAAATTAAAAAGTAAAAAAAAAATAAGGTGGTACGGAGGAGAAAGACATAAGATCTTTAAAACCTACAACCTAATTAGCACACAATCTGATGGAGGGTCTCAATCTTGAGTGAAAGGTGGTAGGGAATGTGCTGGAATTTGGGTAGCAGCCTATGAGGATGCCGGAGGGTGTCACCAGAAAGCAGCAAGGTCTAGATCCTCAATCTGACAAATCAGACACTGGCTTTTCTTACTGGTGACCTTTTTCTAACCAAATTCACATACAATTAACCAATACATCAATTAGCAAGTTCATTTATTAATTTATAAGGAAGGGGTTCAGATATTTCCTTTCCAGAGCCCAGAATTTCCCAGCTCTCTATCCAGGTGATCTTTCCAATATCCACGTGTTTAGGAAAGGAAGCTGGCTCAGAAGGCTCCTTGGCGAACATAAAATCAGAACAGGGGTACAGAATGGAGTGCAAGGATTTTGCATTTTGCCCAAAGGAACATCCCCTCTGTGTAAGATGGACCTTCTTTCTTGTGGTTAAAGCACTCTCACTCCACACACACTGTGACTGTCTTTTTTTTTTTTTTTTTTTTCAGACAGAGTCTCACTCTGTCACCCAGGCTAGAGTGCCATGATGCCAGCCTAGCTCACAGCAACCTCAAACGCCTGGGCTCAAGCAATCCTCCTGCCTCAGCCTCCTGTGTAACTGGGACTACTGGTGCACACCACGATGCCTGGCTAATTTTTTCTATTTTTAGTAGAGACAGGGTCTTGCTCTCGCTCAGGCTGATCTTGATCTCCTGACCTCAAATGATCCTTCTGCCTCAGCCTCCCAGAGTGCCAGAATTACAGGCGTGAGCCACTATGCTGGCCCCCTCTTCCTTATGTGGGTACAGCAAACATGCTGACTTTGGTTTCTTTGGACTCCAAGTTTTAGTGTAAATTCCTCCCTCATTTCACTGACACATATTTTTCTTTATCTAACAGTAATAATCAGATAATTGTGGTAATTTAATTAGTCATGTTCTCACCACGCAAGAAACTCTGCACAGTTATAGTCTTTAAGGATCCTGTAGAACACTCAACAAGAAATACCAATTCCAGGAGTCTACATTGGAAATGTTTCAAAGGACAAAGTTCACAAAGTTGCTATAGGCTCGATTCCTGAAGATAAAGTGCAAGAGGTGATAGGTTGATAGCGAGGGATTCCAGGTCTCCCAAGAAGGCGAATGTGAGCCTTTGCAGTTCATCCCCAAGATGGTCTTTCACAAAGGCTCATGGGGGACCTGCATGCGCAGTAAGACACAGGTCATCCAACTCCCAGCCGTGGAATGGAAGTGTTTCCATGGTGACTTCTGAGCCACTAGGGAGGTCCCAGTCCGCACACTATCAAACAAGACCAACACCATAACCAAGCCCTTTTTGCTCTCTCTTTTGCTACAACAGTGGGTCTGGTCGTCATCTGTGGCGTATGTACCTTGCTCTGTAAACCTACATCGTGCTTTTGCTCTATTACCCTTTTTCTCCTCAATAAACCGCATTTTCGTGCTTGCCTTAAAAAAAAAAAGAACCAACCTGTTGCATTGGACTCAATTCTAAACACACTATCAAATTTTAAGCAAAGAACATTCATGAATATGAATTAGTTGCAAATTATACATCTATATAATTGAATGATCAGATCTAATGTGCAGATATTTTCATAAATGATTATTTTAGCTTTACAGTGGTTGGTCTGAGCACACTATTTTTGGCCAAAATTAATTAGCATAACCTGCTTACAATCAGTGAGTTTCCTTGTGTCTAAAAAGTTTGGATATTTTTCTTTGGTAGTTAAGGTGAGACAAATGGTCTTTCCAGGTGTCAAATTTGATCTGGGGGTTTGATGAATTCACTCTCCTGAGTCTTGCCGTAGGTGCCTATGGTGAAAATCTCCTCATTGTTGACTCTGTTAGTGGAGCCCTAATCCCCCTAAAATGTATTCGAGCTTTTCTGAAGTGATAAGGAGTTTATGGTATTCAACTTAAGAAATTTAAGTGATTTCTTCTGAAATCCATTTTTAAAACAAATTTATTTTATATATTTAAATATGTGCATAAAATTTTTGTTTGAAGAAACATTTCCATGATAAAAATATATTTAAATTTGCTGCCATATGTTGAAAACTAGCCTCTCTTTTCTAGTGACTGTGGATAGATTTAGGTTAAATTGTATGTTCCCAAAATAAAGGTTATGTGTTTTATACATGAACAAAATTATGACAGAATGTAAAAGATTATGGCCTCCCCACCCCAAATTCTAAAGCTCAATAGCCCTCCTGTTAAAGTGACAGACATGAAAGTGGCCAACTCACCTGACTTCTAAGAGTAAAGTGTGCATTTGTTTGTTAAAATAAGGTAAGAGATACAACATCTGGTAACAGGAAAATATTTTTCCTTTTATATTTTAGTTGACACATAATAATTATACATATATATGGAACCCGATGATATTTCAAAACATGTATACAATGTGTAATGGTCAGATCAGGGTCATCAGTATATCTATTACCTTGAACATTCAAAATCCTCTTTTTTAGCTTTTCGAAAAGATACACTAGATTATTGTTAACCATATTCACCCTACAGTACTGCAGAACAACAGAACTCATTTCTCCTATCTAGCACATTTCTCTTTATTTCTATGAGTTCAAGTTTTTTAGCACCCACGTATGAGTGAAAACATGCAGTATTTATCTTTCTGTGCCTGACTTATTTTACTTAACATAATGTCTTCCGGGCTCATCCATGTTGCCGTTAATGACTAGATTTCATTCTTTTTATGGCTGAATAGTATTCCATTGTGTATGTATACCACATTTTCTATATTCATTTATCTGCTGACAGACACTTAAGTTGATTCTGTATCTTTGCTATTGTAAATAGTGTTGCAAAAACACATAGAGATGTGAGTATCCCTTCGATATACTGATTAACTTTCCTTTGGATAAATACCCAATAGTGACAGCTGGTGTCTCTGGTCAGCCTCCTTGCTTCATCTCTTTATCCTGTCTCCAGAAAAAAACATTTTTTGAATAATAGTAAATTGAACATAAACTAACTGTGGATCTTTGATGTGGATCTTTGAAAAAGAAATGCAAATGGCTTACAATATATTAAAATATGTGAGACCTCACACTTAACAACTTAAATGTAAATTAAAACTACAATGAGATGCAGTTTTTCTCTATCAGTCAGTATAATATCAAAAAAATTGAGAACAAAAAGTAGAGAACAACATAAAACACTATGTTGGCATGTGTATGTGGTAACAGGCATTCTTATATCTTGCTAGGTAGTGATATAAAGTAGTACCCTCTTTGTGTAGGACAATTTGGCAAGAACAATCAAAAAAATTTAAAGCACACCTATCCTTCAAGCTTAGAATTCACTACCAGAAAATTATCATACAGATATATTTGTACATGTCTATATAAAAACACACATATATATATACCCAAAAAAAGTTCCAGAATTTTTTAATGGCAAAAATGGCCATAAATAAAAAGTTCATTAATAATGTGATGAATAAATTATAATCAAACAATATAATATAGTTATTAAAAATAAAAGGCAGTCATACATGTATAATTGTGGATCTTTGATGCATAGTTTTTTAAAAAAGTGAAAAAAAATTTTGTCTGTGCAAAATGAGTGAATTACAATTAATCTTATGTAAGATTATAGGGACACAGAATATATCTAGAACGGTACAACAAGAAACAAGTGATAAGGGTGATCTTTTAGGAAGAAAGCTAGAAGCCAAGTAGGTAGAAGAAATGTTTATTATTTACTGTATAGTCCTTTATACCTATTGAATTTTCCACCACATGTGTGTAGTGTCTATTCAAAAATGGAGAAACAAATATAAGTATGTTTATAAATAAACAAGTGAACTACCCTCCAAAAAAGTAATCAAACTCAGGGACTAGTAAGCTTTTCCCTATAGGTCCGGATAGTAAATATTTTTTACTTTGTAGGCCATAGATATCTGTTACAACTACCCAGTTCTTCCAAAGTGGCACAAAAACAGCCATAAACAACACATAAAGAAAAGAATGTGACTGTGTTCCCATACAACTTTACAAAAACAGGCATTGGGACAGATTTGGCCCATAGGCCATAGTTTGTGTACACTCTGATCAAACTCATTGTGGTCATTGTTATGGATGAAATTTTTTCCTCTTGTACAAGTCTATAACTCCTACTTAGTGAAGTATGAGAGATAATCTTTGTTAAGATTTCACGAACATAAATAACCTCCAATGGCAAATTATGTATCAAGCCCAATATGATTGTAAAAATCACAAAATTATATCTATTAGATATGGTTTGAATGAACCATATGGGTTTTTCTCAGGAAATCTATAGATGTCATATATTTAAATGTTGAAGAAACTTTAAATAGAGAGCATTAGAAAAGAACAACAAACTCTTACATTTTTTTACTGCAGCACACATTATAATTTAAGCACCCCATTGAAAACTAATTGCACTAGACTAATAAAAATATTACATTTCTAAATAATAAATATTGATGAGTAAAACCAGAAGAATTTATGAAACTATAAAATATTTCCACTCCTACCACAAACCTAATGAAGTATATTGAACAGATAATAAACATTTTGAGTAGATAATAGAAGATAATGGTTTGACTTTAATAACTTGTAAGCTACAAGTACTTTAAGTGAGAAATTTTTCATAAGCACTAAACTCAATGTTCTGCTTATTAGTGGGTTTTGCTTTGTCATGATTTCTGTGATCTTTGTTTCCTTGTACACTAAAACTATTGTCAAGGATTTTTGTGCATCTCAATTGACAAGAGAAATGTTGTTTACTTTGATTTGCTTTTCTTGCAAGTTTTCAGTGTGCATTTATATAAGTTACCAGCATCCAAGGCTATCTATAGGTCACATTAAAAAAACACTTAAAACTTAGCAGATACTTAATAATGCTCACAATGGAGAAAATGTCAAATGGTAAACAGATGGTGTTCAAATTTTGATAGGAATTCAGGAAACTATATATTATTTTATAGAATAATTTAGTAAATAGGTAACGTTGTCCTCCAGAATTCTGTATCAAAAGATATATCTGAAAAAATTGTTTGAACGGCAGTGAAGGAAAATGCTTAACAAGGTGGTGTTCAGGTAACTTTAAATAACTAAGATCATCATGTCAAATACCTTGATGGACAAAGTAATAGGAAGAAACTACCAAGGTTAAAGCAAGTTCAAAAGATGATTTCTAAAAAATTGTCTATCATTACAGTGGCCCCAAACACTTTCATCTGCAGCATCTTCACTTGGTCAATAAAAAATGACAGATAAGACCAGTGGCATAGACATGCCTTCTCACTCTGAATAAGACCTGCAGCAGAGTATTTGACTTCTAATCTCTTGTCCTGCAGTTGGTGGTAATGATCAAAGCATCTTTCTTTGACTGCACCATTTCAGCATCACAGTTCCATCTAATATAACCATAGTATTTCACCAGAAGGCAGCTGGATCATTGAAGTTGTCAAAAATCTGGGATTCCTTACAGTAAAGAGTTTTCTAAATGCTTTTGGATTAAGTATTCTTGGAACTAGGAAATGGTATCTCTTCAATTCTGAAAAGCACACCAGTTACTTATACATTTCTATGAGATTAATATCTGTCAAATAACCTACCTTGGAGCTCCAGCAGGACTTCAAGGACCTCATATATATGATTTGAAAACATATCAAATGGGATTGCTCTGAATGTCCTTCTGGTAATAAAGGGATGAAAACTCTCCTTCAGATTGAGAAGATCTCCTCCTCAGGCTGAACATAAAATTACAGGAAATTTGACTCTTCCCAACAGTAAAAAACTCTTTATCAAAACTTCAGCATAAATATTAATAATGCATTATCTATGGTAAAGTGATACAGATAGAACACCAAACCTTAGAGAAAACACTTAAAAATAGTTCAATTGATTTGACCACATAAACACTAGAAAGAATACATGTCAAAAAAAAGTACAAAGACAAAAGACAAAATAGGGACATGGGAAATATATATATATACATATATATATATACACACACACACATGCTCACACATATATAATATATACATACACATTTTTAAAAATTACCAATTTAAAAAGTTCTCGATACCAATAAAGTATTATCAAATGGATAAAGGCCATAAACAAGCATTTACACAAAAAGAAATATAAACATTTTTAAATGGAAATTAAAAAAACAATAAGTATGACTGACTCTTCAACTATCTATTGGCAAAGATTAAAGATGATGGGAAAAGTCCAATATTGGTACTGGGCTGGCAAAATAATACACTTTTTAGGATATAAATTATTATATTGTCAATTTCTTAGTGAAAAATTAACATGTGGATATCAGCCTACATGAAAAATTTATGAAGAAGATTCCAATGGCAATCACAGCAACAACAAAAATAAATAAATAGAACTTGATTAAATTAAAACATATCTGTACAGCCAAGGAAATAATTAACAAAGCAAATAGAGAACCTACAAAATGGGAAAAGATATTCACAAGCTATATATCCATTAAAGAACTAATGCCATAAGCTACAAAGAACTCAAGCAAATCAGCATGGAAAAATAAAAAAAAACCCATTAAAAAGTAGATAAAAGATTTCAACAGAAGCTTCTCAAAAGAAGATAGTCAAATGGAAATTAGCATATGAAATAATGCCTAATGTCACTAATCATCAGGGAAATGCAAATCAAAACCATGACATCACCTTACCCCAGTCAGAATGGCTTTTATTAAAAAGTCCAAAAACAATAGATGTTAGTGTGGAGGCAGAGAGAAAGGATTGCTTATACACTGTTAGCGGGACTGAAAATCAGTACAACCTATCTGGAAAATGGTATAGAGATTCTTCAAAGAACTAAAAGTAGACCTACCATTTGATCCAGTAATCCCACTACTGGGTATTTACCCAAAGGAAAAGAGGGCGTTTTAACACAAAGACACCTGCACTTGAATGAAAGCAGCATAATTCACAATTGCAAAGATGTGGAGTCAACACAAGTGCCCATCAATACATGAATGGATTAACAAAATGTGGCATGTGTATATCATGGAGTACTACTCAGCCATAAAAAGGATGAATTAATGCCTTTTGTAACAATCTTGATGGTACCAGACACCATTTTTCCAAGTGAAGTATCTAAAGGATGGAAAAACAAATGCCACATGTACTCACTATTAAATTGAAACTAACTGATAAGCACACATGTGCATAGAGGGAAGTTAACTCAATGGAAATCAATCAGGGGGAGGGGGAGGAGGGGATAATGAACAGGTATAATGAACACTATCTGGGAGACAGTCACATTTATAAACATGACTCAAGCATTACAAAAGTATACCTGGAATGCTTTGAAATTAAAAGAAAAAAGTCTACACAAACCATAACTTTACACGAAGGACATTGAAACTTTACACAAAAAAATATTTCTGCAGGGACATCTGCCCTGCAACTGCTTGTCCAACCTTGAATTGGTATCATCGTTGGTATTGATCTTTGTAGTCAAGGATAATTATTTCAAAACAATTATGTAATCCTCTTCATTTTTACCTTTAAAGACCTTTCTCTTCCTTTACCTCCCTTAATATGCACATAGTTTACTATGGCATAGGTATTCCCTTTGTAATGCTTCATTCCTGAATAAACATCTTTTCTTTTAGAAAGCTTCTCTCTGTTATTTAGGTTGACAGGCGGTTATGCTAAGTGAAATAAGCCAGGAACAAAAAAGACAAATACTGTATAATGTCCCTTATATATGGAATCTACAAAAGTCAAATTCATAAAAGCAGAGAATATAATGATGGTTGCCAGGGCCTGGAGGGTTGGAAAAATGGACAAATGTTGGCAAAGGGTACCACATTTCAGTTATGCAGAATGAATAAATTCTGGAGATCTAATGTACAATGTTACATAATAATACTCTATTGTTTACCTGAAATCTACCAAGAGAGTAAATCTTATATGTTCTCATAACAACAACAAAAAAAGGCAACTATGTGAGATGAGGGATATGTTAATTAGTTTGATTGCAGGAATCATTTCACATTGTATATGTACATCAAAACATCACATGCTACACAATAAATATATACAGTTTTTATTTGTCAATATACCTCAATGGAGCTGTATAAAGTAATATAAGATAATTTTAAAAATTAAAACTTTAAAGCAAAAATTAAATCAATTTCTATGTCATATTCCTCTGCATTATTTGATTATTTTTAATGGGTACATATTACTTTTGTGAATAGTATTCTCATGTTAAAAATAATGCCAATCAAAATATCGAGATAGCATTTTTTGTCTACTGAATTTGTTTTCAAAGTATGTAATAATCAGTATTAGTGGTTTAGAAAATTAGGGACACTCATACATTATTTTGGTGTTTGGTTTGATTATGGATAATTTTAATTTAGTATTTTTTTTATTTTTCTACTATGAACATATATATTGTAGCTTAATTTTTTAAAATAAAACTAGAGGAGATAATAGCAACTTAGAGCAAAAATCAACAAAAGAAATGGATTGAAGTGCAAAATTAAGCACTCTGCTTGCTTTTCTTTTCTTTTCTTTTTTTATTTTTTGCATAAAATGTTGTTTTATTCTTTGATTTAGTCAGAAACTTGGGTACCTCAGGCCTGTGTGGCACTCCTGATCCTGTCGCCATTCCAGTGTCAGAGAAAAACCACCTTTGGCAGATTGGAAAATTTTCCATTATTCAGTTTATCTACACCTTTAACACTGTGCCTGTGCCTTCCCAGGATGTCCTGGTCCCTCCCCAGAGTTAGATATGAAGATGGTCACCTAAGATGCTATCTCCTAATGTCATTGCCTGGCACCCTAGGGTACCTTTGTCAGTTTGTGCTAGTGTCATAGCTGCATGAGCACTTTCAATCTGAAAAAACTTGAACTTCCAACACAGTGATTCTCAAACTTTACCACTCATGGAATCATCTAGAAGATTCGTTACATCTTAGACTGCTGGGCCTAACTACAGAATTTCTGATTCAGTAAGTCTGGAGGGGGACCCACGAATTCACATCTCTAACAAGTTTCCAAGTGCAGCTGATGTTGATGCTACAGGTACATACTTTGAAAGCCACTGGTTCAAGGTTATGTTGAAGACCTGGTTCTTCCCCACACTGAGAGTTTTCTTTCCCATTTGACTTATCTGGCACATAAACATGGTCAATAAGTGGTGGCTCTTATCAGTTGCTGTTGTAGTTTTAGGTGATTTCACCCATCACTATGATGAATATAGCCAGTGGTCTACATACTTGCTACTCCACCTGTGGTCCCTGGATTAGGAACGTTGACACCATCTGGGAGTGCCTTAGATATGCAGGATTCTGGCTCCACTTCACACTACTGAATCAGAAACTGCATTTTAACAAGATTTCAGGTTGTGTGTATGCACATTAAAGTTCCAAAGGCACAGAGTACATTTCACAACTCCCTTTCCATCTCAGAACTGAGCACTAGCTGGATTCAAGAAGAATTCCTTTCCTGAGTACCCAATAGCACTTCTAATATAGTAGGGCTTTTTGTGTCATTTGGTATTAATTTGGGTTTTAATTCGTGTTCGGATCTAGAGCAAGAGTCAGCAAAATTTTTATGTAAAAGGCCAATGTGTAAATATTTCAGGATGCATGGACCCTATAGTATCAAACTACTCAACTCAGCAACTACAGCAACAGAAATAAAGCAGCCATTTACAATATGTAAACAGTGGGGATGGCTCTATTCCAACAAAACTTTATTTGCAAAAACAGGCAGCAGGTCGGTTTAGCCAACAACCCCAGTCTAGAGACTGTACCTTTGTTATGTCGTGTGTACTGTTAATCTCTGGAATTAGTGGTTTACATACCATCTGAGGATTAAAAGGTGATGGAATCCAGACTGTTGACTTCCTGGGTAGCAGCCTGATATAAAGTTCACAACTCTAGCTGAGCCTTAGAATCAAATAATTCTGGCTCTTTAAAAATACTAATACCAGGTCCTACCCCAGAGTCATTAAATCAGATTCTCACGAAGATGAGACTAAGCTATTTCTATGTTTTAAATGTCCCTAATGATTTTAGTGTGCAGCCATAACCATCCTATTTTGCCTAGAACTGGAGGGGTCCCTGAGATGCAGGAACTAAAACCAGAACAGTTCCAGACAAACTTGACTGATTTATCACCCTAGGAGTTGAAAAGCACTGCTGTGTAGAAATAAAGCACAAAATTACAACATATGTAAAGCTGCATTCCTTTTCATGGCCTAGAGAAATTTCTTAATGTTATAAGCCTTTGTTTCTTCACCCTTAAGATAAGATAAAGCTATCTAATATGCAAGGTAGGATAAAGTGCCTTGCACAGTACTTCACATGTGGTAGATGCTCAACAAAAATTCTTTCACTGCCCCTTCTCTCACTGATTTTCTTGTAAACACAGCCAGAAGTCTTTGGGGGCAATTTTAAGCTTAATTTGAATATAATACAGTTTTTAAAAAATAATTAAATCTCCAGTGAAGGCTTGAACATTATTTTTTAAAACAAAGAATGCACAAACCCACATAGACAATGAGAACAGAAGTGCAGATGATAGCTGACAAACATTTCAACAGATGGAAGAATAGTAACAGATTTAGTGGAATAGAAAAAGCTACAACCTAAAGTATCTGCAGGAGACATCTCTAAGAAGCAAGCTAATTTGCTCCTGAGATTTAGTGACATCAAACCAGGTACCACAGAGGAGTAGAGTGAGACCAGAAGCTAAAACACAAGACTTGTTGACAACTGTATATGGAGCAGACAATCCTCCAGTGTCCCTCACCATCACATCGGGCTGATGACATCCCCCCACAGACTGACTTGCATACCCCATCACCTCAGATAGGAGCCAGCAACTTTATTCTCAGGACAGGTAAAAAGGAAGAGGTTTGTAACTCAGGAACACCACATACAGTAAAGAGCAAGAGGAAAATGAGCTTGAATAGAAGTCTGTATGCAAACGACAAGAACTCCTGAGACTTTTTCCTGTTTCCCAAAATTCTTGTCATGAGGCTATTTCTCCCAGAAAGGGGAGTGAAAAACTGTCTTTCTGGAAAACTAAATGGCCTTAGAGAAAATATATAAATTTATCTTTCCACACTGACAATTAGGGATCCCTCAGTAAACTAAATTGGTTCCCTGCAGCGAAGGCCTGCCCCTCAAATGCTCAATTATAACATTCCTCTTTGTAGGGCCTCAGTCTTAAATATGAATGGAGAGCTGAGCAGAGGATCACTAATAACTGAAGAAAGATACCGAAATGAAACAATCAGAAAAAAATACATACAGACAATAAGAGAATAAAAGTTCTAAAAATAAAAAATAATAAAATACGTTGAAATAGAAAAACAAGAAAATGATGTTAAAAAAAAGTAAAATGAGAAAACAATATTTAAAAGAAAAGAAAAAAATCAGAAAAATCTCTTGAAAATTAAAATCATGACAGCAAAATATCATCCACAACAAGTAGGAATATAAAGTTTAGGAAATTGCCTGGAAATTAAAATAAAATAAGCCACAGGTATACAAGAAGGAAATGTGAAGTCATGGAGAGTTGATATTAAGCCACAGAGAGTCAGTCAAGGCAGCCAACTTTGAATTAATACTTTAGAAATAAAAACCAGAAACAAATGAGAGATATTAGAAGAGTAAAAATATTAAAGAAATATAAAATCTCCCAGAGCTGAAGGTTACTAGTCTCTAGATGGAAAGGGCCAGGAAATTCCCCCATAGGATGAGGAACACCAAGACTCATCCCTTTGAAATTTCTATTCATTCCTCAGACATAAAAAGATGATCCTAAAAGCTTCTAGAGTTAAACAAGAATCAGAATGTAATCGGATTTCTTAACAGGCAACACTGAGTGCTAGAAGACCATGTTTAAACCCAGAAAAACTATCTTTCAAAAATAAAGGCAAAATAATGGTGTTTTCAAACATGCAAAGGCTGAATGAATTCATTACTATCAAATCCACATTGCAAAAATCGTTCAGTCAGAGGGAAATGATACTAGATGGAAATCTGGATCTATGAAAAGAATGGAAAATACAGGAAATGTTAACTACATGAGTAAATATACAAGACTTAATCTTATTACTTAAATCTCTTTTAAAGATAATCAAATGTGTAAAAACAAAAAAAGAATAGCAATGTATTGTAGGGTTTGTAATGTAAGAGTAAAATACATGACAACAATAACACAAAGGCCGGAAGGAGAGAAATGGTCTTGTACTATTGTAAGTTTCTTGTACTATATATAAAGTGGTATATTATCACTTGATAGTAGACAGTGATGTACAATATTATAACCCTACTGCAAGCATTAAAATAACAAAAAAGGAGTTATAACTAATAAGCCAATAAAGGGGATAAAATAGAGCCAAAAAATAATAAAAAAGAAGTAATAAAAAAAGGCAAAAGGGAACAAAGAACAGATGAAAGAGCAGAAAAGAAACAGTTAAAATGATAGCTTTAAATCTAACATATCGATAATTATATTAATAGTATAAATATCACCAATTAAAAGAGAAGATTATCACAATGGTTGAAAAGGGCAAGACCTAATATATACTGTCTATAGGAAATGCCCTTTAAAATCAATAAAATTGATAAATATCTAGCCATACTGATCAGGAAAAAAAGAGAAAACACACAAATTGCCAATATTAGAGATGAGAGAGGTGACATCACTATAAATTGTACAGATATTACAAGAATAACAATGTAACATTATTAATAACTTATGTCAGTAAATTTAAAAACATAGATGAAATGGAAAAATTCTATGAATGACAGAAACTACCAAAAATCACTCAAGAAGAACTAGGTAATGTCAGTAGCTTTAAATCTATTAAGAAAATTTAATTTGTAGTTAAAATTTTTTCCACAAAGACAGCTCCTTGTCTAGATGGCTTTGCTTGTAAAACAGTGAACTTGAAGGCATATTTAAGGAACATCAAAGAAGAAATATATCAACTCTGTACAAACTGGAGCACTCATGGTACACACTCCATTGTTTACCTACATTAAAACTGGCTGTAAGTTTATTTAAGTATCGACTGTGAAACGTAGCTTTGACAAAGTCCTGGAAAGCTTTGGTAGAAATCAAAATCAGTGATTAATTTTTTTCTACTGTTTTAAAAGTAAATCAAATTGTTTTCAATGGTTAAACAAAGTGTTAACCTGATGATCTTCCTCATGAAATAAAGGAAAAGGAGGTAAGTGAGGAAAGGAGACAAATGAGAAAGAGAAAGAAAACTAGAAGTTAAAAGGAATGCCATTTGCATCTCTTTTTGTACTGAGCTTCATCAAAGTAAAAAAGGATGTGAAGTAAAACAAGAGGTCATATCCCTCTTGTCCCCTAACCACTGTCTCAGAGTTGTCACCCGGAACTGCCACCGTCTGAAAAAGGAGATTCCCAGCCACAAACTGAGAAGACAAGTCCTCAAACAGATGAGCCTCTGCTAGGGACCAACCAACCATTTGCAGTCTTTAAAATGGCTTCAACTCCAATCACAATTTTAAGCTGGGAAATAATTACTAAAAAATTAAAAGTTCAAAGTACTGATTACAGCTAGCGTTAATTGAGTAGCACTTACTTATTTTTTCCACAGAAGTGTATTAAATGCTTGTTATGTGCTAGGCTTTGTTCTAAGTGCTAGATGAAAAAACCCTGCTGTAGTGGAGCTTTACATAACAACAGTACTATTCCAAAAAATAAATCTATAAAAATATGCCAAGTGGTGGGAAGCGCCATGAATCCTAAAGCAGTTCCAGTGGAGTTGGGATGGAGTTGTTCGATTGCATACAGGATAATCAAGGGAGGCCTTTCTAACAAAGGGACATTGAACAGCAACTCACTCGGTGCTGACCAGTCCCTGCCCAGGCACGCTTACTTACATGATAAAACTATCAGATGACTAACGCTAGCCCCAAAAGCCCTATAAGCACCCTTCCCTAAGTCCCCCTTCTGAAAGATTGCTGATTCTCTGTCCAGGTGGGGCTCTCTCTTGCTCATCAAGTTCAATAAACCAGCTTTGTGTGACTTGCAAGTTTCCCTGGCAGTGTCTGTACAGGAGTTCTCGCAATTGAGAGTTTTTAACATATGACAGTATGAAATACAAAAAGACTGAATGAGAGCACCTAAAAATCAGTGCAGAAAAAAAGAAAGCAAAAGGCCTAAGAAACGAGACCTGGGCAGTCCAGCATTTAGAAGTCCATCCCAAAGAGGAGAAGGAACCGACAAAGGAGACAGAAAAGGATTGGTCAGGGAGGTTAAAGGAGAAACAAGAGAGAGTATGCCTCAGAAGCATGGTTTGGCTGAATTGAGAGTAGACAAATGGTATTCAGAAGTCAATAAGAGGCACAAAATAAGTCAAAGGTGAATAGGATGAGCCAAATAAACTTGACACATAGTCCTCAGCACAAAGAAATGGTCCGAAGGAATTTATCCACATAGTTAATTCTAAATAAAGTGACAAAATGTCACAGCATATTGAAATATCTCCTGAATCAAAAGATGTTTGAGGCTGTGGTTCTCAACTCTCTCATCCTACTCTCTTGATTAACTATTTTCCCAGCTTCTGCACATTTCTCTTATTCTTCTTCAGCCTTGCTCATGTTTCTCTTTAATCAATCTTCTTTCTGCTCAGCATGATCTATTTCCATTCACTTTATGAAGCTGTCAATGACAGAATCAAATTTAAAATAGGCAAGCACAAAGCAAATGGGAAAATGTAAAACCAAAAGGAAACTCATAAAAGACTCAAACCAGAAAGATCTCTTCATGCATACAGAGGACTTGTCCAGCACAAATCTTTTTGCCACATGTGAATAATAGAGATGAAAATTATATAATGTTAGAATTGGAAATGACTTTGGAGACCACCTAGTTCAAAGACACATGAGCCATTTTAGAAGTGAAGACAACGAATTACAGAGAAATTAACCAATTTGCTGAAAGTCATTGAGCCAAATGGCAGTAGATCTGGAATAAGCCTGACTTCCTGTCTAATGCTTTTTTCTCTAAAATAGAATATTTAATAAATATTAACTTCAAATAAAATAGACAATAGAATGCTATTTCCCCAGTCCTTGCAAATAAAATTAACTTTCTTATATAAACACAGAATGCATGTTAAATTATTTCAGTCTGCGTAATGTTTTGCAGTGAATATTTTCATCATAGTCTAGGGCTCCATTACTTTCCATTCCATCTCCATTCCTGCCCATTCCTAGGGCAGGAAGCATCTCATGCTTATTTTGGTATTTCCAGAATGTGAAAAGGATATTGAATGAACACATATAATTGTTTGAAAATTCAAGCAAAAAATACCAGATTAGTGTTCACTTATTAGCAAAATGTTTGAATTCAATGGATTATACCTCTTAATTTATTTTTCAGTCCAAAGTAAAGAGTTTTTTTCCCAAGCCTGAAAAACTTTTTCAGGCATAACTCCAGGTTAAAATTACATCCAAATCATAACAAATGTTATCTTAAATGCTGTTGGAAAGTGTATATATTTTTAAATAGACCTTTTATAACAAGAAGATCTCTTTTTGCCATATACTAACTTGGTAACATATCTTTAATATTTTCCTTTTTCTAAGTATCATTTCTTGGCTTGTCTTTGGGTATATGAATTTTTTCTGGATTTTCAAATCTTGAGAATCTTTATTAAAAGATTTCCATTATTTTACCTTTTATCAAATATAGTTACCTTTCTATTTGACCTTTATAAGGCCATAAAAGGAGAAATTTCAGGCCTCATTTAAACATGAGGTTAGTTAATACAATTATAATACATCCTTTGTACACTAGATTGTTCTTAACATGAAATTACACAAATACTTTTAAAATACGTAGTAAACATAATGAAACAAACAAACAACAACAAAAAAAACTTAAGGTAGAGCCAAGAATAAAGTTAGTACAAAAAGTACATGCAGTGAAATTATGTGGGCACACATGTGACTCTGAGATTAAGAAATAGATATGAGTAGTCACATAGTTCACAGTGACCATACAAAGAAAAACCACACAGCAGTTCAGTATAAGCGTCCTGACTACCAAGACCAGAGAAAAATTCCTTTCATAAGTTATACTGAAGAGATTCTATGCAATATATGAGTGTAGTATCCTTAACATTCTTATAGTAAATAAAACCAGAAGCTTCACAAGGTTGCTTCTTTTGATATCCTTCAACTACAAATTAAATATTAGGTAGGCATGAAGTGGCAAATAAAGATGGGGACAAGTCACTTGAATTCTTCCCTTTCTCAAATCTCACACATGAACAGTTGCAAAATCTTACAAATTCCACTTTCATAATTTCTCTAAGTGCCGCTCTCCTAGTTTCATCTTCATTTCTCACCTGATTTATATTGTAGCTTCCTAATTGTTCCTTCTACCCTTAATTCTCACCTTCCTAATCCATCCATATAGCTCCCAGGTAGATCTTTCTGAAGCATTGCTCTGGTTATGTCACTCTTTTTCTCAAAAAAATCCATTTTACATAGGACCAAAAAAGTTAAGTTTATTAGCTTGAATTTTATCTATAAGATACTTCGTGGTCTATCTCTAATTCAGTGGTTAAGGTCTCTGCTTCCCCCTCTTCCATCCCTTCCCTACACTATTCCTTCTGAATGCCAAGATTTGTACAAAACCTTCAAGGCTTGATTCAAATACCAATTCTACTAAGCTTTTCCTGAACCAGTTGAATGGTAACTATTTGTCCTCTAAAGTTCTATAATATTTCAACTCTACCCTTTTTATGGCAGTAAACACTCTACTACATTCTATAATTACTTGCATGTATGATTGTTCTCTCCAATTAAATAGATATGAGTGCACAGGCCATTTTAGATTCAACTCTGAATACTCTATAGTAAACTACACAGTCTTTCATACCATGAATGACTGAAACAGGATCCACACCTTTCACCTCTCACAAAAATCAACTCACGCTGGGTAACAGACTTAAACCTTAGGTGTGAAACTATTAGAATTCTAGAGTAAAATGTTGGATATACTCTTCTAGACATTGGCTTAGGCAAAGAATTTATGAAGAAGACCCCAAAGGCAATCACAGCATCAACAAAAATAAATAAATGGGACCTGATCAAACTAAAAAGCTTCTGCACAGCCAAAGAAACTGTCAAGAGAACAAACAGACAACCTACAGAATGGGAGAAAATTTTCACAAGCTACAGATTCAATAAAGGGCTGATAACTATAATCTATTTAGAACTCAGGAAAATCAGCAAAGAAA
>VBSM01000272.1:19032563-19047103 GCA_008086735.1 Cheirogaleus medius | reverse complement strand
GATTAATAAAATGTGGTATATGTATACCATGAAGTACTATTCAGCTATAAGAAATGACAGTGATATAGCACCTCTTGTATTTTCCTGGATGAAGCTGGAACCCATTCTATTAAGTGAAGTATCCCAAGAATGGAAAAATAAGCACCACATATACTCACCAGCAAATTGGTTTCACTGATCAACACCTAAGTGGACATATATGAATAACATTTATCAGGTATCGGGCAGATGGGAAAGGGGAGGAGAGGATGGGTATATACATACATAATGAGTGTGATGTGCACCCTCTGGGGGATGGACATGCTTGAAGCTCTGACCCAAGTGGGGAGGAAGGGCAAGGGCCTCATAATATGCTGAAATAAAATAAATAAATAAATAAGAATTAATTACTGCAAAAATTTTTATGGCAGAATTAAAATGCTGGCTATGCCAATTACGATCTAGAATTTTGTTTTCAATACTTAGAAGTCATGGATTAGACAGATGGTTTTCTTTCCCCCTTCACAGTTTGTATACATATTTCAGATAAGCAACTCTCTAGCATAACATCAATTTCCTTAGCACTGAGTTCTTTATTTTCCCATGAAATAAAGGTTTGCACTCTTCAAGCACATCCTTAAAATATCTTGACTCTGTATGTAATGTTTATATTGTTTTATAAACCAATTTTTAGGCCTGTGATATATCTGTACCATTTGTCTGCAAATATAATATCTTCAAATTGATGTAAGTTGACCTTAATATTTTCACAAACTGAGCAGTAACATCATTTCAAATTTATCCAGTAGCTATTTTAAGGTCCTGAATATTTTGCTAAATTAGGTTAGTTAATATTGAAATATACTTTTCAAAATATTTATATGTTTAAATTTTGAGATTAAGAAAACAGATTTCTAAAAGCCACTTTTGTAACCTGGCCTCCCAGTAGCCCCACACAATGATGATGTCAGTCTTCACATTCACATATCAACTGTCCATGTCACACACCCTATCTCTTGGGAGATTCAAAATATACTACCAATCGCAAGGGAACTTACTTGACCATAATTCAAACTTTGGAAACAAAGGCAGAAAAATTGTTTTAAAAATCCAGCCTCTAGAATGATCCAGACATTAGACTCTCCTATCCCTCCAGCTAAATAGTAGGAAGGGCAGAGTTCCCTGAATGTGATATAAGAAAGCAGGGATTTGAGCACAGATGAAATATCATAGGACTTATGAAGACTTTGGTTGATATTTAAATTGGAGTAGCTGAAGTTCAAACTGGCATTTTCACAATTTAAGCTGCATATTTAAGGAGAATAAGAAAGAAAAAGCCAAGTGCTGAAAATTGAAATCCTCTCATGAACAGTCATTCTATTTGAAAAATTAGAGACTTGTCAAAGAACAGCCATAACATTTACAAAAATATAGGGACAGAGCAAATTAAATGACAAAACCTGTGAGAAGTTTTTTTGGTCCTTTTTAGTAAGTGGAATAGACATACAAATGTGCTGTCATGTACTTTTCAAGTTTAAGACTTGCTTGAAGAGCTTTAACTCTAAATCCAAATTTCTGTGTGAAAAAGTTAATGGGAACTCTGATATAACAGGCTTCTGCAGTCTTTGGAAAGAGATAACAACAATAGCAGTTATAATCTGTTGATAATTTTATATTTCCAACCCTTTCTACCTGCATTTACTCTCTCTGTAGAACTCTAAGTACCTGGCAGCCTAACTATCTCGCAGGTAGTCAGCTGCCAGATCACAAGATAATGGGAAGATATTACAAGTAAAAGTTCATAAAATACATGCATATATGTATACACACACACATATACATCTATTTTTATAAATATGTTTAAACTGGATAAACACAAATCCATTTTAAAGCTGACATTTAACCACTAACATTTATAGAATTTTAATTGTCTTCATCTACAACCTTATAATAAATATAATATGAAATATTAGAAGTTAAAATGATGTTGGTGTCAAAAATAAAGTAATCAAGTGGTGAATAAAGACAACTTTGTGATGAGTTTCTCCTGTGAAGTAATAAAAAGCCCATGCAATGGGAGGCTAAAACCTTGGAAAGAAAATGTCAAGTTGAGAAATGCTTTGACATAAAGATAATGCACAAATAAAAGGAAAGAATACTTGGGGAGAGGAAACAATTGAAAGAAAAAAAATTTATGTGTCATATAGAAGCTTCTGTACACATTTAAGGCATAACGGGGCTGGTAAAGGTTTCAGAAAATGATGAAACATTTTATAGAGAAAAAAATAAAACCTCATTGAAAAGTCACCATTGAGAATGCCAGATTCAAACTAGCGTCAAACTTTTATGTTACATGGAATTTTGTATTAAATTTTCAATCTACAGTGTGCTAGGCAGAATAGTGCCCCCCCAAGATGGCCACATTCTATTAATAACTCCTAGAACCAGTGAATATGTTACTTTACATGACAAAAGGAATTTTGCAGCTGTGATTAAATTAAGGATCTTGATATAGAAAGATTATTCTGGATTATCTGAGTGGACTCTGTCTAATCACATGGGTGTTTAAAAGCAGAGAAATTTTAACAGCTGAGGCCAAAGGAGATGTGACCACAGAAGAATGAGATAATATGACACTGTTAGGGTTTTTTTCTATTACAAAGTATTAAGGGACTACAAATATTTTTGTTACATGGATAGCTTTTATAATGCTTAAGTCAGGGCTATTAGTGTGCCCAAGACTGAAATAGTGTTCATTGTACCTGTTAGGTAGGTTTTTACCCCTCCCTGCCTTGTTGATTTCTGATAACTTTTACTTCTCTGTGTGCCCTTTGTAACAATGTTGGTTCTGAAGATGGAGGAAGGGGACCAGGAACCCTGGAATTTGGGTGGCCTCTAGAAGCTCGAAAGGCAAGGAAACCGGCTACCCCAGAACTCCCAGTAAGGAACCCAGTCCTGCAAACACCTTGCTCTTACTCCATTAAAACCTCTGTCAGACTTCTAACCTACAGAACTATAAGGAAATAAATTTGTGTTCTTTTAAGTCACTACATCTGTGGTAATGTGTTATAGCAAAAATAGAAAATTAATACACACAGTAAATTCCAAAACATGTATTTTTAAATCATAGTATTTTCAACATTTACATTAAAAAATAAGCAAAAAGAATTTTTAAATTGCTGCCTCAATTATATAGTAGGGTGACCTATAATATTGCATATAAAATATGGGATAACAAAATACACTTTGGAAATATCTAAAGATACTTAAACATCTTTGGAAAAGCAGCCTCTCCTTTCTGATGAAGAGCCTAGGAAAAATGCTTTACTATGAAAAAACTGCTTGAATTTTATCTTATGATTAAGACATTAAATATGACAATTGCAGCCCTTATATAAAGCCTCCATGGTGTCCCATCTAATTTTCAATTAAATGCAAATTCCATACCATAGGCGTCCTCAAACTACAGCCCGCGGGCCACATGCAGCCCACCGAGGACATTTATCCGGCCCGCCGGGTGTTTTTGCCACCACCGCTGCCTGTCCTGCTTAGCAGCCGACTGGGGCCCACAGTGCGCATGTGTGGAATGTGTGCCACACTCTCCAACGGCCCTCCAATGGTCTGAAGGACAGTGAACTGGCCCCCTGTTTAAAAAGTTTGAGGACCCCTGCTAGCCCATGAGGTCCTATATGATCCCATCCTTATGATCACAGTTTCTATTCCTCTCCCCCTTCTCACTAAGCCCCAGCTACACTGGCATTTGTCTTATATTAAAACATGAACATTTTATTTCCACTCCACTCTGGAGACTTTGCACAGTTATTTTCCTACCCGGAATGTGTGGAAAAGCATTACATGGGTATCAGGACCAGAGACTCATCACTCAGTGAAACGGGTATGGCAGTAATACAAAGGTCGAGAAAGAAATCTGCATCATCATCAGAAATGCTCAAATGCAATCAAAAGTACACAGATCCCAGAACTCCAACCCAACCTGCTGGATTAACTATGTACATGTCCCAGACTTATATTTTTAAATATGCCCAGGGAAAGTAGACAATAAGCACCATCACCCGCTTGAGATAGGAGCAATGTGGGGCACATTAAGTCAGGCTCAGAAAAGACAATTGCACTGTAGGATGATGTTATACCATTCTTTATATCTAACTCCAAGGTATAAGTAATATTAATTATTATATGTAATGACATATTTGAGAAACCTTATAGTATAGTATAGTGGTTAGGAGCACAGACTCTGAAACAAGATACCTGGGTTCATAATCCCAGCTCTGCAATTTATTAGCTGGTACACTTGGACAAGTCATTTAATCCCACTGAAACTCACAACGCTCATCTGTAAACTGACAAGGGGCAAAGCTACCATACAGAGCTGTGAGGATTATATTATTAATACACATAAAATACTAAGATCAGCGCTTGGCCAATAGTAAATGCTCACTAAATGTTAGCCATGATTTGTAAAAGACATAATTCTGGTCAGTCAGCCATTCTTTTATTGAGTATTGCTATGATTTGAATGTGTCTTTCAAAGTTCATGTGTTGTAAACTTAATCCCCAATGCAATAGTATCAGGACGTGGGGCCTCGTAAGGGGTGATTAGGTCATGAGGGCTCTGCCCCCAGGAATGGGTTAATGTTGCTATCTTGAGAGTGGGTTTGTTATCGTTTAGAGTGGGTTTATTGTAAATGTGAGTTCAGCCTCCTCTTGCTGTCTCACTTTTGCCCTCACTTGCCTGTCTACCTTCCGCCATGGATGATGAAGCATGAAGTCCCTTACCAAATAATGGCACCATGCTCTTGGACTACCCAGCTCCCAGAGCTGTGAGCCAAACAAATTTCAGTTCATTATAAATTACCCAGTCTGTGAAGCTCTGTTACAGCAACATAAAACAGACAAAGACAGGCATGATCCACTTTATATGTAGTTTTTGCCAGTGTTTGAAAAATGCTCCCTGGATATCTAAACATATCTATTTTTCACCTTTCAAAGCTGCTCCATGAAATAAAATGAAAATTTCTAGGTTCTTTCCATTGACTTCCAAACTGTTTGATCAATGACTGGTATTAAGCATGCAGACCATAAAATCTTTACAATTGTTTAAAATGGTTACTGTTTCTTTGCTGATGTGTACTGGATTATCTAAAGCTGCAGGAAAATGGGGATATAAAATATCAGTACAAACTTCCTTTCTTATTCTCCTAAGCTCTTTGTTGATTTCTCCCTTCTGCTCATGGCTAAACTAAAAGGGCATAGATCATTAAAGAAACTGCAGTCTATAAAAAGAAAAAACAATAATACTTATTCCAAAATAACTAAATTGAAATAGGATTTTACCACTCAGTGTTAGACCCTAAATTCAGCAATGAATCAGTACTAATAATTTAGCTTTTGCCAATCTTTAAGGATTTGAAGATAAATGAACATTTGAGCCTAGAGTTTGGAGAAGGAAGGTGTTCATCTTCATCAAATAGATGGTGGAATTCAACTAGTCTAGCCACGGAATTAGGGAGACCTGAAGACCAAGGGCTTGGAAATTCCAGTCGTCTCTTTGTTCCCATGGGATATTGCTAATGGATAGATGTGCCCTTTGATGCTGGGCACTAAGATAGGAGAAACATAGAGAAAGGACAGAGTGACACAACTAAACAGAAAGAGGTAAGGAAAGAAAATGCCTGTGCATTGTCTGGGTCTTACCGCTCTTTCTCCATTCCAGGAGTGAAAAGGACCCAGCAGTTTGTGTGTGTGTGTGTGTGTGTGTGTGGACAGAGAGAGCATGAATAATGGAGATACTCAACCCCACAAGAAGATGAAAGAATCAGAAGCATTGGCTGTGGTGTGGATTTTTTCTAGAAGCATAAGGAACAAGGGCAGTGAGACATCCTATAATTAACTAAAGTACCTAATGAATAGAGTAACCAAAAGAGTCAACTTCCAAGACATTAGTGGTAAGATATGGTCTGTCCCAAAAATTAAGCCAGGATTTAGACCAGCGCACCCAGCCCAATTCTCCATGACAGGACCCTCACCATAGACATCACTGGTGCCGTGGAAGAATGAGGAAGAAGGCTTGGAGAGAGTGAGAGAAGAGGAGAAGAGAGGAGAGGAATTGGGAGGGGGAAGAAAAGAGGATAGAGGAGAAAGATAGAGACCTTTCAACTGAATAGCTTTGGGAACCAAACAGTGACTGATCCAACTATACTCAAATTGAACTACAAAAACATACTTGAACCTGACACACCTAAGAACAACTAAGTTTTAAACTGCAAGTCATTGGAATATGTAGAAATAAAAATGTTAAATTATCTACTGATAAGCAGTAATGAAGACTGAAAAAGGAAAATAAGTTATTAGAAAAAAATAGAATTCTATTTTGCACATGTGATAAATTTCATACATATTACACCATTAAATTCTAAGGTTTTTCCCCAAAACCAAACTTTTATTGTCCAAACAACAGGGCAAAATTTGAGGGAAATTCACATATTTTATTTACAATTAGGTAGAATTTAACCGTCAGTGTTTTCCCCCTGAAGTAAATACCTTCCACCTTATAAACTTGGTCAAGTCATGGTTCCAGTTTTCTCATATGTAAAATTAGGAATGTGGGCTAATGGTCTATATTCTCTTCCAACTCAATAATTTAATGACAAGGTAGAAAGCTCCTCTCAGGTCTTCATTTAGAATCAACTGCATAATTAGGACACTTAAGAAATATGGGAGTAGCTTTCCTCAGGGGAAAGTTCAGGTTCAAAGGTTCAGGTTCAGGTCCCAGGTTCAAAAATATCCGAACACTTTAATATTTTACTTAGAGGTGTTCATGAAATAATTATTTCATAAGTTGATCTAGGCTTTCCTACTAATCTGGAATCTTTGCTTGATCTGGGATTAATTCATAAATCATGCAAGAATAAATGAGCTCTCACCAATGGGCCTCTTTAATAAAAGAATTAAACTGTATCATGTCATTAAGCAGCTTCTTCAATTGAATGGAACGTTAAAGCAAGTTTTATACCTTACATAGTACTTTCCTCCTAGAAGTTAAAGTTTCCCTATGGAAAGATAAAAGATGTTATTTATTTGGCTTAATAAAGACTTTCTAGAATAGTAGCATTCCAGTATTAGCAAATTTGAAAACTCTATAAATCCCCAGAGATGCTCCTTTTTAAGTCTTTTAAACCAAAAGATTCTAAGTCTCTTTTAAATCTCACAGAATATGATTCCTGGTGATTTACTATAAATCCCAATGCAGCCAGGAAGTGTTAATGCATTTTGTTCGATAAGAATTTCTTATGAATGCACAGCTATCATGTTTTCCAATATATGATTCTGTTCACATCTGCTATAGGGTTCAGAGGAGTGGCAGGCATTGGCAATATCGTAAAGTGTTCTTGAAGCAATAGAAAAGCAAAAAAAAAAGTCATAATTTTCTATGGGGATAATTTCTATGCCACACTGACACTTTTAAATGTTTTCAATAGTGTTGATTTATTGGAAAGCTTAGAAAGGTAGTGCTTAGAACCAGCTTTCCCCATAAAATCTCAGTGACAGAGAATAACTTTTACATCTTTCAAACTGTCCATTGTGAAAGATTTTTTCATTACGATGAAGGTGTTTAGAGGTTTTTGATTTAATGTAGAATGATAACTCCCTTGAGTCTCAGACTTCTGGAAAGAACAAACAATGAAACGTAACCATCCCTTGAGTGAGTTCAATAATGGAATACGTTTGACTATCCATGGCAACAAAGCACTTTCCTGACTTGCTTGAGCTCTGTAATGTGAAATTCTGGTTCTCAGAAATTAAAATTTATTTATAAATATATTGGCTTGACCTTGTGTTTTCAAAACAAGAGAAGCTGCAGCTCCTCTCTATTTATCACTGTTATTGTGGTTAATTCGGGCAGTTTCCTCTTTAACTCTTAGAGCGAGAAAACACAAGGCAGCCCTAGAAGCTTAACATTCTGCAAGATACTTCAATAAGCTAACTTTGGGGTGCTCATCATGTTTTAAAACATGAAAGTGGAAAGGTAAAATAATATACTAGGGATTCCAGAGTATCTTAGAGACAGTTGTTTTAATAACTTATTTATTAACAGTTAAACTGGAGAGATGCTCAAATACAATTAAGATTAGGGGAGTTCCTTTAAAAATACCGATTTGTAATTATTTTTCTACCACTCTTGCATCGCTTTTTAAGAGAACTTTCCAGGCCCCTTTGTCTGAGCACCTGCTTTCACAGTCCCTACAGAGTAGGAAGTAAACCTGGCATGGAGTGGCCAGCTGTCCTTGTCTGTCCTGGACGAAAGGGTTTTCCGGGGTGCCAGACTTTCAGTGTTAAAACCAGGAAAGTAAACTAAATGGGTTAGTCACCTTACAGAGATTTCCCAGCTTTGAGGTAACTCAGATTTACCTGGAAGGCTTGTTAAAGCTCAGATTTCTGGGCCCCAACTCCATAATTCTTTGTTCAGAAGGCCTGAGGTAGGCCTCAAGAATTTGCATTTCTAACACATCCCCAGGTGATACTGATGCTGTTTGTCCAAAAGCCACACTTCAAGAAGCTACTGCCATATCATAGCATTCTCTGGCCTTAATTAACTCAAGGGTGCCTTGTTGATCCAAACTGATCTTATTAGAATGTCTCTTATCAGAATTTGACATTGGAGGGTTCTACATTTGACACCAGATATGTGGAGAAAAGGAGATGTGGAAGGATTATCTTCATACCCAATATATTTCCAGTTTCTAATTTCAGGCCTTCGATGAGGCTTAGACGCCATACTTGTGTCTCTCTGGTTCCATGAGGTTCCCTCGTTGCCTACTGATAAATCACTGTTTTTGAATTCAGCTACTTTGAATGGCTAATGTTACATGAGCCAATGTAACCCTGAATAAAACCAAAATGTTCCAAACAGCGGTATGTAACAAACAGGGAAAGAAAATTCTAAGCACAAAAAATTCTATATTGGCTCTGAGCAACTTTAGTCTCTTCTATAACTTTTTAAACTGTCATAAAAACTATTCTAATCATTCATACTATGACAGAGCTTTCAAATTTGGTGCATTTCTTATATAAATGCCTCAACTAAATAAGTAAACGGCTATAAGGAGAGAAGAGAAGGAAAAGGAAAAATTGCCAACTCAGTTTAATGAAGAACATCCAAAGAGGGAATTTTATCACAATGCCTGGGCCCTTTGAAATCTCATGAGACTTAGAATTTTTGAGGAAATGATAGACTAGGCTAAATGGATTTGAATTCCATAGAATTTTACAGGCAAATCCCACAGAGAAAATTGAGAATGTTATGTGTTATTAATTGGAAATGGAAACACGTTTTAAAGACTATTGAAGAGAAGCATAGAAGTGCAGAGTCCATTACAGCCTGGGTCCTTACTCTATGTCTCTTTAAAAACCCAACAAAATTACCATCTTGTTTTTAAAGACCCTTAAGGAAGATGACTTTTTAAAATATCCCCCCATTAAGTTTTTCTAATACTTAGAATTCACTGCCTGTAAAATGTCTTTATGGCTTTTAAAAATCTCTTATACTCCATTTCAGTTTTATATTTTAACACAGGGAACAACAGATCAAGAGTAACAGAAATATGTTGTTGATGAAGGCCACTGTTAATTTTTTTTTTCATATTTCCTTTGATCCTGTACTATTGCAATCCTCTGAAACTATGTCAGCTATTGTGTGTGTTACTCATTCTGAAGCTACCAGTTTCTGAATTCCTTGGTTTATTAAATACCACTCAGTGATCTAGT
Organism: Cheirogaleus medius; assembly: GCA_008086735.1. NCBI lineage: Eukaryota > Metazoa > Chordata > Mammalia > Primates > Cheirogaleidae > Cheirogaleus > Cheirogaleus medius. Next base: position 19,037,338 of record VBSM01000272.1, on the reverse strand, counting down.
CTCCCAAAATACAATATTTCCTCTTATTGTCTCTAATTACTTTGTCTCCTATGCATATTCAATATCATTCTGACAAGCTTCTCCTTGAGTGTGACCACTGTGCTCATCCCTTTTAAGCCATCCTGCCTGCTATTACCCACATTTTCATGGGTTATACCCACTGAATGATTTTGAATTCCTATTTTCTGATCCAACAGGCTGCCTACCATCTTCTCATTCTCACTCCTGAGTCATTTAAAACCCTAATATATATGTCTTCTTTCCCATCTTTCAGGTAAATATATTATAATTTTCAAAAGTTCCAGACTTAGAATTGGTCCCTAAAATTTGATTTGTGACCCACACACAGCTCAGGATGTCAGGACTTACAGATAAAAATATATAAACACGATCTTTGTTATCAGATGCTCTTATAGTGTAGAGAATGGTTACACAGCTGCACCATTTCACCCTTTTAGTAGTATTTATGAGGTAAATACTCTTCCAGTTTCATTACATCCTCGTTAGTACGTGTCTGTTATCTCATTGCTGCCAAATCAAGAGTAAAGGTTCTTTTTGTTTTATGATCCCTGTGGGCAAATGTCATTCTTGGCTGAACACATCTAGTGCCCATAAGGTTCTAATAGTTGAAGTGCTTAAAACACCTGCCATCCATCAAGGCTTATGATGTGGTTACCATAGCTACCAAAACCCCATGCATTCCTGATCACATAGGATCCTTTCTGTAAGAGAGAGAGAAAGAGAGAGAGAGAGAGAGACATGTCCGCCAGAGAATTATTCACATAAATTCAGGTCCAATTAAACAATTAAAATCAGGCAAGAAATAATTCAAGATATAAGTAAAGCACAATAATAAACACAGGGCCACCAGGATGAGCTGAGGCAAAATCAAGGCCATACTGGCTTAAAATACATGGACAGAAATGAGTCCATGTCACTTTTCCTTAATGCTGCATCATGTCAGCAGATGGCAAGATGGACAAATTTCAAGACTTCTTTGGAGATAACCTTTCAAAAAAGTAGTAGAGTACATAACTTTTAATCAAAGTTTCATGGAAGCCTTTTTTCTTCCTCCCCAAAGGAAGTTTGCTTTTAAATAACAATACTGGAGTTGTATTTTGTACCAAACCTTTTATCCAAGAGTCACATAATACTATATAAGTGTATTAATCCTCACAGCCTTCCCATACAGCACAGGGGTAGCAAACTCCCCAGATGTGCCTATTGAATTTTTAGAAAGCAGTTTAAGTTGAATCAATAGTCTATTCAGAAAGGAAGGTTAAAAAGGTAGGCCTTGCGCTGTGTCTTAATAATCAAAGTCCACTAGGAATTTATTAGGCTATGACAAAAGGAAAAGAAAAAAAACTTAAGCTTTTGTATATTGCCTATTTGGCTTATGTTGAATGCTACCTTCTATTCTTTCAATAGCATAGGGAGATAGAGAGTAATTTAATATTACTAACTTCAGCATGTTTCCATGTGAGTTTTCAAATAGAAACTGAACGTTAACTCTCCAGTAAGAAATTAGAAAGAATATGATTTCACTATACTATTGCTTTAAAAACAAAAATTTATTATACTTTGTGTTGAAATATTAGAAATATCAAATATTCTGATTCATATTTGGGCAATATGGCTCAGGAATCTTTAAAATGTTTATACTCCTTGTCCCAGTAATTCTACTTCTGGAGATTATTTATACTTTAGGAATAAATGCAAAATTCAAATAAAGATTTATGATACACTTTACAGCATTAGTTACAAGCAGCCAATTGGAAATATTTTATTTTATTTTATTTTTATTTTTCTTCCAGCATATTATAGGGGTACAAATGTTGAGGTTATATGTATTGCCCTTGCCGCCCTCCCGCCTCGAGTCAAAGCTTCAAGCGTGTCCATCTCCCAGTTGGTGCACATCACACTCATTATGTATGTATATACCCATTCTCTCCCCCCTCCCACCTGCCTGACACCCGATAGATGTTATTCCTATATGTCCATTTAGGTGTTGATCAGTTAATACCAATTTGCTGGTGAGTACATGTGGTGCTTATTTTTCCATTCTTGGGATGCTTCACTTAATAGAATGGGTTCCAGCTCTATCCAGGAAAATACAAGAGGTGCTATATCACTGTTGTTTCGTATAGCTGAATAGTACTCCATGGTATACATATACCACATTTTATTAATCCACTCATGTATTGATGGGCACTTTGGTTGTTTCCACATCTTTGCAATTGTGAATTGTGCTGCTATAAACATTCGAGTGCAGATGTCTTTTTTATAGAGTGACTTTTGTTCTTTTGGGTATATGCCCAGTAATGGGATTGCTGGATCAAATGGTAGGTCCACATATATCCCTTTAAGGTATCTCCATATTGCTTTCCACAGAGGTTGAACTCTAATTACTAAATGGATTTGAAATTCCATGGAGTCCCACCAGCAATGTAGGAGTGTTCCTGTCTCTCCACATCCATGCCAACATTTATTATTTTGGAACTTGTTAATAAAGGCCATTCTCACTGGAGATAAGTGATATCTCATTGTGGTTTTGATTTGCATTTCCCTGATGATTAGAGATGTTGAGCATTTTTTCATATGTTTGTTGGCCATTATTCTGTCTTCTTTTGGGAAGTTTCTGTTCATGTCCTTTGCCCACTTTTAGATAGGGTTGTTTGATTTTTCCTTGCTGATTTTCCTGAGTTCTAAATAGATTCTAGTTATCAGCCCTTTATCGGATCTGTAGCTTGCGAACATTTTCTCCTATTCTGTGGGTTGTCTGTTTGCTCTTGTGACAGTTTCTTTGGCTGTGCAGAAGCTTTTCAATTTGATCAGGTCCCATTTATTTTTGTTGCTGCTGTGATTGCCTTTGGGGTAGTCTTCTTAAATTATTTGCCTAGGCCAATGTCTAGAAGAGTATTTCCAACATTTTCCTCTAGAATTCTAATAGTTTCACACCTAAGGTTTAAGTCTGTTACCCAGCATGAGTTGATTTTTGTGAGAGGTAAAAGGTGTGGGTCCTGTTTCAGTCTTCTACATGTGGCTATCCAGTTTTCCCAGAACCATTCATTGAATAAGGATTCTTTTCCCCAGTGTATGTTTTTGTCTGCTTTGTCAAAGATTAGGTGGCTATATGAGGATGGTTTTATATCTGGGTTCTCTGTTCTGTTCCACTGGTCAATGTCCCTGTTCTTGTGCCAATCCCAAGCTGTTTTAATTACTATAGCCTTGTAGTATAGTTTGAAGTCTGGTAAATTGATGCCTCCCATTTTTTTATTGCCTAGGATTGATTTTGCTATTTAAATACTTAACTAAATGAAAATATTAAATATTATCAATCCAGTCGGGTGTTCATTTATACTTATTATCCATCACCTATGTTCCAGGCACAAGAAATACAAAGACAAATAAGACATATACTAATAAACATGATCCTTGCCTCATAGAGGGTTATAGTCCAATACAGAAAGAAAGATGTGTAAATAGATATAATTGTAAATGTCCTGAAAAGGGGTGTACACAGTAAGGTGGAGAGTCTCAAGGGAAAGAGGGTTTTGCTTTACAATAGGGAGATGAATGTTAGGAATGTTTTCCTAGGGTTGACCTTTAATCTAAGTCTTGAAATGTGAATACCAATTGGCAAACAGATTGAAGATCACTAGCATTAGTGAAAAGGAGGGATACAGTAGTCGCAGGTAGCAGTGCTCAGTTGAACGACATCATAGGACTGAGTTGAGATAGTAGCTTTGGAGAGGAGAGGAGGGGTAGACATGGTGGTGTGAGGGTGGTTCTTTTTCAGGACTTTCCAACTTGCTGAACGGAGGGGGTGAGACGGATGAAATGAAGGAGCAAATGGAATTCTCAAAATTCCAATTATGAAACTAGGAGGATGAAAACAGGAATCCAAGAGAAACAAAGAGAGAAGGGAGAGTAATAGCATTCACACATGAAGAGTTGAAATTGTCTGAGGAGCATCTAAGTGATCATAGACAATGGAAATGATGGGTCTGAAATTTTTACTTAGGAGTAATGGACACATGGCTTATGGTAGCTTTCACTGGAGAGGATGAGACTGTGGAAATGGAAAAGATGAGCAAGGACAGAGCATTAGGGCACAACAGCACAGCAGTGGGCAGGCAAAGGAAGTGTAGCCCTTCAAAAAAAATAAATGTTACACAGAGAGGTCAAGATAAGATTACAAGGAAACCAGTGGATTGAGTGACCATCTGTCAATGCTGCCAATTTCCAGAGCAGGCATAGACTGATGGAGACCAAAGTCTGAGTAGAATGGTTTCTAACGTGAATGAGAGGTTGACTCCCAGAAGGAGAAAAAGCAATAATTAGAATGGGACATATGATTAGAGAATATACTTAAAATGGGAAAAACTCCTACATACTTTCGGATAATAGAGATTAAAGTGATTAAGAGGAAAAGATTAAAAGTCTAAGAGAGAAAAGGGAAGACATGCTGAAATGAGGCAGCCTTTCATAAGCTTTTAACAAATGGCATATTTTTGTGGGGAAAAATGATGTAAGTCACTCTTCAAAGAAGTTTTAATAAGACAATAAGATATTTGATATAAGTTAAGTGAAAAAGAGAAAGATATAAAAACAAATGTATATTAGTAAAGCAAAATTATTTGCTAAAGAAAAGATTGAAGGGAAGTATACATAAAGGTTAATGGTGGATGATTTTGAGGAATATAATTTTTATGTAACACTTTTCCATTTTGATCAAATTTTTCAAAATAAGCATATATTAATTTTATTTTTTT
>VBSM01000272.1:19007525-19029217 GCA_008086735.1 Cheirogaleus medius | reverse complement strand
CCGCCTCGGCCTCCCAGAGTGCTAGGATTACAGGCGTTAGCCACCGTGCCCGGCCTCTCCATCCTTTTGAAGTTAGCTGTAGCCAGGTGATTTGCTTTGGCCAATAAGCATGAGTAGAAATGACTTCATTATTCCAGACACAAGCATTTTAAAGCTGGTGCACAATTCTGCTTTCTCTTTCTTCCCCCACCACACTCTCTAAGGTAGTTGCATCTTCCAGATGATGCTTCTACAAGATGATGGATTCATTAAGTTACAGCATAGAGAATAGTTATCCCTAAAGTTTTCTAAACCTGCAGAGGACTGTAGCCTAAGCAAAAAAAAAAAAAAAATTTGTTGTGCTAAACCTCTAAAATTCAAGGGTTTTCTATTACTCCATAACATAATATAATCGAGCATATCCTAACCGATAGAATTTTCTAGAAGGTGAAAAAATTTTGCCATTTGATCTCTTCAGTTACTAATAATGTTACACATTCTTTCACATCATTTGTTTACTATCTGCTGACAGGATTCTTTTTTTGGATTAAAAAATTTGCTATGTATGGCTTACTTTAATTGAAAATATTATTGAGATAATTACAGATTTGCCTGCAGACTTATGAAACTATATACAAAAATCTCTTGCACCATTTCTCCATTTTCCCCTAGTGGCAGCATCTTTAAATATTAATATACCACAGCTAGAATTTTGAAATTGATACAATCCTCCAACCTTATTTAGTTTCCTCCAATTTTAGTTGTACAAATATATATGTTTTGTATGTGTATGTAACTACTATGCAATTTTTATTTCAAAATATTATACAAAAGTTTGTATAATATGGACAAATGTTTTTGGTTACATGTATCAGTTTTGTCATGCCTAGGTCAGGTTATAACTGTGCCCATCACCCAGATAGTGTTCATTGTACCTGTTAGGTAGGTTTTGCCTGTCTTCTCTTCCTGTTTCCCCTGATTAATTTCCATTGAATTAACTTCCCTCTATGCACATGTGTGCTCGTTGATTAGCTTCAGTTTAATAGAAACTACATGTGGTGTTTGTTTTTACATTATTTAAATACTTCACTTAGGCTAATGGTCTCCATTTCCATTCAAAATATTGTAAAAGGCCTTAATTCATCATTATTCATGGCTGAATAATATTCCATAATATACATAGATCACATTTTGTCAATCCACTCATGAATTGATGGGCACTTGGGTTGATTCCACATCTTTGCAATTGTAAATTGTGCTGCAATAAACATTCTAGTGCAGGTGCCTTTGTGATAAAATTACTTCTTTTCCTTTGGGCAAATATTCAGTAGTGGGTCTGCTGGATCAAATGGCCGATCTACTTTTAGTTCTTTGAGGAATCTCCATACTGTTTTCCATAGAGGTTGTACTAATTTGCAGTCCCACCCACAGTGTAGAGGCGTTCCTTTCTCTCTGCATCCATGCCAGCATCTATTGTTTTTGGACTTGTTAATAAAAGCCATTCTAACTAGGCATATGATAAAAAAAATATGAAAAAATGTTCAACATAACTAATTATTGGGGAAATGCAAATTAAAACCACAATGAGACATTATACCATTTTTAAATGGAGGACTGTCTATATATGTTTTCTAGGAAAGTGTTTGGTTTTTAATCATTCACTTTTAGCAACTGTATATTAACCCATTTCTCATCTTATCCCAGAACTTTGGGAATTCTGTGACACTTGAAAACAAGTAAAATATCAGGGATCTCTGAGGCATCTGAGACTTTGCTCAAAAATAAAAGCACAAAATGTTGCATTTTTATCTCAAGATAGCAATTTGAATAGCACATAAGAACATACATATCAAAATATTTTGCTTCCTTCTTTTATATTCTCCACAGCATCTAGCACATTGTTTGTCATCTAATGGGTACTCAATAATAGTTCAAACAGGATTTTCATAAGCTGAAAACTAAAACAGACCTTGCAGGTATTTTTCAATTGCCTTATTTTACAAGTGAGAACACCGAAATGCCAACGGTGAGTCTAGCATGACCCCCATAATAAATGGAGTCATCACGAATCACCCACAACAATGCAAAGAAATTGTTCCCAAACCAATCTCTGGTGTTAGCATGAGCAAATTACATAATGAGCTCAAAATGCTGTATTTGTTAGACCATCCTTGAATACTTAAATACAATTGTCTAGTTTACTACTTTTGAAAGGAAAGCTAGAATAAAGAATTCAAACCTACCTTTATTCTCTAGCCAGCTAGCCTTCCATGTGATTGCAGAATTACTGGGCAGACCACACTGAATTATCTTGTTTCAGAAGAGATGATTAATCACAAATAGCAAGAGTTAAGCCAAATAAAAGTATTGTCCCCCAAGGTGATGGGTGTTATTATACCTACTCATAAAATCCACCAGCTTCAGGTGCATTTTATGAGGCCAGTTCTCATCTAGGTGACAGACTGAATCTTTGAACACCATCATTAAAATCAATGGGAGCTCTAACAGAGTCAGATATGTGGAATTGGGTGCACCGGCTCTGAAACTCCTGATGTTCATTTAGGCCCACTGTTCATTTTGCAAGCAAAAACATTTATCCCATCTGACAGAGCAATCCAAAGAATCTCTTCAGTCCAGACTATTTGGCACTGAGCTGAAAATTACAAAATGCTGAAAACTGCACGTTAAATATATTTTCCTGCACTTGTCTACTCCCGTCTATGTGAGAGTCACCAGTCAACCATGTTTGGAATAGGGATACATTATCAAGAAATAACCCCAATGTGCCCTGAATATGGGCCCCTACAGAAGGAGAAAGCATCGCTCAGTTACCAAGAGAGCAGATAACCATGTGGATTAGATTGTTTCTGCAGTGCCCTAGTAGCTAACCAGGATACTGCAGTCAGTCGGAAATAGCAAGCTGTTTGATGTTCTGTTCCTGTCTATCGGAGGATCTCATTGCAGGGCTAGATTAGCCAAGAGGTAGTTGGAGCATGTACTTGAGGCCCAGAGAGGCAGAGATAGAGCAAAACATCTAGGAAGAAATTTCTGTGTCTTTTCAGAAAAAAATGTGTTTTAAAATTTAGAAGGTTTTTCAAATTTTTTTTTATTTCAGCATATTATGGAGGTACAAATGTTTAATTATGAATAGTATAAGGACTAACATAATGTTTTCAGAGCTTGCATGCTCAAAAGCAGTGTTTTTCAAATGATCAGTGATGAAGAAACCATTTTGTTGTTATTTTTCCAATTGTCAAGATTGATAAAATTGTAAATTTCTATTGAAATTAATGACTAAAAAAGTATTAAAATAGGGACATATAAAATACAAGCCCAATTATTTTTCATTATTGGATTCAAAAGACATAAAATTACTCAAACTGCTATAAAGGTTTCTAACCACTCACTTTCACATTGTGCTGGTCTGCAGACCACACTTTGAGTAGGGCAGCTCTAAAGGACTTAATTGGGCACTGGTGTGGAATAATTACAACAGGTGGTTTTATTTTTCATTAATATTTGATTAGCCTGGTCTCACTACTAGCAGAACTCAAATCCCAAATCACTAACTTTAGTTTTCGCAGAATATACTCAAATAGCAAAATTTATTTGCTAAACATGCTTGGTGCTTTATTTATCTAGTAATTCTCTCCTTCATTCAACAAACACTGAACACAACTCTGTACCAGACACTGCTGGGGACATAGCAGTAAACAGCACAGTCACTGCCTGGAAGGAGCTCCCCATCTAATCAACTCAACAGGCAGCTGCTAACTACTTTTTCAATTCTTTCTTTTTGCCAAGAGTTTTATAATCCCAGGCTTAACATGCCCAAAATTGAAATTAGGTAATTGTTGGCTGGTACTGTGCTAAATTCCTATGTCTGCTTCCTTGGGGCATTACTATTTCCCTTAACTTCCCTCTCCTATACTTACATACTGCACACTTCAGGTGTTAATTATTTACTCTCCATGGTAGTATCTGCCCAAAGAGCTTGTAGACTACACACAATAAACTAAGGAATCTTAGTGATTCAGGTAGACTTTTTGTGGAGGGGCCAGACATCTGCCATCTCCATCAGTCATGGGCAATCCTGTTAAAATCACTTCTGCAAAATATACTCAGGTAATCTTTCTAGGTAATTGGAGTCATCTGTCTTTTTATCTACAGGAAGCTGAAATTTATCAAGACCCTTAAATAAGACCCTTAATTTTATCAAAGCCCCAATATCATTTATAGAACTAAGTATAATTTGAGATATGATACAGGTCATATGCTTGCAAACCTCATTTTCTTTGTAAGTTTTACCATAAAATTTTTAAGTTCAACAGCTTCCTAGATCAAAGTTATATCTTTAAAATTCTAGAAATTGAACCTCTAAAAACACAGAGTAAAATAAACAAGGCTTCTAAACACACTATCATTTTAAAGTTTGTTTTTGCTACAGAAGAACCAAATAAACCCTTTTTAAAAGCCTGCATTTTTTAAGACCAATATATTGTCTGAAGTCTAAAGTACAAGCACTAGCATCCTTGCTTTTTATACCTAATTAACACAAGAAGACAATATAACGGAAAAAGCTAAACTGTACCCCTACATAACCACGTCATTGCTCCAGATGATTTCATTTCTATCATAAATTTACCTTCAACATAAATCATTTCAATAATTTCTTTTTCCCTTAAACTTTTTAATTATAGGCAGCCATAACCCCCATTGAAATAGTTACCCTGGCTATTTTAGCCCATGGATAAATCCAACCATAGATAATCATCCCTATGTCAACTGTTAGTGTATTATTCCCAGAAATGCTAATGATCTCATTACTGTTTCATTCATTCTTTGCATTTCTTCACTTAATTTAAAACAAGCCCACAAATATTTTTCTTTGTTGAAGTTACATATGCATAGCATATATTTCATCAAGTTTAGTCACAGGTAAGTCTAATGAGATGCATGAGATTTGTAAGAAGTGAAATGTGATATCCAAAGCAAGGCAAATTTACTACTTCTCTAAAAGTTATTCAGCCTTTCCAAATGAATCTAAGCAGAAATCTAGCATGTTAAAACCTTATAGTCATATAGATCTGGAATTTCAGAGTGTTCACTATAAATAGACCTAGGAAAAGTTTACTTTCCTTTTACAGGGAAAACAAAACTTTATATTTCTTTTATTTTTTTTCCTTCACACTGACGCTTGTGCTAATATCTCTTACCACCTCCAAACCCAAAAACTTAAAAGATGTTTTTGCATTCCACACTGTCACAAAATACACCTACCAAAATATATACACCCTATATTTTTTCATCACAAATTAAAAATTAAAAGAGGTATAAGGCCACACATGTCTCTCTTATAAATAATCCCTTTGTGACATTGTAGTTCCATTTGCAATGTTTTTGCTATCTGTAGGCTACAGCCATACTGAATATTTCCTACTGCTTCTCCAGATCCAATTAATCTACATCATCTTTTTATTTGCTAATTTTTATTAATTAAAATACTCCTGTAATATTCTGTAAGAAAACTTACCTCGAGTCAAAATTAAAATTCAAGATTCAGTACAATTTCGGAATCAAACTGTACCTAATTATACCTTTGGATGGTATTTAGTGGACACTAGATGAACCAAAAAGAAAACCTAAAACTAAATTGTTTTCCAGTAGAAATCTGCTCCTAGAATAAAATAATATTATTGATAATAATTATGATTGCTTAAATGGCACAAATATTCTTTCAAGACAGTTTTGTTCTATGCAGGATTTCTTTCTTGTGTTTAAAGAGTCAGAGTTGTTGTGTCTGTATTATGACTTAGGTTGTAGTATCATGTCCTGTGTCTCCTTGTGTCTGTCTATGTGTGTTAGAACACATTGTTTTTATTGTACACCCTATATGGAATTTTAGGAAGAGAAAAACCATAGTAAACATTTCTTATGGAAAAAACTAGATGTTCTCTTATGGTTAACTTAGAGCAGATAGTCTCAAGTGTTTTTATTCTGATAGTAGTACCATGTGATTCTTAGCCACTCCCGTAAACCATCATCATCTCTCCAATGAAGAGTTCTCCTTATGCCAAGGTACTGGAGAATTTGCAGAAGTTCTAGGGCACTCATTTTATCTCCCCTCCAGTGAAAAGATAAAACAAATCAGTTTTTGTCTCATAAATTAATAGCCATTAGAAATGTCTTCAAGGCATTGGAAATAGCACTGATGTTTGAAAAATAAATAAATAAATTTGAAATCCCTCCAGAATCCAACATATTCTTTGAAAACAGTTACATTTTGTATGTTTTGCATATGAATTTAAGGAAACAACAAATACAAATATATTCCTTTATCCATGACAAAGAAATAAATACCCATATCTGAATATTCAGCATAATAAAGCCAAAATATCAGAGCTACCAGCAATCTTTTCCTCATTGGATATTATCTGTTACAATAAAATGCCTTATCACAATTTTCATAATTAAGAGAGACTCCCTTCACATTTTCAGGGGGAAATAAAAAGGTTTGACGTCATATTTTCTCCTGTTCTTAATTTTACATATAAAAATGCAAATCCTTCAGAGAAATAAAAAGCATTATTCTGGAATGTCAAAAAATCTGCACAACCAGCCTCGCCACCGTATCTCTAACCTTGTTTTTGTGATCTCTGTCTCTACCCAACAGTCCACAGGGCACTTTCCACAGCTACCCTTTTACCTACTTGTAGGTACTCATCAGAACATCACCTGAGTGGTCCACCTGGACCCACAAAAGTCTTCCCATTCCTCAGAGCAAGAATTATGTTGCAGGGCCTTAGAAATGTATTCAGGAGCTTAGAATTACCTTCTAAGCTTCACCAGTGTAATCACAGACTGAGAAAATACCAATTTTCCTCAGACAAAATCCTAATCCTCTTCTTGAGGAAATCCTATTCATTTTTATATCAATCCTTAAATTGTCAGGTCTAAAACTTACCACTGTCACATCCAAATATGCAACCCCGCAATCGTTCAGATGTAAATATTAGCCATGATGCAAATAAACAATTAAGAAGTAAATAAAACTAAAAATAAAAATGAAAAATTAAGCCAAATATTAATTAACTTTATGTCTCTTTTGGTCATTGATGCTCACTATTATTTCATGAGCATCTGGAATATTAAAGTAAAGGTTATAATGTACATGAAAGCATTTTATAAATTGTAAAAACATCATTTGAGGCTTTGTAAGTGCCCGGCACTTACTCGGACTAATAATAAATTTGTGATTTACAAAAGAAGCAAAACATAAAATTAATAGATTCCTTTTATCTTACTATATGACAGAGGACACAATGAAGCAGCTGTTCCTAGTCATCAAAGAGCTTCACTTTTAAGTTAGCCCCCATTTTGTTTAAACACAAAGCTATGAATGTCAGGCGTTTCACTTTGGCAATTCTACTTTGAGAAATATAGGAAACTCAGGCCAGCCTTAGGAACCAGCCCAAGATTTCACAGTCATGTGATAGAACCAATATAAATTTTTACTTGCCAAGTTTAATATCAAATTCTGATACCTAATATCAGGTGAAAAAAGCCACCAAATTTCAACTGTCATGCAGATGGGAAATAGTTTTACTGACAGCGGCATAACTAGGCAACAACTTTTTTGTAGAGAATATTTACCCACGTGTAAAGATATTGGTCACATGATTTTTCCTTCTCAGAGACACTCATTGCTGTTTTACATACCTCAAAAACACAAAAATGAATCCTGCTGATGAAGGAAGCACAGGTTGACAAGGTTGGTCTTGGAAACTAAGATATTTTGTATATCACTGAAGTTTTTTAGAACCTCTTTAAAAACTCTTTTGAACAGACACAACTAATGCTCTTTATTTGCTAACTGTGAGATCACAGTGATTTGTAGTACATCAAAGAACATTCCTGAATACATGGAATATAGGAAGCTAAGTACGGATTAATAAGCCATTATTAATACAATTTTACTATTTTTGCTAAGTTCTTTCATTGTTATCAGATACAGAACAGAAGCAAACAGACCCCATTGGGCACAATTCTATTTCAGTTCACTATAATTCTTACAAAGGCAAGCTCTGTTTAATTACCATTTTTAGTTATGAAGTAGGCTCTGAGTTAACTCTATTATTTTTCCTATGTCACCAAGACTTGGTCTACAATGAATTTTTTCTTCTCTTTTGGAAAGCAATTTACCTTTAAGCTTTCACTTGAAACTTTCTTTTTAAATTAAATAATGAATACCCTGGAAACCTCTTTAAGGCTTCGTATGTGACGAATTAGTCAAGTCCAAATGCCATCTGTATACCTAAGCCACTTCTCCAGTAGGGGCCTCACTCAGAAGGTCCCTCTCTGTCTTCCCCAATTAGCCAAGTGCCAAGGCTCTGGGAACCTATGCTAACAGGTAAAGAACGTGAAAGTTTACGCAACATGAGAAAGACTAAGATAACCAAATCTTGAGCAAATGAGACATCAGATGCTGCTGCTCCTTCTCAAAAATGCTAAAATCTGCAATACTGTGCTTTAGACTTAGCAAATTAGCAGATTTATAAATTTTAATAACATGGAGGTGCATGGAGATGCTAAGGAACAGTTTTACTGCCCCTTTTGGTGTATCTCAGCTGTTACATTCATGAAAAGAATGCCCATGGTTCAGTTGATGTTGTAGATAATACGTCAATCAACCTCTCACCCATGGATTGGAGGTCCCTGTGCAGATAGTTGCATTTGGTGGCTACAACAACATGCACTTTAGAATTTCACAGAATGAAATTTAAATCCTGCCTCAGAGATGAAATTTCTCTGTTCCTCAATAAAATATCACTAGTATAATATCTACTTTATAGAATCATAGGGATTTAAGGAATTGAAGCATCTAAAAGCACTTAATACATTGCAAATGTTTGAGCATGATTTTTTAATTTCCAAGGTGCAAAAGACTCGACTTACCCCCAGAGGGTGGGATGAAGGTAGATCAACAGGAAGGGCATAGCAGGACACTTGAACCTTACAGGATAACTTGGCTTGCCCCATCTGCAAGAATTCTCATCACAAAAGTGTTGAAAATTTAACTGAAAGAAAGCAAATCAACCAAATAATCTTTTCTCACAGTCATAGTGTTGTATAAATATCTGCAGTGAACATTTCAGTGAAAGACCCACAATGCTCCCAACATCTCTCAAAGTCTCACAAAGCATATTTCCTCACCAGCTGCCTTGTCAGAAGCTATCTACTAGCATCATAGCCCTGGCAAGCTGATTCTACCTCCAAGCTCTGAGTTCGTGGGACAGCTACAAGGTCTTTGAGGCAGTTTCCATAAAGTCCAGACCTGTCACCTAGGAACCACACATTTCTTCCAGGCAGACAGAAAGGAAGGTATCAGCATCCTTTCTCAGGCCACCTGTCATTTCGCCTCTCCTCGGTCTCCTCCCAAAGGCTCTTCCTCCTCCGAGGCAGACATGAAAGCAGATTGGAACAGACTCCAAAACTTGTGCTGCCTTTCCTGCCTCCTCACCCTATAACTGCCCCAGAACATGGCTACATGGGCAAAGCTGACAGAGCACAGAGCCAGGCCCACCGGGGCCCTTGATCAGTGTTTGTTGAATGCATGTGCATCACCTGTGGTCATCGGGATGCGATCCAACCAGTTGTAAATCATGACCTGGCCCTTTACCTTCTTGGAATTCTGTCAAAGGGAGACTCTAATCCAATTAGAGAATCAATATCCAGAAAATATCAGAGCTGTTTTAGCCATGCTTTTTTTGTTCAAGGTTATTATTCTGTGGCATTTTAATACCTTCAAATGACATAAAAACAATGACAATGTAATGAAGCAACCTAAAATTAATAAACAGATTGATGTGACATAATACAGGATACACAAAGAGGTCCAGAAAATAACATAAAATTAATTTGCAAAGTTACTAGTGTTTTTTTTTCCTTTTAAACCATAAACTAATATAAAGGAGACAAAATGACCTTTAGAAAGGACAAGCAAATTTAATATAATTTTGCAAATCCTGTTTCTGAGACACTTATGTTTAAAATAATAAAGCTTAAGTTAAATATAACAACACCAAAACAACTGGAAAAATGAATGTCTTAATTTAGGCAAAATCAAATTTCGTTACATTGGCCCCTGATGGGCTCCACCATTTCTCCCTATGGGGGCAGAGAGTGAAATCATGTACGTCAAATCAATCTCCCTAATTGCCTTGGTCACCATCACATGCCGTCTGGACAGGAGTCTTGCTAAATAGCATCCAAAGGCCAAAAAAGATATGACATTGAGAGTAATCCAGTCCCGTGGCTCCCTCGATGCTAGTGTGATTTGAAGGACAGTGGTAAACTCTGAAAGTGTAGAAGTGCCAGAGTATATATATGAAAATATTCACAAACTTCTAGAATGTCAGAGCTGGAAGTGACCTTGGAAGATCAATAGTCCTATCTCTTCATTCTGTAGACAAGAAAAATATTCAGTTAGACTCCCTCTCTGTACACCTGTAACAAGAAATTTTTACCCTTGTAGCAGCAATTAGTGGTCTGCTACAGTATCTTATGTAATATAGATAGTGTACATCAATAGATAGGTAAAGTTAATGTGTATATCTATATGCAGCATATTATAGTATCATCTACTCATCTTTTCTTCCCTCATTCTCTGCCCCTCCCAATACACACACACACACACGCACACGCGCACGCACGGTGAGCTACTGTTTGAAATTTTTGACCATGTTATTCATATATGTGTTTCTGAACTTGTAAGGAACTCAATAAAACTTGGTTGAATTAAATTAGAGAAGATTCAAATAATTCCCATATTTTGCAGTCTCAGTGATTCGTTTGAATTCTCCTTGGGCTCTTCATTCTATCTCCGTCCAGGGTCTGATTTGGGGGGTGCAGCTCTTATGGACCTCCGCTGGAGAGTGTCTCTGCACCAGCCTTGCCTGGTAGAATCTGCAGAGCAACACTGCCACCTGCTGTAGACACCATCAAAGCAACTGAGGAAAATCTGCCAAATACTGATTTGTATTTGGGATGCTTTTGTTCTTCAAAACGCAAGTCAAACTTCAATTAATCAACATTTATTACAATTAATTCTAACACATTCATTAACTTTTAAGGGAATTACAAGGCACACGGCATTATTGAACGCCTACATGAAGTGTTCTCTTCAGGAGAGAGGACAACATTAATAGGATGGTAGGCACTGAATCTGAGGGCCTCAGATGGCTAAACCACTAGGTCGTTTACACACAAAATTTTTAATATGCCCTTTATTCAGGTCTTTAGAAGCCTCAGACTGAAACCACATGTTACCTATCAACTGTGCTTATCGTACCACAGTCCACAAATACATGTTGCCCCAATCTTTCCCAGAAATG
The DNA here is from genome assembly GCA_008086735.1 of Cheirogaleus medius. Classification (NCBI taxonomy): domain Eukaryota; kingdom Metazoa; phylum Chordata; class Mammalia; order Primates; family Cheirogaleidae; genus Cheirogaleus; species Cheirogaleus medius. The sequence continues at coordinate 19,017,845 of VBSM01000272.1, read as the reverse complement.
GCATTCTAACCAAGACTCATAATTTAAGGGATCTGAGGTGTCATTTAAAAATGCGTCCTCAGAGCACAGGATCTCAGAGATTGATAAGTTAGGTCTGTATACCACCTTAACCTTATCTATTGAAAAAATTGATAAAGATAAGTTTAAACTTCCTTGAGGGTTAATCTGCATAGTATCCTCAATACATTTTAAAAACAAGAACCAAACTTCAGGCTTCCCACACACATACATTTGGAATTCTATTTTTATAGACTTACAGAATTTTATTTCTCATTCTACTAGGAAGTAAAATATTCAAAGATCTGAACATAAAAGAATAAACTGCTGGAGGTGGACAGAGCAGGAATAGGAAGAACAAGGTGGATTTTCACGGGTTTGGGTTTTTTGAGTCTGGATTTTTGCAGACATCAGAAGTTATACAACAGCTCCACTCTAGGGCCCTTCGTGGAATAACAGGCCAGCCTTCACCAGTGCAGTTTTCCCCTTGGTGGACCCCTTTTTGTACAAGGCAATTATGCAAACGGTTAACCTGGCACAAAATGTAGTTGTTTTTTTTAGAATCTGTCTGTTTCTTTTAGTTTATAAAGTACAAAGAGTTTAAAAACATTATGATGAAATATCAAAAATTACTATTTTATTAATCAGAAGGTGCTGACCAATCTTTTAGATGGCTTGGGTCAACCACTAACTATGCGCTCTTGGGCAGGTTCCAGTAACTTCCCTGCCTCTTACTTTCCTATCTATAAAATGAATGGGTTGGTCTATAAATCTGCACCATCCAATATGGTAGCCAGTAGTCATAAGTGGTTATTTAAATTTAGATTAATTAAAATTAAATAAAATAAAAAATTCAGTTTCTCAGTCATATTACACACATTTCAAATGCTCAATAGCCTCATGTGGTTAGTGGCTCCTGAATTGGACAACGCAAATACAGAACATTTGCATCATAGCAGACGGTACTATTGGGCAACACTGGCATAGCTAATATTTATGTTTTTTTCCAGATTGAATCTACATGCTTATAGCAAAAATATTTTAGGGAACAATTTTATCAAGGTGACCCACACAGCAACCACTTGAAAAGCAAAATAGAGAGAAGAGAAAGAAAGGAAAACAAAAGAAAATGAGATCTGGATTCTAGGCTTCCTGCCACATTCATTGCTGCTATCTGATAAGCCACTCATGTTTTAATTCCAGTCTTCAAACCAACTCATCTGCAAAATGAGGAGAAATCAAGTGCTTGCATCCATAGTCAGCATTACAAACAAGGGAGGACCTAATGTGCAGCATCAATTTGCGATGGTGACAGCTCAGGAAAGAATTTGCTGACAGTTCTGTGTTTGCTTGTGGAGCACAGCCCACACAGCAGGCTGCCTGGTGTCCTAAGGACATTTAGGTGATTTTCTACCATTACACACAGAAGGTGCTCCCTAACACATCAGTTATGGGCTGGATATTACAACAACTCTGACACAACCTGGCCTGCCACAGTGGACGTTGGCCACACTCTGGAGAGCAATGTGCTTGGGAACTGACAGCACAACGTAGGGGTCTTGCTGATGGTGTGGGCATATCCTGTAATTGGAGCCGCAGCAAGGCGCCTGTGCTGCACCATAAAATCACTCTGCTGATTCTAAAGCCCTGGCCAGCACAGGCCTCTGCCAGGGATCTGGCCAGCAATGAAAGCTGCTGTAGTCAGCTTTCTCAAATGTCCCCTTTTGTGAGAATAGGAGGTAGGGTGGGGGCAGAACTGTGGCATCAGTAAAATCTGGGGCCTAATTCTCAACATGCAGTATGCTTAGGGAAGCCGGATGCAGATGTGTAGGTGGTTTCTAGTTCCCTGTTGGAAATGTCATAGGTGCCCTGAGCTCTGAGCATGGCTATGGCCCCTTAAAAGATTGAAGTCATTATTGTTACACTTTCTCCACATGTTGTCAAGCTGTCATCTGTAAGGTTAGATAGAACGTGGAAGAGATCACCGAGGTGCTGTCCCTCTCTCCCCTCCTCCAGGGAATCCTCTTAGCCTTTCTGGAATACAGCCTGGCTGGACACAGCATTCCCTGCAACCAGAGGGGCTGGCTGGATTTGGCAAGTGTGAAGCACGGGGCCAGCCCCAAGTCAGGTGAAGTGCATGGAGCAGTTGAAGGTAAGGGGGGCAGAATACCTGCTTTAAGGACCCCTGAGGCACAGCCTCCGTAACATTAGATAGAACAACCCAGTAAATAGGAATCAGAGGATGTGGGGAAGAGATGGGCTCTTTCTGAGCAAAAGCAGCTGGCAAATTGCATTGCAGACATGAGGAGAACACAGACATGAGCAGACTCCGTGCGTAACAGCTGCCTTCCAGGGGCCCGGCACTGGCTGAGTCAGTCTCCTCAGACGCACAAACACAGCAGAGAGTGAGCAGGTCTGTTAGCATGGTCTCAGACACAAAAGACAACAATAGCCATTTAGACCTTTAAAAATGTTTCCCTTCTGACAGGCACAGCTGAAAAAAACAAACTGCTGAATCTGACACCAAATTCTTCTGCTGTTGGTGCTCATTCTTTTTGTTACCCAGAGATTCCAAATTCTCCTCGTAGAAAAAAACAACAAGAATACTCTGTTCCCTGTAGAAGCGGTAGGGAGAGCAGAGAATTGCAAAGAAAAAATACATAAATGGACTCTGCAGGCTGTGAACATAAACAGGGCTAGGGAAAGGATGAATATGTTCCTTAAGGTCAGAGATCAAGTTCATGGGAGGTCTTGTTCCAGCAAGCTCTGTGCTTTCTCCAAGGCCACAGGCTGATCTGCCTTTTCCTGGCCCCAAAAAGGGGGGACACGTCCACAGTACTAGGATAGGCATAAACACAGCTGTGTAGCAGATTTGGAAGCAAAGTCTATCCAGAGCATTTTTCAGATCTACTCATCATGGACTCAGGGATTTAGTTTCTCAAAAAAAAGGGGGGGGCGGGTGAATTGTGAGCTAGGAGAATGTGGACATAGACAAACACACACAAAACTGTGCACCCTTTTAATGACAAGAATTATGCCCTGCCTCAGCAGCAATATGGGAATGGGGATTAAAGTAGCACAAGTCATTCATAGCCAAGGATCAAGAGATAAAGGCCTAATGAACACATTTGTCCAGAACACAAACGAATTCCCCTGCCATGCGGGGGCCTTGATGGAGTGGGTGAAGCAGACATCACGCTGCTGAGAGGTCATAAAAGTAGCCTTTGCTCACGGCTCTGTTTTCTAATTCACTGAGAAGAGATAATATAGGGATATTTCAAAAGGCTTCATCATTCGCTTATACAACTAGTTTGGACAGAAAATTCTCCTGCAACCCACAAGCTCACTGAACTCAATGAGATTAAAAGAGAACAGATAAACATCGATTTTACATAGCCATCAATCGTCTGCTTTTGCTGCTCTTTTGGTTACCATGGCCATGCTATTCCTTTCCTCAGCTCTTTCCCCTTTCCCTTTCCAAAATGATAAAATTACATTTAAAAATACCTATAATACTGTTCTCTTCAAGGAAAACAAAAGTCAATCTTATACCATTATAAAGTATCTATTGGAACTGGAAGGTTGGGTAGGAAATAGTCTCCTGTTTCTAACCCCATCTCCTTTGTCTCTTGGTTTACCCCTAGTTAGTTGAGTATCCACCTGGAATAAAATCCACTATTAGGTAATGATATTCAGCTATGTGCTATCTGCCCTAGTGATCATTCAAAGTTGAGTTAAGGGTAAGAAGATGGATGATGTGGTACAAGACAATTTAGAGCAGGAGGGAATCAAACTCAGTGCTCAAGCAGACATCTCTCAACATCTCTGGTTTAAAATGGACTAGCAGTGTGAGAAGGGCATCTTAAACAATAGAATGGGGAAAGTCAGTGCTGATTTTTCAGATGGAACAGAGAGTCTGGGTCTGGGATGATGTGCCAAAAGGTGAGCGCTTCATTATTTACTGTAAGTAAATAATACTAAAGGTATTCCTCACCCTGGCTTCCATCAGATTCACTTGTAAGGAGAAAATTTTCAAATAAAAAATCCTTGGCCTCTACCCTAATTACTGAATGAGATGTCTCAAGACCTCCATTACAGAACCCTGTTCTAGATGGTAAAAAGAGAAAGGCATTTATATTCCTCAAATAAATCTCTAGGCTTGCGACAGTGACAATCTGGAATCGTTACTATTCAAGTAAAGATCACTTTGGCAAATGCTATGTTTCCCTTCAAAATATATTTAGGTGCTAATCTGACATTTCTCTGTGTGTCCCCTTTTTATACTCTTCTTTATCCAAGTGTAACACACACTCCTGATGTAGTCCTTTCAAGTCAATCTTCATCTCTCAGCTGTTTATCCCTTCATTTTCCTTAGGCAGATAATCAGAGTACCTGTCAATCCACCAGGCGGGAAATCATTCAGAAGAAACACTGAAAATAGAGGTGTTGTCTGCTCTCCTGGGGGAGGTGAAGAACAAAGGTTAAACAATGCCACCCCCGCCGTCCAAGTGTCCTGTGCTCATCCATCTCCAATACAACATGGCTTTGAATGGCATTTGTGGGCACTTAAATTGTGGAGTAGCACTTCCTCTGACGTGGCAAATCTAGAGGACTTTGTTATTTTGCCACAGGGAATCTGTACTTGTTCACATCTTAAAAGCTCTCCTCTTTTATATACAGGTGAATACTTAAGATGAATGTAATCTTCCTCATTATAATAAGTACCGGCAGAGACTTACACATCTGTTTTATTCTACAAAGAACGTTATTTATGCGCATGTCCTTTTATTTCTCCAGCTCATTTGTTTATGAATATATGTGGTGGGCAGGCCTGGAGGGGGTGCTTGAAAGGGTACAGAAAAGCTGAAAAGCACTTAATGGAATACATTACTTTCTGATTCGAGATGTCCTCTGTGGATTTAAAATCTGGCTTTACATCTGCAGGGAGGATACAGGTGCATTAACTGTGCCTTTGCAAGCCACTGAACCTTGGCTTTTCTTCCTGCTGGATCTTCCCGAGGAGCTAAAGTAGGGCAGCAGCCCAGTAGGAATAGAGAGTTCCCCTCCATTGCAAGTGCTGTTGTACACTTGCCATTTTTCCTCTGCCTTGGAGGGCCATGTAAACATCTAAACCCCCTCACTGATAATTGTTTCATCCCACAATATGGGGCCACATATGCCATGGGGGCCCAGCCATTTATCAGGATGAATCTGCAGAGGAGGCAGCTGTGTGTTGTCTGCAGCTAACTAGAGAATCTGAGTGGGAAAATTCAGTTGGGAGCTTACTGTGAAACCGCCAAGAACTCTCTTGAGCTCATTATTTGGATATGAACCAGAATGAAGTGAATAAAGACCAAGGAAAATGTAGCCTGTGTCTTTATGGTGCCTTCATTGTACCTTGTTCTCCATAGGCAGCTTGCCTTAAAAGTCAGCGCAGCAGTACCATGTCTCCCTTTTTCTTTTAGCATTAGGTTATAAGAGGTTTCATGGTTGGTTGTTTTTTTTTCCAATGCATACAGGTTGTTCAGAGAACTTTTGCATTACAATGATTCTGTGAAAATAAAGCCAGAATACTCTCTTTCCCTTTAACAGGCTTGTTTATGTCTCAATGAAGACTTGGGTAATCACACAATTTATTGAGCACATACTATGTGCCAAACACAGTAGTGGACAACACAAATTTGTGACCATATCTGATATTCACAACAACTACATAAGACCAGAATAATCAATCCAACTTCACAGATGGAGAAATTGAAGTTCCTAGAGAGAGGTAAAATTAATTGCTTAAGGTCTCAGAGCTTAAGTGATGAGTATGGAACCTGAACCCGGGTCATCTGATCCCAATGCACATAGTAAATCTGCTACACTATACAACACTACTGAGATAGAAAGAGGAGACCCTTAGGAAGTATGGTAGAGTCACCTAGATTTCCTTTCCCTATCCATCTCAGAGAGATGGGCAGACTCACAATAAATACCCGCTTCAAAGGTTCTTCACTCAAAATTCAGAAAAGAGATAAATAAATCAATATTTTCCAAAATATAAGACAGTCTGTGTCATCAAGAAAGAGTGTGTGTGTCATATACTCATAGGAGGACATACACTGATTATATCAGTCCATTCTGTGTCCCCAAGTGTCTAACCGAAAAACATCCAGGCTACTGTTATTTTCCATTTCTTTCCTTAAATTCCAGTGGAAGAGCAAAAACTTATTGCAAAGTACCAGAAGTGGGTAGATTACATGCAATTCAACCCTAAGAGTCTGTCTAATCAATGTACTGGCCCGTATTTTTCACATTTTATGGGACAGCAGGGAAAATTGTTGAGAAGAGCCAATTTGCAGCTGTGTTCTTAATTACGCCTTCTATGTGAAAGAAGGCAAATTTTTCAGCAAGAGACTGCAGCTGCATTCACAAGACAGGAAGACCCAGTGTTTACAATAGATAATTGAATGCCATAGAGGTCCCGGATCCCAAGGTGGACTGAGCCACCGCCTCTCTGTGTGGCCCAGTCAAGCCACTTGACTCCTTTGTGCCTCAATCAAGCCTGCTGCCAAAGCATATTCAAGCAGCAGGAGCTGACTAGAAAACAGATGCTATATGTGGGTAGAACTGTCCTGGATAATTATATTCCCCCCAGGTCACTGTCACTTGCAAAATACTGGAGTTCAAAAGTTCCTGCCTGCATTGAGTATCTTTGAGCTGTTACCACTGCTGAGTCAGAATTGTCTCTTTCACACATGGGCAGTTTACTTTGGGCCATCTTGGAAAGAAAAGTATAAAATCCTGGTATATCTATATTGATTAGTACCGGGTGTAAAGAGGAAGAATGGTATTTCACCAACTCTGGTGTGCAAGAAATGTAACTTTATTTTTCTGTAACTGCACTGAATTTCTATTAAAATCCCCATTGTCCAAAGGGAAGAGAGAAGACAGTTCAGGGATTACCCCCATTTTTCCTGTGATTGCATTTAATTATCAGATTTTTTATATTGTTTGCAACAAGGCATTGGGATAGCCATTGTGTCTGAGTCATCCATGTATGTTGGCATCCTTTAAGACATTATCATTCCTATCATGTCATGGTGTTCATTGTTGAATTGTCCCTTGTTCCTTAATGCATTGCTCCTTGAATCAGGTAATTGCTATGCTGCCTCTGGAGCATGAAAATGATTCTGCTATTATGGGCATTTTGATGAGGCTGTCTAAGGTTTTTCACCTCTCCTGGGCTTCTTTTAGGAACACGGGAATTATTCTACTGCTCCACCATCAGTGAGGCTTGAGAGAAAACTAGTGGTTCCCCTGAGTAAGAAGACACAAGTCCCCTCTCTTCTCATGGATCCTCAGTCCTATCTGAATTTCTGTCCTCTTTCTTACCCTGGGTTTGAGGAGGGATGACAAAAGACACAGAGCTCATCTTTCATGAATACACTGAGTCTAATCTCTTTTCACTTACTCTCCAATTTTCTGACTTTCTTTACTTTTAATTCAGGAAAACTTAGTCTGAGCTTAGGAAGAAGGGAACTTTGCTCAAGATATTTTCTACACCCTTCAGAGTCTGAGATTTCTCTGTTTCTGCTATAACATTTCTAACAGAGGCAATTGGTGTTTCCTGATTTAGACAGGAAGGAACAAAGAGCAACAGAAAACACATGAGTTAATATTAAGACACTCTCATTCTGACATCAAGTTTATTTGTTTTTATCCTGAATGTTTCTGGGTGACTATATCTATTTCCTTCCTTTCCCAACCCCTGCCAAGTGAAAAGATTCATGAATGTCTGCCTGATTTCCATCCAGTAAGCAGCAGACAGACACACTGATTGTTAAAATATTGACATTGTTATATACTAGTTGGTAAATAGTGGCTGTTCAAGACCACTATTACTGCCACTGCTACCATCATCCTCTGAGCCTCCTACGCAATAAAACCTGGCACTTTAGGGGGGCTACAGGATTCTTACCCCTGGCACTGTAACTAGTGTCCATTCATATTGGTCAGTTCCTGTGCCTTACCAGTTGTTGAACATTCTGAATGTCACTCCCGGCTATGTTCTTGAGACTTGGAGCAGAATCTGGGTGATTATTCCTGCAGTAGTCCTGGCACTTGGAGGTACATATCCATCCTTCAGGTAGGGTTGCCTGGGCTTGTGAGCTACTGCTGAGCTTCCAGATGAAAACCACTAATGATTACGTATTGTGGCTGGTCCTAACTTAAAAGGAACTGGAGATGAAATCTGAACAGCCTAAGTTTAGCTTAAGCTCCCACTAGTCACTGGTCTCATGAATTTGAGCAAAGACTTAATCTCTGGATGCTCCAGTCACTGAAAGAGGTGGTGATAACTCCGGTACCCTGGGAATCAAATATAAGTATCAAAAGGATATAATAGCCTTCCTTCTTTCTTGAACAATTGAATCCAAAAGCAACCAGCTGGGGCAGAGCGGGGGTGCAGTTGGGATGTGCGGGAGGAGAGGGAGTAGGCACAGTCCCACTCAGGTGTCAGAGCCTGAGCAGTAAGGTGGGCCATCATGTGATCTGGCAGAGGATGGAAGAATGCTCCAGCAGGTAGGGCAGGGGCCTACTGAGGGATCTGGAGCCTGAGTGGGGAAAGATGTGCATTTTATGTGGGAACTAGGGACAGGGGCAGTGATTATGTAGAGGAATTGATCAAATAAAAAAATGTATATATTGAGAATAATGGAAGCCAAGTTTCTCACTGTTGAAGAAGGGAGTTACAAGTGTGGAAAGACACAAAAATAGAATAAACCTTGTAATGTTAGATTAGAATTGGAGGTTTTTAGTAGAATTTATAGTTTTTAATTATATTGCTAGATATAAAAGTAAATATTTGTGTATATATTCTCACACACAAACACATATATTTCATAGGTCTATACAATGAGATGCTCTGTAAGCAGGGACACCTTAAACTAATGAACATACTCAGTGCCAGATCTTGGTTTCTAAATACCATTCTCCGCGAAAAGGAAGTAGGATTCCTTGGAGAAATAGCTGAAGTACTAGACAATTCTGAAATCCTATGTCAAAAAGTAAAAAAAAAAAAGAAGGGCTGAAAAAGGACAGAGATATGTTAAAAGAACAGAGAAGCCAGCTAGAAGGAGCCCCAATGGCCAAATCTTGGTTAATTTGAGTATCAAAATACGTAATAACAGTAATAGATTATAACCCATTAAAGAACACAGGAAACCAGGAGACTATACTGACAGAAATAAATGAATAAATGAAGAGAAGGAAAAGCTTTTTCTTACAATAGAATGCCAACTAATAAGTGGAGAAGAAATAATAGAATTATAAAAATCATCATTTGGTAGCTGCCATAACAATCAATTTAACTATTAATTAATTAATTAATTAAACATCAATGGATGCTAAACTAGTGGGTGAAATTTAATAAGGAATAGGATATTTACAAAGCCTCAAAGTGTCACAAAATACATATTAAGTATAAAGAAAAAAGAGTAACTCTACCGTGGATAAACTTGACAAACACCACCTCCATGAAGTGATTAAAGTTAACATCATCAGTACAGAAGCAAGCAGAACTTATGTAACACTTGACAAGACCTGACAAGATGCAATGAAAAGAACACAGAAACACTTCTGTGATATTCCTACCCAAAGTACATAAATTCAATTATTTTCAAATAATAAATATCGGACAAATCCAAATGAAGAATATTCTAAAAAAACAAACTGCACATAATCTTGAAAAGTGTCAAGATCAGGGACAGACTGAGGATTCCAGATGAAAGGAGACAGAAATCATGACAACTAAATGCAATCATGATTCTAAACTAGATCCTTCTATTATAAAGGACATTATTATGACAATTGCCAAAACTTTGAATGGGGTCAGAGGATTGGATGAGGGTAATATATCAATGTCAATTTTCTGACTTTGGTGATTGTATTGTGGTTATACAAAAGAATATCTATTTTGTAAGAATACCAACTAAAGTATATTAGGGTGATGAAACATTGTGTCAGTAATTTTCCTTGAAAGGATTCAAGGAAAAAAATTTCCTTGATTGTTGCAATTTTTCTTAGAAGTTTGAAATTATCATAAAATATTTTTTAAAGCAAAAGAGAAAAGAAAAAGGAAAATATAATGTATATAATTAGTAGAACTACTCTATGCATAGAAGGATTGGAAAGAACTAGAACTGGCCCACAGCATGTATGAACACGGCATGTCCCATTGCTCTGCTGGGATGAAAGAGCCTCTTCAGCTTACTACCTTACCCAACCTCATTTTACAAAAAGAAAGAGATCTGGCAAAGCAAGGACCAAAAAAAAAAA
>VBSM01000272.1:18996886-19007425 GCA_008086735.1 Cheirogaleus medius | reverse complement strand
GCAATGTACGTAACCTTAACATTTGTACCCCCATAATATGCTGAAATTAAAAAAAAAACCACTATCACTGTTCTTGACCAGAAGCAAAATCAATTAAAATGATTTTAATATCCTTTAGCCAAATAAAATCAGCAAAGCTAGTCATAATGTAGTTATCTTTTCACTGAAGTACTGGCAATGGCAATCTGACATCTACTTGCTTGTAGAACCCCTATATCTGAAAGATTTCTTAATTACGCAAGTAACTTATTCAAGGAAAAACCCAACTCAGTTCTCACATGTATTACCACAGAGGGAATTTCAAATTACTTTCCATGTCTGAATAGAGAAATTGCCTGAAAATGCTTATCCAAACGTTTTATTTCCTAATGATAAAGAAATTGAAATAGATCCAGTACAGTTGTCAAGGAGACAGGAAAATAAATTAACAAAGTACAGTATGTGGTTAAGAGCACAAAGCCTAGAGCCAGAATTCCTACCTATAAATCTTAGCTCTACCACCGTAGAGCTGTGTGATTTGAGGGAAGTTACATAGCCACTCTGTGCATCAGGCTTCTCATCTGTAAAATGGGGATACTAATAGTATCTCCTCTATAGAGCTGTTGCAGGATTTAATTAGTTGTTTTATGCCAAGTGCTTCAAACAGTAATTGGTTCATAATAAGTGATCAACGAGTGTCTGTTATTATTTAAATTGTTATTATTTATCACATTTGTATATAATAAAACTATTCGTCTCAAAACACAGTCCTTAAGTTATTTCTTAAAGACAGCAAATAAAACCACCACTCTATATTTTAATGTACTTTTGTTAGTCCCTTGAAAATACTACATAGAGCTGACCCCAAATATATCATTTTCTATAAAAATGTTAAAAATGAACACTAAATTGGGAGAATGCAAGGAAAACTAAAGCCAACATATTATAAATTTTTGTGCAGAAAAAAATAGTTGGGTAATTAATTCAGAAAACTCAAATACGATCCTTGTTAATACCCTTTATAAAGAAATATTGGAAGAAGATGGTGGAACAGAGACACCAGCTGTCAGATCATCTCAGAAAGAAGGAAAAGTTTTTGATGAAAAAGAAAAAACAAACAAACCTTCTGCCCATATAAGCCCAGAGGATGCTGCCACTTTTTGTGGTCAGGGCACTAGGCTCCCAGCCCCCCTGGGGTGCTTCCCCCCCAACAAACCCAAGCCAGGACGGCAGACACCATATTGCTTCTCTAACCACCATGTACCTTTGTCCTCCCCATGAGGCTTCAAGTCCTCAGCTTTCACCTCACTCATTCTGACACAGACATTTTCCAACTCCAGCCCATATTGCAGAAGCCACAGAAGTCTAGTGGGTCCCAGGTGATCTGCATGACTCCAATGACTGGACATTCTGGGTGGGTGTCCTCCCAGAAGGAGGGACAGGCATGACCAGAGTACTAGCTTCCCTCTATCCAGACTCTTTTTCTCCCCTCCCCCTCCCCAACCTACAGCTGCTGAGAGAGACAATTGAGCCACCACACCGAGGCTTCCACAAAGAGTGGGGCTCAGACCTTTCCTCTTGAGATCCTTCAGCACATGGAGGGATGCTCTGACAGTGAGCTCCATGCCTGCCAGCTCTCCCTGGTGCTGCATGCCAGGTGACTCCATCAAAGCAGGGCATGCCTCAAGGCAGAGGGACATCAAACCTGCTTGGGCACCCTGTGGCAACTCTGGACCAGCACACTTCTCCCTAGCATGGTCAGGAATTGATCTTTGGGGACCCAGGGACAGGCCCACAGGCCAGATCCCATACCCCCAGGTCTTGATCACATTGCTTGGGGGCCGGGAGGGGAGATTTGTGAATTAGTCTCATGAGGCAAGAAAGCCCGCATGGGCAGATCAGGGGGAGAGTGCAGTGTGAGTCCTAGGTGCAGCATGCTCACAGAGCATCCCTCCCCCAACAAGAGGGCTATCATCAAAGCTCAGTGCAACCTCAAACTTCTGGTTCAAGTTAATCCTCCTGGCTCAGCCTCCCAAGTAACTGAGACTATAGGCGCATGGCTCCACACCTGGCTAATTTTTCTACTTTTTGTAGAAACAAGATCTTGCTATATTGCTCACGCTGGTCTCAAACTCCTGGCCTCAAGTGATGCTCCTGCCTCATCTTCCCAAAATACTAGAATTACAGGCATGAGTCATCACATGGGCCCATTGTTTTTATTATAGCAAGATCTGTTGTAGCAGCCAAAAATTTAAAACAATGTAAATATCCATCAATAGGGTGATAGATGGATCAAATGTGGTATATCATATTATGAAATATTCTGCAGCAGAATATGTTTCTCTAAACAGAAAACAAAAAAAACCTTCATGACTAGTTCTCCAAAACAACGTTGAATGAAAAAATAATTTTATTCTTTACTCAAAACCCAGAAATGGTGCCCTGCTTCACTCAAAACAGCTAAAGACTCTCCAATGGCCTAGAAGTACCTATGTGATCTGGTACCCCTATTACTTCTCTGACTGTCCTTACCATGGAGTTTATTCCAGCCATCCTGGCCTCCCAGCTGCCCCTGAACACACCAGGCAACACCCTTACAACTTATGCACTTGCTGTTCTCTCTGCCTGGAATGTTCTTTTCCCCAATTTCCCTTAAATCCTTGGTCAAGCTCCGCCTAATATATGATGCCTGTCCCAACCACTTGAATTAAAATTGGAATTAACTCACCCCAACCCCTAACACTCCCAAATTCCTTTTTCTGTTCCATTGGAAGTTTTTTGTTGTTATTGTTGTTCCATAGCACTTACACTTTCGAACACATCCTATAATCCATTTTTCCTTTTGTGTTTATTGTTTACTGGCTGTCTCCTCTGGCTCTAACACAAGCTCTATGAGGACTAAGATTTTGTTTCATCCAACGATGTTTCCTAAGACCCAGACTACTGCCTGACATACAGTAGATCACTGAAGATAATTTATTTTTTAAATCATAGATAAATAAAATAGAAAAAAAACTTATGGCATAATGTTAGCTAAAAATATAGAACACAAGGATCCATATATATAATTAATGTAGTATGTAGAAGTTTTAAATATATATGACTAATGATTATAAAAATAACTTGGATGTAAAAATATTAAGTTTCTGCGAGCAAAATTGTTGTCTACAGTTTCTTGTTGTTTTACAAGCTTTGTAATAAAGTAAAATTTTAAAAGAAAGAAAATAGAGAAATCATGACCTTTTATATTTTCACAAATTAGTTCTTAAAAGGAGCATTTTCATTGATTTTTGCAGCAAAAAAAGACTCTCAGGTTAATGAATCTTTTTCCAATATGTTTGTCTGATGAAACAAACATTCATTCTAGAACATATATCATAGAGTCTTTCCTGAGCCTTGTTAAAGAAATGAATTATTTTCCAAAATAAACCTCTAATATGCAGTGCAAATCTGCCACTTGAGCTTATTTGGCATTGGTAACAGTAAAGGTGGGTTCATTCAGTTTTCTTTCTTTTTTTATTTCACCATATTATGGGGTTACAAATGTTTAGGTTGGATATATTGCCTTTGCCCCACCCAAGTCAGACCTTCAAGCATGTCCATGCCCCAGATGGTGCACACCACACCCATTAGGTGTGAATATACCTATCCCCTCCTCCCCTCTCCCACCTGCCCGACACCCATTGAATGTTACTGCTATATGTGCACTTAAGTGTTCATCAGTTAAAATCAATTTTCTGGTGAGTACATGTGGTGCTTGTTTTTCCATTCTTGGGATACTTCACTTAGTAGAATGGGTTCCAGCTCTATCCAGGGTAATATAAGAGGTGCTAGATCACCATTGTTTTTTTGTGGCTGAGTAGAACTCCATGGTATACATATACCACATTTGATTAATCCACTCATGGATTGATGGACACTTGGGTTGTTTCTACATCTTTGCAATTGTAAATTGTGCTGCTATAAACATTCGAATGCAGATGTCTTTTTTATAGAATGTCTTTTGTTCTTTTGGGTAGATGCCTAGTAATGAGATTGCTGAATCAAATGGTAGTTCTACTTGTATCTCCTTGAGGTATCTCCATATTATTTCCACAGAGGTTGTTCTAGTTTGCAGTCCCACCAGCAGTGTATGTGTGTTTCTATCTCTCCACATCCACACCAACATTTATTGTTTTGGGACTTTTTGATAAAGGCCATTCTCACTGGAAATAAGTGATATCTCATTGTGGTTTTGATTTGCATTTCCCTGATAATTAGAGATATTGAGCATTTTTTCATATGTTTCTTGGTCATTAGTCTATCTTCTTCTGAAAAGTTTCTGTTCATGTCCTTTACTCACTTTTTGATAGGGTCCTTTGATTTTTTTCTTGCTGATTTTCCTGAGTTCTATATAGACTCTAGTTATCAGCCCTTTGTAGAATGTGTAACATGTGAATATTTTCTCCCATTCTGTAGGTCGTCTGTTTGCTCTCGTGATAGTTTCCTTGGCTGTGTAGAAGCTTTTAATTTGATCAAGTCCCATTTATTTATTTTTGTTATTTCTGTGATTGCCTTTGAGGTATTTTTAAATTTTTTTTTGAGACATGCTTTGTGGCCTAAGACATGGTCAATCTTAGAGAATGTCCCGTGAGGTTAAGAGAAAAACATATATTCAGTGGCTTTTGGGTAGAATGTTCTATAAATGTGAGTCAGCCTCATTTGTTGTAGAGTTCTGTTTAAGTCCATTGTTTCTTTGTTTATTTTCTGTTTGGAGGATCTGTCCTGTTCTGTCAGAGGGATGTTGAAGTCTCCAGCTATTACGGTGTTGCTGTTTATCATTTTGTTTAGATCAAGTAGGATTTGCTTTATGAATCTGGGTGCACCTGAGGTAGGTGCATAAATATTTAGAATTGTTATGTCTTCCTGTTGAATTGTACCCTTCACCATTATATAGTGACCTTCTTTCATTACTTCTGTTGTTTTGAAAACTAAATTATCTTTGTCTTTCATTACTTCTGTTGCTTTGCAAACTAAGTTATCTAAAATCATGCCAGCTTTCTTTTGGCTTCCATTTGCTTGAAATATTGTTTTCCATCCCTTCACCTTGAGTCTGAATGCATCCTTGTGGGTTAGATGTGTTTCCTGAAGACAGCAGATACTTGCCTTGTGTATATTTATCCATTTGGCCAGCCTATGTCTCTTTAGTGGGCAGTTCAAGCCATTCACATTTATTGAAGGAATTGATAAGTGTTGCAGATTTCTGTTCATCCTGTTGAGTTGAACTTTGTTGCTTTGTTCTCTCTCTTGAGCCATTTGGTATCTGGCCTTTAACCTTTAGCTTTTGGATGATTTTACGTTGGTGAGAGTTTATTGTGCTGATCCACGTGTAACACTATTTTGAGTACTTCCTGGAGGACAGGTCTTGTCTTGATGAATTCCCTCAGTCTTTGCTTGTCTGAGAAGGTCTCTATTTTCTCCTTTGTATATGAAATTTAGTTTTGCAGGGTACAAGATTCTAGGCTGGGCATTATTCTGTTTGAGAAAAGTGAGAATGGGGCTCATCTCTTCTTGCTTATAAGGTCTCAGTTGAGAAGTCTGCCCTTATTCTGATGGGTTTTCCTTTGTAGGTTACCTGCTTCTTTTGCCTTACAGATCATAAGAGGGTTTCTTTGGTGGTTATTTTGGTCAGTCTGATGACTGTGTGTCATGGTGTCTTCCTGTTTGCAATGAATCTCCCAGGAGTCCTTTGAGCTTCTTATACCTGGATACCTAGATGTTTAGCAAGCCCTGGGAAATTTTCCTCATCCAGTTTTCTTCTCAATATTATTATTATATTTTACACAAGGAAGATATTTTATAATTGATTTTCAAATTGCTTTCTGTAACTTTTTCTTATAATTTTTTTAAAAACGAAGTCTTAAGACACTGGAAGAGGAAGTATCCTTAGCCTCACCTTATAAATGAGAAGGAGAGAGAAAGTTTGAAAGACTACCCAAGGTCACTCAGCTGGGTAAGTAGGAACTATGCCTAGTTACCCTGACTTCTACTTCAGTTTTTCCATTTTTATCTATAAAAATCTGCAGTCACATTCTTCTAATGGCTTTAAAATATACTAATAAAATATTTTATCAAGACTCTCCTCTCTTCAGCTGAGGTGATCACTCATCTATTGTTTTTCTTTGGGTTATAAAATGTTACATTTTATAACCACCAGATCATAGTCACCTCCCAGTAGTCACCAGTGGGAATAAAGATAAAGATGAGTATCTGAAAGTTTGTGTTCCCCCAAAATTAATATATTGAAGTCTTAACCCCCAGTATTATGGTATTAGGAAATGGGGCCTTTGAGAGGTGATTAAGTCATGAGAGTGGAGCACTTATGAATGTCTTTGGTGCCTTTCTGAAAGGTACTCAGAGAGCATTCTCACACTTTTGCCATGTGAAGTTATATCAAAAAGAGAGCAGTCAACAAACCAGGAAACAGGGCCTCACCAGATACTCAATCTGCTGGCACCTTGATCTTGGACTTCCAAGACTCCAGAACAGTGAGAAATAAATGTTTGTTGCTTAAGCAACCCAGTCTATGGAATTTTTGTTATAACAGCCTGAACTGACTAAGATAATCAGGTTATTTAAAATGGCACCTTTATCACTGCTATAATTCATAACCACCAGGAGGAAGAAACTTGGTCAAAAACTAAGTAAAATAAATTGATAACACAATATATGTTGCAAATAGTGGGCCAAAATCATTCTCATGATATTAAGTAAAAGTTTTCTCCAATGTATGTTCAAGATGCCCCACTGATTTTTCATTTATTTTTTAGTTGAAAGGAATAAATATAAATGTAAATTTTCCCTATTTTTTTCCAGAAGAAACTTACAGAGAAAATAGGTCACTATGAAAGGTTAGGAATGAAAGAATAGGAAAAACACAAAAGGACTACGAAAGTGTGACTAGAAACATTTTACTCATAGTGTTGTGTTATCTTTAGTAAAAACTTGATCCACCTAACCTAATAATTTTAGCTACTTTTTCCTTTAAACATGCATGATTTGCCCTAATTCTTTATACTCTCATTTTCCTCTGGCAAAAAGCAACCTTCATTTGGAAGATGGATGACTCATTATAGAGTCACTGTCTATGGCCATGTAAAGAATGAAGCGGCTTCTTCTTCTAGTGATAAAACCTTCATCGTCAGTGGACTTCATTACTACTGCATGCACCTGTGCCTACAAACTAAGAAAGAGAAAGGAGATAGAGAAATGAAACAAATATGAGAAGACAGTGTGGAATACTGTTTTATTGTGTAGTTAATCGGTGGTACCCAGGATTTCTTCTTCTACTGAGACCAAACAGAAAGGTAGCATATTTCTCAACGTACACAGCTGAACTTTTACACTTTTGACAGTTGTATCACATTCCCATGAGTTACCTAAAGCACTATGCTCTTACCAAGAAAGCAGAAAACTTTTCCATCTGGGAGGTTAGGTTAGGGGAATTTATGCTAACTCTATGAAATAAAAGACATGTAAAAGCAAGAGGATTGAATCAAGAACCTGCAAGGCAACTATGAAGTGTCAGATTTTAGCTCCAAGAAAATGTCATAAAAATAGCTTCTACCAAACATACTTTTCAAGATGGCTGTAAAATTGCACAGCCTTGCCTACTTATCAACTCTCTCTACACCACCCCCCCACACACACACACACAGACACACATTCTGAAGAGTTAGTTGGTAGCTGCCTTGTGGGTGGTGGTTGTAATCATGGTAGTTGTTATAGTGGAGTTGGTTTGTTCTGGTTTTGTTTTCATTTTATATAAAGAGCCAGATCTTTAAAACATTTTTAAATTGGCCCTTGCATTTTTATGAGCAAGATATTCAGGTGAATATTATAAATATAACACAACTATATTTAATGGCCATGAAAAATAAAATTTATGGATTCTTGGGATATATTCTGACAGTAATAAATATTTATAAATTGTGTGATTTTTATGGTATAATAAAAAATTCTCCAAAAAGTAATTAGCTAAATAAAATAAGCTAAAAACTGCAAAGGTAGCCCCTATTAGAAATTGTCTTGGCAATTACTATGAATAAAGCCAAAATAAAAACTTAGTAAGATCAAGTAGATAAATTTACTTCTTTGGAAAATGGTACACATGGAACTACATGTGCTAAATAAAGCTGATGAGTCAGAGGACACTGTTTCAATCCAGGGCCACCCGTGCCTGGCTCCATTCCCGCATACATGCAAGATGCTTTCCTTATCTGAATGTTGGTTTCTTCATTCATACAATGAGAGAGTAGCTGATATAACTCCTTCAACTGTTAATGAGGTAAAAATAAAATTATTTGGTAAAAAGTGTTTACAAATTAATTAATTTACAAATTGCTATTAGTTATTAACAAAATTGTCAAAGAAAAATTTCTAAGATATTCAGGTTACTAAACATTGAGAATGAAATAAAGGATGAAGGACTGTTATAGAGGCTATATATGATCATATTATCATTTATTAAAAAATTAAAATAAAGCACTAAACTAATAAACTAGAGTATTTCAGACAACACAATAATATAACAATAATAATAATGTATCTTGAGTCTGCAAGCTAACTTACAACTTAAAAACTCATTTACCCTTCCCTATGTGGATATTATTATTCTTGTTTTATAACCAATAAAAACATTAAGTAACCTGGTGAAAGCAGCTGATTTCTAAACTGCAGATCCAGGATTGAAATCTAATCTTCATATGTTCTTCTCAAGAAGTTCTATTTAGCAAGCAAATTTTTTAATGACTCTAAATGCTTCTATTATATGACAAAATTCAAGTAAAAAGCTTTTAAGAAAAACTCACAAGAGTAAATAAGAACGTGGAGAAATTGGAACTCTTGTGTACTCCTAGTAGAAATGTACAATGATGCAGCCACTGTGGAAAACAGTATGATGGTTCCTCAAAAATTAAATATAGAACTATTATATAATTCAGTCATTCTACTTCTGAATATATACTCAAAAGAATTAAAATCAGGGACTCAAACAGATATTCATACACTCATGTTCACAACAACATTATTTATAATAGTCACAAGTTAGAAGAAACCCCAGTGTCTATTGACAAATGAATGGATAAACAATGTATGATATATATATATTTATATGAATATTAATTCAGCCTTAAAAAGGAAAGAAATTCTACAACATGGATGAGCCTACACATTATCCTAAGTGAAATAAACCAGTCATAAAAGGAAAAATGCTCTGTGAGTTCACTTAAATGAGGCAAATTGAGCAGTGATATTCACAGAGACAAAAAGAAGAATGGTGTTTGTTAGAGTCAGACAGAACATATATCAGCACATGGAACATTTTACAAGAAAGACCATATGATAGGCCACAAAACAAGTCTCAATAAAATTTTAAAAATCAAAATCATATCAAGTATCTTCTCAGACCAAAGGAAAATAAAAGTAGAACTTAATTCCAAGAGGAACTCTCAAACTCTACGAATACATCAAAATGAAAACACCTGCTCCTAAATGACCTTTGGGTCAATGAAGAAATCAAGATGGAAATTTAAAAATTTTTTCCTATGAAGCATAACAGAGATACAGCAAAAAGAGTGTTAAGAGGGAAGTTTATACCACTAAATCCCTATATCAAAAAGACAGATCAAATTGACAACCTAACATCACACCTCAAGGAACTATAAAAGCAAGAACAAACACAATCCAAAGCTAGCAGCAGAAAAGAAATAACAAACATCAAAGCAGAACTAAATAAAATTAAAGAAAAAAATACAGAGGAACAATGAAATGAAAGTTGATTATTTGAAAACATAAATAAAATTGACCACTAGGTAGATTAACCAAGAAAAAAATGAGAATATTTAAAATAAGTTCAAAAATGAAAAAAGAGATATTACAACTGGTACCACAGAAATACAAAACATCATCTGAGACTACTATGAGCACCTCTATGCACACAAACTAGAAAATTTAGAGGAAATGGAAAAATTCCTGGAAACAGACAACCCTCTAAGGTTGAATCTAAAGAAATAAAAATCCTGAACAGACCAAAAATGAGTAGTGAGATTAAATCAGTAATAACAAATCTCCCAACAAAGACAAAAAATAAAAAGCCCAGGACCACACGGATTCAGAACCATATTCTACCAGATGTTTAAAGAACTGATGCTAATGCTACTGAAACTGTTCCAATATATTGAGAAGGAGGGAATACTACCTAATTCATTCTACATAACCAGTATAACCCTGATACCAAAGCCTGGAAAGGAAAAAACAAAGAAAAGAAAACCATAGACCTATATCCCTCATGAACATAGATACAAAATCCTCAAGAAAATACTAGCAAACTGAATTTTTCAAAAGCACATCAAGATAATTCATCACAATTGAGTGGGTTTCACCTCAGAGATGCAAGGATGATTCAACATATACAAGTCAATAAATATGATTCACCACATAAATAAAATTAAAAACAAAAAACATATGATCCTGGCCGGGCGCGGTGGCTCACGCCTGTAATCCTAGCTCTCTGGGAGGCCG
>VBSM01000272.1:18905318-18996786 GCA_008086735.1 Cheirogaleus medius | reverse complement strand
AAAAAAAAAAAAAAAAAAAAAAAAAAAACATATGATCATAACAGTAGATGGCAGAAAAAGAATGTGATAAAATTCAACATCATATCATGTAAAAATCTTCAACAAACTAGGTGGACCTAGAAGAAACATACCTCAAAATAAAAAAGCCATATACAACAAACTCACAGCCAACATCATATTGAATGAGGAAAAGTTGAAAGCATTCCCCATAAAAATTAAAATAAGACAAGGATGTCCACTGTCACCACTCCTATTCAACATAATACTGGAATTTCTAGCCAGAAAATCAAATAATAGAAAGAAATGAGGGGGTTTTCCATATTGGAAAAAAGAAAGTCAAACTACTTCTGTTTGCCAATGATATGATTTCATACCTAGAAAACCCTGAAGACTCTGCCAATGGACTCCTAGATTTGATAATTGAATTCAGTAGTCTCAGGTTATGAAATCAAGTACTCAAATTAGTAGGACTGTTATACATCAATAACAACCAAGCTGATAATAAAATCAAGAATGCAATTCCATTTACAATAGCTGCAAAAAAGAATACAATACCTTGGAATATACTTAACCAAGGAAGTGAGAGATCTCTACAAGAAGAACTACAAAATACTGATGAAAGAAATTATAGATGACCAAACAAATGGAAAAACATCTCCATGCCCATGAATTGGAATGATCAATATAAAATGACCATCCTGCCCAAAGCAATCTACAGATTCAATGCAATTCCCATGAAAACACCAATGTAATTTTTCAGAGTTAGGAAAAACAATCCTAAACTTCAAATGGAATCAAGAAAGAGCTAAAATAGTCAAAGCAATCCTAAGCAAAAAGAAAAAATCTGGAGGCATCACATTACCAAACTTCAAATTATATTTCAAAGCTATAGAAACCAAAACAGCATGTACTGGTATAAAAGTAGACACATAGATCAATGAAACAGAATTGAGAACCCAGAAATAAAGCCAAATACCCACAACCAACTGATTTTTGACAAAGCAGACAAAAACATACACTGGAGAAAGGATGCCTCTTTCAATAAATAGTGCTTGGAAAATTGTATAGCCACATGCAGAGAATGAAACTGGATCCCAATCTCTCACCATCTACAAAAATTAAGTCAATATCGATTAAAGACTTAAATGTAAGTCCTGAAAACATAAAAATTCTAGAAGAAAACCTAACAAAAACTCTTCTGGACATTGGTCTAGGCAAAGAATTTGTGGCTAAAACCCCAAAAGCAAAAGTAACAAAAAAAACCATAAATAAGTGGTACTTAATTAAATTAAAATGCTTCTGCACAGTAAAAGAAATCATCAACAGAGTAAACAGACAACTTATAGAATAGGAGAAAATATTTGCAAACTATGTAACTGACAAAAGACTAATACCCGGAATCTATAAGGAATACAAATAAATCAGAAAGAAAAAATAATAATAATCCCATTAAAAAGTGGGCAAATTACATGAACAGATATTTTTCCAAAAAAGAAATACAAATGGCCAACAAACATATGAAAAAATATTCAACATCACTAATCATCACAAAAATGCAAATTAAAACCACAATGAGATACCACCTTACCCCTGTTAGAATGGCCATTAATAAAAGGCAGGAAATAATATATTGTTGTTGAAGATGTGGTGGAAAAGAAATGTTCATACACTTTTGGTGGGAATGTAAATTAGTATAACCTATATGGAAAACAGTATGGAGATTGCTCAAACCCTTGAAAGTAGACCTACCATACAATCCAGCAATGCTATAATACTACTGGGTATCTACCCAAAGGAAAAGAAGTCATTACATCAAAAGACACCGGCACTTATAAGTTTATTGCAGCATAATTCACAATAGTAAATGTAGAGGATATTAGAAAAGGCATAAAGGTGGAAATCTGGCAGTCCTGGAAATAGGACTTGGGATATGAATGCTTATCAGCCAGCTGCATACATCAGGCTTTGGAATGCATGGGAGTGTGACTGATGTTAGGTCCCTCCCCTTTTCTTTATAGCCTTAAGGAGTCACAAGGAATCCCAAGATAAATATAGATATGTTGCATATCACTAACTAGATTTCTTTAGAATAATGTGTTTACTGGCACCAGAGATTTTTATCTATATGTTCTTTCCAAACATTCTCTCTGTATGTTCTTTGCTTTTACCTTAAAGGCCTTTCTCTACAATAAATACAGAGGTTTGAAGAGGTACAGGAGCTCTTTGAAATGAAAAGAGTCTATCCTCCTCCTTAAGCCTGAGATTGTGGTCTGGAGCATTCTTCGTTACTCCGTGACACTGGTAGAGATGCTGGACAATCTCTACAGTAAAGACATAGACTCAACTTAAGTGCCTATCAATCATTGGGTGGATAAAGAAAATGTGGTGTATATATATATACACCATGAAATACCACTCCACAATTTAAAAAGAACAAAATAGTGTCTTTTGCAGCAACTTGGGTGGAACTGGAGGTTGTTATCCTAAGTGAAGCAACTTATGAACCAAAAACCAAAGGCTGCGTGTTCTCACTTATAAGTGGCAGCTAAACTATGGGTACACAATGGCAGACAGAGTGATATAATGGACATTGAAGACCCAGAGGGGAAGAGAGTGCAAAGTGGTTATGGAAAGAAAAATTACCTATTTCATACAATGTACACTATTCAGGTGACAGGTACATAAAAAGCCCAGGCGTCACCACTATACAATTCATCCATGTAACCAAAAAAATTTGTATACCCAAATCTATTGAAATAAAAAGAAAAAAGAAAGAAAGAAATTGTGCCTGATTTTCCAGGCTTCAGACTTAAGACTGCAACATCAACTCTTACCTGACTCTCCAGGCCACAGCTTGTGAGCTCCCATGTTTGCACAAGCCAATTCCTTTCTTTATGATTATTATTTCAAAGTATAATGGGGGTACAAATGTTTTTGGTTACATGGATCACTTTTGTAATGCTTGAGTCAGTGTTAGAGTGTGTCTATCATGCAGATATTGTTCATTGTACCCATTAAACAGGTTTTTTCCCATCTCCTCTACCCCCCTTCTCCCTGCTTGATTTGCACTGTTTTACTTCCCTCTGTGCACCTGTGTGCTCATCAATTAGTTCCAACTTAATAATGAGTATATGTGGTGTTTGTTTTTCCATTCTTTAGATAATTCATTTAGGATAATGGTCTCCAGTTACATACAAGTTGTTGCAAAAGGCATTAATTCATCCTTCTTAATGGCTGAGTAGTATTCCATGGTATGCATAAAAAATCACCCAAAAACTAAAGCTCAGAGCTCATATAAGACATTAGCACCACATTTTGTTAATCTACTCATAAATTGATGGGCACTTGGGTTGATTCCACATCTTTGCAATTGTGAATTGTGCTACAATAAACATTCAAAAAATGCAGGTGTCTTTTTGATAAAATGACTTCTTTTCCTTCTTTTCCCAGTAGTGAGACTGCTGGATCAAATGGTAGGTCTGCTTTTAGTTCTTTGAGGAATCTCCATACTATTTTCCATAGAGGTTGTACTAATTTGCAGTCCCAACAACAGTGTGTAAGCATTTCTTTCTCTCTGCATATATGCCAGCATCTGTTGTTTTTGGACTTTTAATAGAAGCAATTCTGACTGGGCTAAGGTGATATCACATTGTGGTTTTAATTAGCATTCCCCTGATGATTAGAGACATTGAGCATTTTTTCATACATTTATAGGTCATTTGTTTATCTTCTTTTGAGAAATTTCTATTCATATCTTTTGCCCAATTTTTAATGGTGTTGTTTGACTTTTTTCTTGCTGATTGTCCAACTCAGGGAAACCAGAAAAATAATTCGGGAAATGAATGAAATATTCACTAAAGAGATTGACATATTAAAAAAAATGAAACTTCTAGAAATGAAAAATTCATTTAAGGAAATATAAAACACAGTGTAAAGTTTTGAGAATAGACTACAGTAGGAAGAAAAAAGAATCTCAGAATTTGAAGACAACTCTTTCAAATTAACTCAGTCACTCAAAAATAAAGAACAGAGAATAAAGAGGAATGAACAAATCCTAAAAGAAATATGGGATTATGCAAAATGGCCAAAGATAAGAATCATAGGCATCCCTGAGGATGAAGATGAAAATGCAAAAAGGCTGGAAAACCTATTTGAGGGAATAATTGAAGAAAACTTCCCTAGTCTTTCTAGAGATTTAGACATCCAGGTACAAGAAACTCAATGAACACCTAGGAGATTCATCCTAAAGAGGCAGTTACCAAGACACATAGTCATCAGCCTGGCCAAAGTCAACAGGAATGAGAAATTCCTGAGGACTGTAAGGCAAAAACATCAAGCAATTCACAAAGGAAAACTCATCAGGCTAACTACAGGCTTCTCAACTGAGACCTTACAAGCCAGAAGAAATTGGGGCCCCTTCTTGAGGATTCAGAATTATTCCAGCCTAGAATTTTGTATCCTGCAAAACTAAGTCCCATATATGAAGGGGAAATAAAGACTTTTCCAGACAAGCAAACACTGAGGAAATTTGTGAAGACCAGACCTGCCCTACAAAAAATACTCAGAACTGCATTATACATGGATCAGCACAATAGTCACCCACCAGAGTACAACCATCCAAAAACTAAAGCTCAGAGCTCATAGAAAACATTAGTACAAGAGGCAAAACAAACTAATGAGGTACTACCCAACAGGATGAACAGAACAGCATCCCACATATTAATTCTATCAATCAACATAAATGGTTTGAATTCCCTACTCAAGAGACATAGGCTGGCTAAATGGATAAAAATAAAATACAAGCGAAGTATCTTCTGCCTCCAGGAGACATATCTAACCTACAAGGATTCATATAGACTCAATGTGAAGGGATGGAAAAAATATTCCATTCTAATGGAAACCAAAAGAAAGCTGGTGTAGCCATTCTTATATCAGATAAAATTGGCTTTAAATCAACAATAATAAAGAAAGGTAAAGAAAGTCATAATATAATCGTAAAGGGAGCAATTCAAGAAGACATAACCATCCTAAATATTTATGCACCTAACACAGGAATGCCTAGATTCAAAAAGCAAACCCTAATAGAACTAAGCAAAGAGATAAACAGCAACATCTTAATTGCTGGGGACTTCAACACCCCACTGATAGAATTGGACAGATCATGCAAGCAGAAAATAAATAAAGAACTAGCACTGCTTATATTATCCTGGATTAAGCTTGAGCCCGTTGTCTGAAGTGAGGTGACACAAGATCGGAAGAATGGGCTCCACATGTACTCGCCATCAGATTGGTACAGACTGATTAACACTATGTTGCTCAAATGGTGGTGGTGTTCACCAGAGATTCAGGAGTGGGGGGCTGACCCACATCTGAGGGATGTGGTGAGCATTGTGGAGGGAAAGGGCATACCTCTAACCCTTGCTAGGGAGAGACAAAGATATAAAATGCAATCAAAATGTTTGTACTCTCATATTTTCTTGAAATAAAAAAATAAACACTGGACTTAAATGGGATGCTAGAACAAATGGACCTAACAGACATTTACAGAACATTTTACCCAAAAACTACTGAATGTACATTCTATTCATCAGCACATGGAATATTATCCAAGATTGATATTTTAGGCCACAAAACATGTCTCAACAAATTTTAAAAAAGTGGAAATCATACCCTGTATCTTCTCAAACCACAGTGGAATAAAACTAGAAATCAATTTCAAGAGAAAGACCCAATTCTACACAAAGTCATGGAAATTAAACAACCTGCTGCTGAATGATTATTGGATCAATGAAGAAATTAAATGGAAATAAAAAGATTTCTCGAACTGAATACCAAAGGGACACAAGCTATCAAAATCTCTGGGATTCAGCAAAAGCAGTCTTAAGGGGGAAATTCATAACCAATTCCTTAAAATGTCTATGTCTATTTCTTTCTCTCTGTGAGAGAGAGAGAGAGAGAGAGAGAGAGAGAGAGAGAGAGAGATATCTGTCTTATTGATTCTATTTCTCTGGAAATTCCTTGATTAATATAATACTTAAAAATCTTAAAGAAACTTAGTCTTAAAAAATAATTTATTCAACATTATTAACCAGTATAGGAATGCAAATTAAAACCACAGCGAGATACCATTGCACACCTATCAGAATACCTAAAGTGAAAAATAATGATAACATCAAATGCTGTAAAGAATGCAGAGAAACTGAATCACTCATATGTTGCTGATAGGAATGTGAAGTGATAGCACCACTCTGGATAGTTTTCCAATTGCTTTCAAAACTAAAAATAGATTTCCTACATGATCCAGCAATTATACTTTTTAGTATTTATCCCAGAGAAATTAAGACTTATTTTCACAGATGCTCTTTTACACAAATGTTCATAGCAGATTTATCCATATTAGCCCCAAACTTGAAAGTACCCAAATGTCCTTAAAAAGATGAATGACTCAATAAACTATGATATATCTCTACCATGGAATACTATTCAACAATAAAAGGCAATGAACTATTGATACATGCAACAGCTTGAATTAACCTCAAAACAATTATTCTGCATGAAGAAAGTAAATCTCAAAAGAATTCATATTGTGAGATTTCATCTCTGCAACAATCATGAAATAACATAATTATAGAGATGGAGAACAGATAAGTGGTTGCCAGGGATTAGAAATAGGATAGGAGTTGGATATGGCCATAAAGAGGGAACACAAGGGAGTCTTGGAGTGATGGTTCAGTTGACTATCTTGACCATGATGGTGATTACACACAGTTACACATGTGACAAAATTGCATACAGCCACATACTCTCACACACACACACATACACACACACACACATACACACGAATGGTGCATGTATAACTGGTAAAAATCTGAATAAACTCCATGGACTATGCCAATGTCGCGTTCTTAATGTTGATATTGTCCTGTGGTTGTGTGGGATATTGACATTAGAAGTTTGAGAAGGGGTGCATGAGACCTCTCTGTACATTTCTTTGTAACCTCCTGTGAATATATAGTTGTTTCAAATTAAAAGTTAGGGGGAAAAAACTAACAAAACACACTTGTTTTTAAGTAGAACCTATTCTTAATAAATTCTTCATTCTACAGTTTTTTCAATAGATACGTATTTTTCCTGATCCACTTTAAGACCACTTTTTGTCTGTTTAATTTGCCTGCAATTTATTTCCTAAATAATAAATGCCTGTGTAATGAAATAAAATTATCAGGAGGCAAATTCACACCCATAAAGTCTGTTTACAGGTTTGTGAAATGTAGCTACAGAAAAGTTATCAAGCCTAATGAACAAAATAGTCATTCCACTCATACAAATAATGTGATTCTGTTATTTTAACAGTTTATGGCCTCCTTTAAAGGAAACAGCATTGAGACTAGGAATGCCACAGATCATTCCACCACCAGACATTTTTATCAACTAGGTTGGTGTCCTTTCAACACCAAATTGATGAGCAATCATGGCAGACAGTCTTATTAAGCTAGTTTGCATATTTATGAAGACTCTGTGGCTTAATAAACTGTTATAGGGCAATGAAAGTTTATGGAGATCACTAGAAATGTCAGACTAGTACTCCAAAGATGGAATAAAATTTAGTAATTCTTGTTTAAATCCCAACCCATCTAAAATAAAAACCAGTCTTTTTTTATTAGCCCTGTCTCACTCATAAGGAAATTCAATTTTCTTATGTAGTGTCCTGTTTACCTAATATTTAGTTGACCATATTGAAGCCCTACCATGGGATAGGATATATGTAACAAATTTTAGGCATTTAAGTTTAATTTCATAAAAATTGACTTCTACTCTCTTTAGCTATGCAAATAAAAGTTGATGAATACTTAGAGAGAGAGAAGGAGAATGGTAACTAAGATTATAAACAATACACCATCAATGAAACTGCAACAAGACCATCCCTAAAGCTAAAATATTATACTACCACACTGTAGTTTCTAACTTGATAATGAATCAGATCCTTTTGTTTTAAGCAGATCCTTTGTCAGCTTAGAGTTTGTCTCAACAGTGATGACTATTACTGCTCAAACCAAAATTATAGTTAAACTTTTGTGTATTATATCAACTAAAAGCAACTGATAAGTTTATAATTATAATGGCCTTTACAGTTGTTTTTTTTTAATTTTTATTTATTTATTTTTTATTTCAGCATATTATGGGGGTACAAATGTTTAGGTTACGTGTGTTGCCTTTCCCTCCCTTGCCCCCCCCACCAGAGTCAGAGCTTCAAGCATGTCCAACCTCCAGACGGTGTGCATCACACTCATTATGTATGTATATACCCATCCCCTCCTCCCCCCCCACCTGCCCGGGGCACAGAAGGGATATAATGGTCTTTAAAAGCAAGATTCTGTAAGTTACATATGGGGCTCAAGTTACAGCCTGGCCCTTTTTCTCCCAGTGGTGGCATCTATTAGCTTTCCCCCATTCCTAAGTCTATCTCCTCCCTCTGTGAAGCATGGAACATGGGACAACATGGACCTATTTTCATGGCTGGGAAGAGATGGAAAAGATAAATGCCTAAAGCTATCCTGTAATCCTAGTCCATCATAGCATATAGGGTTATTAAAATGATTTCTATAAAAATCAAAGAATAAATGTATTTGTTGTACTTTTAAGTAATTAATAAACATAGAGGTTGTCCTTGAGAAAGTCATAACAGAATTAAAACCTCTGACTAGCCAATAAGCTTAGGTGGATAAATCTCCTTTTTTTTATTTAGTTACTAAGTGTTTTTTTCCATGTGTATTTTCTATATAGACCCAGCCAAAAGTGCTTACACTTATAAACCAAACTGCCTCAACCAATATCTTTTCTACATATTCATATCTACCAATCAATGGATGATGTTTGAGATAGCTGAAGGTAGAGAAAAAAAATCCAGGGTCTAAGCTAAACCAGAGGAAAAATAGGCACTAGGTTTTTGTATTCCTTACTTTAGAGACAAATTAAATGATTTTTGAGGTGACTCAACTTGCAGCTACTATTAGAGTAGAAGC
The DNA here is from genome assembly GCA_008086735.1 of Cheirogaleus medius. NCBI lineage: Eukaryota > Metazoa > Chordata > Mammalia > Primates > Cheirogaleidae > Cheirogaleus > Cheirogaleus medius. The sequence goes on along the minus strand of VBSM01000272.1, from coordinate 18,987,760 downwards.
TGTTCTCTTTTATATCAAGCTTTCTTCATGAAGCCATGCAATCATGCCAAATTAACCTTCTAATCAGGTACAGAAGGAACCATAATTCACTTTTATTTCTCACTGTTAGGCTTTTACAACTTCAATAAACATATTTCTTCTTTCTTCCTCAATAATCTAAAATTAAGTAAGCAAATTTAACACCTTATAAAGTTAAATGTATTGTAAGAATAATACCTTCCATTTAAAGTCTATGTAAACAAATTAGGCCCTTTTGACTTCATTAAATCCCTGTAAAATAATTAATGTGACGCCCTTATAAGCTACATAGGTATAGTATCATCTCCATTTTATAGATGAAGAAACTGAGGCTCATAGAAATTAAATTATTTCCTAAAATAACACAAGTCATTAACAAAATAATTTGTATACAGTTTCTTTCTATCTTCACTATGCTTACTGAGACATAAATTTTACAAATACATTGTTTAAATAAAGTTTACCCTAATTTGAAAAAAGTCTTTAAATTAAAACACAGAAATCTATAGAATATATTACTTATTTCCCTTTTAAACTTCAGATTGATAAGCTCATATGCTGTTATTCTTTTGTGCAACTTAACTATTTGCATGACTCTTCACTGACTTTTTAGAAACTAGGCATGTATGCTCAGTAAAGGAAATTTAGACACATAGCCTTTTAGAACACCACATCTATGGAAGCACCACTCACATACAGAAATAGTACAACTGTGTATTTATTAGGAAATGTTTTGAAAAGATGGCAGCCAAGTGTCTTGCTCTAAGAAAATCAATATTATTTGATAATTTTCTTTGTTACTATTATTTATTTCAAAATATTAAGTGGATACAAATGTTTTTGGTTACATGGATTGCTTTTATAATGCTTGAGTCAAGGCTATAAGTGTGCCTTGACCCAAAAATTGTTCATTGTACCCATTACGTAGGTTTTGGCCCATCCCCTCCTTCCCCTCCCCTCTGCTTGATTTCCACTAAGTTTTACTTCCCTCTGTGCACAAATGTGCTCATCAGTTAGTTCCAGTTTAATAATAAGTACATGTGATGTTTGTTTTTCCATTCTTTAGATACTTCACTTAGGATAATGGTCTCCAGTTCCATCCAAATTGTTGCAAAAGGCCTTAATTCATCCTTTCTATGGCTGAGTAGTACTCCATGGTATGCATATACTACATGTTGTTAATCCACTCATGAATTGATGGGCTCTTGGGTTGATTGTACATCTTTGCAGTTGTGAATTGTGCTGCAATAAACATGTAAGTGTGGACGCCTTTTTGATAAAATGACTTATTTTGCTTTGGGTAGATACCCATTAGTAGGATTGCTAGATTGAATGGTAGGTCTACTTTTAGTTCTTTGAGGAATCTCTATACTGTTTTCCATAGAGGCTGTACTAATTTTCAGTCCCACTAATAGTGTATAAATGTTCCTTTCTCTCTGCATCCACACCAGCTTTTATTGTTTTGGACTTTTTAATGAAAGCCATTCTAACAGGGGTAAGATGATATCTCACTGGAAGTGAAAGATCTCTATAAAAAGAAACATGAAACACTGAGGAAAGAAATTATAGATGACACAAACAAATGGAAAAACGTAATATGCTCATGGATTGGTTGAATCAACATTGTTAAAATGTCCATACTATCCACAGCAATTTACAAATTCAATGCAATCCCCATCAAAATGCCAATGCCACATTTCACAGATCTAGAAAAAATAATTCTATGTTTTATTTGGAATCAGAAAAGAGCCCAAATAGCCAAAGCAATCTTAAGCAAAAAGAACAAATCTAGAGGCATCCCATTACCAGACTTCAAACTATACTACAAGGCCATAGGCTATAGTAACCAAACAGCATGGTATTAGCACAAAACTAGAGACATAGACCAATGAGACAGAACAGAGAACCCAGATATAAAAGCATCCACATACCATCAACTGGTCTTTGACAAAGCAGACAACAATATACATTGGAGAAAAGGAGCCCCATTCAATAAATGGTGCTGGGAATATTGGAAAGCCACATGCAGAAGAATGAAACAGTATACATATCTCTCATCATGTGCAAAAATTAACTTGAAATAGATAAAGGACTTAAATATAAGGCATGAAACCATAAGAATTCTAGAAAAAACTATATGAAAAATTCTTCTGGATAATGACCTAGGCAAAGAATTTATGACTAAGACTCCAATGGCAATTATAGCAACAATGAAAATAAATAAATGGGACTTGATTAAATTAAAAAGCTTCTGCACAGCTAAGAAAATAATCAACAAAGCAAAAAGACAACCTACGGAATGGGAGAAAATATTCACAAGCTATACATCTGATAAAGGGCTAACATCCAGAAACTACAAAGAACTCAAACAAATCAGCAAGAAAAACATCAAACAATCCCATTAAAAAGTAGACAAAAGACATAAACAGAAGTTTTTCAAAAGAAGATAGACAAATGGCAAAAAAATATGAAAAAATGCTCAATGTCACTAAATATCAGTAAAATGCAAATTATATGATTTGATAATTTTCTAACAGATGAAAGTAAAATGTCTTATAAAATAGACGGCTTCTTTATTTTTAAACAAAAGTATCTTATGGGCTAACAGTGGTCCTATAGAAATCAAATGCCTATGGGATAATCAGGCAAATATGGAAACTATATAACAAAATTTTAAAATATCTCTAAGTGGAAACTTTCAAAAGGAAAAAGAGAAACAGACAATAACAAATGTGACAAAGACACATAATGTCTTTAATTTTCAAAGAGCCCTTTTAAATGTATAAGAAAACTATTTTTAAAAAGTAAGAAAATTTAAATGGAAACATTTCAGGAAGATTATTAAAGAGCATATGAAAAATGTTCAACTTCATTAGTATTCAAAGAATGTTGGTGAGTCTGTTGTAGAGCGTGATAAAGGTGTACTGCTAATGGCATTGTGAACTGGGAAAACCCTTTTGAAAAGGAACATGCAAAGATGTTGCATGGGACATAAAAATATTCATGAAATCGTGACCTGATCCTCTCCCTCTTGGGACTATATTCTATATGTGACAGACATTGTGAGGTCAATGATGCACCCCCATCCCAACCTTTTATTTAGGTGCCACCTTCTGGCCAAGTGTGGCCAGGTCACTGTTCTGATCAAGAAGTGGAAAAGTAAGTCTGCTGCTTTCATTTCTCCTTCTTCCTGTTTTTAATGGGGAAATGATAGTTGTAGCTGTAGCAGCCATGTTCTAAACACGAGAGAAAACCCAAAAATATTGTAGAGCTGTTAGGCTTGAAATCAGTGAATGCCAACGACCACCACAAAACCTCCAAGCTTGCTGTGTATGAAAAACAATCTCTGGTTTGTTCAAGCCACTTAATGGTACACAAAGGAATAAATTTAATAGGAGAAAAAAGTGATGTGCTAATGGCTATTTATAGCAGGATTTTTTATTAATAAAAAAAAATAAGGAAACCTATTGTCTACTAATTGGGAAAGTTTTAAGAAATAATGATGCACAAAAATCAGATTTAAATAACCAGTCTGAAGATCGCATATATCGTAGATTGATTGATTGTATGCATGACACAGGAAGTTGTGAAAAGGATTTCTGCAATTGTACTTTTCCTCACACTAACATCTTACCCATCTCCATGAAAAGAATTGCAGGCTACTTTGCTGGAGCTGAGACATGTAGAGTAGAGCCAAGTTTTCCCAGCTGTCTGAGCTGAGGCCACTCTAAAGCACCTGACAGCTAGGCAGCCCACAGACATATGAGGCAGCCCAGCCAAGATCAGCAGAACTGCCTAGATGAGCTAACATAAGAGGAAGCCCAGATGAGATCAGCTGAGTCCACTCCAGAACAGCTAATTCTATAGACTTATGAAGTAAATAGATATTTACTGCTGCATGTCAGAGGTTTTGTGGTTGTCTGCTACACAGTATTTATGTGGCACTAGATACTGATACAATGTAAAAAATTAAATTGTTTATAATACACATTCATATATTTAATCTTCATTGAGCACCCACAATGTATCAGGCATTATGTTCTATGAAAAAAGGCAGGGTACAGAATTGTATTATCCTATGAATCTGAGGTTGTCAATTATACATATGTATGTGGGGAAAGGCTGGGAAGAATGCAAAGGCCATGGGTCATTTTTATTTGCTTGTTTGTTTTTGCTTTCCTTTAAAATAACCTCTCCAGCACCATGTTTGTAGGTTGGTGGCATGCAAAGGGTGGAAGGTATGAATTGAAGGAGCAAAGAGAATGAATGATAAAAACAGTGTAGAAATGGGTGAGGAGACATTAGGATGACCAATCAGTCCTTTTTGGTATAATAAATACAAGACCATGTTTGTAGGCTCTAGCAAAAACACCAAAAAAGATGGAGCATTTGAAGAGTTGAGAGACAGCAAGACTGAGGTAGGAAGTTAGTGAGGAGAAGGAGGAGGAGCCAGAATGCCAAGCACAGGAGGGGGCTTAGCTGCAAAGAAAACAGAAAGAAAGGCTGGGGATAGTTTACTTATTTTTAACTGTGGAAGGACTGGAAGGTGATAAAGCTGCTGCCTGAAATTCTCTATTTTCTTAAGCCCCAGTGCAGCAGCAAAGTTATCTATTATACTAAGAGTGAAGAAGGTGAGGTGAAGAGGGGACAGAAAGAGCTTCAAAGAAATAATAAAGGTCTGTGAAAGGAAACTGAGTGTGGGCAACCCGAAGGATTTCTGAATTCTTTTGAATTTGTTGAAACTTCTTATCTTCATCAAAGCAGAAGTTATATTTGAGAAGAATTTTGAAAAGTACTTTGAAGTGACAGCAGAAAAAAAAAACCTATATAAAAGTAATGCCTTCATTATTATCTTGATTATGATATTTCTAAAAAGCTACATTTTTAAAACTCCTTGTTAATTTATTTAGGGCTCAGCATGGATTCAGTAAGACATGGAAATTTAAGTGTCAGGTATAAAGAGATAAAATGCAGACCAAAAAATGCCCAGATGAGAAAAAATTTCAAGTTATCTTCATGCACTCAATTTACAATTATAACTTTAATTAGAACATCTTAACTGCTCCATTACTTGATGTGGGTTTTTTTTTTCCCTAATTCTGTTTTTGCTGCCTTAATAGTTTCTGGCTGAAACTGCATTAAAAGATTCTATAGTTGTAAATTCCTTAATAGCACTTTGAGAATAAAATAACCAAAAGAATGGATCTAACAAAAAATAAACATAATAGAAGGAAATAATGGCATTTTTGTCAAAAATATTATTTAACTCCCTCATCTCTGCCCCTGCCATATTGTCTATGGAACTACCGAAGGATGTTTTCTTAAGTATGCTGAGAATTAAGCTGATATACATGATTTCATGTATAACTAGTAACTAGTTTAACTTTGACATCAGTTCTTAAGTTTTGAGGGAAGGAATGGAGTGAGGTTCAAAGTTATTGACACCCACAGTTTCCTTGGCTTCTCCAAAACAAAGCATAACTTGAATAAGCAATATGATTCCTTTCATACTCATGTGTGGCTGTGTCCTCTGTAAATTCTTGGCATGCATGCCTGATAGGGCTAGGAGATGAGTTTGTTTAGCTGCCAAATTATTTTTTAATTTAATTTTAATGCCTTTAGGCAAAATATGCACCCTCTAGTTCAACCTGTATGTGGCTTCCTTCCACCTACCTCTCAGAACCATTCATTGACATCCCTGCTTAGTCAGTGAAAGTATTTGGATTTGAGGGTGGATGACCCACAACTTACAGTAACAGAGATGGATTCTATTTGTATTCAAGCAATTCTAAGTCAAAATCATGGCTCCAGAATGTATCTGCTTAGTGACTATGGACAAGATGTGTAATATTTCTGAACCTCAGAAAGGCATTATCTATAAAATATATTAAATGCCTATCTCACCAGGTTACTTAGAAGTTAAATAAGATTCTGTGTGCAAAGCACCTAGCACAGACTGATGACCCAATGAATATTACCTCCCTTCCTCCCTTTTACTTTTTATTGCTAAGCTCATTAGCTGAGAAAATAGAGTTGTATAAATAACTGTTCATTGCATATTACTGCTAGCTTTTCTTTTAGGAGTTTTGAAGCCTTTAGCAAAATTACATTAAGGGAAAATTCTACCTAATTATAAATAATAACCAATAAGTGAGTTAGCCTCAATTAAAACAATTTCATCCAAGACTCTTCAAAACATTAAAGTTAAAATATGTGGCAACAGTATAATTAAAAAGTCAAAAGTCTTGTAATTGCCTTGTTTTTGTAGTGAGTAAAGGTAAATGCATGAATTTTTTAAATTCTCTCCAAAGCACTGTGTTTACCTTTCCCTTGGCCTCATCAGTTTTTATTTGTTTTTTACAGTCATATTAAGGTCCTTTTCAATGACTTCTTCAATAACTGTAGCTTCAGGGTGATTAAGCTTTGCCTTCTAATGAGTGATTCTAATGTCTGGCCCTTCCAAGGAATGGCACATTCTGACTGTCATTGACAACTCACCAAATGAAGAGTTACAGTGGTTACAATAGATTATGTTCTAAATAAAAATTCTGTTTATGTTCACAAAAGTAGCAGTGCAAGACATAGTCAAAGCATCTCAGAAGTAGGCATAATTCAAGTAGTTTCCTAGTCCAACCTTGCATTCTGTATGTGAATCTTTCAATCATATCCAAGATAAATGCTTGCCCACCCTCTGCTTGGAAACCTTCAGTAAAACAGAACTCCCCACAACCATGAGCATCTAATTAAATTTTCAGACAGATGTAATTGTTACAGTGTTTCCTTATATTGAACTGAAATCTGCTGGCTCATTAGCAGAGCTTCCTCCAGTCCCTGCCATCTAGTCCCTACATATAGAGCCATTAACATTTTATCTGCTCAGAGAACTTAGCTAAAATGTCATCTAAGATGAATGCTGCCCAGCTGGTGGCATGCTGTAGTTAAGCCAGTCGATCATTATTTCTAATGGCCCAAGAATTGATCCCTTTTAAAGGAGTGTGTGTGTGTGTGTGGCCATGCACATGCACATGTGTGTTTAACTTCTTTATGAATGGAATCTGGGAAAAGAAAAGTTCCCAGTCAGTGTTGCTAAGGGATGGAATCCCTGACTTTTCTCCAAATTGAAGAAATTGCTGAAAATGAAGTGGGGGACCCATGTGACCTGCCTTAACTTTTGTGATAATCCAGTGATTGGTTCAGGAATCCAAGTTTAAAACAACCAATATACTCCATGGGTTCCCTTGGAGACTATTTGTGACCCAAGGATGAGCACATGACCTAAAGTGATAAAGAAAGTCTGAAGAGTAGATTTTATTCTATTCCTATCAGTAAGGATATCAATTCAGAAAAGTTACAAAAATTTGAAATTAAAACCTATAGTTTATTACTCTCTCACATAAAATTCAAGCTCTGCTCCAGAAAGCTGTCTGATGTCCCAGCTCCTGACATCACATATGCCCTTTTCCACACCAGATTTCCATCTCAAGAACTAAGCCTACCAACAGAGCTTCATTACATCCAATGGAAAGGAAAAGGGGGAGGGTACTTATTCTCCTTCCCTTTCAGGATATGACTGGAAGTTGAACCCATTGCTTCCATCACCTCCCACTAGGAAGAACTTGAATCTCCTGACTACATCCAAATACAATGGAAGCTAAAAATGCCTTCTCCAGCTGGAAAGCCATGCTTCCAGTTAAATCTTCAATTAGTATGTAACAAGGAAGAATTGATACTGAGTAACAACAAATACCTCTGAAATGTCAGGGAGAGAATTATTTTCTTCTGGACACGATCAAGGAAGCATATTTCCTTGGATGCTGCTGGCAGCCATATTAATACAATGACAGAAGTCAGCCTAAGAATAAAGATGATACAGAGATGAGGAAAGAACCAAGAGCATAGCAAAAAAATAGAACTGGAGTCCTGATATCCTCATGACTGGGTCCACGCTACCTCTTGACCATCTGTTATGGGACATAATAAATTTCCTTGTTGCCTGAATTATGTTTCTCAGCAATTGCAGTTGAAAGGACCCTAACTCCTGCAAAAGCCGAAACCCAAACAAGAGGAAGATGGAAGGAAACAACTGGACTCCAATGATATCATAATAATTTCTTAATAAAGGCTTTAGTTTCTCTCATTAGATAAATTAAAGTCATTTTCTTTTTTTTTTTTTACTCTGTCCTCTCAATAAATTCTTAGTAGCTCCAAAAATACAGATAAGCAGTTTTCTACAGGAATGTTTTACATCATCTGTATTTAAAAACAGAATTAATCTAATGCACACAACAGGACAGGCTGCTTTGTGCTGAATCACAGGTCTCTCTAGGCATGGTACACAAAGATACTTCTTAATTAGAGAGTTTCATTGTGATTTCTAAGTCTATTGAAATTGTTCAATGGCTCAGTTTTAAGTAGAGTTCACTGAAGCTGCAGAAGTGTGAATAGTAATGTAAAATAATCATTGCAAACTAAGAACAACACCTAATATCAGCATAAAGCATAAAAGTACAAGAAACAATGGAAAATGTGATGTTTTCATCATACTATGAAATGTCCTACAGCTACTTAAATATCCACACAAAATACACTGCGTTTAAATTGTTCTAAGATTAGCTCATAATTTTATAACCAAGTTTAACTCACAAATTCATACCTCAGACAGAGCCATATTTACAGTCCCATCGGAGAGACTGATTTACACTTTTCCCACACACAGGGAAAATGACTACTTCTGTTACTTATTGGAGTAGAAATCACAGCAATATACCACCTGGATTTGCAGGGGGAAATCACTTGTAAGAAACACACACTGTTCAGCCAAACAAAACATAAAGATTGTGTCAGTAATATAACAATTATAGGTATCTACACTATAAAACATTCCCTTTCTCCCCAACCATCCCAACTTCCTCCGCAAAAAAAAAGTATGTTCTCATGTTTAAATATCCATGAGCCACTCTAATCCTCCCTGAGTGACTAATATTGTTACATCAGCTCTAAATTAAGGAATAACTGCATAAATAATTCTCACAAATGGAAACCCCTAAATTATCATAGCCTGAATTGGAATTTTTTCCCATAACTATCTTACCCCAAGTCAAGTATTTCAGATCATTACTATGTATCCACTTCTAATATCAACTCTCCTAGTGGAATATGAAAGAAAATCTTAGAACATTTCCTTTGAAATGTAGTGTTCTCTAATAACTCCTGATCACAACACTAGATATTTCAGCTTATCTATAGAAGTTATTTTATAAACAAGTGCATAAATATATACATACTTCCTTATGAATCATATTTATTGGCAAATATTCATGCTACTTTCTCCTACCCTTGCCCCATGAGAAGTATACTTCTCAGCTAAATTATGAGTTTGGTTATTTGTGAGTGAGTATGACTTATATAACATCCGAGCAGAAACTTTTAGAGGCCATACAAGCTTCTGCCATTAGCTGGAGCTTCAGCCTTCCACCATGAAGCAAATGTTTCTAGATAATGAATATTCATTCCATCTATGTCCCAGAATGGATGGATACATGGAACAGACCTGTCCCCACTTCACATCCTGGAGCCCAGTCTAGCAGAGCCAAGCAGAGCTGAGCAAAACTACAATCAACCTATAAACACATGCGTAAGAAATAAATGTCTGCTGTTGACAGCCAGTGAAACTTTGGGGTTGCTTGTTACTACAGAAAAAGCTGAATAATATATACCTAATCATGCAGGGGTGGGGGACCTGTGGCCTTGGGGCCACATGTGGCCCTTTGGATCCTTGAGTGGGCCTTTTGACTAAATCCAAATTTTACAGAACAAATCCTTTTAATAAAGGGATTTGTTCTGTGAAGTTTGGATTTGGTTGAGGCATATAAGAGGATATAATAAATTTAACTCTAAATTAGCCCTTTTGAACCTAAAAATAAAAAAAATTATTTGACCAGAAAGCAATCAATTGGAAACCCAAAGAGCCATTTTCTTCTTGACACTTTAATAAGCTTATCTTTTGTCTTTTCTGACACTTCTTGGTGGAACTGAACAGCCCAAAACTGCTACCCAAGTCTTTGAGCACTTGAAGGTAAGAGATGGGAAATCCCTACTAAAAATTTCAAAATCCTATCTTAATGATGTCGTGGAACCAAACTGGATGCTGAACCAGCTCCTTTCATTTTAATCCATCTCTCAGCTTCTCTAACCTTAATACCATTTGGGTATGATATTCCTACATTCTATTATATGCACCTTTAAGGCTAGAGACCCTGTTGTATTCATCTCTGTATAAATTCTCCCAATATTTATCAGTACTGTGCACTGATAGATGGATAGATTAGATAGGTAGATAGATCTATCTTGCCTAGCTAGTGGTAGATTTCAGCTACAATATTTTGAGAAGAATCTACTTTACTGGATTTTCATCAAATGCACTCCACATGATTCCAGCCCCATCCCACTACTTATAGTTCTCCAAATTTACCAACTGCTTTCCAAACTGTTAATCCTACCTATAGGAGCCTCTGCCGGGAATGGCCTTCCTCGCTTTTTCACATGAGAAGTACTTAATGGATCCTTCAAAGCACAGTTTAATTTCATCTTCCCTCTTTCCCACTAAATGGCCAGCTCAATGAAGGCAAAGACACATCTTTCTTGTTCAAAGCTATATTCTCAGCATCTAGCATGATGCCCAGCATGAGGTAGGCGCTCAATAAATATTTAATGTATGGATAAATAATACCAAATCTCCCCTAATCGTCTCAGACTGCATTCAACCTCCCTTCTGTTCTCTTATCACAGGGGTGGGGAACCTTTTCATGTTGGAAGGCCGTATTAATTTAGCTGTAATCAAATAAGGCCACATTCAAGAAATTTCAATTAGATATAATTAGAAATGCACATTATTTTGTAAAACTCTAATTACTATGTACTTAATAATTTCAAAAAATGAAAACTATTTGTTATTTTTAAAGTTAATTAAACTTTTAATGACTTGTTAAGTCTGCTTTTTCTTAGAAAGCATTTGAATATTTGGTTGCAGCATGTAGGTCCACAGTTTCAGTTGATCCTCTAGATGGGTATCAGCCATTTGTGACCTCAAGGGCATCTTGATTTGGGTTAGGTAGGAGAATGTAGATTGGCAGCAATAAGTGGTTGAAAAACAAGAAAGCATTTTTTAGGCATGTTGCCGAAGGCATGGATATTCTACTGCATTTTTCCATATTTCAATTGGATCTTTTTTAGCATCAAACAATGACTTTAAAATGTCATCTATTGAGAGCTCAATCAATTCCATCTGTAGTTCTTTAGATGCCTTGGTGATATCAACTAGGTGAGGCTGAAATGCTAATTTGAGTGTCATGTCATGATTCTCAAAGTCAGTGAACCTTTCATTGTATTCTCCAATTAATAGGTCTATCACAGCTGCATATTCTTCAGATAATTCACATATATCATCCTGCTCATCAATGACCTTTGCTAACTGGAAAAACGTTCATCTAAAATTTCCTTTGGAAGAAGAAGTGTTTTGGATAAAGACAGCTTTTTCTGAAATGCTTCGATTTTTTGCCACATATCATATATAGACTTAGTTTCACCTTACAAAGAAATATTAAAGTCATTTTATTAGCCATGATATCACACAGAAATGCTGCATTCCTATAGAAATCTTCTTTCCATAATTCAAATTCCTGATTCTTTTCTTCATAAAATTTAACTATCTGTTCTCACGGAGATAAAATTTTGGCTAACACCTGTCCCTGCGATAGCCAATGCACTTTAGAGTGATAAGGCAAATCCACATTGAATGCCTCATCATTCAACTTTAGCATGTTACAAAACTGACAATGTTGTGTTGCATTTGCACGAATCTCATTAGCAATACTTACAACTTTTTGCCAAGTGTCACTTAAAATAGTAGCTTTAGTACAGAGATTTTGTTGATTCAGGATACAATGAAAAGGTCGGGCGCAGTGGCTCACACCTATAATCCTAGCACTCTGGGAGGCCATGGTGGGAGAATTGTTTGAGCTCAGGAGTTCAAGACCAGCCTGAGCAAGAGTGAGACCCTGTCATTACTAAAAATAGAAAGAAATTAGCTGGTCAACTAAAAATATATAGAGAAAAATTAGCCAGGCATGGTGGCACATGCCTGTAGTCCCAGCTACTTAGGAGTCTGAGACAGGAGGATGGCTTGATCCCAGGAGTTTGAGGTTGCTGTGAGCTAGGCTGATGCCACAGCACTCTAGCCAGGGGAAGAGAGCAAGACTCTGTCTCAAAAAAAAAAAAAAAGATACTATGAAAAGAAATGAAAGCATATGGATATCAGTTAATATGTTTTTTTATCTGTACAATAAACCCTTCATGTTTTCCTGTCATGGAAGGCACACCCTCTATACATACACTCACTGAATTTATCAAATTCAGTCCAACTTCATGACATTTATCCTGAAAGTTGTCTAAGATATCTATTCCCCATGTTCTGTTCTCAAGAGTGCCCAAAGTGAGTAACTCTTTGTAGCAAAGAAAATCTGTTATGACCCAAATGAAGCATTAAAACCTATGCAGAGTCAGCCGTATCAGTTGATTCATCTAAAGCAATTGAATAATATATATTTTTCTTTTGAAGTATTGCATGAAGGTGTTCTGTTAAGTTGAAGGATAATTCATGCTGCCAGTCAGTTATGGTTCTCCTTGAAAGAGGCAGTTGTTTGTACTTTGAAGCATTATTGGGGTCTAAGCATCCTACAACTTCAACAATGCATTCTTTCATAATTTCTACATTGATGAATGGCTTCCCTTTTTTCCCTGAATATATAACCTACTTTATAAGTTGCTTCAGTGGCATTATTTCCAGGTCTTATTGCTGCTTGAAAGAATTGTCTTTACTTTTGCTTTTCATCTTTTTATTACTGCAAGAAAACCTTTCATATCTCTCCCTCTAATTTAAAATATTTGTGGTCCTTATGAGTGTTATAATGCTGATGAGCATTGAATTTCTTTAATGTTGATATCGTAATATCACAAAGCAAGCAAATCATCTTTAGCAGAAACAAGATAATATTGCAATTCTCAATCCTCATTTAAAAATCTGTTTTCTTCCTTCAGCATTCTCTTGGTCTTCTTTGACATGATGGACTATTAAGTACATAGAATTAAAAAATACTATCAAGCTGTACAATTATTTACAAATTCCACTTCAAACAGAAACACAATGCACCATTGTCAAAAGCTGATAACAGACTGGCATACTCAACCCCCATAAACTCTTGCCAACCAATCTCATGTAGTAGTGGCACCAGTCAGGCTGGAGAAGTTAGAACTAAATCATGAGCGTAACAGCCATCAATTTAGTTCTTATGGTTTACTAATGTCCTACTTGTGCCAATCAAGGAGGATTATTTCATTGAAACTTATTTTATTCTTTGGTATTTTAAATACATTCATTTTAAAAACAAAATAAAAATATAAAAGGCAAACAAAAATGTATTAATAAAAATAAAAGAATCTGTTCGTAACATTTGGATTCAGTCAAAAGACCACTCCTAAGGACCAAGAAGGCCACAGGTTCCTCACCTCTGCCTTATCATAATTAATGCTTACTTCAGTTGAAGAATTTACAAAATTGTATGACGATTATCTGTCACAGTGCCAGACAATTAGCAAATGACCAATAAATATTGGAGGAGTGAAATGTTTATAACAGAAACAGATTGGGATTCACAGATCTGAGAGCTGATATTAGAGTAAGGAATAAATAGTCCAGTTTGCTTAGGTTTGACATCACAGAACCATGCTGTCTTTTCAAGCACTGTCTGAACTTAAAGATGGGCAGACATTGCCTGGATCTGGCTGGGCACACCTCTCCCACTTTTTTCACTAATTTTGGTCTCTCTTTCTGATAACATAAATTGCCTTCATAGGTTTCCATGTATTTTTTCTGTTTTCTTTTCCTCCTCATTTTCAAGAGCATCTTAAATCATTCTCCTGCCTTAAAAATACTGGACTCCATTTCTCAATTTAATATTACTCACTAGCTTCTTAAGCATACTTTGTAATTTCCTAGCAAATCATTATTGCAATATTAGCACCCATTTCTGAGATGACAAACCTTCCTACAACGTTGTACCATAAGATTCTCAAACTGGCAGTAAGCCACTAATAGTCAATCATTTGCAATAGTTCTGAACCAGTGATCCAGGTATAGCCCAATAACCCTTAATCTTTTCTCTTTTTTAATGACACAATCATTTGTTAATGAATAAATTTTTTCTTCCTTTGTCCAACATCTCTTAAAGATAATTATCCAAAATTTAAAAAAACTTTAAGAAACAACAGCATAGTTGAAATTCAGAGGTATAAAAATGTACCTTTCATTGGTCATTCTTGTTCCCTAATCTTCCTTTAAAAATCCCCATCAGTTTTCTAATTCCTGAAATTCCACCAACAGATATTCTATCGTTCTATCCATTAGCTTTATGTCTTTTAAAAGATAAATATCTGGAGGATAAAGTAACAAAGGATTTTCAGTCACATCAAATTCACCCTTTGGGAAGCAAATTTTGGTCCTACAAAGAGAGAGAAGCAGCAGGGGACCTGAAGTTTGAGAGTTTTGGAAAGCTGAGGGAAATGAATGACAGGGAGGAGGTGGCTCAGAAAACAAACTGGACCTGCTTGGAGAAAAACAGGTAAACGGACTAAACCTCATGCAGACAATTCAGTGAATTCCTATCAGTCAGTAAGAAAGAAAAGAAAATCCAATCAAATTGAGCAAAAATACTGAGTGACCACTTCACAAAAGAAGATGTACAAACCACCAATCAGTATGGCCAGTCAGATTTTCAATATCTTATGAACTATTGATAAACACATGACAACGTGAATGGTCTCTCAGACAGCATGTTGAGGAAGGAAGCCAGACATAAAAGAGTAAAACTACATGATTCCATTCTTAAGTAGTTCAGGAACTTGAAAAATTAATCTGAAATCAGAAACAGTGGCTATGTTTGTGGGGTGAGGTGATTTGACTGGAAGTGTACACAAGAAGCCTTCTGGGTACTGGAAAATTTCCGTACAGCGATGTGATCATGGCTTCATGGTTATATGCTTGAGGTCATCAAGCTGTATCACATTTAACAATTGTGTATTTTCCTGTAGATATATTATATATCCCAAATTTTATTTTATTTTTAAAATAAGGAGTCTTTGATTGAAATGTGAGTGACATGATGTGCAGGTCCTTGAATCATACATTTTGAGTAACAGAAGCCAGGCTTTGGATTCTTTTTTCTCAAAAGGAGCTGGTGATGTGATTATTGAGATATTTCCAGGGTCAGGTGAAAGCTACAATAATGCCTTTGCTTCCTTTGGTCCTTGACTCGGCCAAGTCTCAACTTCTGATTTCCCCATAGAGTTCTTTAGTCTTCTCTCTCCTTATCCATTCAAGGTCTTAGAAACAAGATTTAGGGTCCCACATGGTAACACCCAATTGTAAAAATGTTGTTCTTGGATTTTTTGTTTAACATTTTTCTTCTGCTGAGTCTGAACTTTTTGAAATAAATTCTCACCTAGTACTCCTTAGGGTAGCTAAATAAGAACATCAATCAACCAACTTGCTGGATTAAATGCTTTCTCAATTTCTCCGATAATTGCCATGGCATTTAGATCCTCATCCATCCCTGAGACAAAAAAAGATGGAACAGCTATTGCCTTTACTGAGTTGCCTCTTCCATTTGACTGTGACTTCCTTGAAGACAAGAAATTATCTCATTCATCTTTGTATTCCTGGCATCGAGCCTAGTGCCTGGTACATAGTAGATGCTCATTAATTTTTCTTGAATTAAAATAAATGAGTAAGGACTTCATGAAACCTTTTGCCAGAGGCAATTTTAACTTGCATTCAACATCCAAGGAGAGTGGGCGTGCTGCCTTGGCAATAGCTCTGACATTGAATAATCTGGATGTTCCAAATTTCTTGTTGCTCATTTATTTTCAGGAGAAAAAAAAAAAAAGAGAAGCAGGGGAGGATCGTGTTTGCAGACCAGGCAGACACATCTCAAACTCATCACCCTGTGAGGTGGATCAGATGAGGCAGCAGTAAGACCAAGGCCACCTGCCCTGCTGCTGTCTTCTGACTGCTGATGTTGCCTTAATCACTGAGCCGATGCAATTTCCTGCCGCTAACCCTCGCTATGGTCCACTGGGAGGTCTCATTTGTCACTGTCATTACCTTTCAGATCAGCAAAATATCCATCTTTAGGTGGGCCCTCCTTCAGTGCCTTTTTCAGGTATATAAGAAGCACATGATCAGTGTGGCAATTGAAGATAGTGACCCTGGGTGCCTAATTATGAAGGTGAACTTTGGTATATTAACTCTATTAATAGTGATTTTGAGGAACAAGTAAAGCTTAAGCTCAATTCAAAGCAGTAACACTTTATTTTTATGTATCCTTTATAAACCACATGATTTTATGTCTATATAATTCAGATGTTCTATGGGAAGGCCTTGAATACATGCATATCTCCAATTCAACCAACACAACCAACACTATCACCTCTGATCCTACACTGAGCCCAAGCCAACCCTGATTTTACCTCCCCCTCCCACTCATAAGCCCATCAGTGAAAACCTCATTCATACCTGACTGTGAAAAAGAGTCTGACCCATATACAAAATGCATCCTCTCTCACATTTGACTTGAATACAGCTAGCTTTCTCATTTATTTAACAAACACCTATCTAGCACTTACTATGTGCCAGGCACAGTTTCTAAGAGTTTTGGAAGTATAAACTCATTTATTGAAGTAAAATCTCATTTTACTTCATTTTATAAATGAAGAAACTAAAGCATAGATAGGTTCAGTGTCTTGCCCAAGGTCATATCACCAGTAAATGAAATTCTAATCCAGTACATCTGGTTCCTGAGTCTGTACTCTTAACCACTACACTCAGACAACAGGGGTTCTTTGGACCTAAATGTCAGGCCATCTTCCAGTAGGATTCCAACAACATCGATTAGTTCATTTATTTATTTTTTCAGCTCTGGCCCAGAACAGAGGAGGGGGGAAGATCAACATGTGGTCCGTAAGATTGTACCCTCTACCACTTTCTGTCATATTGTGCATCTTATTGTCACTGCTGGATCTCTAGAAGCAGATGTAGAGATAGAGTTTGTAATGGAAAATGTTCATTAGGAATCAACCCCTGTGAAGGGAAGGAAGCAGAGTCAGAAGTAGGCAGGGAAGAAGCTGAACTGCAATAAGAACTGGCAAAGCCTTGGTCAACCATCAGAGAACTTTGGAGCAAATACAGCCTATCAAAGTGACCTTGAAGGGCTGAAATGGCCAGACCTTATATACCCAGCTTGCTCAGTTACAAGATTTGGACTGCCCTAAGAAGGGCATAACCTCAAAAGAGGCAGCTCTGTAGCTGAGGCACATCCTGAAGGAGCTGATGCCACAGTGGGGCAACTCATCTTTACTCGAAAGGGATCTGGGCAGTCATCTCCATGCCTACCAAACTCAGAGTAAGAATGCAAGTCTTCACACTAGCCCCAAAGCCCTACGCAATCTAACCCCATTCTCTCTTGGCCCTCTCACCCCTTGCTGTTGTTGGACCGGAATCTGCAGCACCTCCGAACAGAGAGACAGGAGACTCCGAGGCTGTAATTACCAGAAGGAGTTTATTGGCTAGCTCGAGCTAGGGTCCAAGCCACAGAGCACCAATGCAGTGGCCTCTCATTCGGGCAGGGACCCCCTGTAGGGGGGTAAGCTTTTTATACTTGACGCGCACAAGCTGTCCACGTGCTGATCATGCATCTATCCTTTACAGTGATTGGTTCTATACACTGATCATGCATCTGCCCTTTACAGTGATTGGTTAGCCCCCCTATCCACCATTTTTCCTCAGCATTTTATTTCACCCTGCCCCTGATTGGTTCTAACATGTTCCAGGTCCTAGCCGATAGGCTCTGGACTCAGTGCTTTTCTTCTGCATCTTATTTCAACCCATAATGCCCTGCGGTCAGCAACTGATAGACTCCGGACTCAGGGTTTTTTCCTTGCATCTTATTTCAACCCATAATGCCCTGCAGTTGGCAAGCAAGCAACGAACAGAAGCTAGAAGACAGCCGTTAGCCTAATAGCCCAATATCTCACACTGTGTCCTTGCTCACACTGCCACAGACACACTGGCCTCCTTGCCAGGCAAGCTCCTACCTTGTTCTGCTACCCCTCTGTTTTCTCAGCTATCTGCTTGGCTTGCTCTTCTGCTTTCTTCACATCTTGGCTCAAATATCACATTCTCAGTGGGGTTTTTCTGACCCTCATTTTAAACTCTCTCACCTCCCTTTACTGTCAATTCCCCCACCCCCAGATTTTCTCCTTTGCATTTATCACTTTCTAACACGCTGCACAATTAATAAATTACACATGTTTTATTCTCTCCCTTCATAAGTCCTCTGAACACAGAGGGGATTTTCCCCTCCTTTGCTCACTGATTTACCTTCAGTACCAAGAGAAGAGCCCGGCGCACAGTAACTCCAAACAGATGAGTGAATATGCAGAGCAGAGAGTGAGGCTTCTGCCTCCTCAGCTCCTTCCACAGCTCAGGACAAGAGAGGCACCTTCCAATCCATTTCCTATCTCAGAAGAAAGGACTGTGAACACACAAATCTCTCATGCCATCTCTGTTAGACTCGACGTAATTCCTATAATTCAAATAACAATAATTATGCTTTCATTTTAGTTCCCGGAACAATCAAGTACTCCTAAATTTTTCCACAAAATTCACAGGGATCATACACTAGGCTAATCAGAGAAGCCACCTACTGTCTCCCTTATAGGCAAAGCCCATCGGTTTCATTTGCTGTTTTACATGAGGCCCACCCTTGCATCCCTGCTGAGCTATCAGTGAATTCTTGTCCCTTTTCTCATTCCTCTTCCCACTTGGGGTGCTAGCTATGAGAAACTGGGCTGCTACCATTCCTCTTCCAATTATACCAGTCTTTTACCTGCCAAGCTTTTGAGTCAACTCTGCCCTACTTTGTTGGTTGAGAGAGTGAGCTCTAGATTCAGACTACTGCATTCCTGGCTTCCCGCCTCCCAGATGCATGTCCTTGGCACATTGCTGAACCGTTCCACGCTTCAGTCTCCTCGTGTGGTACAGATCACTTATGACATCTCAGACACACACAGCCCTGTGCCTGACACATTGTTAGGATGCAGGAAATAACAATTATCATTGCTTAGTAATCCCCAATGCCTCTCTCTCCTGCCTGCCCCACCCACCTCTATCACTGAGAGCTGTATTGCTCTCAATTTTTCCTTCTCCCTGAATCCTTCTTCCAAGCATTACAGCTTTCTTAAATGCTAGCCTTCTTGCCCCATTTATAATCTTTTTGCAAGTGGGTTTATAGGTATAGAATGTATTATATTCCAGGACTCAGGGTAACCCATTTTATGTTGGGGGGAGATAAAAATGGACTGGGCCTCCACTTACAAGCATCATATTCAGACAACAGGAGACATGTTCCCCTTCCATAGTTGTAAGTTTCTCACTGCAACCCCATAGAACTGCCCAATAGTCCTATGTCCCACAAGAAAAAAAAATGTGTAGCTCTCTGAAATACAATGAAATATATAACACAGTATTTCATTAAATCAGTCTCTTACTTTTGAAATCTAAGACACCATTTTATTTACTTTGCAAAAGACTAGGGTTTGGTGGGGGGACTTGTTTGTTTTCTTAACAAAGATGGAAACCAAAAGCAAAGATAATCTGTGAGCACCACCTTGTGGAGCGATCTACAACTGTCACATCCATCTGGACCCTATTAATCTGCATTCATTGAACACATATGTAATATGTTGGCCCTGGGGAAAGAGCAATAAACAGGCAAAACTCCCTGGCCAGATGGAACTTACTTTCTAGGGAGAAGGCAGAAAATAAATAAGATCACTATGTGAAATACATAACATATTAGATGGTGATGAATGCTATGGAGAAAAATAAAGCAGGGACAATAGTCAGGGCAGGGGTACTGAAGTTTAAAATCAAATGAGCCAAGAAGTCCTAATTGAAAGATGATACGTGAAAAGTTTGAGAGAGAGGAAGGGGCCAGCCACGCATTTACCTGGGGTCAGAGCCATCTAGATAGAACAGCATGTGCAAAATACTGAGTGGAAAGATGCTGGTGAATTTGAGGACTGACGGCAATGTCCAGAACGAGGGTGGAGGAGACAGCCGAAGATCAAGACAGACGAAACAGAGGAGATCAAGACAGAGGAGCCAGATCACACACGGCCTCTCTGGCTATAGTAAGGCTTTGGTAGCATCTACTTTGAATGAGATGGGTGCTTCAAGAGGCTTTGAGCAGAGGGTAAGCTGAGCCAACTTCCTTTTTAACAGGATTGCTTTGATTGAAGGAATCAAAAGCAAAAATAAGCCAGACACGGTGGCATCAACCTATAGTCTCAATTACTCAGGAGACTGAGGCAGAAGGATCACTCAAGGCCAGGAATTTGAGACTGCAGTGTGCTATGATCCCATCTGTGACAAGACCTTGTGTCTACTTAAAAAAAAAGAGCAGAAATAGACTGCACTACCTTTAGAGCCAAGCCAGAGGGGCCTCTGCCTTGGACCCATGCTTTAGAAAAAGAAGCACACAATATATAAACTTGTCATAGTACTCATACCACCTTTATTAGAAATCGGAGTTCAATTCCACTGCAGCACAGCCCCCTGCTGGTGCAGCACTACCTCCTTTCAGGAGCCCAGGGAAACTCTTCTCCATGCCTCTTGCCCTGTGTGCATCAAACAAAAGGGAAGCTGCCTCCAAATGCCATCAGGGTTAATGGGTTGCACTGCTGCAAACTTGGGTATGACCACGCTTTGGAAGGTGGGAGGAGTTGAGCAATGGGTGTGCTTAATTAATATGGAACCCTCATTATATTTAATTGTATTTGAACATGATATAGAACATTACTGGTTCATTTCCAAATCTTATTACCAATTTAGCTGAGCAAATTTTCTTACTCCAAATAGAAATTAATTTTTAAAAATTACTAGGAAATACAATGACTCAACGAAGTTGGTCTAATTTGATAAAACTGTTGATAGAACATGAATTGTGTGGAAGGCTTGATTACAAAACATCATATTTTTCTGAAATTTAGTTTTAAAAACAATATCTATGGGATAAATATATAGTAATTCATGAATTAATGTCTTTATCTTCTTACTCATTCAAACATTGCCTGCCCATTAATAGGATATCCAAACATACACAATAGTAATTCAGTCATCTTTGATATTTTGTTTACAATCAGTCATATAAAAATCCATAGCTTTATTTTTATTTTGTCAACAAAGAGGCATATCTTTCAAAGTAGGAGGACAGAACATATTTTAAATAACTGCCAGCTTGATATACAAGTTTTAAGTATCTCCACAAGGAGTATGTGAGGCCCCATTTGTATTTTGGCCCTGGACCTCTTGCACAGTTAGGAGACTCCAGTTAGGGGATTATTACAATAATCCAAGTGGATAAATGGCAGTAGCTTGACCAGGGTTGTGGCAGTAGAGATGTGAGAAGTCATCAACATTATGAAGGAACTGCCAAAAGGATCACTGACAGACTGGATTTAAGTGTGAAAGAGAAAAATCAAATCACATGAGGTTTTTTTTAATTTTTTTATTTCAGTATATCACAGGGTAGAAATGTTTAGGTTACATATATTGCCTTTGCACCACCTGAATCAGAGCTTCAGGCATGTCCATCCCCCAGACGGTGCACACAGCACCCATTAGGTGTGAATATACCCATCCTCTTCTCCCCCCTCCCATCTACCTGATACCTGGTGAACGTTATTACTATATGTGCACTTAAGTGTTGATCAGTTAATACCAATTTGAAGGTGAGCACATGCGGTGCTTGTTTTTCTTTTTTCTTTTTTATAATTCAATGGTTTTATTATTATTTAGTACACTCACTTATCCCCCTTTGGTGCTGAGCACATGGGAAGGGGGAGGAGGAGGTGAGTATAGTCACACCTAATGGGTGCAGTATGCACCGTCTGGGGGATGGACACGCCTGAAGCTCTGACTCTGGTGGGGCAAGGGCAATATATGTAACCTAAACATTTGTACCCCCATAATATGCTGAAATTAGAAAAAGAAGAATGAAGTGGGACCCTTACCTTACATTAAATTAAAAATAGATAAATTGGACTCCATCAAAATGAAAAACTTTTGTGCATCAGAAGATATAATCAATAAAGGTGCTTGTTTTTCCATTCTTGTGATACTTAGTAGAATGGGCTCCTCCTCTATCCAGGATAATACAAGAGGTGCTAGATCACCATTGTTTTTTCACACGAGGTTTTTGACTTGAGCAACAGGACAGAAGTTGTCATTACATGAATTAAGGAAGGACGTGGGAGGAGCAGCTTGAGGGGAATTCCAGAAGTTTGATTTTTTTCCTGTTAAGCTTAGGATGTTCATTTAACTCCCAGCAGTTTAATACTCAAGGCTGGCGTTCAGATATGTATATTTGGTAGTCATTAGGGTGGGAGCAGGGTTGAGGTTATATTCAAATCCTTGGGATGGGAGAGACCTGCTCTTGATGTTTCTGTTTTTAACAAGATGGGAGACATGATGCAGTTGAAGGAGGGGAAGACTCTGTTGTGTCACTTCTCCACCCTCAAAGCAGAAAGTGGCATGAAGAACCCAGAACCTCCCAAAACCACTCCCAGAGAATAGCAACTTCTTTGGTTTGGATGCCCTGGAAAAAGCTAATAATCAACCACCAATCCTGGATTTTAACCCTGAGCTCATAACCCCAGACTTCCCATAAAATGATTACCAGAAACACAAGTGTAAGACACTGTCAGATATCATAAATCCTACATGTGGACTGTTGCACCCTCTGCCTGGCTGCCTTTTACATCAAATCCTTTGATGTGGATTTTTCCTTCTACCTTCTTAGGTTAGTTGGCTCTCAGCCCTCCAAATCACTCCAACCTAATAATGGAGATGACATAAAAAAAAACAAACATAAGAACATGCAAACAAGAGACAAAACTCAAAAAAAAAAAAGAAAAGAAAAAAAGTTCCTGAATCTCTTCACTCTTTAATTCTCAAATTGGAAAAGAAAGAAAATTCTAAGTGTATCATTTTGATAATCACTTGCAAATTATCTTACTCTCCCTCTGATAAATACAAGCACAGCCACAACTAAAGCAATATTACAATCTAAAAGGAGAACTGCGGAAGAAAGGGAGAAATGTCAGGAGTGAACTTCGCTCCAGGCTGCTGGGTAATCCTTGGAGGAGAAACTAATGTAACACTTCCAAAATTGATAGCCTACAGAACGTGGTTCCATGGGATGTTACTTGATGAGTTCCATCCCCGAAAATAAACTTGAGATCATTGAATAAAACAAAATTAAACAAATTTATTTTCTGTAGGAATGTCAGAGACTACACCAATGTGCTTTATAAATCTTCAAGAGGGAGATACAGAATATAGCACTTCCAATATTTGATGCGGAACACACTCTTTTTCCAGTGGTTCATAATAACAACTTCCAGAAATAGGATTCCTCTGAACACTGTTCTAATATTTTATATATATATGAATGAGAATCTCAAAAGTGAATGATGTTTGCCAAAGTTGGCTGAGCAAGACCATAAAGTTCTCATCACCTACTCCCTGGCTTGATGCACCAAGATTTGAAAATCTGCATAAATATACTTTCATAGAACCAAATTCAATTTGGATTCAATAAATTTACTGTTTAAAAAATGAAACCACTGAATTATTAAATATTCTCAGTTATTAAACATTCACATTGCAAATGAATTCCCAAGCCCCTACCCGCTCCAGTAATGTTATCACTGAATAACTAGAATTAATTATTATAGCGATGATGATAATGATGCCAAAGAATTAATCCTAATTAAATGTTCTACCATGAAGAAAAGGCCAAATTTGGATCGATGACGATTTAATTTTATTCTTGAATCTTTTGAGGACATGCAGTTCTTCTAAGCACAATAATTTGATGAACTATAGTATCTTTACTACAATTGAGCAATATCTTTATCAACTTTTTTTTTACATTTTACTCAACACACAAGTCCATATAATACAGGTTTTATGAGCAAATCCTTACACATAGATAGATTTTAAAGATACTTTAGCCAGTTTTTATCACTCTTTCTGTGTAGTCTCCTTGAATTAAACTAACATGAGAATACTTCCATTTTGTTGGAAAGTAACCCTCCCAAGAGAATCAGAAACTTTAACAAAGACCTGCCATCATACTATGTCAGCTGTTAGCCTCACATTCACACAGAAGGAAGTGACATACACTTATATGAGATACAGAAGATATCTAATAAGAATACATTTATTAATTACAAATCTCATTCATATTTTTGTATACAAATATTAATTATTTAAATGGCTTGAGTAATGCCATTATAATGCTAAATGAGAAAAAAGCTAACTACAAAGTCAATAGAAATATGCTTTCAAATACATAAAAAATATTTTTAAAGGATATGTCTTAGCATAGGAATAGTGTTTGACTCTGGGTAACATAATCTTTAAAAATTTTTTCCATATTACTTTTATAATCATGAAAAAATGGAAGTTATTTTTTAATAGCATTACTCTATGTTAACTGACTTATTCCACTAGACTCAAACTACAATGTTCAAGACACAAATTTATGGCGAAATTCCAGGAGTTTCCTCTGGGTACAAAAGGAACCCAGTAAAAATGCTGTCATCCTCAGAGCTGGCATACACCCCATTCCAATCTTTTGACACTTCGAGCCAGACTTGGTCTCCTGCACTTAATTTCAAGATGATGAGGAGAGAGGCCTGGTCCACTTCCTGACCGTAGAGAGTTTCTCTGGACTTGAACTGCTTCTTATTCCGGGCCACCAGGCTGATGCGAGCAGGTCGGCCCCTCACGGTAACATGGTAGGAAAAAACATACGTTCCAGGAATGGTGCAGTTAAACTTCCCAGTGACAGGACTGTAGTTCCCTTGGTCATTATAGAGAACCTTGTCAAATTTGATAGGGGTGTTAGGAGGCGGGAAAGGCTTTGACAAAGCAGCGCTGAAAGCCGACTGCAGGACACCGGCCACCTCACCCTTGGAGCCTTTGAAGCCCCGAGCGCCCTTCTTCCCGATGGGGCCTCGGACCCCTTTGCTCCCAAGCTCACCCTTTGGCCCAGTAGGTCCCATGCGACCAGGAGGCCCCAACTCTCCCTTTTCTCCTTTAGCTCCTGGATCACCTTTGGCCCCAGGCAGACCATCAGGGCCGCTTTTGCCTTCCGTTCCTATGTCTCCCTTGCTACCTTTTTCTCCTTTCGCTCCCCACTCACCTTTTTGTCCTTTTCCTCCCCTCTCCCCAGACTCTCCACAGTAGCCCTTCTCCCCCACCTCCCCCTTCTCTCCCTTGGCCCCAGGCCCCCCGTTCAAGCCCGGTGGGCCCACTGCCCCTCGGTCTCCTTTGTCCCCTTTGGTGCCATTCTCACATGTGTCCCCCTGCGAGCCTTTTTGTCCTTTCACTCCTGCCAGGCCAATGTTTCCTTTATCCCCCTTAGGGCCAAGTCCACCTGCAATGGAAAATTAAAACAATGTTTAAGGATCACACAGGCTATAAACAGTATGCTATTACCACAGAGCTCAAAAACCAGACATAAAACCTGCTAACTGGGACCTGGAAACATAGCTCTTGCCTTGGCAATGGCTGTGCCTAGGAGGCTCTTAAAATGAGCACTTTATATCATGCCATATTCTTAGAAGAGGGAAAATTAATGCTTCCCAGAAATAGTAGTTTATATTCAGACCTCATATATCTACTTTTCCTTTTTTACTTTTAAAATAATAAAGAATATTAGAACTATAGCTGCCCATTGTATTCCATTACCCTTTTCATTTTGTCCCAAACAAAGTATTCTAAATCTCCAGATTGTCCTTCTAAACCCAAAATCTTACAGGCAAAGAAACCAAAACCCAGAAAATTTTAGGGATTTTTATTTTCCATTTTACGGCTAGAGAGAGGAGCAGAGCTCAGATACTTTTACCTAGTCTCCAAATTCCTAGACCAGTGCTAACACTTCATCCAGTCAAGTACACTGACTTATTAGAAGAATAACAGTAATTCGTACCTTTCTGATAACTTTAAATACAAACAGGAAGAGAACGAAGGGCTACACTTCACATATGCCTGTACACAATAAATATACTTTATACTCTACCTTGTTCTCCAGGTTTTCCTGGATATCCTGGAACTCCACTTGTTCCTTGGTCTCCACGTTCTCCTTTAAGTCCTAAAATGATACCAAAATTAACTTTTTACCAACTATATTACTTATGATATACCTAACATTCCTTTCACAACCATGTCACATCCCAGTGTTTTCCTTAACCAGAATGGTTTATAGGTAAAATAGTGTGGAAAAAGAATTTATTAGGGTCATGAGGAATACAGTATTTAATCCTAATTGTGGGTAAACCTTTTAAAGGAGATCTGGCGATAGTGCCAATCTCATCAAACAGAATTCATCTTTGTCCTCAGCGTCCCTATGGCACTTCAAACCTCTCATAAAATTCGTGACATCCTGCTTGTATTATATGTGTTTAGGTTTTTCCTGCTATGAATTTTGAATGACAGTTGAAATGTCTTCTTTATTAATATATGCCCACATTGCCTGAGAAATAATACCATACAAGTTTAAACACAGGACACATTCTGCAATTGACTAAAACTAGTCATAATAAAAACCCATCCAGAAAAAAAAAATTGTCTTTGACATAGACCATTAAGGAAAAGCCAATTTTCATTTTGTGTTTGGATATTTTTATACACTTTTTGGAAAAATTATATAACTGTGAGAATTCATGTTTGAAAAAATCCAAAGAGCTGGGTTTTCAGATATTTACCATATTACCATAAAATATATTTTTATGTTGGACCTATTAAAAGCTCATTCTATTACAGTGAAGTCACACCAGATTGTTTTCAACTGTAAATGATTATAGCAATAAAAATAATATTAATAATATCTCATTCTTATTGAGCATTTTCTTTGTACCAAGTATTGTTCCAAGCTCTTACCATTCTTTTTTTACTTAATCAGTCTTTTATTTAATATAATTTTTATTTTATATTAAGACAGCCTCTTATATAACACAGAGGCTCATATAACAGAGTACATTTCATCAATTGTAACAATTTTTAATTTATAGAAGTTTATAGCACCTCCCCTTCAAGAAAAGTAGAGTAAATCTTTTTCACCATTTTATCACAGAAGACACTGAGGTATGAAAAAAATTAAAAATTTGTACAAGGTCAAACATGACCTCATACAACATTGGTTGGCATCAATTTTCTAAGTATATTAACTATGTTATAACAAACATTTTTTGTTTCATTTTTTTCAGGGAAAAAGAAACCCTAAGCCAAATGAAAAGTAATAAGAATAGCCTCCCCCTAGTTTCACAAGACCAACTAAAGAAATCCCACCATAGATCATGCAGTGGAGTTTTTTAAGTTGCTAGTTCCTCCATTACCACTCCACGTAAAATAAAAAATTTGGAAATTAACCCATAGGACATCAGGAAAATATCTGGATGCAATCTGAGAGAACCTAACCCTAAATGGAAGTGAAGAACTGATGCTATCCCAGTCCTTGCCAGTACTCAAATATTAACCTTCACCATCCAGTTATTCTGCTTCTCAAGTTCATTTAAGGAGTTTAGTTGCTTACACTAAATTTATTCAGTCAAGTAATGATTAACAAAAATGCAGTGATTCTACTTATTTTCTTTAACTTTTCAGTCTTAACCAAGAGTCCAAGCTAAGTCTGAAAGTAGAAGGAAAGTAGAGTTGCCACTTTATAGAGACTGGCTGAATGAATTTTTACTTTTGATCCTTCATCAAAGAATATTCTTAAGAACCTTATTTTATGATAGTTCCCTTATATTTCTTTTACTTCTAGAAGTCTAGCTTCCGAAATGTATGAATCACTGGGGAAGTTCATCACTCATCTTTATTTCACAGGGTTTTCTGCCAACATAATTCAGGCACAAAAGGATTAAATGTTTCCAAGAATGAAAACCACATAACTGACAAGTGTGAAGTAGCTCTCTCTTCCCTTAGCATCTTTTTTGAGTAATTACTTCACTGAATGTTCTACCAGAAATGAGTTAGGCAGTTCCTGAGCCATGTGGAGGGTGATGTATAGATGATATTAGGTCTTTTGACATGTGACACTGAGGCTAAAACATTTAACTTGATGGATAGATGGTATTTCTACAGGCTGCTGGTATTCACCGAGGAATTTCTAAATGTCCCAGTGAATCTGTAACCTTCCTTCAATACCTTTAAGCACTTACAGAACCAGGGATTTCCTGGGGCAGAAAGCATTCTTTACTGATGCACCTATGGAATTACAGAATTTCTGAGCTAGAAAAGGCCTATGAAAGCACTCATAAATACAAATCTTCTATCATAGTAAACAGGATATAAATAAATATCTAGTCCATTTCCCTCAGTTTCCAGGTGAAGTAAAGTGACTGGTCCAAGATCACTTCTTACTCTTCATTACTTCAGTTTTAATTAAGTCCTCTTCCCACCATTGATAAATCAAATATTTTGAATTCTCCTTAGCAGGCAGGCTATCCACCTTCAAGAATCTAGTATTTACTTAGCAAATTGCTCCCTGAAAAACGTTGCAAAACATCCCTTGAATTTTGACATGAAATGAAATGAATTACCTACCTTTCTCTCCTTTGAGGCCTTTTGGGCCTTGCGGCCCAACAATTCCTGGTGACCCTGGGATCCCAGCCTCTCCTTTAGGACCTGGAAATAGGATTTTAAACCAGGCAGGGTAGAAAATTTTTCTTTTGAAATTCATTAGTTAAGGGGGGGGAGGGGAAGCAGCATTTTATTGACACCAATAACTGTCAATGTCCTAATGATAAAATCCGGCTGAGAATAAACTATCACAGAGTTCTAAGGGCAATATTTTTGTCTGATTTGCAATTTTGTACTACCTGAATAGATAAATTGAGCCCATTAGTACTTGTCACTGTATTCATGGCAGTGATCAAATGATTCCGGGAAGCAGCACTATATCAAACAACAAGAACAAAATGATTATCTGACACTTGACCTCATGTGGACCACACTTTCAAATTGAAAAACACAAAACTTAGCACTTTTGGATTTTCCACTCATTCACTTATTTATCCATCGTTCATGAACTATTTCTGAGCCCTCCTACACACCAAACACCCTGCTAGGCGTTAGGAATGCAGCCATCAAAAGTCCAGCAGTTTCTACTCTCCTGAAGTGAGGAGTCTATGAAAGAAAAACATTGAACAAATAGCCATGCAATTAAATGGAAATTGCCACACTCTAGTTAATGCTATAAAGAAAAATAGGAAGGTCCTATTGTAGGTTATAGTAAAGGGACAGTTTGTGAGATCAGAGGAGACTTCCCTGAGAAAATGGCGTGAAGCTAAGACCCAAAGAATGGACTAAGATTTCCCAAAGCAAAAAAAAAAATTAAATATTTCAGGAAAAATGGGTAGAAAAGAACATAGTGTTTTTAAGAAACTGAAAGAAGAGCACTGTGGATAAAGGTAGTGATCAAGGATGAGAGGCAGGCTAGGGTCAGATCATGCAACACTCAGGCCTCATTGGGTGTCCTAGCCCATCCAGGCAGTCCAGGTCCCTTCCATGTACCTGGCCACACAGGGAACCTATGCCTGGGATAATTATCCTTCCTGCAACCCCATCCCTATCCAAGCCATAGGAATTGTTTCCCAACCACTGCAATAATCCTCAATTGGAATAAGTTATGGCCAGGTTCTTTGAAAGTTAACCGTATAAATAAGTACACACAATGAAATTATATTTCATCTTAATTAATTTTACCTTAATTATTATAATTAAGGCTGATGAAATGGAGAAAACTATATTCAACAGAACTTCTCTTTGAAATAATATTTTATTTGTTGGAAAGAAAAACTTTAATAAATGGCTTACAGTGGAGGTTAGGACTGACAGCAGGTTCAAATAACCAAATGTGGTGGTTAAGCACCTGCCTAGAAAAAAAAGGATTGCAGGGAGAGGAATAGAGAGAGAATAAGCAGAGGAGGTGGAAGTAAACAACATGACCAATTACGTTTCACCATGCAATGTGTCCCCTCCCTCATGACCCCCAAATGCTTGCTGTGGTTATACTATTGAGGGAAATTTCAAGGGCTATGCCCAGGTTAGCACAGGGAGCTCACAGCAACTGAAGGGTACAAGGGCTTGGAAGTCTGCCTCTTACATCTAGGTGAGATGTACATCTCAGCTTATTAGTATAAATACCATAAGGCTGAACATAATGGGAAGAGCTGGGGCTTGAAGGTGCACAAATCTACTCAGACTCCAGGTTCTGCACTTACAAGTAGTGCTACCTCTAGACTTATCAAAAATTCTATGAAATGCAATTAAGTCAGTTGAAATGTAATAATATTTTTAACATTTTTATAAAGATTAGAGATAATATAAAATGCCTAACCACTCCTGACACATTGTAGGTACCTATTATTATATCTGAACTAATGAGAGAAGTAGAAGATAAATTTTCAATGGAATTTTACCTTTGCTGTCTATTAGGTATATCTGAATACTTTAAAATATTTTCATGCAGAAACTCTATAAGTTAAACTCATGACTTTTCAAAGTAGATACTGCAAAATGTGATATATGCAATGTGTATGTGTATATGTGTTGATATGACCTAGGACTGAAAAATAATGAAGAAAAATTAAAATAGTTGGAATTGAGTAGGTTTAATTTCCTTTTTCAAGTTTGTTCAGTGTTGCTCTTATACTAGACTTCTAATTTTTAAAAGACAGAAATAAAGCAGTGTTCTTGAAAACACTAGTAAAACCAGAACAAATATCTCTCTCTGAATCTCAAAAACAGAATTCTTTCATATCAGGCTCAGAGTATACCACAAGATCAAACCAGATTCCTACTACAGCTAACTGGGAAAATAAAAATATTAATAGTTTATTGAGCATTTATTCTATTTCAGGAACCACATTGAGTACTTATATACATTAGTTCCTTCAGTTCTCTTGACAATTCCATGAAGTTAGTATCATTTTTATCTCATTTTTCTATCTTGGAAACTGAGAGAGAATGAAGCTTCCCTAAGGTAGGACCATGACAGACTCAACATTCTGAGCTCTTAAGCACTATGCTGTGTGACAGAACCAGTTAGACTAAGACATATGAGCCCCCCAGGCAGGCTAATAACTTGGCACATCTTGAAAATATCTATTACATGTATTTAGAGGAGAGGCTGAACTCTGAGAATAGCCCAGCTAAATCCACTACTGGGCAAAACAAAAACCCTCATGTAACAGATCTCACAGTATTAGCAAACAGTTTAGCAACCAGCTGTGTCTACTTGACCATGCCCTTGAGGTTTTCACCCCTAAGCTGCTTACCAGTCAGATGGAATACTAAGAGTTCTGGTAAATATAATTTTCTCAGTCTTGTTACATTTCCAGTACTGTTTTAGCAACCCTGAAATCTTGGTGCCCCAGGCCACTGGCCATCTCCTTTACCCCATAATCCAGCTCTGCATAAATACTGAGCACATTTCCCAAAAGATCCCTACACAAAGGGATGAAATGAGTGAAAAGTTTAGTGAAGGTGCATAGTTATTGATTTTATAACTTTAAATTCTTCAGGCAAGACACAACAATTATTTATTTATTTTTTTCAGGGAATAGTGAATTCAAAATTGATATTCTGATCTTAATTTTACCTTGAATTCTCTGCTATATGACATGTAAAAGCCAAATGCATCAGAATAAAACTGAGAGTATATTCATTTTGTATATATTAAAGACAGCTGAAATTTTGAAATATATAACCATGGTGTTCAATGGAGAAAATTGCTGGACAAGGACACAGGCAACAGTGTTGCCTCAGAATTTAAATGGGGAGCAAACTGAATCCTGAGCTTTATTCTCCACCTCACAGGCATTTCATCTCTAATCTTAAACACAAATAGCACTCAGAAAATCCATCAGTCAGCACACACTGTTACCAGGCAAGAGAAGTTTCATTTACCTTTTTTGAATCAGCCACTAATGAAAAGATGGTATTGGTTATCAACCTGTGCGACTTGAAGAACCACAGCACTGGTGCTGGGGTTGGTGGTCCATGACTTTGCTCTAACCAACACTGTTCAATAGAACTTCCTACAAAGATGGAAATGTTCCATATCTGCGCTGCTCAATACCGTAGCACTGGCTACATGCAGCTTGAATACTTCAAATGTGGCTAGTGTGACCAATGAACTGAATTTTTCATTTTATTTAATTTTAATTTTAATATTTATTAATAACCACATTGGGCAGGCTAGTGGCTACCACATTGGGCAACACAGCACTGATTTGCATTTGACACAGTGGTACACCTAAGCCTGCTACCATTTGCATGACAATGTAAAAACCTTTGAGGCAATGCCCCCTCCAGCCACCTCTCAACTCTAAGGATGTACAGGTGAGAAATATGGCTTCCTACATTTTCAAATACCTGGCTTTCCAGTTGCTCCAGGTTCTCCTTTCTGCCCTGGGACAGGTGAACAACAATTGAAAAAGAAATCAGCCGGGTCAAGAGTGAAGTTTTCAAAGGGAAAGAGAGTGGCAGTGCCAAAGGCAGAATCTAGGGCCAAGGGTTTGGTGGTTGGTGCTGCCATTTCAGCCACTTCTGTGAAGGGGGTTTCTTCTTCTTCTGGAGCAGGGCCACTGGACGGCTTTAGACCCTTTGGCACCTCTTTTTCCTCAGATTTCTTCGTAAATTTGGTATATGGTGTGGTCTTTGCTATTGTGTTCATACCAGCAATAGCCAAGATAATTAAAATGGCACAAAGCCAAGAAAACATCCACATATTTGAGGCTAGAAGGAAAATAATAAGAAAATATACACATATTACATGAGGTCCAAATAAAAAGATTAATTGATATAAATATATACTTAAATAAGAGAAAAACACATATGAATCATAAGAATGAACAGTAAACAAAATATAAAATGATATATTTTTGATACATTTTATATGTAAATATGTGCTTGAATCACAACACAATATTTTATTTACTTAAGGGTATTTATTATAAAAAACACTTTGCTTCAATTGTCCTTTCTGGTTGTTTCCTCAGTATTGAATGTTCTAAAATATGGTTCTCAATCACTCAAATTATCTTGCCAAATAACAAACATGATCTATAATAAGTGCAACATGACTTAATAGCTCATATACCCTGTGGAAAATAAATATGTATAATTTCCTGACTGATCTCACTCAGATTTATAGGAATCAGATACATTTGTATTAGAGGGAGATGAAAAATATTGAGCGGAATAGTTTATTCCAGCAAACTCAATTATTTCAAGAAAAAATACTGGCGAAATAGTCCTTAAATCTACTAGGCATAATGCTCCTGTTGTGAGAACAATTTTTTAAAATCTATTGTAATAAATGGAGAGAGACAAAAAACATCGTAAATTTAAATATATGCTATGTCCTTAGTTTCTTCACATGCCATTTAACTCTCCAACTCTTTGCTTTATAATTCAAGGAGGTTTTTTTGTATAAGCTCACATTTATCCTTATATTATTTTAATGGGACAAAGTGTGGTTATTCATAAAAGGCCTTTATCAATGTCCAAAGTGATATGATATAAAGTTCCAATGAGGTGAAATTTTGAGAGTTCACAATATTCCATTCCCCATTAACTCCCAGCAGTTCAGTGGCTGCTAACAGATAGCCTGGATTAGAAATGCACATTTTCTGATAGATGGAAGGAGTAATTAGGATAAACAGTGAGAGCATAAAGGGAGTGTAAATAAGGATAGTAAAAACACCTACTATTTTATGGAGACCCTACTCTGCATAGGTGCCTTACATTCATCAGTCCAATCAGATCTCAGAGTAGCTCTGCCAGGTAGGTGACACAGTATTATTCACCTTCACAGATGAGAAAACAGGCACAAGAAGCTACGCACCTTGCCCAGGGTCACACAATCAGTAAATTACAGATTTGAGACTTGAATCCAGGTCTGCTTAATTTCATAGCCTAAACTCTTTTCCACAAATCATGTGGCATTTATAAGGATGAGATTAAAGAACAATAAATCCAAATGTAGCTCATTGTAACAGAGCAATGGAGAAGATAGATATAAATCAGTGCAGATGAGAAGGGAGAAAGATGGTGTGCTTCATTTTGAAAATCATACAAAAATCCACAAATGTCTTCTTTCCAGTCATCTTTGCTACTGTATTCTTCCATTCCACCAATATGTACTGCATATCAATAATGTCACAAGCACTTATGTGGTGACACCAAACATAAGCCATGGCCTCTGTGCTCAGGGAGTTTACAGTCTAGTAAGGAAAAGACAAGAGACAACAAAGGAAAGAGAGAAAAGCGTGAAGGGCCCTGATAACTCCACATCTCCCCAAATACGGACTCGCCTCCACATACACACGCACCCTTCACCCCGCAAGAGTGAGCATATAAAACATGGTTACTATGCATCATTCAGCCAAATCCAACCTCAGCAAAAACTAAACAACAGAAATATTCTGTTTGGATATAAAATAACTGAACTTTCATTGGTTCATACAATTGCATTCAATAAAATATTCATTTGTTCAGCAAACGTTTATTTGAGCATCTAAGAAGTCTGTGTGGGGGTCCTAAAATATACAGACAAGTGAAAAACAGCCCCATCCCTAAGGATTTTTTCCGCAGTAAATATTCAAAAATAGCAAGGCCCACATCTTCAGGCTAAAGAGAAATCAGAGGTCTGGCAGAAGGCCCAAATGAAATATTGAAACATTGGTGGCTTTTAATTCCCTCACCACTTTACTATAAGAAGAATTAGGGTTTCCAGAATGCTGAGTGTTAATGCTCTAGGACATTTCTTATGTTCTCATAGACAAGTGAGGTCCTGTGGGAAAACAATGCTTCTCTTTCTTTACTAAAATATACCTGCACTAGTCTTACATATGAATAAGGCATTTTTGACCCTGCAAACATGTTGTGGTAGCATCTTGGTGAACCAGTCCTGAGGAGATAAGAAAGAGATAGCTGGTGGAACAGGGGAGGGGAAGGGAACCAACATTGAAAGCATGGCAGGCATTGTCCTGGGCACACATAATTGTTATTTCAATGATAATACCCCACAAAGGAACCATGCAGGATAAGATTTATTGTGCCTAAAGAATGGATTATTAAACTAAAGCACAGAGAGGTTAAACTGCCTGCACAAGATCACAATGTTAGTAAGTAGTGGGACTGGGATTAAAATGTAGGTTTGTTTGACTCCAAAATCAGCCATGCACTTCCCACTGTGCCATGCTGCCTGGGAATTCATGAGTGATCAGAGATACAGCAGAAAGGAATGAAGCTGGACCCATCAGGAAATTCAGCTCTGGATGTTTCAGTAGAAGAAGTGATTTCCCACAGACAGGAAATGGAAGCTTAATGGGAGAGATGAGGAAGGGTAGAGAGGAAAAGTCTGGCTCTGACAGTGGAGCATATTGGTGTGGGTAAACAAAGTTACAGAAGGGAACACAGCACAAGGGCCCAAGGGCTACAGAAAGAAATGAAAAGAGCTGGCTAGTAGAAAGAAGGGGCTCAGTGTCCCTATTTGAGGGCATGAATTGTCCTCATATATGTTTCTCTTGTATTGTGGATTCTTGCTTCCCAATTTAAATGCAGATGTTAAAGGGTAATGTTGGCAGCACTTCAAGACTCTGATAAGCCTCCTTAAGAATTTGGAGATGAGCTCTGACTCAGGTGAGTCAAAGGTTTATGTAACTTAAACATTTATACCCCCATAATATGCTGAAATAAAAAATGAATGAATGAATAAGTAAGAATTTAGAGATGAGGAAAACATGAAGCCCTTCGAAAGACAGTGGAGCAAAAATTGGTAGTAACTTGACCGACAATGCAGATGTATCATTTCTTTATAAGTAGAATTTTTCATGTTTGTGTAAAAACATAAAAAAATAGCCAAACAAAATGTCCACAATTAGTCAAGCAAGTAAAGGCTTCTGGTCAAATTTTAAATCACTAAAACAATAAGACATAACTTACATGCTAAGCCTACAGTTTAAAGTGGTATAAATCTTAACAAAGGGTTAAGAACAAAGATCAAAATAGGAGTTTGAGGTCCCAAATCAGAGAATCTAAATACAATAAACCATTTACTTATCCTGAGCTTGCCTAGACTATAAGCATTTCAAGAGCAGATAGTTTGGTCTCTTTTGTTTCTATGTTCTCAGTGCCTAGCATAATATTTGGCAAATAATAAGTGTCCCATAAATGTTTGCTGAACTGAAATGAATAAATGAAGTAGATGGCATTTTTGTCCCCAATTTTTCACTCCTCCCTATAGTCACATGTTCTCACATACCCTTTGCTATATGAATCTTACAGTGTCCTACACAAAAGAAATGGGGTCTATACTCCAGTCCCTTGACTCTGAGTTCAGCCATAAGACTTTGGCCAGTAGAACTTGATAGAAGTGACAGGGTACCAGTCCCAAGCCTCGGTCTCAAGGTCCCTTGTGTATTTCCAGTTCTCCTCTTGTACCTTTTCCATAACCATCAGAAGGATATGAATGGCCTTGCTTACTGTCACAGGAAGAGGATGAGAGAAACAGGGAGAAGCTCCCTAGCCAAACATAACCTAGAGCAGATTCCGCAGCTGACCTAAAGACACATGAGTGAGCCCAGGTAAGACCAGCTGAGGCCAACCAAGATTAGACATCCTTCACCAATCCCACAGATACATTCCAGCTATCTATTGTTGTGTAAAAAAGTACCCCAAACTCAGTAGCTTAGAACCACCATTTTATAATAGCTAACAATTTCATGGGTCAGAAATTCAGGCCAGGGTCTGCTAGGGGATTCTTCTGGTTCATGAGACATCAACTAAGTTCACTCAAGGTTGATTGGCTGGTGGGTGAGCTGATCTGGAGAGGCTTCACAAGATCTTCTGGTGCCTTGATAGAAATGGGAAAAAGCTGGGCTCAGCTGGGACTATCCATCATACAGTCTCTCCAGCATGCCAGTCTCAAGATACTTAAACTTCTTCCATCATGGCTCAGGGCTCCCAATGAGAGTGTTCCAAGAACATGGAAGCTGTTAATCTACTAAGGCTATGCTTGAAAACTGGCACAGTAACCCTTCCATTGGATTCTATTAGTCAAAGCACTCACAGAGGCCAGCTATACTCAAATGAAGGAGGCACAGACCCCACTTCTCAATGCAAGAAATGTCAAATAATTTCTGGCCATCTTGAATTTACCATATGCACACAAGATATAATTTGTAAGCCACAGAGTTTTAGCAAGAGTAGGCAGGAAACAATAACTGATACCAATAGTTCCAGCCCCTAGTCTAACCCTATTTTTGCTACCATTGAGACAAAACTGACTAAGCAGCCTCCAGGCAGTGCCGTCTTACATTTACCCCAACATCAGACACCCTTTGAGCTCCTCATCATCATCTGTCAGCCCCATACCCCTGGAAATCTCACCCATGGAAAGCGTTCAAGCAGAAGTTGGGCCACCCCTCATTAAAATTCTACTAGGGGAGATATTAAAGATTCATTGACCTTGAATGTCCCTTCTAACCTCAAAATCTATAATGTTGTTTTATAACGGTGGGCACTCTATTAATACATGAAAATTAGCTAATTCCATGAAAATTCCAAATAAAGACAGGGGGCATTATATTTCTTCTAATGGTATACTCTTCCTTTTCATTGAGAAGAAGGTGCCCAAGATTGGGAGGACATTCTTTAAAGATTTATTAGTTCTTTTCCCAGTAGAAGGAAAGTGTTTCCACTAACCTAACAGTGAACATCATAAGATGACTAACAAGTTTTATGTTGGGGCTAGGGTCATGTATTATAAATAAATTTAATAACTGACTGTCAAGTAGTGTAGTTTAAGGACTAAAAACCATTAGTTTTGTAGGGAGTCAGTCCTGAGTTCAAGTTTCAGATCGTCCACTTACTAGTTTTTTGACTTGTAGCAAGTTACTGTATCTCTCTAAGTCTTGGTTCCTCATTTCTAAAATGGAGATAATAACAGTATCTTCATCTGTTGTGAAATTTAATAGTTGTGAAATTTATGAGATAATGCATGAAAAGCTCTTAGCATAGCGCCTTCAGTAACTGTTGGCTATTTTTTTTTTTAGTCAGGATTAGATATAATGAAATAAACTAGCCAGAAATAATATTTTAAAGCAGTGACCAGTTTTTCCTATTCTCATATTGTGCCAGATTGCATTTGGGCATTTGGCACCATTCCCATTTCCTTTTATCTGCTCCCACAGATCTCAGGGGCTCCAAAGCCTGGGAACTATTAATACATTTCCTAGAATCTCTTGCTATCAGGGTTCCAATTTAGTTTCTGCCAATAAAAGATACTCACATGGGATGTGTGAGACAGAAAGAAAGTGGAAGCCATTATTCTTCTACAGGCAGCAGCCAGCAAATGCATGGGCTTTGGCAAATGTGAAGTTTTGAAGTGGCCTCTGGCACACCAACCTGAATTCCTGCCATGGTTCTGTGAGTGGCTGTGGCTATTGGCAACAGTATCCTCCAGTCCTGCCCTTGGCAACAGTAGCAATGTCCTGATTCTCTGAAGGCTAGAGACAAAACTGACAGCTAGTAACAGCCCTCCTTGCCCTTTGCAGCTTCCCCCTTCTAATTACCTATATTAAATCCCTTTCTGCCAGACATACCTACAGTGGTTCCAGACCAAATCCTGTTATCATATCTTCTCCATCTAACTTTACCTCCACCTCTCTTAATACCAGCCTGCCTACCTTGTCTTGTCTTATAGTCAATTCTACATTCTCTCTTTTCTTAACTCCTCATCTAGCCACAACATCTTTATCTATTAGAAACTAGCTGGATCCAACTATACCCTAAAATAATTTTGTCAAAATATTTTCCCTCTCTTGTTCTATTTTATGTTGCTATAATAGAATACCACAGACTGGGTAATTTATACAGAATTTGTTTCTCACAGTTCTGGAGGCTAGGAAGTCCAATACCAAGGTACCTGCATCTGGTGAAAGCCTTCTTGCTGCATCATCCCATGTTAGAAGGCAGAAGGCAAGAGAGCACAGAGAGCAAGAGAAGGCCAAACTCACTTTTATAAAAACTCACTCCAGCAATAATCACATTAATCCATTACTTCTTAAAGTTTCCAGCTCTCAACACCATTGCATTTGGGATTAAGTTTTCAACATATGAACTTTGGGGGACACATTCAAACCATAGCTTTCTCACAATTTCTGAGCCTTCAAACATATCATACATACCATATTGTATTCAAGTTGTATTCCTGAATGCTAATTCTAATATAAAAACTAAAGACTTTGAAACAGTTTTAGGCAGATGGATATGCATGCATATGTTGCTTGGGCTATAATGGCAATGAACATTTTGCCCTTATATAGAGCATTCTTCCCCTCTGACCATGTATAGTTCTGTAGAATTGTAAGATGAAAGCATTCCTTTACTATTTGAATAGCTACTTTTAATTTCTCACAGCATTTCATTTAGAGCAACATTTCATGCTATGTTCCTTCTCATACCCATGCTTCTCTTTCTTTCTTCCCTTCTTTCTCTCTTCTTTTTACTCACTCAACAAATGCTTATTAAAACCTACTCTGTGTCAGACACCATATCATATAAAGGAGTTATAGAACAAGATATCTGTGTTCTGAGAGCTTGCATTAATGAGAGTAATGAATATCAGATAGTAAACAGATAAATATTGCAGACTGTAATAAGTGCTGTGGGGAAATAAATAGGAGTATTTTATGAAGAGTGACAAGGGAAGATTGTTTCAGACAACAAGAACATATTGCACAAGGATGTCGGGAGCAGGAAAATGGGGAAGTTGGGGCAGTTGCTGCCACTACTTCCATCCCCTTCCTTCTGAGAGCTACACCCATCAAACAATCCTTTTTTCCTTTTTAAGGTGCCTGGTGTTACACTCTCAATGCTATGCAACCATAAGGATGAATTAGGGAGAATTTCTAAGCCATTTCCCCCTGCCCCAATTCTTCCAGTAAACTCAGAGAGATAAGCCTTCTAAAGCTCAAATCTTGAGTTCATTCACATCAAATATATATATGCCACATCAAAAGGAAGAAGGAGAAACTTTGTAACTGTACACTCCTATTTCCCACTGTAACTACAGATTCCTATTTCCCACTTAACATTTTAAGAGCTGCTCCAGAGTGATTGTAATCAGCTCTGATAGACTGCACTCATCCCTTTGTGTTGATAGATACAGCAAAAGCATCATAATTTCTATTGTCCAGTAGGAAGCTATTTCTTCCAGAATGCCTAAATAAGTGAATCCATTACAATTTTATTAAGCATATTGAATAAAACATTGCATTCTACCAAGTTAAATGCTTCTTGTATTTAACAAGTATGCAGTAAAATAAAAACATTCTCAGCATTTTTCTGTCAGATGGAAAGGGATTGGCTTTGGCTCAGAATGTAACACCACAAAAAGAGTCCAGCTGCAAATGTAGATATCCTTTTTTCTCCTCTGGGGACACCACAACTTTTTCAGTTCCTCCTCTTCTCCTCCAAACCTGCCTTAAATCAAAGTTGTAGGACAGGAAGTGCCAGTCAAGACCCATGGGATAGGGTTGCTTACAGAGAAGAAACTGCAGTTAGGAGAGTAATCAAGCTAGGGTAGGACTGAACAATAAGACAGGAGACTGTTTGATGGAAAAGTGAAGTCACCTGCATGGATGAGTAAACAGGTAAAATTATAGATTAAATTTAGGCACAAAAATAAGCTCTGGCTCCACATCTCCAAAATAAAAATAAAAAATAAGACCTTTAAGAACAAGATTAGGCAAAGGCAAGAACAAAATTATTATTACTTAGTTTTATCATTTTTGTTTCCCTTACAGTGATTCTGAGTATGTTTGCTATAGTGGATTTTTTTCATTTTAGGAATGAAGAGAACTAAAGGAGGTGGAGAAAAGGAACGGTATGAATCTATGGGTGTGCAACTGGATAATAAACCTAAAGTGAATGTTGCAGGCTGATATATTCCACTGATAGTAAAAAAGCAATGGGGAGCGGAGTGTGAAGAGCAAGGGAAAGGGGTACATGGGAACTCTCTATTCTTTGTACTTTTCAGTAAATCTAAAACTTCTCTTAAAAGTCCATTAATTTAAAAAAAGAGAAAGCAATGGAGTCCAAATAGATTGATTGATTTGTTCACTTATTTGTTTATTAGTTGGTCCTGGTAGCAGTTAATACTCTAGCAAAGTTGAACTGCAAACCTAAATTTGAAACTTACATGTATGTCCATAAGACATTTTTGTTAAGTGTTGGCAGGTTAACGAAAATCCATGATGGTGTCAAACTGTGTTACATGTTAGAAACTTTCCCCACGCAGTAGAGATTTTACTGAGACTTCTCTCCTTCTTTGATATGAAGTATTTGCTCACCCATTAAAATAAGTATAACCAAACCAAGCAAATCTCTTCACCCTTTTGGAGACCAAGCAGAATGCCTGTGGTGGGGTGTTCCTCAGTAGGGAATTATTATGGAAAACAAATGGGAGTGAGCTCACTTCTGCTCCATCCAGTCCATCCAGAAATTGCCCAGAGGTTCCCTAAAGGGGAGGTTCTGAGGAAGCTTCAGGATACAGAATCTAACAAATAGATGAGCTTTAAAGAAAAGGAGTTTGTTTTTGAAACAAAAAATGTTTTTCGGATGAGGTGATAGATATGGAATGTTCATGACTAGCAGCTTACCTTCTGTTGATAGCCTGGCTTCTTGGTGTTAGAAGCCTGTGTTGATCCTTTTATCAGCCTATCAGCCTATCAGCCTTGCATGCTCATAGGTTAGTAACTCAAATATGAACTATAACTACTAAAGATATGGCATGAAATAAATGCTTTATTATAAAAATATTTTCGGTTACCAAACTTTCATTTGTCTTTCATTTCTGCAATGTTTTAACATCTTTCTTTTTTCAATCCAGAGGGTTCTAAACCTATTCCCTGGCTCAGAAATATCTTATAAACAAACATGAGGAAAATCAGATGTTTGGGGATGTCAAGAGACATTATGTATCTCCCAAAAGATACCAGTCTCCTGTCCATTGGAATCTGAACTAGTTTCAGAGTTATTTAGCATCATGGATCAAGATAAGAGCAGGCCCTGTTACATTTTAATCAGAAGTTGCCAATCTAGGCCTGTAAGTACCAGAGTTGGTTCTTAATCTGTCTCTGGTTCTCAAAAAGTCCTTGAAAAACTCTTAATTATTCTTCACCACTCATAAAGTCATTATCACTGACCCATATCATCATCAAAAATAGGCAGAAAACATGGGAGAATATAGGCCACACAGCAGTTTTCTGGGGTGTGCTGGTATGCTGATCCTAGACCTTTCCTGCTTGGCTCTGGCTCCTTAATTTGACATCAGGCTCCAAGACTTCATCAGGGATCTCAGTTCGTAAAAGGGAGCCCTGAGCCTGGATCACTAACTGTTGCATACATCTGGGGTAAGTCCCTTCACCATTAGGGCTCAGTGTCCTTATATTAAAATAAGTTTGGACTAGATGAGCCAGCTCTAAACCCTTTTCTAATTCAAAAGTATTAAAATTCTTTTCCCAATGAATCCTGGCTAATCATAGTCAGCCCTGGAAAATTAAATATTGTTGCATCCTCATTTTGTCCATTGGTTCAGGGCTTATTCTAGGACACAGAGTCAGCTCACGGAAAGCTCTGCCTACGGCAGTGGCTCTGGAAGACCCTTTAGAGGTCAAGGGCTCTCCTAGAGAGAGTTGAAAATCCCAGAATAACAGATATCTCTGATAAGCATCAGGTTTGGTATCAGCCCAGAGAAGAACAGAAGGGAGTCTGTCCTGAAAAAACTACCAAGAGGTTAATGCATCACACGAAAAACAGCAGTAACTTCCTCTTTCAGGACAGCCTTGCTATTTAATACCCCAAAAGACCAAGGACAAAGAATGGCATTGTATAAGCACTGTAACTCAAGCAATTAGCCAGGTAATGGTCTGTGGGGTTCATTATAGCAGAATGTCAATTAAAACACTTGGAAGGAGATTATGCAAAGCACTTAGATTTCAAATCTTTTAAGCTACCAGTAAGACTAAATTATAGTAAATGTCATATTACTATAGTAGGTATCACATAAATGAAAATAAAGTTTCTTTTCTAATATGGACTCTTGCTTAATATCTCATAAATCCAAGAAATTGAAAAAAGCAGCCAAGTGTCTAGTCTTTATTCAACAATAAAGGAAATGAGATAAAGGATGTCATGTTTGAATTGAATATCTTTTCTCCTACCTTTGGCCTCATTAAGTAATACCTTGTATATCTCTAGTTATTTTTTTTAAAGATTCAAAAATATATCTCTTCATTTTATTTTGGATTTCTGCCAATGGATTTAAGGAGAAAGAAGAGAATAGGAATGGATAAAATGTGAATTTCAGAAGGGAAATTGTTTCTTAGAAAGATCTTTAGATGAGATTCTTCTATTTAATGGCTTGCCTGCCTTCATTCTCATAGAAGCATAGCATTTTCTTTTTTTTTTCCTTTAATGCAGATATATTATTAGAAAAACTGATTTCTTCAAAATTGAAAATAAATGATAGTACTCTTTATGAAATTTTAAAATGCAAATAGCATTTAGCATCTAAATAGATGACCATAAAGATTTGCCCTGAATACTGTTAGAAAGAACATAACATATAAACATTAGTTTCTGTTCTAAAAACCCTCAAGTCAAGTTTAAGCCAGCAGTTAATTTTTATTCATGAATTATAAATCTTTTACAAGAGGGAGTGAAAATAAAATGACCAATAGATATAGAAATGTAATGTTCCACTAATTCTATCACAGAAAGCTAAATGCATTTTA
This sequence comes from Cheirogaleus medius, assembly GCA_008086735.1. Classification (NCBI taxonomy): domain Eukaryota; kingdom Metazoa; phylum Chordata; class Mammalia; order Primates; family Cheirogaleidae; genus Cheirogaleus; species Cheirogaleus medius. The sequence goes on along the minus strand of VBSM01000272.1, from coordinate 18,943,687 downwards.
AATTTTTATTGTTATTCATAATTGTTCTGTAAAATACCACAGGCATAACATATTTTTAAAAGCAAAATATCTTTTCCCCTTACCAGATAATTGTAATGAGAGAAACTATATTTTTCTGAAACTATCTGTGTCCTCTTAACTGAAGATATACCACACTATTATAATCTAAACAAAAACCTGGTTTTTAAGACTTTTGTTGCACATCATCTCTGGAAGGTATTAATTATTGCATGGTACCAAAAATATGCAGTTTTACGTCAGTAATGCCAATATGTTATGATCTCCTTTTAGAATTTATTTATTCTACTCATCTTACAGATATTCACAAATTTAGTAACTGTAAAATTAAGAATGATTCTATATTCCATATCATAAACTTCCACATTTTAAAAATCAATGCAAAAATAGATTTAACACCAGGGAGGAAAGACTGCCTTTTATCAATTGCATTCTTTTATCATTTCTATTCATATTCTTACTTCCTTGAGGCAAATTATATCAACAGGACCTTTTCAGCCTGGGATCTTATTGCAAAAGACCTGATGGAAGATAAAATAAATCAATGTTTGTAATCATCTCCTACCTTATGGCTGTTTCCTTATCAGCAATCCCTCTCCTCGATGGTACATTGGAAAATTCAATCTCATTTACCATTAGACAGGGGTCTGTTTTATTTCTTTCAAGATTTTCCCCTACCCAATGAGAGGTGAGTGCCCTGTGATGAGGGGAGTGGTAACTTTTTCAGACTCTAAAGAAAAGCTCTGAAATCTGATGAAACTCAAATGCCTTGGGAATGTTGAAGTCTTAGCTCTTCACTGGCCTGACTTTGTTTACCATTCCCCTTGGTTTACAGGACTATCTTTCATCCTAATACTTTAAGGTCATGGCACCATAATGTCAAACAATTTTCCTGTTTAGTAAATACTATAGTTTTCTAAAGTATGTCCACTATAATCTGTTATTTGGGCAGCATTTGGGTATTTAGAGGCATCTGCTTCTATTGTTGAGGGAGAGTGTGCTGCAGGAGAACAGCCATGGAGAAGACATTTCCGAACACCCAGCCCCAGCCTCCCCATTACTGAATGAGCCCGCTGCCCACTCAGAATTGACCAAAACGTCTTGGCCAGGTTCATTTCTAAGAAGATATCTTTGTTATTATCGGGGGGCTACAATGAGATGTTCCCAATAACTTATAAATTATAAAAGTGCTACTGGCCTCTTGATAGATCGATCATTCATTCATTCATTCATTCAACAGCATTCTTGAGAACCTGCCAAGTGCCAGGCTCTGTTCTAGGTGCTGAGCATAAACCAGGAAAAATATTGACAAGGACTTTGCTTTCATGGAGTTTATACCCTAACGGGAAACACAACCAAAAATTAAAACACAAATATGTAAACAGTAAAACAAGCTAATAAGCATAATGTGCAAACTAAAATAAAGTAAAGTAATAGGGAATGACAGCAGCTTTTGTAGATTGGGTGCTCAAGGGAGGTCTTTATAACAAGCTTACCTTTAAACTGCTACAATCTATTTATAGATGACAAAGGAACCAACAAGGCAGAGGAAATCAGTGGGAAAGGTATCCCAACTGTGAAGATCCTGAGACGGCAACAGGCATTGGACTGTTAAAGCAACACAAAATGGATCAGAGCAAAGATACAAAGAAAACCAAATTAAATTCTAGACCAGCAAAATGGTGATCTGATTGAATACATTAACATGTCTAATACACGACCTACAGAAGAGGGCTGGTCAGCCATCAAAACATAGAAAAAGGAGTGTGTAAGGTGCAAACAGAATTACCACCCATCCAAACAGTCCCAAGGAGCCTGAGCCAATGAGACTTAAATATTTCAGTCCCATTAGTAAGCTGATCCCCATTATGAGCTGGATGCTGCTGATTAGTTTAACCAGATGCCATAAATACTTGATTAATGTAAATCCTCTCCTGATTCCACACTCACCAAGTAGTTTCTGATTCTGCCTTCTGAGACAACGTGCTGACCATGACTTCAAATAATTTGATATAGTGATTGCTCATGGTAAATCACAACACAAAGAAGTGAGTTTCTAATTATCATTTGACTTTCTCTGTAGCTGTCCACTTGGAAAGGATGCTGTGGTCATGCTGATATAACTATAGCAACCCATGTAAATTTATCATTGTAAATTAATGGGCATTTTAGAAGCTAGCTGTCTCCTATTCATTGTAGTGTTTCTGGAGATCTGATCACTGCTGGACACTGACAAGTTCAAGTTTAATCAAGCCACTACCTATCATATCCTGCCCAGGCCTACCTGGCTTATTCTTGGCAGTCATTGCCTTCTCCTGACACTTGGCTACTGCATCCTCATCTAAAAGGCCTGATTAGCTCAGCTGAGCATGATGAAGAAAACTACTGCCCCGGGACAAGCAATCATACCCAGGAGGTCCACATTTGAGTCTACCACATTGTCTGAGATCCATGGCAGACAAATGCCAGTTTCCTTATCTTTCAAACAGAGGAGTTGGGGTAGGTCTTTTTTTCATAGATTTTTAATTACACAGGTAGTATATGATACATTCTCCCTGTAAACTCACAAAACATTATAGAGAACAACACTCCAATTGCTGTCTCCTGCTCCTGCTGCATTGTTATCACATATGAATACTTTCAAACCTTTTTAAGCATTTATATCATGTCTACATACATCTATCTACCGTGTTTCCCCGAAAATAAGACCTACCTATAAAATAAGCCCTAGCAGGATATCTAAGCATTTGTGCAATATAAGCCCTACCCCAAAAATAAGACCTAGTGATGGGCGTGGCTACGCGGCTATCTGCACAACCCATGCATTTTGTCTCGGAGCGGTAAAGAAGACGAGCAGCCCTTCTCATCTGCGCCATGAGAGCTCTGTTACTTGGCATGAGAGATTGGGGCCAATGGTTCTAAAGCAAATAGAGTCTCAAGAAATTCAGGATGGAATTCGGGGTTTGGAGAGTTATGATGATGTTCCAGAAGAAGACGACTTAACTATATTTGAATAAACGTAGATTGTTGTACCGTACTTAAAAAAAAATAACACATCCCCTGATAATAAGCCCTAAGGTGTCTTCTTGAGGAAAAATAGATATAAGACCCTGTCTTATTTTCGGGGAAACACAGTACCTACCTATAAAAATAGGTGATATTGTTCACTCTGTGTTTAATAAATAGTTACATGTTGTAAACCTTGTTCTGTAACTTGCTTTCACTAAACAATATGTCTTGGAAAGTTTTCCACATCCGAACATGTAGATCTCCTTTAGTCTCTTTAATTGTTGCATAGCATTCCATTATGCAAATACATCTCACTTTTGTTAGCTATCTATCAATTGAGGGTAATTTAGACTCTTTCCAATTTTTAACCTCAAAAAATGTTGCAATAACTATATTCTTCATTTTGCACACCAGAAAGAGTTTCTTTAGAATAACTCCAGGAAGGGGAGCTACCAAATGAAATTGTCTGAGTCTAGGCTCAAGCTGCAGTCTGTATGTAGACCACCTGAATCAGAATCATAGAAGTGTTCGTTAAAAGTAAAGTAAGAAAGAAATAAGAATGAAGAAAAAGGCAGCTTCCTTGGTCCCACCTCAGACCTTCTGAACCAAAATCCATGGACTTGGGAGCCAGACGCAACTTCTAATGCAAGCATCTTAGGTGTTTTCACAGTTACAGTTGGAGAACCACTGGACAAGGTGGCCCTAGGTGCCTACTATCTCTAAAGATGTACTAATATGTCCATTTACCAACCATTTCCCTGTGCAAGACACTGCATTAAGAGCTTTACACATATTTTGTCTTGAACTAAAATTTTCATAGTCCAGAACCAGAGCTGAGTTACAATTAAATTTGGATTCCAATCCAGACTATGGCTACTGAGATATATAAGAGCCCATGGACACAGTGCTCAACACCCAAGTCAGCTGTGCCCCCAGAAAAATCTCTTTAACCCCCACGTCCCACCCATGTGATCATCCTCCTCATCCTCCTCTGCTTCCCTCACAGCTCTCTTCCTGGGCATGCCCCTGGTGAGTTCCATCTCCCTAATGCATGCTGCCCCTTGTAGGAATGTGGCTGGCCTGCTGCTCTGACACTCTGGCTTTCCTTTTTTTTTATATTTTTCTTTTGTTATTACAAAATTTCCCAGAACAGCCTTTGTCCTTAGAGAAGGGGAAAGGAAGAGAAGCTAAATGAGCAAAAGCCTATGTCTATTGTAGACCAGAAAGGTTACAGAGGAAGCTGTAAATATGAATACATTAATAATAGTACTTAATTAATAATTTACTAGTAAATGAAACCTTATGAGGTAGGTACTATTATACCATTTTATAGATAAGAAAACTGAGCACAGAGACGTTCAAAAATTTGCCCAAGACAACAAGCCATGGGAGGATAGACCAGCATTCAAACCCAGGTCTGTCTGGTGCCAAAGCCCAGCTTGTAAGCCTGCTTTATACTATTTTACATCTCTAAACCACACATGTCTGTAATTCTTATCCTTCCTCCCTTCTGAGTATTTATGCAGGTCTTTCTTGCTGAAGTACAAGAAACAACCTTGAGCATGAAGTTGAAAGCAGTGTGGCCCATGGAAATCTTCATCAATTCATTTGAAAGTGCTCAGCAGGCATCACACATTATGCTGAGTCACATTAGGAATTCATGCCAGCCTATAATTCTTCACACTCCCTAGCATGCTGGCACTGGATGGATTTATGTACCACTAAACTTAGATAGCTTAAAACACCTCACTGCCTGAGCCCTCAGTAACGCTGATAAAATATATGTAGCTGCACTTATAAATCATTATCTTTACTTACATTTAATAAAATTGAAAATAATGTTTTCTAAGAAGTTGTTGGACATTTCAACTCACTATGAACTTGTTGTGGTTGCTTCTTATGCACCATACTCCTACATTATTATTACCTCTCCTATAATAGTAGAGTACTTTGGATCATTTTTATGCATTTCTTTTAAAGTAAAATTAAAATAAATCTTTATCATTTATGAGCTAGTTCAAATTTAGATGAACTAAATGGAAATGGGAGAATATTCTTGCTGTGGAGCAAATGTTTGTGTCCTCCCAAAATTCATATGTTAAAACCCTAATTCCCAATGTGATGGTGTTAGGATGGGATCTTTGGGGGTAATAAGGTTCCCTTATGAATGGGATTAGAGCCCTTATAACAAAAGACACAAGAGATATGATCTCTCTTTCTCCACTATGTGAGGAGAAATTGGCCACTGCCTTGATCTGTGACTTCCCAGCTCCCAGAACTGTAAGAAATAAATTTCTGTTGTTCAAGCCACCAACTTTATGGTATTTTTGTTATAGAATCTTGAACTAAGACAGTTCTTATTCTTAGACCTATAAACTAAAGTATTTATGAGTGAAGCATTAGATACCTACAACTTATATTCAATGTCCCTCAAAAAATTAGAGAAAGAGAGAGATAAAAACAAAAATGGTACAATGTTAACAATGGTTTAATTTAAGTGGAGGGCATATAGGTATTCATTCTACTCTTCTTTCATTTTTCTATAGATTTCAGATTTTGAAATATAAAAATTGGGGAGTGTATTAGTCAGATTATGCTCTGATATTGCTGTATAACAAACATCCCTAAAATTTTATTAGCTTACAACAAAAAGTATCCATTTATTTCTTACTCACAAGTTTACAAGTTGGCTAGGTAGCTCTACTTCAAGCTGTAGGTCAGGTTTATTTCTGTTTTATATGTCTCTCATATTGAGACCTGCAGCTGCCCAATGCATGCGCAACTTGTAGCGTATGGCAGAATGTGAGAGAGTAAGAAAAACATACCATGATTTAGATTAAAATAAGTATAGTCATTATTTCCTATATTCCATTAGCTAAAGCCAGACACATGGCCAAGCCCAACATCCATAGGTCTGGGAATTATATTATACCCACAGTGAAACATAGCAATGGGAGAAAAGGAAGAATTGTTGACAAATAATACAATCTATGTCATGGAAAACATTTCTTAAAAATAAAAGGGATTAATGGGGACAAATGTTAGAGGAAGAGGAAGAGAATATTTATACGAAACACAAGGGATTTTTTTTAATTCACTTTTTAAAAAATCAAAGGAAGCCTCACTGAAAAAATCATGTTACATGACACAATCTGATAGAGCATAAAGGTATGTAAGCATTCTTATTCACTTGATTTAGTGATGGGACATGTATAGTAAGGTAAGTGATCTTACTTCTTTGAATACTACCAGGGTTCTGGGAACTCAAGCTTCCAGAGAACATGGGGCCCAGGGCAGCTGTCCTGATTCACCATCCCTGCAGTCAGATACCCACCAGGAACTTTGGGATAAAATGCAATCCTGATCTGTGCCTCTGACTTCTGACTGACTTTGTAATAAACTTCACTCTCCCTATGATTGGGCATCTTAACCTGAAAATTGGCAATTTTGCACTAATACAGTCTCTAAATACTACCTTTTCTTCAATGGCTATCACAGTGATCATTTGAAGAAGTCATTCCATGTATTAAATTTTATACACACACACACATGTGTGTGTATATATTTCCAAAATGACTCCATAAAATGTTTTATGTTCTTCTTCAGGGTAGCATTTGGACTCAAACTAGTTTATTAAGAGGAAAACAATAAAGGCCTAGAATAAAGCTCCTTTTATAACACAACTACGTTACCAAGCAGATTATATTCCTGACCTCCTGACCCTGCACTGAAGGAGCTTGTCAGCTTTCTTTCTTTCCAAGTAAATCGGTCCTGTTGGGCTTCAGTTCAAAAAGCCTCTCTGCTTTAGCTCACTTTATCTCTCACTAACCTCTACTCCCAGATGTGTATCTCATGTAACAGGTCTACACACTTGACCCTGACTACTTTCATCAAACACAAAAGAGGAAGAGAGTTTCCTCTTCCCTTACTAAGTATACAGCAGAAAATCTTCATATTTCAGAGCCTCTTGTTTTTAATAATACAATTTTTCCTTAAACTTACCTATTTAAAAATTAAAGTTCCATTGGTAACATGGAGTTCTGAAAGTTCCAAGCAGTTTGAAATTAATTTTATACTTTATAAGATTTTAATTGCTATGAAGTTTTGTTTTATCCTCCCTCTTATTGAAAATCTTATTGCAAAAATATTCATTTGTTTTCAGCTCTTGTAAAATTATAAACCTTATGGTGGAAAATTTAAATGGCAGAGAGCTTCCTTCTATTTTGTAATTTAATGTGTAAATAAAGTTAAAATTTAACAACTATGCGTTTTACTATACTTGTTCATCATTCAAGTTGACTGCCAGAAGAAAAGAAAGATTATCTTTTTAGTTGCTTCAAACCTTTTTTTAAAACCATTTAGCTTTTTTCCCATTGATTCAAGCAATAAGAGACCTAATGTTCCTTGAACAACTTATATTTGAAAATGCTTTTTGCTTCCTGAAAATATTCAAGTTTTATAACATTGAGGGTTTTTTTCAATAAAGTAGAGTTCCGGAATATAGGCAAATCTCCCACCAGGGGCCTTTGAAATATTGCAGTATATCAGCAATTCAATTTAAACACTAAAAATAGTTTCTTTTATATCATACATTTTCTTAAGGTCTGACAGATTTATATTTTCTCTATATAAAGCCAATTAATATTTCCTAATATGCATCCATCACCAATATACATTAGTATCTGTTTGTTTTAAATACATGGTAAGGTGCCAATTAAAATGAAAACCTTTTTCAGTTATTTGAATGCAATCAGAGTACTGAATCTGTGCATATGAAAATAGTCCTATTTAGCAGCAAAATAGCCCCAACAATATAATGATGGATTAAAAATATATATATATGTATAAACTGATTTTCCAGGTTCTAGGTCACCTTAGCAGTACTTACTTAAATTGTACCTGCCTTTACATCTATGTCCTAAGACCCTCCCTCAACTAAGTCTAGGATTCCAGGTATGTGTCATGCCAGATGGCCCCATGGGCCCCACATAGCCACTGTGCCCATCTCTCCCGGAGTTTCTCTTGGATGCCATCTCTGCTTCTCCAGCAGTGGAGGATGGTGGTGCATTGTAAAGCTGGAGAGATACTGTTCTCTCTCCCTCGTGTTAGACCCTCTTGAAGGAGCCTGAGTGTAAACTGCTTATTCTCTTGATGTTGTAGAGAGATTTAAGTTGCTAAATTAAGTTTGGCCTAAGGCTGCCTCCTTACACATTTTATTTTTTGGCCTATAGGTTCCTCCACACACAATGAACTTGATGTGTAAACAGACTATAACCTACTCCTGTGACAAATACCCAAGTCTAGCCAATCACAGCATCCAAACTTCAGTCAACCACAGCCAGCTGTCCAAACCGGGTTCAAATACAGCCAAGGCCCAGCTGTAACCAATCCAGCTGTTTCTGTACCTCACTTTCATTTTCTGTACATCACTTTTCCTTTTTCTGTCCATAAATGTTATCCAACCATGTGGCAGCTGTGGAGTTGCTCCAAACCTATTCTTGTTCTGGGGGCTGCTTAATTTGCAAATCATTCTTTGCTCAATTAAACTGTTAAATTTAATTTGTCTAAAGGTTTTCTTTTAACGAAGTGAAAAATATTTTCTGTTTCTCTCTCCTGCTCCACATAGAACTAAAACATGAGTCCAAGAAGGGCCAGCCTGGGGGATAAATCTAAATAACATGGACATGTTATATTAGAATTACCCTTTCTAGGTGACAACTTACATCCAGTAGTGAATTCCTCTCCCAGGAAGATTCTTAGTTTTTAGCTTCTCAGCTTACCTTTGCTTAATGCTAGCACACCATTTTCTACATGCTGGGGATCAGGACATGCCACCCCAAAGTATAACTGTAGTAGGCCAGGATATGCCACCCCAAAACATGACTATCTGACATAAGGATTATTTTGAGCCGGTTATTTTGAGAAACTGCAGACACAGGAATAGCTCTGAAAAGTTGCCCTTTTATAAGAGAAATTTACATCTAATAAGAAAGTCCTCCTTTGTAAGGATGTCTCCCTGTCTGCATCAGGAAAAGGAAAGTGAGTCACTGGAGAAGACATTGACTTAAATCTGTATAACAAACCTTAGCTTTGTTTATTTCCAGGCCATCTCATCTTAACTAGGCCTTTCTCCACACCTTTCTTCCTTTGTTTCAGAGAATGGTGGTATTTAAACCTGAAGTTTAACTACCCCATTGAGATCTACTATAGAGATTCACTAATTTATCTGAGATATCTCTCCTGTATACAGCACGTATGCATATGCTATGGTCTGAATGTTTGTGTCTCTCCAAAATTCTTGTTGAAACCTAACCCCCATTATGCTGGTATTAAGAAGTGGGCCCTTTTATTAACAAGTCCCAAAACAATAAATGTTGGCGTGGATGTGGAGAGATAGAAACACTCCTACACTGCTGGTGGGACTGCAAACCAGTTCAACCCTGTGGAAAGCAATATGGAGATACCTTAAAGTGATACAAGTGGATCTACCATTTGATCCAGCAATCTCATTACTGGGCATCTGCCCAAAAGAATAAAAGTCACTCTACGAAAAAGACACCTGCACATGAATGTTTATAGCAGCACAATTCACAATTGCAAAGATGTGGAAACAACCAAAGTGCCCATCAATATATGAGTGGATTAATAAAATATGGTATATGTATACCATGGAGTACTATTTAGCTATACGAAACAACAGTGATATAGCACCTCTTGTATTTTCCTGGATAGAGCTGGAACCCATTCTATTAAATGAAGTATCCCAAGAATGGAAAAATAAGCACCACATGTACTCACCAGCAAATTGGTATTAACTGATCAACACATAAGTGAACATATAGGAATAACGTCTATCAGGTGTTGGGCAGGTGGCGGGGAAGGGGATGGGTATATACATACATAATGAGTGTGATGTGCACCAACTGGGGGATGGACACACTTGAAGCTCTGACTCGAGGAGGGGGGCAAGGGAAATATACATAACCTTAACATTTGTACCCCCATAATATGCTGGAAAAAATTTTAAAAAGGAAAAAAAGAAATAAAAAAAAGAATGAATGATCTTTCCAGAACCATAAATAAATAAATAAATAAAGTTGTACATTAGGTTAAGGTCAGTAATAAGTTTTCTATGTACTGTATATTTTAAGTTCTGTCTTTTGCTTAAGATGTTTAAGAACTATAGCATTATATTTAGAATTGCAATTTAAATTGCTTAAGAAATGTAGTAATTAATTTGTTGTCATTGTTCAAAAAAAAAGAAGTAGGCCCTCATGAATGGCAATAATGTCCTTATAAAAGAGATTGAAAGGAGCATGTTTCTTCCTTCTGCTATGTGGGGACACAGCATTTGCCCTTTCCACCAAGTGAGTACACAAGAAAGGTGCCACCTAGGGGGACTAGGTCCTCACCAGACCCCAAATCCATTGGCACCTTGATCTTGGACTTCCCAGCTTCCAGAACTATGAGAAATAAATTTCTGTTGATTGTAAATTACCCATCTAAGGTATTTTTGTTATATCAACCCAAACAGATTAAAAAAATGTGTTATTAAATTTTTTTCTTATTGTTTTTCTCTTGTTAATCTGTTTTTCAGGACAGGGATCTGTCTCAACTAGGGACTAGGGAGGGTAGAGAGAAAATTATTTTTTCTCCCTACAAAATGATAACCTTAGAAATATCTGAATCCCACTTAGATTTAAGATCACTGTTACAGCTAATTACCTGCATCTAAAGTAACATGTAGATATAATTAACACATTTTCAAAACTATTTATATTTCCATATTAAAATAGGAGCTTCAAACTCTTTGTAGCTTAACTTCAAAGGTACATGTTATTGTAGATATTTGTAGGTTTCCTGAGTGACAAGTTTTTCTCTTTTTGTTTGGCCAATTTCTGCACTTAAGAGTCCTGTATTCTCAGGATACAATCCGGGAAACTCAGCCTCCCTGGAAACTAGGACTCAAGCAAGTCACCTAGGCTCTACCAATAAAGTATACCCAAGTGAAACTTCCATCTGAAAGTGATTAACTTGAGCAAGGAGACTCTGCATGCAATCCAACATGTTGGTGATGCCTACAGTAGAACTGTCTGGCTTTCTCAGAGACTTGACCCATGGAAAGGTCTATGGCATAGTGGGAGGGAGACAGTCTCTCCTTGGCGTTTGACTTTGTTATCAGGATACCAAAGCACTCCTAGGGTAGCCTCAATGTTTTACAAAGCTTTCCCTGAAACAGCTTTTCTTAAGCTTTTCCTCAGCTTTTCTGAATGACATGGTACTCAAAGATGAGTCCAATAGGAATCACACTCTATTCTGAGTATGCCATCCTGATTGATGACTAAGTCTTTTTCACTGGGTGTTTTCACCAAAATTGACCCATTCTTCCCCCTGTAGGATTCCTCTAGCCTCCTGCAAATAGGCATCTTGTAGGCCCAACTCACACTTTCATTCTAGTCATGTCCAAATCCCACTTAGACTCAAGCTGGGGTCTATACTTTATCAATATCTTAAATGGTTAAATTACTACAGGATAAGCATGTTTAAACAAATCTAAACATGTGTAAACAAATAATCATAAAGTTCAATTTTAATATTTTAGGATACAAAAAAAAATGTCTTTTCACTACTAGTATAATTCCAAGCCTCTTTCTACATTGCTAAAAAAGCCCCATTTTTCTCTCATGGCTCTTCTCCTGAGGTGCTCCTCAGAACCTCCAGCATAGTTTACCTAATGTAAAAAGTTAATTCCTGGTTATTACCATCTGAACTGTCCTCAGACAGCCCACCAATCCCCGTGGTTTCTGCCAGTGGCAGTGGGAGCCATCCAGACAAATATGCTCTTGCAGTTCTCTCTGTGCTGGGCAAGAGAAGCTCAAACACAAGGCACACTCTGTGCCCAGAACTCGCCTGCCCTATGAATTGCTCCAAGCCTGGCCAAACTATACTATTTTGACTTCTCAAAAAGCACAACTAAAAGCAAGGGCTATACTGACAAGGCCATCTCAAATTCTTAATTATTTGATATTAAACAAACCCATGTAAAGGATACTAGTAGTCCTGATTAAATATCTTTTAGGAAAACTTTTTCATTCAGTCCCCTCTTTTAGAAGTAAAATGTATACATCAAATTGACAGTACTAAATAGAACACAATGCGTGTATTCTGATTAAAGGTAACTTCATACTTTTATCCAAGAGCAATGGGTGGGTATTTACTTATCTTACATACCTAGAATGAAAGAGCCTATTCTGAAGAATTTCCTTAACAAAAGTAGTCAGTTCCAAAGGTAAAGACATCTTTACCTCCATAAAACCAAACTGCCAGCAATCCTGAAAAGAACACTGTCCTTAGTAAATCTCTGAAAAAGTAATATCCCTGCTATGCAAGTAGTTTTTTAATTCTAAAAGGCAGTTAGTGGGTTTTTTTACTTTTAAAATTATTTAAACATTTTGTTATTAAGTTGTATACATTTATTTTTAATAAATACTACCTTCCAGTAGTATAAAATTCAAAATATACAAAGTAGATTTCTCTCATTCTGTTCTCCTTCTCAGAAACAACCACTCTCAGTTATATTTTGTGATTTCTTCCAGTGACTCAGAAAGAATCAATGCCCACATAATGGCATAATACTTCTTTGTAAGCTTCCTGAATCATTGCTAGCCTTTAAGATTAACTTCCCCCATGTTTGGATTTTATTGCCTTCCAATTTCTGTATTTTCTTCTAGTACCTATAATTGTTTTGGCCTTCTACCTTACCATCAGTTAGGCTCTTTCACTTATCTTATTCTTCCCTACTGCAAGGTGGTTTCTGCAAAGGTAGCTTTGTTCTGCACTGTAGGAAAGTTGTGTTTTCAGTCCGATTTTGCTTATTTATTTGTTTTCTTTATCCAATATATTTGGCTACTTATTATGATTCTTTTAAGCTTTCCTGAGATTATGCACTTTAGTGCAAAAGGATGTGTAGAGAATCAAGAACTATAAAGGGTCTGAGATTTTAACCTACTTGCAAACTAACACATTAGCCTCCCACAGTTTCATGGATCCTGGTAGGAAAAATGAGACTCCTGGGTCAGAGACAAAGAACAGTGTATTGCTCAGAGCAATAGCAACAACCAAAGAAAGCATCAACATTTGTGCTAGTTCCCCAAGTCTCAGTTACTATGATGGGACATCAAGATGGCCAAATGATAACTATTCGTTCAGTATGGTGTACTACAGGAGAGGAACCCCCAGCATAAGAATCCCAAATCTTTTATAATATTACATAAACTTGTCTGACTTTTGCTCCTGAAAGAGACATCTTTATTATACTGGATAGTAAGCAAGCCTGCCCATTCCTCTAGAGGGAGATACTATATCTTCCAATGCTGTTTAGTGCACAAAGATCTTTGAAAAGATAACTCCTAACAAAGGCAGTTAATTCCTCTGCACAAGATTTGCAGAATTGTGAGAGAAAAATGGAGTATTGTCTCCAAACATGGAGTGCCCACAATGTGCTGGACACTGGTGAGAAGTCTACTTCCTTCATTCAGCAAGCTTGTATTGAATACCTACTTTGTTCCAGGGGCCATAACAGGCATCCATTAAATGAGATAATGTACGTGAAGAAATTTTATGAACTGTAGAAAGACAAGTAAGTGTTAGCTATTTTTTCTATTGGCATAGTTGGTTTATCTTTTTATTTTATTATTTTATTTTTTACCAGTAGTAGTTATTGTGTCCAATTTCTGATGCTGGTTATCTCCTAATATCTGTATTGGTCTTTTACCTTCATAATTGAGGTTTAGCTAAAGAGTCAGAGTACTGAAGCCATGGGGTCCTGATTTCCTTGCATAAAGTAGACTGGCTTCTCTGTCCATAGCCAGCCTGCCTGGGGCTTTCAATTCTCTCCTTTCACAAAGGGATGAAGGGAGAAACTGCTTAGGCTGGAAATCAAAAATGTAAAAATTCTCTGTTGTGAAATTAGACAATATTTAAGCATATTAAATGATGTTAAGCTAAAGATTTTTCCATTGGATTGCTTTCTGATTTGAACTAATCCATTTTGCTACCCAGAAGTTGGTCTAATGTATATTTAATTATGGTGTGTTTTATAATAAATTAGAAATTATTGGTAACTAAATATTTTTAACATATATTCATGTGACAAAATTTTCAAGATGAAATAAACTATTATGCAAATTCACATGTAATAAATAATTAAATAATGCTTATAATACCAAATTTTAAAAAGTAGCCAAAAGAATATAAATTCTTTGGGGTTTTTGGTTCTTATTGTTTATTATTCTTTTTTTTACAGCTTATTGAAATGTAACTGACATGCAGTAAACTGCACATATATAAGTGCACTATTTGAGTAGTTTTAACATGTAGATATATCTCTGTAAAACTATCACCACAATCAAAATAATGAACATTCCCCAAAAGTTTTAGTGTGTCCATTTGCAATCCCTTCCCCCTTCCACCTCCATTCCCAAGCAACCACTGTTTTGCATTATGTCAATACAGAAACATTTTCATTCTCTAGAATTATACTTAAATGAAATAGTTCATAATTTAGTATTTTTTGTCTGGTTTCTTTCACTAGCATAATATCTTTTGAAATTTATTCATGATGATGTCTATATCAATACTTCTTTACTTTTTTTGCTGAGTAGTATTCTACTATATGAATTTACCACAACTTATTTATTCATTCACCCATTGATGGACATTAACATTGGCTGCAGTTTGGAGCTACAAAATGTCTATTATAAATATTCATAAATAAGACTTTATGTGGATATATATTATTTCTCTTAGTTAACAAATAATATTAGGTTGGTTTAATCATATGGTAGTATGTATGCTTAACTTTTTAATAAACTACAAGCATATTTTCCAAAGTAATTGTACCATTTTACATTTTCATGAGTAAAGAGTATGAGCATTCCAGTTGCTCCACATCCTTGTCAATACTTAGTACAGTTGTACATTTTAATTTTAACCATTTAATGGGTATGTAGTGGTGTATCATTATAGTTTTTTCCTTTTTCTACTGACTAATGATATTGAGCATCTTTTCACAGGCTTATTGACCATCTATCTGTGTATCTTGTTTGGTAAGGCATCTATTTAAATATTGCAATATCTTTAGTTTTGGTACTAGGATTATGCTGGTCTCACAAAATTAGTTGTAGAGTGTTCTATTTTTCTGGGAAAATGTTGCATAGAATTTGTACTATTTGTTTTTCAAATATGTGGTAGAATTCACCATAAAATCATTTGGGTCTAGAATTTTCTTTGTGGGAAGATTTTTAACTACAAATTCAATTTATGTAATAGATATAGGGCAACTGAAGTCATCTATTCTCCTTGAACTGTAGAACTTAGTATTTACCAAAGAATTTTCTGTTCATATAAGTTGTTGAATTAATTACCCTAAAGTTGTTCAGCATATACACATAATATATGTGCTTTTAATATCTGTATGTTTGCTGGTCTTTCCTCTAGTATTACAATATACATATTTAACTTATTATATTCTATCTTCAACTAATATTATACTACTTTATACATGGTATAAAAACCTATAACACTCTATTTCCATTTTCCCCCGATTCAGGACTTTATGCTACTGTTGTTATACAGTTTACTTCTACATATGTTATAAACCATACAATACATTGTTATCATTTTGTTTTAAACAGTTACTCTTTAAAAAGATTTTAAAATAAGAAAATAACTATTTTATATTTATCCAAATATTTATTATTTCTGGTTTTCTTCATTCCTTTGAGTAGAATTGAATTTTTATCTGCCATCATTTTCTTTTTTGTTTAAGGATTTCTATGACATTTTCTGTAATGCTGCTGTGCTGGTGATAAATTCTATCAGCTTTTGTACGTGTAAGAAATACTTTTTTTCACCTTCATTTTGTAAACATATTTTAGCTGGGCATAGATTTCTAGAATAATGGGGGTTTTTTTCTTCCGGTACTTTATATATGTTGCCCACCTATTTTCTGGTTTGTATTCATTCTTTGTCATCTTTGTTTCTCTATGTGTAATATGTCTTTTTTCTTGTATTTATTTATTTTCTCTTTATTCCTTGTTTTAAGCAATTTGATTCCATCTGTTTTGTGTCGGAGTTTTTTTTTCATGTGTCTTCTGATTGGAGTTTGTCTTCTTAAATCTATGGGGTTCGCAGTTTTTGTCAAATTTGGTAATATTTCAGCTATTATTTTTTCACATTTTTTTTTCTTTCCTTCCTCCTATCTCTCTCCTCTCTCTCTCTCTAACTCCTAGGACATGTATGTGACTCCTATGACAAGTGAGATGGCTTGAAACACAGTTTCCTGGTGCTCTGCACATCTTTTTCAGTCTTTAATCTCTCATTGCTTCAATTAAGATAGGTTTGATTACTATGTCTTCAAGTTCACTACATATCCTTCTGTAGTGCCTAATCTCTTGTTAATTCCATTTGGTGTATTCTTTTTCTCATACATTGTATTTTTTTATATCTAGAAGTTCAGTGTAGGTCTTATTTATGTCTTCTATTTCTTTCTTCATTATGCTCATATTTTTCTCTACCTTCTCCAACATAGGTAGTATATTTAGTATACCTGATTTAATGTCCTTTTCTGCTAATTCTATCATCAATGTAATTTATTTTTCTAATAGTTTTTTTTTCTCCTCATTATGGCTCATATTTTACTGCCTCTTGTAATATCTGATAGTTTCTTAATAGATGCAAGATGATCTGATTCTTATATTGTTGGATACTAGACACTTTGTATCCTCTTAAGTAATTTTGGACATTGCACAGAGCTGCAGTTAAGATTCTTGAATATGTATATTTTTTTCCTTTAAATATTTTTAGGCTTTGTTCTAGGATGTGGTTAATTTACTTGGAAACAGTTTTATACTTTTGAAATTTGCTTTTAAACTTTATTAGGCAGGTTTAGAACAGCCTTTAGTCTAGGGAAGGGCTTAGCAATTAGTCTAGCTTAGGGCTCAGTAGACATTTTTTGTAAAGGACCACATAGTTAATAGTTAGGTTTTGTGGCCTATACACTGTCATGTACTTGTTCTAATTTATCTTCAACAATCCTCTTAAAATGTAAAAACTATGCTTAGTTTATGGTGTGTACCAAAAAAAAATGAGTCATAATTTACCTGCATGCCATAGTTTATCCTCCCCCAGGGTCTAGGGCTAATTTGACTCTATACTTGATATCCTCGGAATAAAGAGGTCTTTCAACCCTGGTTGGTAGAAACACAGACTATTCCTAGCACTGTGTGAGCTTCATGTACTGTTCCAGCTAATCCTTTCTAGATAAAAAATAGAGAGCCAGATCTTCCAAACTCCTCACTGTGCAGCTCTCTCCTCACCAGTACTCTGCTCTTTCCGTTATAAATATGTTGGGCTTTGTGGACTATGCATGATGCCTCCTCATGTAAGAGATACTGCTACATTCTGTTTCGGCTCCCCTTCCCTGTGTTAGCCTAGAAACTCTCTTTATCTTGTAACCAGAACAATTGTAGAGCTCACCTTATTTGTTCTATTTTCTCAGAAATCACTCCTGTACTGCCTGTTTCCACCATCATAAAATCATTGGTCTTATATATTTTGTCTGGTTATTTAGTCACTTAAGATAAATCTTGTCCTTGTTAATGCATAATGGACAGAAATGAAAGTCAAAATATAATTTTTTAAATATTTATTTATGTAAAATTAATTATTGATTTAAATTCAAGCATAAGCATCACAATTTACTTGTCTTCCTACAACATATAAACTGAATTATGCTCATAAATACATGAATCTCAAGAAAAAATATATTCTTAGAACAGAATTTTTAAAAATAAATTTTATGTGTAAATATAAATTAGAAAATATCTATTATTTAGGTGACAAATTTTTATTTCATTGTAATATTCCCTGAGAATGAGAAAATTAGCATTGGCCGGTTGGGAAGGATAGGATAGGGAAAGATTGGCTAAGGGATACAAAGTTATAATTATAAAGGAAGAATATGTTCTGGTGTTCTATTGCACAGTAGGGTGACCATAGTTAACAATAAGGTATTATATTAATATATTTCAAAATAGCTAGAAGAGAGGATTTTGAATGTTCCCACTACAAAGAAATTATAACATTTAAGGTGATGAATATGCTAATTACCCTGATTTGATGATTACACAATGTATACATGCATCAAAACATCACAATGTACCCAAAAAATATGCAAAATCATTATGTGTCAATTCAAAATAAAAAATGATTTTTAAAAAGGTAAACTGATGTACAAGAAAATTTTAAGAATGTAAAAAATTAGCATTAACTATAAAGAGGAAGCTATAGGATATACCTCACCTAGATATTATAACTAGGGTGTACTTGTATTTGCTTAGAAATTTTTAAATGTGAGTCTGATATCAAATTTGGTAACTAAGTAAGCATTATGTTCAGAGCAATAATAGATACGTTTAGGGTTCTAAGCAATTTGGTTTTTAGAAAAGAATAAAAGAGTATCAGTTACTTCTTTAAAAACTAGAGCAGCAATTTTAGTATTTAAAGCCTTTAAGTGTATAAAGTAAATAAATTGGACTTGTATGGGTCTTTTAAGAACCATCAGCTAATTGCTTTGAATACCTCTAATGACTTCTTTCAGACTTTGTTTAGAATGCTAATTATTCCAAATGACATGTTCACTATAATTTTAAGTCTTCCTGTATTTTAAAACTATTTCAACTTGTGCTTATATTGCTTTCCAGCAATTAAGCTAAAAATGCACCATAAATATTCAACATTAGAACCTAAATTACATGAGCTAACATTTCATCCATGAACTTCTAAGAAAAACTTTCCTTAGAATTTAGCTGACTAACCATACTTCTTCCACTTAATGAAAAAATAATAATACTCTTGAGAAGAGTCCTCCATTTAAATGCCACTTGTAACTTGAAATAAATTCACAGAAAACAAGTCTACCTTCATCAAAACATATTAAAGATCATTCTGGTGCTAATCAAATATACATATTCTTATTTAACAACAAAGAGTATCTTTTTCATAGAACTTAATTTAGCTTGTTGAACATTCTTGAAATCAAGGAAGTTTCCTGCCTACATGGAGCTGGCAGTCAAGGCATTTAGGAAATTAAAGTCACATAAGAAATTAAATAATAGAGGAGGTATAGTAACAATTTATGATTTAGTACAAAATGGTGCCATTTATTAAAAGTCTACTATGCCAGGCATTTTATACATATTATGTCTAATCCTCTCAAAAATTATTTAGGAGGGAAAAAATTAAACAGAACTCTTTGGCTGCAAATAACATCCCTCCCTTTCCCCTCCCTTCCCATTCTCTCTGTGTCTCTGTCTCTGCCTTTCTCTCTCTGTGTCTCTGTCTCTATCTGTTTCTCAATCTCTCTCTCTCTCACACACACACACACACCCCTACCTCTTTCTCCTTTTCTTTTCAGATTAGCTTCATTCTTTCAAAATCAGTGGCCACTCAAACCTGCAGTTCTGATGAGTTTCAAGACTTGTATATTCTCACACACTCTCAACAACCAGAGAGAAAAGATAGCTTTTCTCTTCCTGCTTCACTTAAAAAAAATCTAAGAGAAAAATTCTGACTGGTCTGCCTTAGATCAAATGTTCACATCTTAGACAGATTACTATAGCCAGGGGGGTGAAATATAACTGGTCCAAACAGAGGGATCCTTTGGCCACTATGAGTAGGGGCAGTACGATAAGGCCACTAAAACATACATTGTAACCTGTTTGCTTTTCCCTATACACTTAGGTTTCCTTTTTATTTCCTAAACAAGAAATGTGTAGTATGAGATTTAAAAAAGAGAGAGAGAGAGAGAGTATTTACGGAAGAAGTAGAATGTAAGCCTTTTTCATGCCATTGACATTTTTTTGGAAAAACCAAGTCATTTGTCTCACTACCTGGGTTTGGCTGATTTAATGTGTTTCTATATCCTCCAGGTTTCCTGTGAAATGGTTATGAGACCTCAAACTCGTTGGCACATTATGGCCCATGGGCCAAATCTGCATGCTTGTAGGTAAATAAAGCTTTATTGGGGCAAAGCCAAGCCATTTATTTACACATTGTCTATAGCTCCTTTTGTGCTACAACAGCAGAGTTGAGCAGTTGCAACAGAAATTGTATGGGTCACAAAGACTAAAATATTTACTCTCTGGCCCTTAACAAAAAGAAGTTTGTGGATTCCTGATCTAGATGCTTGATTACATTTGGTTCAATTGTATAGGCCAGAATAATTTATATGTATGCTGTGTGAATTTTTGCATCATATTATGCAATCAATACTTGATTTTCCCACTGTGAGCTTAGCAATGTTCCAGGCTTGACGCTCGTAACCCCATCTTGGGCTACTGACTCCACTTTGAACTGATGATGAACTTTGAAACCCACAAAGGAACTGTAAAAAAAAATTCCTTCACAAACATCTGTGCTCTCAACAATATATTATACAATACAAGGAAACTAGTCCCAATCTTTAAGGACATACTGTGTATAGCTTTTCCTTACTAACTGAAGCAAATGCACCATCCCACTAATGATTAAAGACTTCTTTGTTTAATCAAGTGAAGAACTAATCTGACAAACAATTTATGTAATCTAAATAAGTTCCTATAAATGTAAGCCCTCTTGTATCACTCTGGTGGTACAGTCTCTAGCTGTTACCCGCCCAGGTTACAACCTCCATTCCTGATTAAGTGCATTTGCTTCTGACCTGTTGATTCCTCCTCTTTAGTATTAACACTACTCTTAGTGATATAAAGATGGAGTCATCTAAAAGAGTTAAATATAAGCTACTGTATGACCCACCAATTCCACTCCTTGGTGTATAACCATGAGAATTGAAAACACATATCCACACAAAAACATGTACATAAATGCTCTTAGCAGCCTATTCACAATAACCAAAAATTGAAACAACTCAAATGTCCATCAGCCGATGATTGGATAAACAAAACATGTTACATCCATACAATGGGATGTTATTTAACCATTAAAAGGAATGGAGCCTTTATACATGCTACAACCTTGTTGACCATTAAAACATGATGGTGAGTGAAAAGAAGCCACATTTTATTATTCCATTCATATGAAATATCCAGAATAAGCAAATTTACAGAGTGATAAAGTTGATTAGTAGTTGCCAAAGACTGGTGAGAGAGAGGAATGGGGAATTACTGCTAGTAAGTATGGGGTCTGTTTTTGGAGTGATGAAAAATGTTCTAGAGTTAGGTCGCTGTTAAATAAAATTTATAAGAGTCCATTGGTTTGGACTGAGTTCCTGCACTAGACCCAACAAACCAAACCAAAACAGAGTTACTCAGGCTGAAGTTCCACATTACCAAACCAAAACTAAGTTGTTTATCTGACCTTCTAAGAAATCAAGAGAAAGATAATAGCCAAATCCCCCAAACAGGCCAGTTTTAGCCAGCATGGGAAGGAAGTCCTCTCTGCTTTAACCTTTACAGGGAAAGTAACTTTAAAATGACCACTCTGCTATTTGTTATCTGTTTCTGCTTTCTTTGGTCCTTTTTTGTCTATAAAGCCAATCTCCTTTGCTCAGTTCATCAGAACACTAATTCTATTTCGCAGAATTCTATTTCATGAAATTAGCTGTTGCCTGACTCTAGAATCACAAATAAAAGCCAATTAAGGTCTCTCCACTAAATTTTTTGTAATTTTGTCTTTTGACAGAATGATAATGGTTACTCAACTCTGTGACTGTACTAAAAGCCTCTGAATTGTACACTTTAAAGGGTGAATTTTGTTGTATGCGAATTATTTCTCATCATAGCTGTTATTTAAAAAAAAAAATTAAAAAGATGAAATCAGACAGTTCAGGTTGTATCAGCCTGACCTCATTCACCAAAATTTCCCCACCAACACTTTACCTCATGTGTTTATATTTCATAAATGATTGTTGCCTAAAAGCATTATTTCGTTAAAAGTTGCAAAATAGGCAATTTCTAATTCTACCGTTCTTCCTGCATCTATTAGCTGTAATTCCTCTTTAAACAATCTTCCTATTTGATTACATAAACATACAACTCATACAGGTAAGGTAAAATGAGCTTGATTCTTTTTTCTTTCTTTTTTTTTTTTTTTACTTTCTCTGAGAAATGATCAGTGCTCTGGCAACCTCCAGTGGTGAATGGTGAGATATTTTGTTTGCTTTGATTTGATATCATTACAAACCTACTGATCTTTATACATGTGCTGTGCTTCAATTCAATGCAGTCATTCCTTTTGAGGATCACGTTGTCTCATCCGCTGGGAGCTTCTTTCTAGTTGGCTCCTATGCACCTTTGTCATGACCTCATTAAATTTGTTTTTTATAGCAGCTTTATTAAGATATAAGTCACATACCATATAATTTATCCATTTAAAGCATACAATTCAATTGTTTTTAGTATATTCACAGAAGTGTGTGACCCTCGCCATAATAAATTTTAGAACATTTTTGTCACCCAAAGGAAAATCCCATAACTATCGAAAGCAACTCCTCATTTCTCCAACACAACCACTAATCTACTTTCTGACTCTATAGATTTTTCTATAATGGGCATTTCATACAAATGGATTCATACAATATGTGATCCTTGGGTCTGCCTTCTTTCACTTAACATAACGTTTTCACAGTTCATTCCTATTGTAGCACATATCAGTACTTCATTCCTCTTAATGGTTGAATAATGCTCCATGGTATAAATATGCCACATTTTCTTTATCCATTTATCAGTCAATGAACATTTGGATTGATTCCATTTTGGGGCTATTATGAATAATGCTGATATAAACAATTGTGTACAAGTTTTTGTGTGGGCATGTTTTCAATTCTCTTGGGTATATACCTGGGAAGAGAATTGCTGGGTCATATTGTAGTTCTATTTTAATCTTTTGAGGAACTACCAGACTGTGTTCCAGAAGGGCTGCACCATTTTACACTCCATACATATACCAACAGTGTATGAGGGTTCCAATTTCTATAATCTTTGATTATATTTTGTGTGAAGTGTCATCTCATTACAGTTTTGATTTGCATTTTTCTCATGACTAATGATGTTGGCCATTTTTTGTATGTATTTATGGGCCATTTTTATATCTTCTTTGAAGAAGCATCTACTTAGATCCTTTCCCCATTTTTCACTGGGTTTTTTTTATTATTGAGTTATAGGAGTTCATTATATACTCTGGTTAAAGTCCTTGTCAGATATTTGATTTGCAAATATTTTTTCTCATGCCGTTGGTTGTCTTTCCTTTTCTTGATTATGTCCTTTGAAGAAAACATGTTTTTAATTTTCATGAAATCTAATTACATTTTTATTTGGTTGCTTGTGAGTGTCAATGGGTGATTTCATCACTGTGTGAACATCATAGAGTGTATTTACACAAACCTAGGTGGTATAGCCTACAAGACACCTAGACTATATGGTATAGCCTATTGCTCCTAGGATACAAACTGTTACTATACTGAATACTGTAGGCAATTGTTACACAATGGTAAGTATTTGTATATGTAAACATAGAAAATCAGATTGGGGCAAGATGGTGAACTAGAGACATTGGTTGCCAGATGGCCCCAAAAAGAAGAAAAATAAAGAAAAGCATAGCCCAGGTGTAATACCAAGGGAAGTGTGCCAGAACCTACTCCTACCAGAGATCCCACAGAAAGAAGTTGTGAAGCAGAAGAAGGAAGAAGATTTTGGAAGAAACCAACCACTGAAGGATTCAGAGACAAGCATAAAGGGTAGGTGGGAGTATTTACTTTTCCTCTTCTCACACCTGTGGCAGTCTGCCAGCTCCTGGTCTGTCAGAGAACTCTTCTACCCACAAGTCCAAGTACTGCTGCCATCAGCAAACTGAGAACCTCTTAAGAACAGAGCACTAGGCTGCAAACCCTAACAGGGTCACTTTCCCCCACCACAGACCTGAGCTGAGGCATCACTTGCTGTATTGCTTATGTGCCCACGGGATGCCTCTATCCTGCCTCCAAATTCACAGCCCTCTAGTCTCCTTGTCACTGGATCCCACACAAACATTCCCCAACACCTGCTTGGACTGTGACAAGCACAAAGTGGCAGGATGACACAGGACAGCAGCAATGTTCCTGGAGTTGTGACCTGTAAGGCAGGCTGCCCCAAGGGGATGGAGAGGTGTTTTAAGACAGGGAAATCAGAACACACACTACACTGTCTTGCATCTAAAAACCCCTGGCTTGTGATCTGAAGTTGTCTGCACTCCTCCCAGTGCACATACGGTTGCAGAGTGGACTCTGCAGGGTAAGAGCAGAAGCAGCACCAGAGCCAAGGAAGGAGATGGAGATGGAGACCTTCCCTTCTTCACCCACTCAGTGCTGTAAACATAGCTATCTCTCTCTGCTCCCAAGCATGAACTTTTGGTGTGGGTGTGCCACAGAATAGCCAGTCTGTGCTTGTAGGGGGTACACTCCAAATAGTAATCTGCTCACCAGGCCTGGGTTTTGTACTGAGGGTATAGCTCATTTCCCTCCATTCATGGACAAGCAGTATTTTTATAGCTCTCACAGCCAGGGAATCTCAGCCCTTGGGTCTCTGCATTGCTGGATCCACAGCCAGCATTCCCCCAGTACCCACATAGACTACAGCAGCCTTAGGGGACTAGTGGGTACCAGGGGAACTGTGGGTCTCATGGAGCTTGGGCATTCAGGGCAGGCCATTTTCAGCTGAAAGGAGAGTGCAGCATGCCACAGTGCCTTTAGGACAAAGAGGACCATTTTTATTGAGACAAGGTCTCTCTATGTTGTCCAGGCTGGACTTGAACTCCTGGACTCAAGTGATCCTCCCACCTCAGCCTCCTGAGTAGCTGGGACTTTATAAACCTCATGGGACAACTGTCATATATGTGGCTCACTGTTGACTAGAACCCTGTTATGTGGCATATGACCACAATTGGATTTATCTTTGCCATTTTACTTTTTATTGTCTATGTCTCCTGGTTTTTTCCTTCTATTTCTCTTTCACTGCTTTCTTTTGCATTAAGTATTTTCTAGTATAATATTTTAATTCATTTAATAATTTTTCACTATGTTTTTTAAGCTAGTTTCTCAGTGGTTGTTTTAGAGTTTATCATATATATCTTAACTTATCACAATCTACTTCAGATTTATACTAACTTAATTCCAGTAAAATATAGAACAAATATAGAATAGTACTCCCACATAACTCTATTCCCTCTTTTCCTTTTTGTGCTTTGTTATAGGTATTACATCTAAAGTATATATCTATAGAGTTTGTTACATTAATCTCCTCATTTACCATATCTGATTCTCTTTCTTTGTACCTATAGATTCAAGTTACCATCTGGTGTCATTGCCTTATTTCAATACAGCTTTGCTCCCACTCACCGCCTTTGTGCTGTTTTTGTTAAATATGTTGCCTTTCTATATGTTATAGAACCAACAAAACTTCAATTACAGTTGACACTTGAAGAACACAGGGGTTAGGAGTGCCAACCCTAACACTTTTTGACAGAGTCAAAAATCCACATATAACTTATGACTCCCCAAAAACAACTACTAATAGTCTACTGTTAACTGGAAGCCTTACTAATAACATAAGTGGTGGATTAACACATATTTTCTATGTCGTATGTATTATATACTGTATTTTTACTATATAAAGCAAGAGAAAAGAAAATATTAAGAAAATCATAAGGAAGAGAAAATATATGTATTTATCAATACAGTAAGTTTGTGTCATCTGTTTACAAGATGAATTCTCTGTGTGAAATGGTGAGCAACAGCAGCTGCAGACCTCAGTCTACAGTAGATATCAAACAATTCAACTTTTTCTTATAACATCATGACTTTTCTCTGCTTCTTGGGAGCACTTCTAGCATCACTAGTGGTACTTAGTATGGGTCCCATGGTGTTATTCAAAGTCTACCGTATTGCACTATACAGGATGAAAAATATGTGAGAACCATGAGAGATCACTTTTTACTGCAATACAAAATTTACTGGAGAAATGAACTGCTCACACAGAGATGATTAGTGTCCCACTGCATTTTAAGCAGATATTTACAACACTTGAGCTCATCACAATAACAACAGGAGGTGGCTACAAAACTATTACAATAGTACAGTATACACTACAGTTAATTTTACACAGTTATGATTTAATACTGTACCTTTACATTTCTCTCAAATGGCATCATGTATGGTCTATAAATGTTTGTGTCTGTAAGTTTTGATAACTTTTAACTTTTTATAATAGATTTGTGTATGGTTTATGGTAGTAAATGAAACAATAGGCTAGTATCCACATATATTTTATGCATGCATATCTTTTTCTTAATTTTTTTGATATTTCTAGGCTATGTGATTCTTCTGGGGGTCTTTTCAAATTGTCACAATCTCCAAAAAAATTTCCAATAGATTTATGGAAAGACATCCTCATATAAGTGGACCTGCACAGTTCAAACCCATGCTGTTCAAAGGGCTCCTGTATGTACATGTTATGTTGCACAATTGTTTTTAAAACAGAGTTAAGAGAAGAAATAAAAAGAAATATTCTATTTTTACTATATTTTATAATTACATAATTACCTTTACCAGTACTGTTTGTTTTGGGGGTAGGGACATTTGAATTAAGGTCTGGAATCACTTGCTTTCAGGCAGAAAAACTCCTTTAGTATTTCCGGTAAAGTGGGGAGTCTCCTACCACTCTTGGCCCCCTTCAGGTCCTTGCCACAGGACCCCATCCAGAGACCCTCTCAAAAATGGTAGTTTACTTCTCCAGGGCCATCAAGAGAATCTTTCTTTTAAGGGCTCACTAATTAGGTCAAGCCTACCCAGTATAATCTCCTTTTTCATTAAATCAGGACAATTCACTGAGACCTTAATTATATCTGAAAATTTTCTTTCCTTTTATCACATAATGTCACCCAATCCTGAGAGTGATATCTCATCATATCCACAGATTCTGCTTGATCTCAAGAAGAGGAGGTTACACATGGCATACACCAGGGGACAAGAATCTTGGGTCGATCTTAGAATTCTGCCTCCTACATTTAGCATACAAATAATACTACAACGGGGAGCTCTGTGGATATGTTATTTTGGATTTTTGTCAATATACTTTGGGATAGATTCATAGAAGTATTATGCATGACTTATCTTGCTATATATTGTCAAAGTTTCATCCACAGTGGTTAATTTTGCATTTCCTTTAGCAATGTAAGAAAGAGTCTGTTTCCTAGCACTTCACTAACAGAGAGTATGTTTTCAAACTTTTGAGTTTTGTCAATGCTGTTGGTAATAAATGGTATTTTTTTTTTTTTTAGACAGAGTCTTGCTCTGTTGCCCGGGCTAGAGTGCCGTGGTATCAGCCTAGCTCACAGCAACCTCAAACTCCTGAGCTCAAACAATCCTCCTGCCTCAGCCTCCCAAGTAGCTGGGACTACAGGCATGCACCACTATACCCGGCTAATTTTTTTTTCTGTATGTTTTTAGTTGTCCAGCTAATTTCTTTCTATTTTTAGTAGAGACAGGGTCTCACTCTTGCTCAGGCTGGTCTTGAACTCCTGAGCTCAAGTGATCCTCCCGCCTTGGCCTCCCAGAGTGCTAGGATTACAGGCATGAGCCACCACACCCAGCCAATAAATGGTATCTTACTGTGGTTTAAATTTGTGTTTTTCTATGAGAGAGTCTGAGCATTTTTTTTATTTAAAAATGTTTAAGGGTCATTTTGAGCTTTGAGTTTGATGCATTCAAATTCTTTAGATGTCATAGAATGAGAACGAAAATTTGGCATTGAGGAAAGGATGAGAAGACACCGACTTTTGAAGAAGTTCATAAAACTTATTGTTATTGGCCTAATTGTGTCCCCTAAAAGTCATGTGTCAAAGTGCTAGCCCCCAGTACCCCATAAGGTGACTATACTGGGAGATAGTACCTATAAAAAAGTAATTAATTAACATGAGGTCATTTAGAGTGGGCTCTAATGCAATATGACTACTGTCCTTACAGGAAAAGATTAGGACATACAGATGCACAGATCCACGTGACGGCACAGGGAGAAGATGGCATCAGTATGGCAAGGAGAGAGGCCCTCAGAAGAAATCAAGACTACTAACACCTTTTGGACTTCTAGCCTCCAGAACTATGAGACACTAAATTTCTGTTGTTTAATCCACCCAATGTGTAGTATTTTGCTGTGACACCCTAGCAAACTAATAAATTCCTACAAATAAGTCTATAACTGCCCATGTCCATTTTTATATACAACTCATATTAACACTTTAACTTGATGACTTCTCAGAAATGTTTGAATGTTTATTGCTTTCACATTGGCAACATAGAAGAAAAACCAATTTTTATAAAAAAAATCATTTCTTTTAATATTTTAGATGATTATAATTCCTATTTTTCTTTTGACTTCCTGGCATATTATTCCTATTATCCTCCATTCACTGTGCATGCCTCCTTCCCAGCACGGAGCCCTGGGCCCCTGATGCTTGTTCCCCAGCACCCTGGCAGTTAAGGCATGGGCTGCTGACACATTTAATAAAATGCAGCAGCCTCATATTGTGAATTTGGACAAAAAATCGGGGACAGTAAAGAATCTATGCTGGAGGGTGGGGAGAAGGGGAGCAGCAGCTAGGTGCAGTGTTTAATGCCTTTGGTGGCAGTAGCAACACCGAGGTGTCTCGGGCCCTGTAAAGGCAGCAATGTGCTTCCCCCGGGGTTGGTCTGCAGTGCCGTCTTGGCCATGGCTCTGACTGCCTAGCCTGCCACTTTGTTCTGCTGGCTTCACTAGTCTGGTTCACCAGCCCTCCTGGAAACTCTGGGAGCAGCCCCACATTCTTTCAGTAAAATCCTTTTCTGCTTTGTCAATGCTGATTGGTTCACTTTCTCTCCCTTTTTTTTTTTTTCTTGTAGAAATTAATAGCAACTTCCTAAAAAGGTTGAAATAAATCAAAATTGCTCCCAGGAAATGAAAATTAACTTGATGACTGCTCAGAAATGAGAAACCTGAAGTTATTTGGCAAGAATAAGAAGTTAAAATTGCAGTGATCTTTGGCATAACACACTTGTCAGCTTTAATATCCAATTTGTTTCTACTTCTTGTTTCTAATAAGTGCTTAATCACAAAGATGTGCATTATTATAACCCTCAAGACAGCTGGAGACCTCACTACCTCCTTAATCTTCAGGCAAAATTTCCTTGTACTTGATAATTTCATGGCGCATGGAAAGCCAAAACTCTACTGCCAAGGTCTCTGCTAATCCTGCAGCAATCCTGGTATCTACATGGCATCCTCCATTCCTAAGCTCCAATGTCCTTATATTCTGCCCCTTTCCACCCAGCACTGACTCTGCCTTAGCCCCTTCTCACATTTCAAGCTTTTGTGACATTAGTAGTTTTGACTGAAATTTTTAGGGAGTTCCTAGGGAGGGGGGCACATTAAGCAATGTTCTTGATCATCAACCAAATCTCCCCCATTTTGCTGGCTCTAATTTTTTGTTTTTCTGCTAAACAAAGCAGTTATGACCATTCTTTGAAGCTTTGGGATCCGCTGATACCTAGACACCTGCTGGCTGCCTTTTCACCCAATAGTAGCTGTACCTCGTTTTTGTTGTTCTTGTACCACTTCATCGTGCTGACCTTCCTCAGACTACTTGAGGCATCCACATTACCTTGAAAAGAACTAGAGTTAGAAAGAGAGATATGTAAAAGGAAAAATCATAGTGCAGGATTTTGGGGGTTTGTTCACCTTTTAATTTCTGTTTTACATCTAAAATAGGCTAACTGTCAAAACAGGGAGGCCTTGAGGAAAACAGGACATGGAGTTTAATCTGTAATAATTTATTTGAAAGAAAATTGAAGGAGAGGCAGACAAGTCTACCCTTGAAGCTCCACAGAGACTAAATGAATGTTACCTGGGTAGGGAGGTGACAGGAAGGAGAAGGTGTCCTGGTGCACCGTCTGAAAGGAGGTGGGAGGAGGGGGGCTGAATCAGAGCAGGAAGGGGGGATGAAAGAACAGAGTCACCATCAAGAGAAGTGAAGTTTCCAAAGCACCTTCCACAGGGAGCCTGATGGCCGCTGAACAAATGCCACCACCCACGGTCATTCTAGTGAGAGTCACAGAGAGGTCACTGCCTGCACTGAGGGCTATGTCAGTTTTCTTCCCATTGCTGGTGGGAGAGGGCTTGTCACCCATGGATCAGCAGGACATTTATCTGGCATATCTCATACGAAATATGCCACATAGACACTGCACCTTTTCAAAAGCCCAGAATTTGCAAAAGTCCCCCAGAGAAAGAAGTCCTTAACACCAAGAAGGAGTTGGAGGTATGGAGGGGCAAGTTACCAATTTCCACATTTGGGAGAAACTGAGAAGTGACAAAATCCATACAAGTCACCCATTTATAGAAGTGTGATTCCCAACAAAGCTCTCTCTAAGAGGAATTTGGGGGCCAGATCTTAATGTTACAGCATTTTCTCTGCAGTGAATAGAATCAGAGCTACCATCACTCAATTTTCCTGATTAGAATAATTTTGTGTCAAACAACACCAGATTTCTCCAGGATTCTGAGCTGACTATGAGGCAAGTCTTCTCTTTTGTCCTCACATCAATGAAGGTATCTTTAGCCCAGTCTGAATTATTAGTGCTATTTTTGTTAGCAAGGAAGGAATTATAAATGCAGATTCTTATTTTAAGGTTTCTGAATAAAATAACTTTCCAAAGGACTCCACTGCATTGCCAGGAATCTACAGATCACTATCTCCTTGGCTTTCCCATTTCCAGAGTACGAAAGTATGTCTTTATCCAGTATCAGAAAGTTTACATATTTGGCCACCTCCAGGAGCAGATTGGTCAAAGACTCGTAATTTTTCAGTGTCACCTATAATTGTCACTGCAGACTCTTAAATCAAAAGATTTATATTCTCCAGGGATTAGGGGGTTGGGGGGGTAAACTCACAACTAAAGGATATGGTGAGCATTCTAGAGGGGAAGGGCATGCCTCTAACCCTTGCTAGGGAGAGGCAAAGATATAAAATGTAACCAAATTTTTGTACTCTCATAATTTCCTAAAATAATAAAAAAAAGAGATTTATCTCTGATAGAGCTGGAACCCATTCTACTAAGTATCCCAAGAATGGAAAAATAAGCACCACATGTACTCACCAGAAAATTAGTGTCACTGATCAACATCTAAGTGGACATATAGGAATAACATTTATAGGACGTTGGGCAGATGGGAGGGGGGAGGAGGGGATGAGTATATACATACATAATGAGTGCGATGGGCACCGTCTGAGGGATGGACATGCCTGAAGCTCTGACTGGGGATGGCGGGTAAGAGCAACATACGTAACCTAAACATTTGTACCCCCATAATATGCTGAAATAAAAAAATAAAAATAAAAGATTTATGTCAAATAGGTAACCAAAAATATTTGCCAAGTAAGTCAAGCCATAAATGAGCTACTCCCAGGCCAAAGTTATTCTCAGAGTAGATTTGCTTTCTCTTTATCTCAAAAAAGGGAAAGTTCCATGTGATATCTAACCACTTATAAGATTTGCTCTTGGGAAAGCCAGTAAACTGTGGAATAGACAAGAACTTTGCATTTGGCTGCCATTTCTTGACAAAATCTCTGGAAAGATGTCACAGTTATGAATTTAACACTTGTCATAACATTAAGCAAAACTTCCTTCAGGATTTTTGACAAGGGTTTTAATGCCGGCACATGGCCATGTCAAAAACAGTGAGTCGCCCTGACAAGTCACCAAGCAGTGAAGCCCAGTGCAGTGCTGAGCATCTCATTGCCCCCATCTGTCCACATGGAATCAAGACTTTGCTTTCAGGCAAATTTTGCTTGCTGAAAAAACACTGCGCCATTTTGAAGCTGTTGACAACCTTTACAGTTTCCAAAAGAGATTCACAAATTGGGACTTCTTTGATAGCATCAGCATGACAACACACAAAAAAACAGCAGCTGGCTGCACTGAATAATGTCATTAGGTGTGTTGAAGAAACAAGTGTGGCAGCCCCATGATTAGTTGTGAAACATCATGGGAAATGTCAACAGTTACATGGAGAATCACATAGTTTAGGAGAGACACTGCTTCAGGTATCTTCCGCTCCACACTACTCCCAGCTTGGCCATTCCCAGGCCACGTGGTTTCAACAAGATCTCTAGATGCATGTGGCTTCTTTCCCTTCAATTAGCATTCTAGCAGGTGTCAAGTCAAGGCTTTTATATGGAGTCAAATTCAAGTGTGTATAAAATCCTAGCCATTTCAAAACAAATCTTTTTCCCAAGACAAAGATCCACACCTTCCAATGATTGTCACAATGGTCAGATGTGAAGTATCTCCCCAGTTTTGTTTGGGATTTGCAAGCCCATTGGCAAACACTCAACCATATAGGATGCATGCTAGCTTTTGTGTTGGTGATAAAAGATAAAGTCAGTGGAATACACATTTCATCATTTTACACATGTCAGTGTCTCAATTACAAAACATGGGCTCTTCTCATTTCTGCTGTGCTGATAAAATGAGGTGAATTTTCTGTTCAGGATAGAGACTACTTCTCTTGCCTTCAGTTTCCTACAGAGCTCAGAGCAGGTGGGCATTTCCAGCTCTCCTCACACATGTCAGGAACTTCCATCTATTCCCTCTATTCTTTCCTCCTGTAAGAAGGAGGAGGGGTCGATGGATTGGTCATTGGTCTACATTTAATTATCAGATGAGGCTGCTTTTTCTTAGAAGGCTTGCAACCACATTTTGGTGTTTCTCTTCCACTTTGGTCCTTTAATCTCATACTAGTGCATTCAAGTGTCTCTGGTTCTTCGGAACAAGTCCACAACATTCTCTGTGTTCTAGAAACTCCTCCTGAGACTGGGAAGATAAGTCTGATCAAAATCTTTGCAGACCTACCCATCTTCATTTCAAAAGAGCTTGTTTAAGCCTCTGGCTTTAGCAGTTCCCCCATGCTCTAACCTAGCTTGCCAGAAGAGCCTTACATAGGGAGTATAAGTCAAGGGTTCAATCAGCAAAATAGAAAGCACTCTAGTTATTAAAACAGAAAAGAACTTAATATAGGAAATTGAGCCAGCACATTGCTCGAAGACCTAAAGGAGACAGGAGGGGAAAGTGATGGCACCCAGAGATCAGGTCCTTCCGGAGGCCACTCTGGTCTTACTGAAGCAGTGGGCAGCTGCAACAGGGACCACATTCACTGCTGCCACTGGCACCCCATAGGCACCTGCAGGTGGATGTCACTACTGTGGCTGGAGAAGTCAAGAGTCTTCAACCTTAGTTCCACCTTCTCCTTCTCCTCACATAGGAGTCGCTCTCATTAGAAAAACCTAACCGGAAACCAGCTGTCAGGGGGATCTGGGAAATGTAGTCCTTAGGCGTTCTGACCCATGGATCAGGACAAATATGGGCCCAAGCACTCCCAGACAATAACTGGTACTTTGGGAAATTATGCCCATTTGATAAATAGGCATGTTGTTTTACTTCCAGCTCTCAATCCTGGTTATTGCCCTCAGCCAGAACTCTATAATAAAGAAGAAGTGGAAGTGGAATTTGGGCATCAAACCCCATCCGAATTCTTAATATTTTTATGTATTTGCCAAAAGCATATATAGCAATTTCAACTACCTGTCGCTCAAATAAGAGGAGCTTATTACTTTTGTGATAAACACATACATACAGACACATGTGTTTTGTAAACCAATAAAATAATCTCCTGTGACCCAAATCTAAGAAAGTAATTTTGTAGACCTCTAATAACAGGGTGATTTCTGAGTTTCTGCTGAGTCCTGCATTAAAGGGAGGCCAAAGTGTGTGTTCAAAGATAGTGACAACTGAGAGAGTGAAATGAAGTTTTAAAGGGTAGGAGTGTTGTCTCATCTTCTCCTGAGAGGACAGGATGAAGGAGAAAGGAGGGGAGGAGTGGAGGAAGTAGTGTTACAGAAAGCTTGGCACTTGTCCTCAAGGCTGCATCAGAAGAACAAGAACAAGTGGTTTGAGAAGAAAAGAGAAGTTTATTACTTTGCCAGCAAAGGAGGAAAAATTCCTGTACATAAGCAGAAGTACAGAGCTTTTAAAGGGAGGGACTTCAGTTCTAGGCTATTGTTGTTAATGATTCTAATCATCCCATCTCTGCAAAGACAAAGCCTGTGACCTCTGCCCACCTGAGAGGCCCACCCAGACCTCCACTGGCCAGGTGCTGGGCCTGGGATGCAGCCACAGTTCAGCTGAGCTATCTCCTGTAACAAAAAGAACAAAAGGCATTCCCCTGCCTCTCCCAACCACCTGCTTGAGGCAGAGATTGCAGACTTCAGGTCCCAAAAAGAGTAGGGGAAGTTTTAAGGAGACAGAAAACATCTTTTGCCATTTTTTTCTAGGCCATTCCCTCTGTTACAGCAGGAGAGAGTGGCCAAAGAAATTTTAAGAGCAAAAATGCCTAATATTATATTTTACTTTGTTTAAAATATTGTGATAATGTGTCTCCTTTTACATCCACACACACTGATTAGGGTTTTCAAAGAAAATAGAGAGTTGAGTTTCACACTCAGGTTGATGCCAGAGAGGAGTTAAAGAAAAAGTCACAAATCACAGAATGGGGAACCAGAACCCAAAAAGGCCAAGGAATCAGACTCAGAGATGACCATAGGATGTGTCTCTAGAGAATTCACAAAGATCTTTGGGAACAGCAAAGACTTTTCCACAGAGTGTGGAATAAAGGCTAAGTCAAATCTTTCTAGATCTTGGGGGCAATGAAGCCCTCTGATACCTAGGTTATACGTTTATGCGCTTGACTCATAGGAAGTTTGGTATCATGAGAGTTCCCTTCATACCAGCCAAAAGTCCTTGCTGTGATCCTACTGGTAGTCTGGACCTCTCTAAAGTGGCCCTTTTTTGTCAGCATTACACTCTATCCATGGGCCTGGCACCTACCTACAGATCACAATAAAGAAAAGAAACCCAGAAATTTGAGCCCATTGTTTCATTATATGACTCAGTTTTGCAGTTGTTTTATGTAGATCTTACCTTCAAAATGGCCTCAATAGGAAGTTCATGACTGGTTAGCAGTGGCCGGATTTGGGGCATTAAGATTAGCCTGGTATTGTGTCATGGTCTTTCAAAACATTATTGTGTCATAGACAGGCATAGTAAATAAATTAAGATTACAAAGGTGTGTTGAGGGCGATAAAGAGAATATTAGGTCTCGATTCCTTATCTTCTGTTGCAACACCTTCCTATTAACTCTTTGTTGGAATCACAGTCATTGGTTAGACTAGAGAGATGTGCTTACTTGAGGAAGGACAACCTATGTAGCAACTAAACTTGTGTGTTTGTGCATCTTTGTGGGGAATGTGTATATTTTAAATTTGGGGGAATTAGGCATGTTAGGCTTTCCAAGCTACAATATTTATAGTCATATCTTTTTTCTTTGACATTTTCCAACTTTATGTTAGACCCAGCATCAACAAACACAAAAAAATCAATAATCATAATGGTAGAGCATATTCACTTTAATTCTTATCAATAAATATTAGATGCTATGACATGGTAACAATACCTTGTCTGCTCATAAACAGCTGTAGTACAAAGCATTTTAGATGAAGCAAACCACAATAATATAATTTTATATATTAACAAAAACATTTTTTTCATAATACCATTTTCTGAAAAAACAGAAAGAAAATTTAAGAAAAAAATTGTAAGTCTAAGTGTAGAATACCTTGTTTCCAAACTCCTGAAGTGTCCCCTAGGGGGTCATTCATTGGCCACAGCTTAAAAACTCCTGGCATAGTTTATGCTTGGGGAACAAGGGACTGGTGTCTGGCAAAAGCAGAAGGCTTACATGAAGGACAAAGGGTCAAAAAAAGGCCACAGTAAGATGGAGCTAGCATTGAAGGGCTGCTCAAGAAAGGTAGACTTAATCTTACAAGTCAGCAAGAACCACCTGCTACTGAGGAGCTTCATAAAAATGCAGGTTATTAGAAACCATCACCAGACCTAACAAATCAGATCTCCAGGGGCAGGGCCTAGGGATCTGTATTTGTCATGGCTCTCCAAGTGACTCTTAATAATGCTAATAATTTAGAACTACTTTCGTAGGTGGCAATAAACTTTTGCAGAGTTGGGGCTTGTATTTTCTATTTGTTTATTTGTTTAAAGCAAAGGGATATAATAAAAACACTAATTTTAGTGTTTAGTTTCAGACTGGGCACAAGGAGTCCTGGTATGGCATTATTTTAACTGACCAAGAAATGTGGTGATGTGAATGGTAGGGGTAACTGTAAAAATGGAATAGATGTGGCTTAATTAATAGCTATTAAAATAATCAAAGAGAGAGAGAGAGAGAGAGAGAAGAGAAAATCAGGAAGATTTAGTATATTGTTGACTATGGAGAGAGAGGGGAAGAAATCAAGGTTAAACATGACTTTCAGTCTGAATCAATGGGCCAATAAAGGTACTATTATGAGAAATGGAATTTAGATTAATTGAATTAAAGATGAGAACAAAGATGTTAATTTGGCAATTATACATATTCACTGAAACTTGAGAGAAGTTAAAGATGAAATTACGTATTCCAGATACTAAATCCGTATCAAATATATACGCAAACATTTGCTCCCATTTTGTGGGTTGCCTACTTATTTTCCTTATAACATCTTTTGAATACAAAGTTTTTAATTTTGATGAAGTTCAAATTATTTTGTTCATTCTTATATTTAGATATCTAAGAAACCATTGCCTAATCCAAGATCACAAAGATTTACATGTTTTCATTTAAAGGATTTATAGTTTTACCTCTTCCATTTAGGTCTTTTACCTATTTTGAGTTCATTTTTCAATATAGTGTGAGGCAGGGGTCCAACTTCATTCTTTTGCATGTGGCAATCCAGTTGTCCCATAATCATTAGTTGAAAAGAAAAAAATAAAATTGTGTATCGGAGAAAGATCCACAGGAAACAGGTGTAGCTATGAGAATGAATGAGTTCTTCAAAGGGACAAGCATAATGGAGACAAAGGAATTCAGTCTTGAGGATCACCCATACTGGTACGGAAGTGGAAGAAGAGATATTAGGAAAGAAGGAAGAAGAGAAGCATGTGTGAGGACAAAATGTCAAATTTCAAGAAAAATATTAATCAATAATTGGTGACAATGAGATTATCCCTCAAGTCTTCCTACCTGTTCCTCAGCTGTTCTTTGTTAGTTTTGAAAGGAAGTAGCCCCATCTGAAAGGAATTCAGGGATTCAGAGAGGAATATGAACTGGAATTAATACTCTTAGAAGCCCAGTAGTTTCTCAAATTAGTACAATGCTCTATGAAAGAGAAAGTTGCATCTCATCAATTGCTTGATTTGTAGTGTATATTTTTCCCTAGTAGAGATTTAAACTCCTAATTTTTTGTTACTTTTCCAGCCTTGGGCTCCATCCTCTGACATCTCAAGACAGGAAGCACCTCACAGAAGTAAATTCACAGTGTTCACAGTACAGCTATGTCTATGAAGGGTCTGTTCTCTCTGATCTCTGTCTACTTTTTCACTGGGTCCCTGGGGTCTCCTCTGTGCACACAAAGTTTAACGATGAGAAGAGATGTGGACAGAGTTCATACTCATATTTTTGGCTCTCATCCTTTCTCCAGTTTGTTCTCTGCCAGAATTTCTCTCTTAAATTTCCAGTGGTTTTTCATCCATGAGCTCTGTTTAGCCTGGTAAAACTGAAGTTCCTCCGCCTACTGGGATTGAGGAACACTAACAGGCAACAAAGCCACAAATTCAACAATTCTTACCCCTCCTGGTTGCAGATTCTCAAGAATAAACTTACCTTTTGCTTCTGATTGTTTTGGATACTTCCCCATTTCTTTAAATAGTTGTCTTTTAATGTTTTGTTCAGATTTTATCAGTGTTATCTGTGGGAAGTTTCACATGATCACATCATTCCACTGCAATTACTCCTTCCTCTCGGCTTGGGAGCCAGATGTTTTAGGCTTTCTGGGCCCTTCTGATATACCGTGTTTCCCCGAAAATAAGACAGGGTCTTATATTTATTTTTCCTCAAGAAGACACCTTAGGGCTTATTTTCAGGGGATGTGTTATTTTTTTTTAAGTACGGTATAACAATCTACATTTATTCAAATATAGTTAAGTCATCTTCTTCTGGAACATCATCATAACTCTCCAAACCCCAAATTCCATCCTGAATTTCTTTTTTTTTCCAGTTTCCCTTTTTTTTATTATTTCAGCATATTATGGGGGTACAAATATTACGGTTATGTAT
>VBSM01000272.1:18890393-18903469 GCA_008086735.1 Cheirogaleus medius | reverse complement strand
GGTTGCACTAGTTTGCAGTCCCACCAGCAGTGTAGAAGTGTTCCTATCTCTCTGAATCCACGCTAACATTTATTGTTTTGAGACTTTTTTGATAAAGGCCATTCTTGCTGGAGATAAGAGATATATCATTGTGGTTTTGATTTGCATTTCCCTGATGATTAGAGATGTTGAGTAGTTTTTGATATGTTTGTTGGCCATTATTCTGTCTTCTTTTGAAAAGTTTCTGTTCATATCCTTTGCCCACTTTTTGATAGGGTTGTTTGATTTTTTCTTGCTGATTTTCCTGAGTTCTAAATAGATTCTAGTTATCAGCCCTTTATCACATGTGTAGCATGCGAAAATTTTCTCCCATTCTATAGGTCGTCTGTTTGCTCTCGTGACAGTTTATTTGACTGTGCAGAAGCTTTTTAATTTGATCAGGTCCCATTTATTTATTTATTGTTGTTGCTGTGATTGCCTTTGGGGTCTTCTTCATAAATTGTTTGCCTAGGCCAATGTCTAGAAGAGTATTTCCAATGTTTTCCTCTAGAATTATAATAGTTTCACACTTTAGGTTTAAGTCTGTTACCCAGTGTGAGTTGATTTTTGTGAAAGGTGAAAGGTGTGGATCCTGTTTCAGTCTTCTACATGTGGCTATCCAGTTTTCCCAGCACACTTTATTGAATAAGGTTTCTTTTCCCCAGTGTATGTTTTTCTCAGCTTTGTCAAAGATTAGATGGCTATATGAGGATGGTTTTATATCTGGGTTCTCAGTTCTGTTCCATTGGTCAATGTCCCTGTTCTTGTGGCAGTAACAAGCTGTTTTAATTACTATAGCCTTGTAATATAGCTTGAAGTCTGGTAAATTGATACCTCCCATTTTGTTTTTATTGCCTAGGATTGCTTTTGCTCTACGAGCTCTTCTCTGGTTTCATACGAAGCGTAAAATTATTTTTTCCATATCTGTGAAAAATGATGTTGGCATTTTAATAGGGATTGCATTGAATCTCTAGATCACTTTGGGTAGTATAGACATTTTACCAATGTTGATTCTGCTGACCCATGAGCATGGTATGGTTTTCCACCTGTTTATGTCCTCTGCTATTCCCTTCTTCAGTGTTTCATAGTTCTCCCTATAGAGGTCTTTTACCTCCATAGTTAAATATATTCCTAGGTACTTTATTTTCTTTGTTGCTATTGTGAAGGGAATTGAGTCTTTGATTTGGTTCTCAGTTTGACTGTTATTGGTATATATGAATGCCTCTGAGAAATCAACATTAAATTTAAATCGAAATGCACTTAATACCATTTCTTTCAAGAATCCTTTGTTTTCATTTATAAAATACTAACAGATGTTGATCATTAGTAGCAGATAAAATTTTGATATTTCTAAAGATTTTAGGAAAACTATGTTTGTGCATACTCATAGTCTCTCTTTTGCACTGTCTCTTCCCCCTTCCTCCCTTACTAAAGCAATATGGGAGTTTGTGCTGCCCTCTGTCCCTCTATACATTACCAGGGTTTCCAGAAAGGTTGCATTAGTGTCATCTTGCAGAATGCTCTCCAGGCTGCTCCTCCAACACCACGTAGGGTCTGCCATTGCCTGCTTTGGCTTCAGGTGGACTCTCCCTGGCTCTTGTAATTATCCCCGTCCACTCCCACAAAATTCACACAATCCTCCCAAAAGGCTAAACCTCCAAAGGCTGGGAGGAGTTGGGATGGACAAGGCCTCCTTATTCGTTTACCACTATGTAGTGACTCAGGACTAGCTCACCAGACAGTGCAGGCACATTCAGGCACTTTTCAGAAAGGGATCACAACATGGGAGGGGAAATGTTACCATCTAGTTGGCATGAACATCTCCTTAAACCTCTTTGTTCCAAATGTCTTCCTTCCCACAGGAAGAATTCTCACCCCACGGATTCTTCTCTTGTCTTCCCTTCCAATGTCTCAAGTCAGAGTTTCAGAGGATCTTCTACCTCAATCAAGGAGAGAGTGATGCAGCTCACCTCCCAAGATCTTAGGATGAGTTTGTGTCCCACAGCTAAATGAGCATTAGTCTCCTAATTCAAGCTCTCCTTGTAACAACGGTCTCACCAATGAGAGTGTGAGTCTGCTGGTTCCCTTAGCAGTTGACCTATAATAACATGCCCGTGCATAAGCTGCAGGACTGGCAAGACTGATACACAAACTGCCCTGAGACTTTGCTCAGCCTGTATCTAAATAAGCCCTTAGTGCTGCCTCATCTTCAGGATCCCAGGATATTCCTGAGCCGCCAGTAAAAAGTGCGGGCTCTAATTAGGTAATTAGATTTAGATGATGTCTTGAGGGAAAAGCCCCCTGATGGGATTGGTGTCCCTGTAACAAGAAGAAGACACTAGAGCTGTGGTCCCCATTCTTTTTGGAACCAGGGACTGGTTTCATGGAAGACAATGTTTCCACAGACTGGTGGGGGTGGTTCAGGATGATTCAAGCATATTACATTCATTGTGCACTCAAACCTCTCTGCTA
The DNA here is from genome assembly GCA_008086735.1 of Cheirogaleus medius. NCBI lineage: Eukaryota > Metazoa > Chordata > Mammalia > Primates > Cheirogaleidae > Cheirogaleus > Cheirogaleus medius. Next base: position 18,900,979 of record VBSM01000272.1, on the reverse strand, counting down.
GTGATGATCTGTATTTGCAGCCACTCCCCAGCGCTAGCATCACCACCTCAGCTCCACCTCAGATCATCAGGCATTAGATTCTCTTAAGGAGTGCACAACCTAGATCCCTCACGTGCACAGTTTACAGTAGGGTCCACGGTGCTATGAGAATCTAATGCCCTAATGCCATCACTGATGTGATAGGAGGCAGAGCTTCTGTGGTGATGTTAGCGATGGGGAGTGGCTGTAAATACAGAAGAAGCTTCACTCACTTGCCTGCCACCCACCTCCTGCTGTGTGGCCCAGTTCCTAACAGGCCATGGGCTGGTACCGGTCCACAGGTCCAAGGCCTAGGGTTTGGGGACTTCAGCATTAGAGCACCCTCTCTTCCCACACCCTCCACTCCCCACCTGACCACCAGCAATGTGAGGACACAGCAAGAAGGCAGCCATCTGCGAACCAAGAAGTGGCCCCTCTCTCAACACCAAATCTGCCAGCACCTCGATCTTGGACTTCCCATCCTGCAGAACTGTGTGGAATAAATGTTTGTTTTTAGCCACTCAGTCTATGGTATTTCGTTACAGCAGCCCAAACTGACTACAGCGATGTTCAAGGCTGCTGGGCATAGCTTTCATCATCAGAAATAGAAAATTTAAAAATAATCCATAAAGTTGATTTAATAACTTTAATCCAGTTTTTATGATTATTAAAATATATAATTCAATGATAATAACCTATTTTAGTTAAAAAAAATAATCTTGACGCTGGTTTTCTCCTGATGTCTTCGTGTTTTTTTCAAGCACAGTACAGTTTGGTGATATTTCTAAAACACAAGCAAATTAACAGCCTAATGGAATGCCTTTGCTGGAACCAACCAGCTGAATCATTAGAAAACAGATTTCCTCTGTTCTATTTCACATTTCTCTAAAATGACACCCAGTTTGTAATGGTAAATTGTTTTTAAATGACTGGTTTTCTGCGTCGAATAATGCATGAATTCTGTTCTTGAAGATTAGTATTATTTTCCATTCCATCTATCTCACTGTGGAAAATGACAGCGTTGGGGGATGTTACAGCAGCTGGGAACACTGGTCAAATCTGGCCACCTGCACCTGGATTGGTTTCAGAGCTCTTTTAAAGGGAGTCTGGATGAACAGAGGAGGTTTGTTTAGAACACTTTGTCGAGCTGCAAGGCCAATAACTAGTTGGGCAGTACTGAAGATAGGAACAGGGTTATAGGCCCCTAGACAGCTCATCAGAGAACTTGTATTAGTAAATTGGAAATCACACACCTGGAAGGAACAGGGCAATAAATGCTATTGTAAAAGTGATTTAAAGAAACTCTCTATTCCCGAAAGAGAAAACTTTTAATGGCTTCTCATAGTCATTCACATATGCTGTTATGTAACAGAAATAAAGAAAAAAGCAATGCTTAAAGGTCATGTCTTTAAAGGAAAAATACAAATCTCTCAAAATATGTGAGAGAAGAGTGTGAGTAAATATACCACTGCTATAACTTTTAACACACAATTAAAGTTGCTAGAGTTTAATTTATGTAGAAGTGACAAAATTTTAAATGAAGCATCTATGTATTTTTTTTCTTGCCTTACTAACTTCCCAGGAATAAGGGGAAAAGCCAATTTAATTAGAATTAGAATATATAACAGAAGATGAAAGTACATGAGATTTCATTCAGCATTTAAGATAACAATGTTTCGCACTTCAATAAGTCTTAAAATACAGCATAATTGCAGCACTATTCACAACAGTCAATATTTGGAATCAACCTAAGTGTCCATCAATGGATGAATGGATAAAGAAATTGTAGTACATATACACACAGAATATTATATGGCCATAACAAAGAATGAAATCCTGCCATTTGCAACAACGTGGATGGAACTAGAGAACATTATGTTAAGTGAAATAAGCTAAGCACAAGGAGACAAATCTCGCATGTTCTCCCTCATATGTGGGAGCCAAACAATTGATCTCATGGAGACAGAGAGTAGAATGATGGTTACCAGAGGCTGGGAAGGGAAGCAGAGTGGGGGGCTAAAGTGAGGATCATTAATGGACGCAAAAATAGAGTTAGATAATTAGATAGAATGAACAATATTTGATAGCACAACAAAGTGATTATAATCAAGAGTAAGTTAAGCTATACTTTAAAATAAATAAAAGAGTAGAAGTGGAATGTTCCCAACACAAAGAAACGATAATTGTCTGAGGTGAAAGATACCTCAATTACCCTGATATGATTAATACACATTATATGCCTGCATCAAAACATCACATGTGCCCTATAAATATATACAAATATTACATACCCATAATAATGAAAATTTTAAATATATATTTTTAAAAAATTTTAAATATAGCATATGCTGAAGTTAGAAGAAAAGCAAGTTTTCTCTTACTTTGTGGAGGAGACAATGTACCCAGAAAGAGAACTATTTATTCTATTCTACAAGACATTCACTAAGTATTATATTTTAAGTATGAAATGTCCAATTTCCTTAAGTACTATGTTAGTTGATGTCTCTGACATTTCACCTTGACACTTCTTGCTTTATTTTTATTGTGAAGGTCATTCTTTCAAACACATGGTTGGCTTGTGATTATCTTTCAAATTTTTTTTTTAGAGCAATTTTTGTAAAACCATGGAGAAGTCAAAAATTTGTGTTATTTTTGAATATGAATTCTGTTGTGGAACAAATGGAACACAGACAGCTCAAAATATCAATGAAGTGTTTGAGAAGGATGTGGCTAATGAACACACAGTATGTTGATGGGTTGAGAAGTTCCATTCTGGTGATTTTAGTCTTGAAAATGAGCCACATGGGTGACCTGAGACCAAGGTGGATAATGATGAGATAAAACTGTTGTGGAAGTGAATCCTTCTCAAGCTATGTGTGGATTAGCAGCAAGGTTTAATGTAACTATTTCAACAGTATTGGACCATTTGAAACAAATCAGTAAGGAAAAGAAGCTGGATATATGGGTACCACATGGATTAAAGGAGCTTCAGAAAAGAAATCATCTCGAAGCTTACCTTTCTTTGCTGTCACAGCATAAAGGTGAACCATTTCTACACCATATTGTTATCTGTGATGAAAAATGGATTCTTTTTGACAATCGCAAGCATTTGGCACAATGGTTGGATAAAGATGAAGTGTTGAAACACAGACCGAAAATGAATATTCATCAAAAAAAGCTAACGGTGTCTGTTTGGTGGTCCAGTGCTGGTATTATCCACTACAGCGTCATGAAACCTGGTCAGTTGATTACAGCTGATGGCCACTGCAACCAGCTGGACGAAATGATGAGGGTGCTTGTAAGTAAGCAGCCGAGACTGGTCAATAGAGACACGTTAATCCTGTTGCAAACAACGCTGCTCAAACTACAGCGGCTGGACTTGGAGACTCTCTGTCATCCACCATATTCACCAGAACTTGCACCAACTGACTACCACTTCTTCCAGGCTTTGGATCACTTCTTGCAAGATAAAATATTCAATTCTCAATAAACTGTGGAAAAAGCCTTTTGTGATTTCATTACCACTTACTCTCCAGGTTTCTTCGCTGCTGGCATAAGCAAGCTACCATTAAGATGGTAAGACTGTGTCTATAGTTTAGGCACATAATTTGATTAATTGTACTGCTTCTTGTTTGAGATATAATAAACTAAAATTTTAGATTCAAAATCAGACATTTCGTATTTAATGACCCAATAATTTATATATCATTTTCTTATGGTCAAATGTTATATATAGATTAAAGTATAAATTTTAATATAATGTAAGAATTTTGTGGGAAAATGTAGAGTTTAAATTTGATTGCTACCATTAAAATCTTAGAAATCCCAAAGTAACCCAAAGATTCTATGTAACGAGTGAACAAAAAAGAAATATTTCTTATCCAGGAAAATCCACTTGATCTGATAAATTGATTTCAGGTTACAAAACTATCAGATGTCACTGAGGTTATTCTACAATAGAACTTTCCTTCCATCCTTAAAATGATAAAAACTAGATTGAAGAATTTCTGCCATCCTCTTTACAGTCTCACAGAAAACATTACTTTTATCAGGAACACTTCTACCTTTTTATTATAAGCTCAGACCATCAGTGTTCACTCCACACATATACACAAACACACCGAATCAATATGCCCTTTCTTGATGTTCTAAAGACCAGACACCGTCCAACCTGTACCCAGTGTCATCTTAGCTACTCTACAGTTTACCTAAAACAGCAAGTAAATCCTGCATACTCAAAAAAAGGGTTGGAGTAAACATCTGAAATTACAGCGGATGAATTTATAGTCTAGAAATTCTTAATATGCCAATGCCCATCAAACTTGGGCCCAAATCTTGAGCTCATGACTTACTACTTCTGCTGCCTGAGATCACCCCTCATTTCTCTGAGGCTCAGTTTCCTCACTGGTAAAATGGAGAGAATTATATCAACCTTGTGCATTGCGGTGAGAATTGAAGAAAATCTAAGTAAAGTGCCAAGCACCAGGGTTGGTACATGTGGTTGGTGTTACAGCTGATCACACTTGTTAATTTCTTGCTGATTTGGGAAGTGGATTCTCTCAGTTTTGCTATTTGCACACAGAGTCTTCTTTTGCCTTAAAAAAGATTATAAATTTTTTTTTAATTTCTTTATTTTTTTTTTATTTCAGCATATTATGGGGGTATAAATATTACGGTTACATATATTGCCCATGCCCCTCTCCCCCCAAGATTATAAATTTTAAAAAGGAGGGGATGATCTGACCACCCTATTGTGGTCTGCCTTTTCTTGTCCAAATTTATTCTGCTGCTTGATTCAATTTGGGTTGAAATGTGCGGTAGTTTGCTAAGGTGGCTGTAATAAAGTACCACAAACTGAGTGGCTTAAACAATAGAAATGTATTGTCTCAGTTCCGGAGGCCAGAAGTCTGAGCTCGAGCATCCACAGGGTTGGTTCCTTCTGAGGGTTGTGAGGGTGTGTTTCGTGCCTCTCTTGGAGCTCCTGATGGTTTGCTAGCTATCTTTGGCATTCCTTGTCTGGTAGAACCATCATCCTGATGTCTGCCTTCATCTGCACATGCTGTTCTCCCCGTGTGCATGACTGTATCCAAATTTCGCCTCTGTATAAGGGCACTAGTAATATTGAATTAGAGGCCACCCTACTCCCGTATGACTTCATCTTAACTACTTACATCTGCAATGACCCTATTTCCAAATAAGGTCACATTCTAAGGTCCTAGGGGTTAAGACGTCAACATATGAATTTTGGAGGATGCATTTCAACCTATAGCAGAAGGCTATAAGAATCCCATTATTTCCATGAGCTTTCTGGACTATAAACTCCAAAAGAAACAAGCATACCTGGTTGTCAGCCTTTTTACATCCTAAGCAGTCTGCACTGGAGCATGACTTTGTAACATTACATACATAGGGGAAAGAATCTGACCTTCCTACAGAACAGTAAGTCTTATTCTAGGACTTTTTCTGATTTTTCTTAAAGTAGAAACACCACAATTAATATCCTAAATCTATTGTTTACTTTCATCTATTGCGATTAATAGTTTAGCTAAAAAAACCCTTCACTGAGGAGATGGGATTTCAGAAACCCTACCGAAGGAAATAAAAAACACGATACACCTTGATCAAAACCCTAACAACAAGCTTCTATTAAATACAAGACCATTTTGATGTTGCTCAAAATAAGGGAGCCAAGCTCTGAGGCCTGGAACAATTTTTATTATAACAAAATTTTCTTTGGATAGTGGACCTCTCTGTGCCTTCCAGCCACCCAGTTCCCCTCCCTGGAGGCAACCCCTGCTGCCAATTCCTGTAATCGCTGAAATGAAAATCACTGGTACTTGCAGACTCACACAAAAGACAGCAAGCTGTGGACTACCCTGTGCCTGGCTTTTTTTCTCTTCACCTTGGATCTTGAAGATCCTGCCAGATCAGTAGCTGTTTCACTTGCCATAACAGCTGTATTATTGTGTTCCAGAGTCAGGATTCATCTTTGGTAGGAATTTTATCTGTATAAGCCGTGCCCTCACAATACTATAGTATACCCCCTCCCCACTCACCCCATATCACTTCGCCTCTGCTGAGGAACAGGAAGGCAGGGTCCAAGACTACAGCACAGTATCAGATGGAAAGGCAGATAGACTTAAGCAGGGCCTTCAATGGTACCATTGTACTAGAGAAGTTGTTTGGTCATTGTAGTTAAAAAAAAAAAGAATTAGGAATTGTTGCTTCCCTACCCAGCCTCCCTTACTAGTTCTTTGCTCCTAAAATTTACAAGTGAAAGAAGTATTAACTTTTTTTCTAAAAATAACAAAAAAATAAAAATTTGTCTTGAAATCCAAGCTTCTACGACTGGTTCTAACTGAAAATACTTGCAGGAGTTTATTTGTTTACCTAAAGTCACCTATTTGCCTTTGCAAATGCTCTTTTTTGTACTATTTCTTTCTATTTTATTCTGTCTTATTTTCTTATGCCTTATTCTAGAAAAGACTTAAGGAAGTACAAAAGTCTCTAGTGTCTTGTGAAAGAGCTGAATAACACAGATTGTTCTATTTGCTGGGAAATTTACAGATTTCCAAAACTACTTTTAAAACATTAAGAAAGCCTTTCTGCACACAGAAGCAATTTGTAGATTACTATGTGCTTATTGTTTTAGTTCTTTAAAGTGCTTTTACAAATTTTCCCCTATTCAGTTCAGTGGCTTAATTAAAGTTATAGAATCTCCTGTCAAATCTTTTAACAGATAGATTAATAATTCCTTTTTCTATGATATTTATCATACTTTTATTACAAAAGTAATATATGCATTGTAAATTCTTTTAAAAATAAAGATAAGAACTCTGCATTTAGGTACTCTTAACTGGCATTGGCATTTTAGCATGCACACTCTTCAAATATTTTTCTGTGCACATCAGACATATTTATGTTTTAATAAACTCAAGATTACACCACATATAATAAATAGCAAGTTGCTTTTTCTATCTCATCATATATAGTGAACATTTCTACATCATTACATCATTAATTCTAAGCTAATAACTACAGTGACTCCATCATAGGGCTGGAATGTGATTTATTTTAAATACCCCATTATTGAACATTTAGGTGGTTTATAGCTGTTAAGCATTCAGAAAAATGTTGGAATACACATACCCCCTAATGCTCTTTGCACATTTTGCCAAATTATCCTCAGAAATAATTTAAATATTTGTTCTTAACATTTGGGAGCATGCATCTCTTTGAGAATCTGATGGATTTTGCACCTCTCCTCAGAAAAAAAGGGCAAATACACTCAAATTTTTCATGCAATTTAAGAACCCTCTGCCCAAAAGAACCACAGGTTGAGAACCCAGCACTATTTTATGTCTCTATCAACAATATAAATGCCATTTTGCTCACACCTTCATTTTGGGTTTTTTTAATTGTTGCTTTTTGAGGGTTTTTTAAAAACATGGTCTTGCTCTGTTGCCTGGCTAGAATGCAGTGGCATCATTATAATTCATTGCAGCCTCAAATTTTCCTTTGTTTTCAAACTTTTTACTGATTTGATAAATGGAAAAAAATATACCACTCTTTTCTTAATTTGTGTCTTTGTACTGCTGAGAAATTTGAACATTTTTTAAAATTCGAACACAAATTTCAGAAGCTGATCATTGCTTATTCAAGGCTTTTATATAATGATTTATATTTTAAATATTAAATTAAAAATTAACACAATGCTGTAAGATCAAATGATAAATTGGAAACATCCAATTCATAGGCATTCCCTGGGCTAAACGAATGGAGTCATTAATAAATGATTTCAATATGTCATGTCTCATTTGTTCCACTAGAGGGCAATATTAGCTCACTTATTAGTCTCTGGCTACACCACCCAAGACTGCAATTTATTTTCACTTGAATCTTTCTGAAAAATATTTGCACAGATTATAAAATTAAATACTTCATTATGTATGTAACACATTATTATATAAAAATAACATTATTGTGAGTTTTCTATTCAATGTTTCAACACATGAAAATGTACAAATGGAATTTCAATAATTATAATCATATCAGTACTTCAAATGGAAACCATGTTTTTATTAGCATTCATTATTGTATCTATTTACTTAAATTATCATTACTTATATAATGGTGTTTACAGTATGATTTCTAATCAAAACTTCGTAAACCACTAGCATTAACTGAGAAAAAGCAATTGACTCCTGAAAAGTAATTCTTAAAAGGCAACCAGACTAATTCTTGATTACAAATATTTTGTCCCATTGACTAACCATGTACTACATAATAAAGCCTGATTTTTTTCCCATTCAATAAAGATTTACTGATCACCTGTATTTGCAGGGAATTCTTCTGGGAGCTGAAGATATAGTTGTGAAGAAAACAGAAATCCCTGACCTCAAATCCCTGTTCATTGGCTGGGGGATGGGGGCAGGGACAATAAACAAACCCACATGTTCTGTATGCACATCAGCGTGTGGTGGGTGCTGAGAAGGGAACACAGTTTGGGAGAGGATATGGCACACTGGGAGGATGGCGGCGCAATTCTAAACAGAGTAGCCAAGGAGGTTTCACACGAGAGGTGACACCTGAGCAGAGCTTGGGGTGCTCAGAGTCATGCAGATCTGAAAACAGATGATGCCAAACTGGGAGAGAACACCGAGTGCAATGGCTGACTGATGAGAACCGGCAAGAAAGCCAGTGTGGCTGGAGAGAAGTAAGCCAGGGAGAAGGATGGGGACATAACCCAGCCTGAGGCTGAGGGTGAGAGGCCTGGGCAGCCTTGGGCGTGGACTTTCACTCTGAGTGAGATGGAGAAAAGTTGGGGTTTTAAAGCATAGGCAGGACATGGTCCACATGCATAGAAAGAATCACTCCGATTACCATTTTGACAATAGACCATAGAAGGACACAGGTAGAAACAGGGAGACCAGGTAGGACGCTACTGCAATTAACTAGGTAAGAAACTTTGGTGATTTGGACCAGGGTGATAGCAGCAGAGAAAAGAGTTTGGGGGCAGCTATTGAAAAAGTAGGTGCATATGGGAAACTGGTATTCAGGGAAGAGGTTCGGGTTGGAAATATAAATTTGGAAGACATCACTGTAAAGATGGAATGAGATCATAAAGAAAACAAGTACAGAAAGAGAAGAAAACAGGTCTAAAACCCCAACCCCGGAATATCCAATATTTGGAAGTCAGGGCGAAGAGACACCAGCAAAGGGGGCTGAGAGACAGTGTCCAGTGAGGTAGGAGAAAAGCCAGGAGTCAAATGCCCAGAAGCCAACTGCTTCAAGGAGCAGAAAGTGATCCTTTATCAATAGCTGAGGGCAAGAAGTGACCCTAGACGTTAGCAGGGTGGAGCTCATGGGAGGTACCTTGACAAGAGTGATGTTTGTGTGGGGAAGGGGAATGTGGAAGCCCAAACAGAGAGGATCGCAGCGCTTAGGAGTGATCCTGGAGACAGCAAGTACAGCAGTTACTTCAAGGAATTTCGATACACGGAGGACCTAGAAATGAAGTAATAGCTGGAGGGTGATATGTAGTCAAGGGAGCAGTTTCAAAAATTGGGAGAAATGATAGCATGATTTTATGCTGTTAGCAACAGAGGGGGAAAATTGGAGGTTGCAGGCAAGAGGAGAGACCCTCCACAGCAGTGTCCTGGAGTGCTTCGTGCAGAAGGTGGGAGTTTGCCACAATTTGCACACCGACAAGTCCACAGGCCAAGGCTCCAGGGCATGGGGAACATTTTTGATTAAAAAAATAAGGGCACTGACCATAGTTGATAACGATGTATTATATATCTGAAAATTGCTAAGAAAGTAGATTGTAAGTGTTCTTAACACAAATAAATGATAAATATGTGAGGTCATGTATATGCTAATTAACCTATTTAGCCATTCTACAACATATACATACTTCAAAACATCATGTGGTTCAACATAAATATATATGATTTTTATTTTTCAATTTAAAAAAAGAGAAAAATAACAAATTTATACTCTTACCAGGGCCTGTATCAATGCATCCTCATCAGCATTAGATAGTCTAATAAGATTTTAAAACATTTTTACTATTTTGACAGATATAAAATAAAGTTTATTTTTGGCTTTTACTTCTATTTATATCTATTTTTTAATAAGGCAGTGGGATGATGTTTTGAAATTCAAAAAAAAAGAACAAAAGAAAGAAAAAGAAAAGAAAGTCACTGTTACACCATGGCTCTTTATTCTGTATTTTACTGACAAATGTGCCTCACAGAAGCTGTTTATATGCTAACGCTAATACCCTATCTAACTACTTGAGTTGAGCTGTGTACCAGCCTGATTTCGGGGGTCTCCATTGTTCACAGAGCAGCACATCCCCCAGCTCCTGGCAGAGGTTTCACATGGGAGGAACCCGATGGGTGGGGAAGCTTGCTGCAGAGGACACTGTCTCTTCTCATCCAGCAGGGACTTTCACAGAAAACCTCCCACAAGAACAGGCAGAGCTTTGCCCCTAATATCTCCTGCTGCAGCAGCAAAGCTCTGCTAAACAGTTCCCTTGTGCTCCCTTGTCTATTTTTTTTTTT
>VBSM01000272.1:18861711-18890293 GCA_008086735.1 Cheirogaleus medius | reverse complement strand
TTCTTTTTTGCAGAGACGCTCTATCTGGCGGTGTTTCTCGTCCGCCATCTTGCTGATATTTCCTCCCTTGTCTATTTGATGCAGAAAATAGACAATCAAAAACATGATTGCCAGGCAAGGGCCAAAATAGACTACTTCTAAAAACTGACAATGGCTTTTAAGTATTTCAAATTTTATTAAATTTAGGACTTATTTGCTAATCCCTGTGACCAGATGGACACACTTGTCCCAGATCTCTGTGATGTACACCTTTACATCATTTCGGTTTGTGTTGAAACGTCACCGTCTTACAGACGTGTCCGTGACTTAACCGCACGTTCCTCCTCCCTTTGTGCTCACCACCCCATCATTCTCTTTCCTTTGTTTTCTTTGTCTTTCTTGAATGCCCTTGCCATTCCTGAAATTCTGTGGAGTGTGTGTTTGCTTGTTTTACTAACCTCCTCTCTCAGGACAGGAAACTTACTGGTTTTGTCCACTCCTCTCCCAGCACCCAGAACACTGCGCGCAATAGATATCTATTGAGCGAATGAATTGATATGAATCAATTATAAGAGAAGAGAAAGAAAGGAGTGTTGGAGCTGACAAGAACCACGTAATATTTGTGATATACTTATACCTAAATTTTTTTGTGTTGTTTACTTGAAATTCAAATGTATCTGGGCATCCCATATTTTATTTGACAACTCTATTTTAAATAGTGGCAAAATACTCCAAAACCACAATACATCCATTTAGGTGCTTAGTCAATGTAATCAGGAGGTAGCATGAGGTAACGGGAAAAGAGTTGGAGTTCGGGTCTGTTAGGCAGCCCTCAAACCCTGTGGCTGTTGAATGTCAGTTTTAGGAAACTTCTTCTCTTGTATGATATAAAGAAATACAATTCAATTATTTGTTCAGTAAATGCTATTAATGAGCCAAGTACAGGGCTGGCACATAAAACTTAATCCACAATAGGACAAACTTTGTTATGTCTCACTTTTTCCTTATACTTTACTGAACACATCTTACAAATGAATCACCTTCTCAAAAATGCTATCTGCTCACTCTTGCCCAGAATTGTGAAAGAAATCAGTTCTTACTTTTTGCTAAAGGACAGATGAGTCCATGGGCAGGATTTACTGACTTGAAAAATGAATCTTTCAGTCCAGCAGCTCCTGAAGGTATTTTGCTCCACCCTCTTCAAAATCCCCTTGAAGTAATTTAAGATCACAGACTCATGAAATCACATGGTTTCTATGTATTCTGTTATCCTCATCAGTAAGACATTTTATTGTTAAAAATACCTACATTCTCACTGCCATCAGTCTCCACCTAGCAAACATTTGCTATTCTCTTTCCCTTGAGTGTCCAAAGGGACATTTCTCCACATGGCTGCCTTTTCTTTCTGGTCTGGATCCTTCTCTGTCCTGGTAGAAGCATTTAGTTAACAGTGGGTTACTGTGGGCTCTACAGACCACCCACTCAGGAGAGGGGTGAGGTTCCAGTAGCGTGAAGTCATTAACAATGTCTCACAAGAGTCAAGCCGTTTCAAAGCCCTCAGCAGAGAGGCTCCAAGATGGCGGACCAGAGACACCACAGCCAGAGCGTCTCAGTAAGAAGATGTTTTAGATGAAAGTGAAAAAACGAACAAACAGACCAAACATAGATCAGCTGAGGGTCTGAAGGAAGGGTGCCAGAACCTTCAGGGGACTTCACAGGAAGAAGTTATGGAGCGGAACTGGAAGGAGAAATGTATCTGTAGGCAGAAATCAACCACCAAGAGGCTTGAAGACCAGCAAGAAGGATAAGTAGAGAGGGTTTTTTCTCCCTCCCTCACATCCCTGACAGTCAGTGGGTTCCCTACCTTCTACCCACATGAGCCCAAAGACTGCTGCTGCCAGTGAGCTGTGAGCTTCTTGTGGCCAGGGCACCAGGCTCCCAGCCCCTCTGGGGCACTTCCGGCCCCACAGACCCAAGCCCAGACAGCAGGCGCCATATTGCTTCTCTACCCACTGTGCACCTGTGTCCTCCCCATAGGGCTTTGGCTCCTTGGGTTTCATCTGACTCATTCCCACACAGACATTTCCAAACTCTGGCCCAGACTGCAAGAGCCACAGGTGTCCAGTGGGTCCCACGTGATCTGCATGAGTCCAGAGCCTGGTTGTTCTGGGCGGATGGCCTCCTGGAGAGAGGGATGGACACAACCAGAGTGCTGGCTTTCCTCCACCCCAGACTCTTTTTCTCCCCTTCCCCTCCCCCACCGTGGCTGCTGAAAGAGACAATTGAACCGCCACATGGAGGTTCCCACAGGGAAGGAGGCTCAGATCTTTCCTTTGGGAGTCCTGCAGCAGACTGAGGGGTGCTCAGACTATGAGCTCCCTGCCTTCAGGCCCTCCCTAGGGCTGCTTGCCCAGTGACTCAAGCAGAGCTGAGCACACCCTGAGGTGGAAGGACATAAAACCTGCTTGGGCTCCCTGTGGGCAACTTGGGACCAGAGTGCTTCTCCCTGGCATGGTCAGAGATTGATCTTGAGGGCCAGGGGATGAGCCTACAAGCCAGAATCTGTACCACCAGGTCTTGATCACATTGCCCAGGGGCACAGGGGGGATATTTATGAACTAGTCTCAGGAGGTGTGGGTGCCTGCAGGGGCAGATCAGAGGTGAGAGTGCAGAGTGGGTCCTAGCTGTGGAGCAAATGCTAGACACCCCTCCTCCCACAGGACAGCCATGCTCCCAGCTCAGGCCATGATCCTGGGTAGGGAACCTCCCAGCCACATCACAGTCATGGGGGAGCTTAGCTGGCTTGAGGTTCTGCCCACTGGCAGAGGCCCGAGAGGAACCACAGAATAGGGGAGGATGTAAAGGAGTGAGGCCTGCTCCAGACTGTGGGTCTCACACAGCCCCACCTCCACATGCACTTTCTGGTTGAGTGGGGCCACTTGAGCCCCTCCTGGGTAGCTTTGCCCAAAGACAGGGAACAGACCTTTGACCCCTGCTAACAGTATTTGTGGAGCTTGAGAGCAGGCTCACCCAACCTAGCCCTGCCCAGCCTCACTCCCCAACCTGCCTCTGTTGAGGTGGAGAACAAAGACACAACTGGAAGTCTCAGGGCTCCACCCACCACCAGAGGCACTAGAGTGCCTCTCCTGAGGAACTAGAGCTGATCACAGGACCCAAAAACAATATTGCAGCATTGTTCCTCCCAGCAAATGCCACCTACTGACATGAAGGTAAATTTGCATGCTCTTTTACAGCATCTACTGACTCATCATACAGGTGTGGTCGATTCTCACCCACAAGCACCACCTGCTGGTTCAGAGACTAAGCTGGGCATGCACTATCTGCACAGAAATCCAAAGGTAAGAAGCAACAGCTGCTCTAGATGGGAAGGAATCAGTGAAAGAACTGTGGAAGTATGAAGAATCAGAGCAAAAGGACACCGCAACAGGGAACACCAGCTCTCTAGCAATGGATACCAACCAAAATCAGAATATTGAAATGATAGATGAAGAATTTTGAACATGGATTGTAAGGAATGGAAACCCAACACAAAGAAACCACAAAAATGATGCAGGAAATGAATGAAAAGTCACTAAAGAAATTGAATTATTAAAGAAAAATCAAACAGAACTTCTAGAAATGAAAAATTTCTTTGAGAACTTACAAAACATAGTGGAAAGCCTTACAAATGGTGAGATCAGGCAGAAGAAAGAATCTCAGAGCTTGAAGACAACACTTTTGAATTAAACAAGTCAGTCAAAGAGAATGAGCAAAGAAATAAGAGGAATAAACAAAGCCTACAAGAAATACGGGATTATGTAAATAGGCCTCACATAAGAATCATAGACATCCCTGAGGATGAAGAAAAAAATACACAAAGGTTGGAAAAACTATTTGAGGGAATAATTGAGGAAAAGCCTTGCTAAAAATCTAGATATCCAAGTACAAGAAGCTCATGGGACTCCTGGGAGATTCATTGCAGAGGCAAACGCCACAACACATAGTCATCAGACTGGCCAAAATAAACATGAAATCTCTCAGTGGAGGCCTATACTTTCTCTTGTTATATATGAACATTTTATTTTAGGATAATTTTAGATCTACATCCTATCAGGTTGTATGTTGCAGAAAGGAAAAAAAGAGATCTACAGAAATGCTGTCAAGACAGTACATAGTTGCCAACATTCCACACCCAGTTGCTCCCATTGTTAATGTCTTATGTAACCATGATACATTTGTCACAACAAAGGAACCAAATACAACCAGGAAGACCTTCTGAAAACATCACCACAACACCTAAAAATAGTTAACAACAGTTCCTTGAGCTTTGTTGAGCCCATGGTTTCCTCTGTCTTTGTCACTGTCCTCTGCCTCTATTACCACACTGGGGGCACAGTCATCCACCCTCTATAAGTGAAAACAGATACAAGCAGGTAAGCAGCTTCTCATCTAGGCCAGGGTTCTCACATGGGGACAATACCTGGCCATGTCTGGAGATATTTTTGGTTGTCACCACCAGGGAGGTGCTACTGGCACTGAGTGAGTAGAGGCCAGGGATGCTGCTGAATATCCTACAATGACCAGGACAGTCCCTACTACGGAGAATGACCAGGCCCCAAATGTCCACTGAGCTGAGACTGAGAAACTGCAATGAGTGGAGCTAGGACTCAGGCTCCCCACCACTCCAGGTCACCAGTCACCTCCCTGTCCTGACTTCTAACAATATCCTGGGAGCCTGTGGTACAGGACACGGTGACTCAGCAAGGAAGTGCATCTGACCAAAGGGCACCCTTCACGCAGTAGCTCCTGGCCCACCCTGACCCACCAGGTTCAGAATGAATGCTGCACTTTGATTCTCATACTTGACACTGAAGATGATAGATTAGTAAAAATCACTTAATAGGAGGGGAAAATGATAGTTCCCTAAAAAAACTGTGAATGTTGCTTTCCAATGCAGCTTTGAAGAACAAACTAAAATGAACCAGTGAAAACCATTTGTTCAGACTGATTATCCTCCTGTTTGGACAGGTATTATAAAAGAAATGTCCTCTCCTCATGGAAAGTGGCTTTGAGCTCTCTCCAGGGACAGTTGCAGTCATGTGCACATTAGAGGGTCCCTCTGAGAGGTCCTTGTTCTGGGGTGCCCTGCCCCAGCCTGCCCACCTAGCAGTTCTGACAAGGGACATAGGGCCCACTGAACACTGAAAAGGTAGGAAGAGTGAGCTTGGAGGTGGAAAGAAGATGTCGGACAGCAAGTTCACTGCAGAAGAATGAGAAGGAGCCAGCACAGCCCTCTCCAGCTCATTAGGCTCCATTTAGGGAGCACCAAACCCAGCAGCACCCCATCATCTCGCCACAGGGAGTTGTGCTCCCCAAGATTACAGAGCAGACCTTCTTACTGCAAAAAGCTTAAACACATCAATAATACAATTGTGGTTGTCTTGTCTACCACTGTAAATTTACTACATGGTTTTACAACACTGAAATTCCTGAAGCTCTGCAAAAGCTCAGTTATGTAAATGACATGCATAGGCCCCACGGTGTGTGGGCCACATCTGTACCGCAGCACTCAGTTGTGCACAGAAAGCCCTCTGTTTATTTCATTTTCTATAACTTTTGATATTCTTTGTGGACCCCTACCCCACTAAGAAAGAAAAAAATACAAATTTCATCCAATTGATAAGCTCCATTAGATAAAAAGTATCTTCAGGTAACTCAGGCTTTCTGAGAATGCTGAATATTTTAAATTTCTTACACTTCCTCTGTTCCTCTTTGAGACGGTGGCTGAGTGACTGATCATGGAGCCCAAACACCCACCAACACACACACACACCATTCCTTGCCTTCCAGCTTCTCCCCCTAGTCACTGGAGACCCCAGCTGGCATCTAATGTTCAGGGCTGGGCCTGAGGGACTGTCAGGTCTTCTCAGGTGGATCAGGAGATTGACAGCCCTGAAAATGCCTGACCTTTGATTTCCACTGTATGTACAGCCCAGCTGGGCCACCGTACCCTTGCTGAGGGTGTCACCTTGCCTGCCCCCTCACACATTAATACCATTCCCATTAAGTTTACTCACCAATACCATTAGCTATCTAGATAGTTCTCTGTAACATCATGGAAACTTCTAGAAACAGAAGATATTCTGAGGAATGAGGCCTACCTGACCCTACAGTTGCCCATGTTGTTATAGGAAGAACCTCTGTGAGATTTCCTCTTCTCCTAATGGAAATAGGGCAAAAAACACTCTCCCTTTCCTTCTACCCTCATCCTACCTAAAATATCTCCACATCCGGTGCTATGTTCTAGAAAGGGTCATGCAGACACCTGCCACATCATCTGCTCCCTCTGCCTGGGACCTCCTCTTTATCTTTCTTCCTGTCCATCATTTACCAGGCAGGAATATTGGTGATACACTCAGTCAGGTAGGGTGCAACTGACCTCTTTGCCCAGAAGGGACCCACCCTCCCCTTATCTGAAGCTTTTGACTTCATGGTTCAGGCTTGAAGGTGCAAGACTGGAAAAAAATGTCAACAGAAAAGAAGACAAACTCTGTAAAATAATTTAAAGAGGTTTATTCTGAGCCAACTTTGAGAACCATGGCCCAGAGACACACCCAAGAAGCCTTGAGCAAGTGGACTCACTGTGGCTGGATTACAGTTTGGTTTTATGCATTTCAGGGAGACAGGCATTACAGATAAAGTCATAAGTCAAAATATGGAAGACGTACATTGGTTTGGCCCAAAAAGGTGGGACATCTCAAAGTAGGGGCTTACAAGTCATAGGTGGGTTTAGGGATTCTTTAGTTGACAATCGGCTGAAAGAGTTAGGCTTTGTCCAAAACACCAGGAATCAGAGGAAAGAAATGCTGAGTTAAGATAAACACCTTCTATCCTTCATGTGATGCTATACCACAATCAGGTTGGGAAGTAAACCACATCATAAAAACCTATTTACTGAGATTTTATCATTTGTAGGCATGACTCACCAGGCCCCCTTAGAAAGGAATTTTTTGGGCAAAGAAAAAGTTCAGGGTTCAGTCCTCAGTGGGAAAAAAATGATTCTAGAGCAAAACAAGACAAAAATATGTTTTGTACTTTCCAAAATATGATTACTTTACATATATTTTCTCAGAAGCAGAAGTGTTTCTTTACCAGCTTTTAGTCCATAAGTTACCAGTGCACCTTCAGCATTCCATTGAGGCTTCTTCAGTATCTCATAAAACAAGGAAACTACCTAACCAGTTTCTCCATGTTTGATGTGGAGCCCAAAGCAAGCCAGCAGTAAGGGACTGGAAGCTGCAGAAAAGCCATGTATTAGGAAGTGAACACAGGATTCAATTCAGAGAGTAAATGACTCGCAGAATTTGGGGGAAATAAAAGTATATTTGGAAATTCAAGACCAGCACTATTAATGAAATAGACTTGTTTTATATGATGCTGAACACACATCCATAATTACTTTAAGGATTGATCTCTAACTTCACATGGTGAAGACACGCTCTCCAATTTCAAAAGGTGAGCCCTGCCCTATAAACTTATCACATAAAACCAATTTTATCTAGCTTCTTTTAAAAATGAATCTCTTAATGCAATTGCCTAATTAACTAAACCTTCAGTATGACTCAATCTCATTTGAATTTCTTTAGGAATTCATCCAAATACTGATGTAATTTTTGGCACAGTCATTTGCAAGGTCACAGGGTATGAGCAAAAGGACTAACTTTCCCATTACTTGTCATTTCCAGGTAGCATCTATCCTTTTGCAAATTGATTAAATCTCAGGGAAAAGGTGGAGATCGTTTCTACAGCCTTATTATTAGTCTCAAATAGATGCCAGGTAAAGAAATTTACATAATGACTATTACAGGCATTATCTTAAAAAATCATTTTAAACAAGATCATTTTTATTCAATTAAATAGAAAAAAGATCCATTACATATTGTTTTTAGCAGGTTCTTTTTGATACTTACATAACAGTTTCATTGTCTTCCATGTATGACTCAAATCTACAATCAAAAAGAATAAAGCTCCACTTTGGTACCACTGCAGTTTTAAACAGGAAAAAATAAAAAATTGTGGAGAAGTGATAGATATGTTTAAAAATATAAATGTGAAGAAATTCTGGGAAAAACAAACATAAATAGGGGTGGTAATTTTCTCAGGATATCAGGTCTACTTATGTTCCTTAGTTAAACTTTCCTGAAACTTGATGTAATTTTTAACCAGGTTGTAAAACCTTATGGAGAAAACCACGGCTTTTTAGGAACTGGAATCTCTTCAGTCATTTTCTTTATATTTTGAAATCTACTTTTCTATAACAAAGAAACACTAGGTATGAATATTTCTTCATAAACTCCTGTAGCTCTTTGTGGGTATGTGTATTAATACTTATCATGAACAAACCCCTGCATACTCTTATCCATCACACACACATACACACACACATATACACCCCAAATCATGAACTAGGACAAAGATTGTATCTTAATCTTTTTAAATATTCCACAATTCTTATTCTACATTTTGTAAGCGGTAACTGCTTAGTAAATGTTTATCAAGTTGAACTGAAGTTTGCTTTAATAATTTAAAATTTTAGCTCATATTTTCTGTAGAGAGAATCATTAAACTAATATACGGTGAACATGACACGGACAAAAGCTTCAAAAAAAGAGAAAAGAATTTCTAAATAAGATATTTTAAGGATTCCAAAATTTTATGGTACATTGGTATGGTGTGAAGACTAAACTTTATTTGTAATCACTTCTATTATTATACCTAGATTCAGCAGAAATTTTGCTGATAAGACAATATGGTAAATTTCCAGAGTTTTAGATTGCCTATTCAAAACCTAAAGCTGTGTTGACAAAAGGTATGTCAAAGAGACTGATTGCACGGGCTTCTGATTAAATTAGTATTGGATAAGCTTTATTGCCTTCCTTTTTAATATCTTACCACTGAAGGGAAGGTTGATTTAATTGTGTTACCGAGTTTCAGAAAGTATGGCTGTCCTTCCAGACTCTACCCACTCTTCCCTCTAGGACAATTTCCTTTAATTAAAGAGATAAGTGTATGCCTTTTTTTGTATCAAGAATGACTCAAAATTAAAGACCTAGTAAAGGAATGCACACCTGTGATAAATGGATATAGCTTTGATGAAGCAGAGTAACTAGAAGAGAAAAAAAGGAAGAGAGAAAAGGAGAAAGGAAAAAAAGAGGAAAAGAAGGCAAAAAGTAGAAGAAACTACAATGAAAATAAAAAAACAGAGAACAAGTCACTTTTTGTGAATTTAAAGGCATTATCTAAGCAGGGCCAGGACTGTCTGTAACAGAGTAGTCACCGCTCCTCCCATAGATATGGAAGGGAAATATTGAGAGTGGGAATATGTAACAAAGGGAATGGCCTGAAAAACGGCAAAAATATTTTCTGTCTCTTTAACACATCCTGCAATCCTTTTTGAGAACTAAAACCTGCATCCCTGCCTCAGGCCAGTGGTTGAGAGGAACAGAGTAAGTCTTTTGTTATTTGTGTTATAGGGGATTGCTCAGCCCAGACCTAGTAAAGGGAAGTCCTGGGTAAAGGTCACAAAAGAGATGGGACAATCAGAATCATCAACTGTAGTTGAACAGTAATTATCTGAAGCTAAGAACCCATCCTTTAAAAGCTCTGTAATTCTGATTATTATTGGGATCGTGCATTTTTCAGACAGAAGTATCCAATCTCCTCCTTTGCTGGCAAAGTAATAAACTTCTCTTTCCTTCTCCTCAAAGCATTTCTCTTTGTTCTTCTGATTCGGCCTCATGGACAAGTGCCAAGCTTTCGGTAACATGTATGTTTCTGACTTAGTCATGCCAAAGCGCTTGTCACACTGCCTTGCCCTCTGTAGTTCTCATAGAAGGTTATCAGTGCTTCTCGAAATTGAACTCACATATTTGTCACCTGGGGATCTTGTTAAAATGCAGATTCTGATGCAGTGTCCAGAGTGGGGCCTGAAGGTCTGAATTTCTCACAAACTCCCAGGTGATGCTGGTATCTGGGGAGCACACTTTGAGTCCTAAGGTGTTAGCACGCTAATCAAGGAACTGGTTTTCATGTCTTAAGATATAGAATGGAGTTCCTCAACCTTGGCACTACTGACATTTTGGACTGGATCATTCTCCATTGTGGATTCTGCCCTGTGCATTGTAGGATGTTTAGCAGCATCCCTGTCCTCTACTCACTAGATGTCAGTAGCAAACCTCCCCCAATTATGACAAAAATGTCTCCAAATACTGCTAAATTCCTCCTGGGAGGCAAAATCACCCTGCTGAGAATCACTGAAATAGAAGACCTGATGGGGATATTTTAGGGGAAAAGGTTGCTAGATAAAATGCATACATCTTTGTCACAGCAGCCCTGTGCCTCTCAGCTTGTGACATAGCTCTCTGCCAGCCCTGAACCTTACCCAGCCTTGGCCTTCCTTTAGAAATAATGGTGAGGAAAACAGTGGTGGAAGGAAGCCCTCCTGCCAACAGCTCAGATGCAAGCATCATAGTTCGGCCAACTGCAGCCTGGCCTCCCTCCAGGAAAGCCTGTTATCTAAGAACCACCTCCTCCATTTGCTGCAGAGCTGGCAACATCTGAGAATATCCCTAGCATCTAGAAAGAATATAATTCTTTATATCTATTCTTAGCCTTGGATACATGTTAAAGTAGTAGAAATTTTTACTATTTTCAGCAATGTTCAATCAGACACAGAAAAAAGCATAGCTTTAATATCATCTCTATGATGTATCTCAGAGATTCATTCCTCCCTTGTACTTAAGGAAGCAAATATCAAATATTTTTTAGAATATTTCAAAAATATAGGAGAAGGTAGCACCCTCAGGGCTAATTTTAGTTTCTTCCCTGTCAAAAAGACCAGTAAGGATACAACTTCTTTAGGCATCGAATTCCAGCCTCTAAAGGACAGAGAGCAATTCTGATGTCTGAGTCGAAGCCCCTTCAGAGATTTCTCTTCAATCTTCATCTTCTACCTAGTGACTCCCTACTTTGAAGACCTCTTCTGACCTGCTCCTCTGAGTTCAAAGGACTTGGGATCCTAAATAGGAAATGGGGGCCTTCAGCCTGAGCTCCTCGGCCTGAAGCAACGGGGCTCACTTTGGCTTAGTCGTCAGGCATCATCAGCTCAAGGGGAAGCCCATTGTTTGACTTCACCTCTCTGGGCCTATAAAATTGATCAGTGGTCTTCAGACTTTTATTTTCAAAAAGTGATTTTTTTCAAACCAAATTCTCCAGACCCTGTAATCAAATGTAAAAGTGGAAAAAAGGGCCTATAAAAAAATTATTTCATCCTTTCAACGTGGTCATTTTCTTTTTCTTTTCCACTTAACTCCCAATTTACTCAAATTCTGTTTCAAAATATTTTTCTTTATATATTGTATTGCTCAATTTTACTGAATAAATTTAAATGACTGTACAATGGGCTCTGCTAAATTATATATACAGTGTGGAATACAGAAGAATAAGACTGTGCCTCTACTCTCAAAGAAATTAACTATCAATTTAGTTAAGGTGATGATAATACAAGTAAAACAACTAGTGAACAATACAAACAGTTCTAAGATGCCCTGACTGTTACCGAAAGCTCAGCAATTGTCCTCGAGGCCACATCAGAAGAACGAGAACAAGTGGTTTGAGGAGAAGGAAAGAGAAGTTTATTACTTTGCTGGCAAAGGAGAGGAATGGATACTTCTGTCTGAAAAAATGCCATGGTCCTAATAATAAGCAGAAATACAGAGCTTTTAAAGGGTGGGTTCTCAGCTTCAGGTAATTTCTGTGCAATTACAGTTGATGATCCTAATCTTCCATCTCTGCTGAAGACAATCCCATGACCTCCACCCAGGACCTCCCTCTGCCAGGTCCAGGCTGAGCTATCTATAGCACAAAGAACAAAAGACTTACTCTGCTCCTCCCAGCCACTGGCCTGAGGCAGGGATGCAGGTTTTAGTTCTCAAAAGGAAGTGAAGGTGGCAGGGCATGGTGGCTCACTCCTGTAATCCTAGCACTCTGGGAGGCTGAGGCAGGAGGATCACTTGAGCCCAGGAGTTTGAGGTTGCTGTGAGCTAGGATGATGCCACAGCACTCACTCTAGCCTGGGCAACAAAGTGAGACTCTGTCTCAAAAAAAAATAAAAAATAAAAAAAAGGAGTGAAGGATATTTTAAAGAGGCAGAAAATATTTTTGCTGTTTTTTCAGGCCATTCCCTCTGGTACATATTCCCCGCTCTCAATATTTCTCTTCCATATCTATGGTGGGAGGGGTGACTACTCTATGATGGGACTTTTGAACTATGCCTACTACATTGAAGGCTCCCAACTAATATTTGTGGAATGAATCAATGAACTGCTGTCTACAGTGTCTACATGCCATCAAATCTGACCCCATGAGGGGTTAAAATGGTCAGAGAAGGCTTCATGGTAAGAACTGCATAACTCTCAGCACATAACAACTCCATCCAAACCTCTGCACTAAGAGGGATCCAGACTTCAGCCTGGCGTCTAGCAGCACAAGGCCATGTCCCTAGGATGGCTCCAGTCCTACTTTTAAACACTTGCCTGATCAAGCTCAGTGCTGCCAGGAAAATTTTGTTTGTTCTGAAAATAGGCCCATAATCACTTAAGAAGGGCTTACTTCATTGGGAATCCCTCCTCTGTCCCTTTGAGATGTACATGTACCTCCTACAACTCAGGATTGTCTTTGTCAAGGACCTGAAAGCCATTCTTTGAAATGTAACCATCAGAATAGAATCCTGGCTTTGGTCACTTCCAGCTAGCAGACACAGCTGGCCTAGCCACATGACACTGAGCAACCCTTTACAACTTTCACTTCAGCCCCTGTGCTCCCCTTTCCCACTCCCTTTGTGCTTCATGTGGTGATGGCGTCACGGGTGTCTGCATATGTGCAGATTCGTCAAGCCATGTGCCTGAATGTGTGTGATTTTTTATATATCAATTAAACCTCAGTAAAGCTAAAAAATAGAGAGAATTGATAAAACAGTGTGAATATTATATATGTTTTTATAGGTAATTTTAAACCATAAACAATGAAATCTTACTAGAAAAATAAAAACTAAAACACCCAGCCACCTCTGCACAGATTCCAATGGAGCTCAGCTCTTTCTCCAACTGTCAGTAGATACTGAATAAAATCTGTTTTCATCACTTTATCTAATGTCTGCCTGTATTTATTTTTGATAAAGATAAAGTTGAGACCCCAGGACAAAGGGCAGAATTTCCCTGCCATCAGTTCCTTACTTGTGCCTTCTTCCAGTCTGCTTCTTAGGTACTTTCACTGCATACCACCTGCTCCCATTTCCCTGTTGAATGGTTCTCCAATCCTAGCTATTGCTAAGGGTAAACTAGTTTCACACCCCTGGAAAGGTTCTGGTATCTGAGGTAGCCCCTGTTGCATTTAACTCCCCAAAGGACTCAGAAACTGTGGCCCAAACCAGCAGTCTCTGCCAGAAAATTACTGCAGACTGAACCTCCTGCTCCTCCCAGAAGCTGTGGGGAGGGAAAGACCTTCCCAGGAGGGCAGAGATGAAACCACTGCTCATGGTGCCTTCTTTTCCTCTGTTTATCCCTCATCCAGAGGATCAGAGATGTAAGAACTTGAGAGGACCTCAGAGTTCCTTTGGTACCATCTCCTCATGTAATAATTGAGGAGTTAAGAACCAGAGTTTACTGTTGCTACAACTACTCTACTACTACTTTTGCATTCACACTCTGCACCAGAAATGGTTTCAAATGCTTCACAAATGGCACTATTCTCCGCATTTTACAGAGGAAGATGCTGAGACTTAAAGAAATTAAGAGTCTTACCCGAGGTTATGCAGCCATTAAGTAGCAGAGCTGTAATTCAAATCTACTTTTTAAAAAACTTAACAAAATTTCCAAACATCTCACAAATACAAAACTTGAAATAAGCCACTGTTGTATTCTCCAAGTTTAGGAAAATATTGAGAACATAGATGTATGTATAGATGTATGTACATAAATGTACATACAAAATGTACATACATGTATGTACATAGATGTATGTACATAAATGTTAGATACATTTTTTTAAATATGCAAAATGGTCAGTCACGAGGATATGGGTAAAGGGGCTATGAATGTAGATAGAAATTAGTATAGAGAAGTTTTCTGTAGACTCACCCATAATCACATTTTTCTTCAATTTGGCTAAATTTCAGTGACAGTTGATTTAATATACAAAAATGTAAGATAACATGTCATCTCGAGAAAGGCTAACACTATAAATCCTATTTTATTTGTCTCATTTTAATGAAAGACTAATTCAGCAAAGAATTTTGCAAATATCAAAAGTTCCATAAGGGGGCAACATGGGGCTGTCGCATATGTGAGATGTCCTTTCAAAAAACCATGATTCCTATCTTTAACCTCCAAAATTTCCAGAAACCTGGTTGTTCACTCCAAAAATAAGATTCCAGGAATCGATTTTCAGTATTACTGCCAGGAATTTCAAGCTCTGTGAGACCTTGCCATGACAATCATAGCTAACTAGCAAAAGAATTGAGGAATGTGAGAACTGAAGTTCTGGGCAAATCCCTTGTCTTCTTTGGGTTGCCACATTCACATCTGTAAAACGGGGCTAATCCCACCCACACTACTTACTACGGAGGGTGGTTGCCAATTCCCAGTGTAATGCTATGTCTGCACATGTAAGATTTTAAGATTTGATTAAATACACAGTTAATTCAAATAAACTGTTGTGTTACCTGTTTGGATCCACATCCTCAAGACAACATATGCCTAGAAACAGAGCAGGAGGAGACCGACAGCCTGCAGACTGCATCCTTAAGATTCAGATGTACAAGGAAATCAAGGCCTCAGTAAAATCTTTACTCAACTGCAGCTTCCTCCTGGCAGGGATTAGGGGACACATACAGACATTGCTCAAAACCAGCGGGGGTTTGGGTGGGCAAGTTCTTTCAGGGATGAAGAATTTTCCTGTTTTCTCAAGAAACTGGTAGCCTGTGTACATACCTAGTACCAATAACTACAGGTACATCTACAGGTAGATTAAAATAATGTATTTAAAAAATGCCCAATGATGTAATCAGCTTTTTCAAAGATGATTTTATGAGCTTTTATAAAACTTATGCTGTGCCAAGTAAGTTACCTGATGATTTATCTGTTCTGCACTTTAAAGGTGAAAACTTTAGTTGGTGCAAAATCATGGCACTCCCTGACAATCAATACCTGTTGATGTAAATGATTCAACCACAAGTACCTTGCTTTGTACATCATATATCCAAGATCAACTAACTTTGAATACTGCCATAGAGTTTGTGATTTTATGCAAGTATACTGCTTTACAGTTTAGGATTCTACGTACATTCTGCTCACTTGTTTTCTCCAGAACTAATTCTGAAAGCATTTTGAAATTCCACCATTCAAGGTTCTCTGTCCTCTGTGAAAGCTGTCTCTTTTACTGGTCCCAAAATAAAAAATACTGAAAACCAAATGAATAAAACAACTTGGAGAGGCCCATCAAATCTTCTAGTGACCTGTTATAAGCCATCAGCAGGGTCATTAAAGAAGATACAGCAGTGGAAACAGGTAGTTAGCCTAAACCATAAAATGAACTTTCTTTTGTTTTTTTATTTCAGGATATTATGGGGTTACAAACATTTTGGTTACATGTTATGACTTTGCCACACAAAAACCATGATTTTGAGGCATGCCTTTTCCCAAAGGGTAACTCTGGGTGATAAAAATCTGTTTAGCATTTTACACAGATGTTCTACATTCTGGAGACAAGGATGAGAAACCATCCTATTCTAGAAAATTCATTCAGGGAAGGAAAAAATATGTAACCCTTAGTCAGAGTCACAACAGGCCCAACCCTTGAGGAAAAAAAACATAGCATGTTCAGCCTGGGTTCATCTATCTGCTGAGTCAATATTTGCACATTCAAAACTTGCAGGTATCAAATGTACATATTTGCTTTGAAAATAATTTTTGGAGCTGGGAAATATTCTATTCTTACTTAGTAACAACCACTTGACATCTCCTGACCTTTATTCTACCATAAATGAAAATTTCTGAGAGAATTTGAATTCTTACAAATTTAAGGGTTCTTACTCTTGTGCTAAGAAACTCATAGCTTGAACACGAGAATTCCTGTGCTTTGGGATCCCACACTTCTCCACAAAGCTTCACTTTTGATTCAATTCTGATAGCTGATCCTCTGGCAAAGTGCAAAATAAAAAGTTCCTAGAAAGCAAAGGTTCCATTTGTATTCAAAGAAAATTCCATGGCAATGGGTATTGTGATAGAAAACAGCTATGTTTTAGGCAGTGGAAATAAAGACAGATTACGTATGAATAAATATGAATGCTATTTGGGGAAGAATCAACAGCATGTTTGAAATCCGAGCTGTCTTGGACCCAGGTTGTAACACTGGAGTTAGTGGCCCCTTCCACAAGCACTTTGGTGTGTGGCTGCAGGATGCAGTAGCATTATTCACAGGCTTCTTGTCTTAGGCTCCAGCTAAACACACACACACACACACAGGAAAACAATGGCCAAATTTCCTCAGACACTGAGAAATATTAACTTAATGCAAAATTACAAGACTAGGCTGTATATAGATGAGGCTTTAGCCTCATGCAATCCCTGCCAAGCCAATCTTTACCCTAACAAGGCATCTGTCTTAGTCCATTTGTGCCACTATAACAAAATACCAGACACTGGATAATATACAAAGAATAGAAATTTGTTGTATCACAGTTCTGGAGGCTGGGAAGTCCCAGATCAAGGCACCAGTAGACTTGGTGTCTGATGAGGGCCCATTCCTCATAAATGGTGCTGTCTAGATGTCCTCAGGTGGTGGAAAAAAATGGAAAGGCAAAAAGGGAATAAACACCGTGTCCTCATATGGCAAAAGAGCAGGCTTCAGCTTTGCATAGACACTAACCCTTTGGAGTGTGAAGCCCTCATGATTAATCACTTTCCAAAAGGCCTCACCTCTTAATACCTCCACCACAAGGATTAAGCTTCAACACATGAATTTTGGGGGACATTCAGACCATAGCAACATCCTTGTCCCCAGTCCAAGAAAACTTGTCATCAGCTTGGTTTCTGCCTCCTACTTCTCAACCTAGTGACCTGTGCACTAGTTTTCACTGGGTTCCATTCACCGGAATCATCTCCTTGACATTGGTTTGGACTCTGGTCAATGTTTCTTTCTGCAAGCCTGCTATTTCACCAACACAGCAAACACCAGAATTGCCCATTGTGAAACTTTCTGGTGAATTCTAGGAAGTTTAAACAGATAAAATGTGCCATCAGCACCAGCTATCCTCATCCGGCCCATCACTTTCAGTCCCTTGCTCCTTCTTTCACATCCCCTTACCCATGCGGCAGCATCAGGGACAGCCTTCTACACCGAAGTCCTGCATGCCACATCCCTCCTCCGCAGGATCTCATGGAGGAGCTGAAATTGTCATCTCTGGTGGGCATCTCCACAGGGAGATTTGCCATGTCGGGGAAAAACATTCAAGGATGTACAAGATACATTACTCACCCTGGAGCTGATGACCATCAACTGGAGAAGATAACCTCACAATTTAACAAATTTTTCTCATACCATTCCCTCAGGTATGAGGAAATGTTGTAAAACAACTAGATTTTCAAGAATGTCAGTGGCTTTGTAGATAAGCCCAGAATGGTAGGTTAGGTGAGAACAGGAAAGTTTTCAATGCCAAGGTTTTAATCCACTCATAGATGAAAGAGATTCGTTCGTCTTAGGTGAAAGAAGTTCATCATAGGTGACAGAAGTTTACTTGGATTCAACGAGTCACAGAACATCAACAAAGGTTTTTATGCAAGGGGTAGCACAAATGATGAGTGATTTAATAATACAGTCCTATAGAGAGCCTGCCAGAATATTTAGAGGGGGAATTATCTAAAAGCAGAAAGATCGCTGTGTCAAACAACAAAATTTCAACAAATGGAGTTT
Organism: Cheirogaleus medius; assembly: GCA_008086735.1. Taxonomy (NCBI): domain Eukaryota; kingdom Metazoa; phylum Chordata; class Mammalia; order Primates; family Cheirogaleidae; genus Cheirogaleus; species Cheirogaleus medius. The sequence continues at coordinate 18,872,287 of VBSM01000272.1, read as the reverse complement.
AAAGATTTAATTGGTATTTATTAGTAATTCATGACTTGAGTAGCATCCCATCTGCAAAATAGGTGCTCCAATGAACTGAGCAGAGGAAATGGGTTTTATAGGCAGAAAAAGATGGAGAAAGCAGAAACTAGGAACAAAAATGGGATTGGTCATTTCAAAGTTACTTTCCTTTATATGATTAAAGCAAAGGGAACATCTCTATCATGTCAACTCAAGTTAACTGGGCCTCTGGACTGGTTGCTGTGAATCTCCTGTTCTTTAGAAAATTGGCCTGTTTCTAAGTTCGATTATGTGGCATCTAGCACAGTGACTTCATTCTGATTTGGTCTGGTCTCTTGAGGCCTAGTGCAGGAACTCAGTCTAAAACAATGACTACCTATAAATTCTATTTAACAACTGGAAGGCTAGTATAATTCTCCAGAAAGGAAACCACCAGGGCTTGAACAAGAGAAGAGCAGAGGGAATTCAGAAATATGAAATACCTAGCACACAAAGAAGCCATAGGACTAGACCACAGAATGGGTGAATGCAGAAAAAGTGAAGCTTCAAATCTTGGTTCCAGGTTCAGCAGTGGTACTATGAGCAGAAATTCTTTGATTTAATGTAAATCTGTTCCAAAAGAACTGAGAACAAATGGTTCTCTCAAATTACAATAATAGTAGCCTAAAATGTGAATCCTACTTTGCCTAGTTGTTTATTAAATAAACATTTATTTAATACTTCCAATGTGCTAGGCATTAGGAAGTCAGAAATAATTAGATGAGGTCCAGATCCTCTAGGAGTTCACCAACTAGTTACATGACTTCCAGGTAATTATTTTGGTTTCCTCGTCTCTAAAATATAAAACTGTCACTCCATTTTTGTTGATGATTTTCCCCACAACTAATTATTAAGCAACTGTCTTAGTCTGTGTTCTGTTGCTTATAATAGAATATCTGAAACTGGATACTTTATAAAGAAAAAGGATTTATTTCTTACAGTTATGGAAGCTGAGAAGTCCAAGGTCAAGGGGATGCGTCTGACGAGGGACTTCTTGCTGGTAGAGATTGTGCAGAGTCCTGAGGCAGTGCAGGCTGTCACATGGTGAGGGGGCTGAGTGTGCTAGCTCAGGTCTCCCTTCCTCTTCTTATAAAGCCACCAGTCCCACACCTACGATAACCCATTAATCCACTAACATATTAATCCATTATTCTATGAGTGGGTCAATCTGTTCTCAAGGGCAGAGCCCTCATGACCCAATCACCTCTTAAAAGCCCCACCTCTCAATACTGCCACATTGGTGATTAAGTTTTAACATGAGCTTTAGAGGGGACAAACAATTCAAACCACAGCAGCAACTATGGTTTATATTATTATAGAAATGTATGCTCTTTTTGAGCTATCACTAGCCACTGCTAAGGAGGGACTAATTTGTTGTGCTCCCCTTTCCAGCTGTATTGTCAAGGAGAGCACAGAGATTAAAGAACATCATTTCAAATGGTAGAATTTCAGATATCATGGAAGACCAGAGGCAATGGTCCTTCATAGATCTGCTAAGACTATAAATCTCAGATAGAATTGTGTGCCCCACCACGAGTATGAGGCAGTATGCTACACTGCACTCAGAGTCACAGGTAATGGGGCATGTTATTCTGGAACATCCATTTTACTTAAAGAATTGGGGTAATTTATTAATTTGAAAATGTACCGACACATTGTGCAGTAGAATATAAATATTACACTAATTTTTCATGTTAAACAGGAGACTAAAAATAAATTTAGAGTAGGGGAGTCTAGGAGCATGTGAAAGAGATTTGGGGAGAGAGTAGAAAGTAAATATATCTCACTCCATGCTAGGGAATACTGATGACCCGTCTAGCCAACCTAGTGCCTCATATGCCTTGGGATGAACAAGGCAGGACCATTCAATTAGATCCAAAACTCAGACTTCTTGGGCATCAGTGCATTTCCATAATTCCTTTTCACTTTCATTACATTTATTTTCAGTGGAATTTATATGTGCTTTATAATTCTGAGCCCATTGGCACTCTGAAATCAAAGAAAGAGCCATGACTAGAATGAGTGCACAGTAGCTGACACTGGTATGTATGAGGTTAAAACAGTCGTGAAGATGGACATCATCAGATGCAGAACATAACCAACCTCCGACCACTATCCATGAATCACAGATTCATCTGAACCAAAGTGTCAGCAGCTTTTGGTCTTCCCCCACCTCACAAGGCCTTTAAAGAACTCAATAGCCCAAATTCTTTGCCCTTCTGGGATGACAATGTAAATCCCGGCACAAAGTGAGCCATCTCCATAGTAACTACAGATAAATCTAGACGTAAGAGTGGCTTTGGATCTTTTAAACTGAAATGAGAAAACCTGGCTCAAACCGATGACTTTTTGATGATAAAGATAATGGATTCAATATAGTACACATAAAATTATTCAAATCAATAGTCATTTACCGGCCGGGCGCGGTGGCTCACGCCTGTAATCCTAGCACTCTGGGAGGCCGAGGTGGGCGCATCGTTTGAGCTCAGGAGTTCGAAACCAGCCTGAGCAAGAGTGAGACCCCATCTCTACTAAAAATAGAAAGAAATTAATTAGCCAACTAAAATATAGAAAAAAGTTAGCCAGGCATGGTGGCACGTGCCTGTAGTCCCAGCTACTTGGGAGGCTGAGGCAGAAGGATCACCTGAGCCCAGGAGTTTGAGGTTGCTGTGAGCAAGGCTGACACCACGGCACTCTAGCCAGGGCAACAGAGTGAGACTCTGTCTCAAAAAAAAAAAAAAAAAAAAGTCATTTCCCTTTTCTCTAATCTGAGATTTAGCTTTGGAGTTTATATAATCTTCCTGAAAGCTCATCGTGTTGTCAAAGATTATTTTAGATAAAAACTTAAGAATGATTTACAGTGACCCACAGGGTAGGGGCCAAGACATTTTTCAAGTACTGTTGATATTGTCTTATCATTATACAGTGAGCCTCTGCTTCCCCCATTCTCACTCCAATTTCTCAAATTCCACATTTATAAATCGACTTGTTTAACCTTGAATGGAAAAAAAATATTTCTGATCTAAAGATATTTTATTCTCAAGATATTTTATCATAGAAACTTATTATAATAAAAACTTATATAGCCACATGAAATCTTCTCCCAGGTGGGTGGTGATGACCCTGAGTGTGATACTTGAAGAGAATAACTTTGTTATTCTTCAAAGAACTTGGAATATGAACAAAAAGTTCCATATTTTGGTTCATAATGAATTTTAAGAATTAATCCTATAAATCAATAGGAGCCAAGAAAAGAATCTAGAATTTTTATTTTCAAGATAAATGAGAAATAAAGAAAACATCCATAAATCACACTAATTGTTAACATACCTTATCCTTTCTCTCTCCTCCATTTTGACACCTCTTTTAAATTTTGAAACCTGCAAATAAAATAAAATAATATTATTATTATAGTCTTGAGGCAGACTGGAAGAAATAATCTGGTGAACCACTGATATTATAAACTACAGAAAGGGCACTTTTCATTAAACAATTCACATTCTGACTAAATTTCTTATGCTACTTATTCCCTTCATTTGTGTTATTCTTCAACTTACTATAATTTAGTTCTTACCTCCTATAACTTCAATAGCTCTGGAACTCCAATTTCAGAATAAGTAATAAGGACAGACATTTCAGCCTCACCATGGGAAAGTGGCTGCACACCTAAGTGCTAAGTTAGACCCTGTACAAAACAAAGGAGTTCTTAGTTGTCAATATGAATGTGAGCTTGCTTCCCATAATTTCTTTGCAATAAGAAATAATCTTATCCAGTACATATCATGCATCTAGATCAGCAAAGAATTGTCAGGTTTGGCCACAATAGCAGGAAAGGCCTCAAAGCTAGGAACACATAGGAAAAGACATTTTCACATGAGATTAGGCAGGAAATGAAGAACTATCAGGAGATTGCTTCTAACAAATTACATTTTTTGTGGGCCGGCTTTCATCGAGAAGAGATGAGTTAGGCAGTGTAAGATGTGATGATAAGGAAAGATTGAGAAACGGAGGGAATCCGAGATTTCCGCATCTTATTCCGCTGCCTTGGCAACTGCTATCTTCGAAGGCTTGAGGGAGCTGGCCCAGCTGCCTTACTTGATTGACTGACTGGTACATCCTCTGTTATTCTCATGCTCCACTTCCATTCCCTTTCCCTGCTCACTGGGCAGTCATTCTGATGTATTTGATGTGTATCTATTTGTTTGTCTATGTTCTTATAGATGGATATTTTTGCTTTGTGTGCATATATTTTTATTTCAATTTACATAAATTAAATAGTATTTAGTTTTCTATTTCATTCTATTTTGTACTTTTTTCACTGAGCACTAAGATTTTAAGATTTTTCCATGTTGCTATCTGTACATGCATCTGTGGCTTCTAATATTCCATGTGTGAATTTGCTGCCAATATTCCACTGTTCTGTGTGGGCACTGCTAGCTGTTGCTCTCTTCCCTCACTCCTTCCAGTCATCCCAGAGCGGCGCCTACTCTAGGAATGTGTTCAGATGGGGGATTGAGGCCTACTCTGTACTGAGCAGACTGGTTTCCCCACAGAACTATGCTCACTTCCACCCCTCTATTCGGAGGCCCAATCTGGACAGGTGTTTAAACTGCCTGGAAATCCCAAGTTGGAAAAACAAGATGTGGGGAAAGGCAACCTGCCCCCTCAGCTCCCTGGGGAGCTTGACCGAGTTAGTCCCAACACAGGTTCAAGAGGATCCAGTCTCAGCCAGGAGTCCCAGGCCCAGTCTCTGACATCACCCTGCCCTGTCCCAGCAGAAAGTGGCACCCATGAGGCACATTAACTTCTTCCCCAGGAAAATTCGACCCCTTCAGCTGCAGGAAAAAAGTGACTGTGGGTGGGAATGTCTGTCTGACTGTGGACATACTTCATAACTTTAAAATGCTGAGATGTATGTTGTACAGTTCTGCTTTCATGTTGCCGAATCTGCTCAAACACCTACAATCAAGAAACAGCAAGTTTTCCAAGAAACAGCAAGTCAAAGAACCATGTTAAAGCAAAAGCTCAGTTTCCACATCTTTGCAATTGTGAATTGTGCTGCTATAAACATTCTAGTCCAGATATCTTTTTTATAGAATGTCTTTTTTCCCTTTGGGTAGATGCCCAGTAATGGGATTGCGGGATCAAATGGTAGTTCTTCTTTTAGCTCTTTGACAAGTGCCCATCAATATATGAGTGGATTAATAAAATGTGGTATATGTATACCTTGGAGTTCTACTCAGCCACAAAAAACAATGGTCATCTAACACCTCTTATATTATCTTGGATAGAGTTGGAGCCCATTCTACTAAGTGAAGTATCCCAAGAATGGAAAAACAATTACCACGTGTACTCACCATCAGATTGGTATTAACTGATCAACACTTAAGTGCACATATAGTAATAACATTCATCGAGTGTTGGGCAGGTGGGGGGGAGGAGGGGATGGGTATATTCACACCTAATGGGTGCTGTGTGCACCATCTGGGGGATGGACACGCCTGAAGCTCTGATTCAGGTGGGACAAGGGCAATATATGTAATCTAAACATTTGTACCCCTGTAATATGCTGAAATAAATAAATAAATATATAAAATTTAAGAAAAGTTATAACAAAGAAAAAAAAGCAAAAACTCAGTGATGTAATGAGCAAAATCCAGAATATGGAAACTCTATAGGACAAATAACAAATAAATTAATTGCAAAAGGGAGAAAAAAAGGAGGCTGTAGAAACTATAGATTAAAAAAGACTTCAGAAATTATTCCACCAGCTACACTGTGCAACCCTTGCTTGGATCAGAGTAAGCTGATTATAAAAGTCATGCATGAGATAGGTGAGGTGATTTGAATACTGACTGAGGAAGCATCATTAAATTTCTAATGTGGTAATAGCATTAAATTTATATTTTTAAAAATAATGTTTATCTTTTAGAAATATACACTGAAATATTAATGGATGACATGATATGGTCTCTGGGATTTGCTTCAATATAATCTAATGGTAGGAGAGAGGAGGCGGGGATAGAGATGAAACAAGGTTGGCCAGGACTTGATCCCTGGTGAAGCTGGGACATGGAATATGAGGACTCATAAGACTATTCTCCCTGGTTTTGCATGTATTTGAAATTTTCCACAGTTAAAAATTTAAAAATAAATATTAACTGGGCACTTAGTATGTGACACGAGTGGTCAAAATACATTGCTTCTGTCCTCGTGGAATTTAGAGTCTTTAATAGATAATAGTTTGACACAAATGCTCGAATACTTTCTATTGTCCCTGCTTTCAGGGAGGAGTCCTGGGTCTGAGAGTACCCCAGGGCAGCTCATCAGCTGTGAGTCAGTGGAGGAGGCCCACTGACTGGCAAGACCAGCCAAGCCCAGGAGTGAATGCGGCTCCTGCTACTGGTTTTCTAGTTGTGAAACGCTGGGCGGGTTCACTGAACAGTTCTAGGCTTCAGTTTCCTCTTCTGAAAACTGAATAAGATACTATCTATCTCATGAATTTGTAGTGAGGATTAAATGAGTCAATATATGTAAAGTGCTCAGCCCAGACATAGTAATTGCCCAATGAAAATTAATTAGTAGTCATATTAGAGGAGAAACATCAAGTTTCCAGGAGGACTTCTCTGAGGAAATGACATTTAAACTAAGATATTAAAAAAAAAAAAAAGTAATTAGCTAAGAAGAGGTAGAAGGAAGGGGGACGGGGGCATGTTATAAGAAGGCATAACCTTCCCAGGGAGTGGGGAAAAGACCTTTGTCAGAGTCGGTGAGCGGGCAGAGGGCAGTGGGGCACAGGAGGGGAGAGAGGGGCTGTTCACCTCAACTCCAGGCCTCCCAAGGCCACTGCAAAGATTTGAGATGTCACCATATTCCCTCAATTCTAAGACACTGTCCCTCCCCCTCCCATTTTCACATCTCTGAAATCAGATACCTGTTGCAATCAAAGGTGTGTCATGGCAACATTTTCTTTCCGAGTGGTCGATAAAATAATGAGTGCCTTTCAAAAGATGGAATGCTCAATTCTATAAAATGTGGTATCCTAAGAACAATGGAAAGACAATGACTAATAGTTGTAAGGGGGCATAGGAGCAAATTTATGTTCCCAAAAGGTTGTCTTGGTTTTATTGTAAACGACAGATTGGAGAGGCTATGTCTGGTGAGGATCTTACTCGGAAGCAATGTCAGAAGGACGTTGGGTCGCTCACAGAATCATTAGAAGGCTTGGAGAAGCAGCTTCAAGGCTGAACTTCTAGGAAAAAGATCCAAAACTAAACCACAGAACTGGCGAGGAGGAAACTGCCCCCACTGGCAGCGTCACCCCATCAAAGCGACTTTCATGCCTGGAGCCTTACCTTGCAATAACTGCCATCCTTGAGAACAGGGAGCCTCCGTCACAACCCTGGCCAGCAAAGTGGATTCTACATGGACCCACCCTCCACCACTTGCCCAATTCTGAATCTAGCTGTCATGTGAACGAGTGTAAAGGAAACTGAAGAGAGTCTTCTGCATTCTGCCTTGGGGATGGGGGACACATAGGCTAGCCAGTCCCCAAATGTAGCCAGGAAGTTCAATGGGTGCTGTGCAGCAGGAAACATGGTGGGCAACTGGCAGGCAACAGGTGTGGAGGAGGAAGCCAAGGCAGGAGGCTTCTGCAGGGACTGAGTGAGATGTGATCGAGCTCCCAGCTGCCAAGAGCAGCTGAGGGGCTGACCTTTCACAACCAAAGCAGGGGGTGGGAAGCATTCAGGCCCTGAGGCATACAAGGAGAAATAGGCTGAGCAAATACCCATCTCATCAGTTGAGAGAAGACAGGGAACATGCACGTTTTAACCACCTCATTTTAAAATACAAAGATCCCACAAATGTTATGAAACCATAAAGACATAAACTGCTTAAAAATCAAGTCAGAATCAAAATGAAAATACATGGTAGCCCCTCGCATATATGATATTGGGTGAAAAGACTTACCAGTAGTCACTGACTTTGCTAACTTTATAAATCAGACAAACAACTTTGTCTTAGCCTCCCTCCCTCTTTTCCTTCCCGCCCTCCTTCCTTCCTTCTAGCCTTTTTTATACACTAGACTAGAAGAAAAATAGTAGTTCGTGCAAATAAATGCAATGTCTGTATATATTTGAGCAACTTAATTTTTGAGCCAAAAGCTTTTCACATGTTAAATAGAGATATTATTTCCATCAAAACATTTATATATTAGAACAGTATATGAAGAAAAGCAGCTCTAAATCCAGAATTAGCTTTAATTTAAACCTCATCTTACCAGCTGGGTGACCTTGAGCAAATCATTAAAGCTTGCAGAACTTCCCTGGCATTTTTCTCACTTGTCAAACTGTAATAAAACCACTTTGTTTGGTTGTGAAGATCAACACAACTATCTGAAAAATGCCAGGAACATGGTAGGTTCTCAGTACACAGAAGTTACAACAATTAATTATGGACACCATTATTCTTACTATTTCTATAAAGATTAAAATTCTTTGAGCAAAAACAGAAGACAATTCTTGATTTTAACATTTTCACATTTTACCATTTTATTAAAGATCTTGCTGCACTAATTTTTATGACAAATTCCTTCTTTTAATCACAGATAGCAGTCCTAGAAACAGCAAGCAGTTTAAAGTTCAACCTTAACTATTGGTCTGTCCATAAAATTGCCTTTGACTATTAAATTTTACCTCCTCCTTACATTTGCGTCTGAATGAATATTTTCTGTGTACGTATATATTTATCCAGAAGAATAAACCTACATCAGTTGGCATCCACAAAATCTCTCAGCTCTTGAGAATTTAACAACATGAATGTAAGGAAGGGATATGTTTCATCAGCACCACATGTCCTGCCTTCTCTCCTAGACAGAAAGAAGAGGTGTCCCTGCTCCCAGGGGACCCTCCCTCCCCCATTCAAGTTCCTCTCTTTGCCTCCTAAAGGACAACACTCCAGCGATTCTCCCCTCTCCTTCCTGCATCTTCAATTTCTCCCTCATTACTAGATTATTCCCTTGCATATAAAATAGGACTTAATATTGTCTGTTTCAAAAACAAAATGTAACTCTCCCTTGACCCTATGTCCCCCTTCAGCTCCTGCCCCATCCCTCAGCTCCCTTTACATGGAAACTCTACAGGATTGACTCATCCTCACCTTCCATTCTCTCTCCAACCCACCCTAACTCTCTCTCATCCACACAGTGCCCATGAATCAACTCTTATCAAGGACCTCAGCCACATCACACCTGGTGGCCAGCGCTTTGTCCTCATCCAGCCTGACCTCTCCCTCCATTTTGACCCAGTTGCTCACACTTACCTCCCCATATCACTTTTTTCCTCTTAGCACCTGTGATCCCTCACTCTTCATTGTCCATTTCCAACTCACTTTTTTTCCTCTGTGCCCAGCCACTAACAATAGAAGCCCAGGACTCAGTCTTCAGCCCTCTCCTCTTGTCCAGCTTCCCACCCCCATCCTAACTCCAGCCCACCATAGCGCTCATCTAGACCATGATTTTAAATGTTATCCATTCACTGATGACAGAGATATTTTTATCTCTAGCCCTGATTTCTCCCTTGAGCTCTGGCCTCACAAATACAATTATTGAACCAACATGCACATTTGGGTGTCAATGTTAACATGTCCAAAAAGGAACTCCAAATTTTCCCTTAATAATCTCCACCTTTTGTTGATCTAAGTAGTTTTGCAAAAGTACCTTTAAAAATGTTTAGGTTCTGTAGCTCTTTCAACAAACAGTATATTACAGACACCAAGCTGAGCGCTGAAGAGGTATGAGATGGAACCTCCACCATCAAGAAGCTCAACATAGTATAAAGCTAAAGCTTTGATATCTGCTATTTACCAGTTGTCTAAACTTGGCAACTTCCTGCCTTCAGTTTCCTCATCTGTAACACAGGGATAATAATAAAAATAATAATCATACTTTCCTCATATGTTTTTTGTGAGAATCAAATAATATATATCATATATATTATACATCATATGTATTTTATATATATCATATATATTATATATATAGCAGTGATGATTCCAGCACCTGGTACATAAAAGAAATCAGTAAATGTTAACTTTCAAGCAAGTGTCTAAAATTGTATGCTCTATTGTCACCTGAAATTCAAAGTGTCTTTCCTTATACCTGGAAGGGGAGACAGACATACAGTATAAATAAATATAGAAATTATACAATACACTTATGAGTGATATATAAAATAAGTTCTGAAAAAAAATGTTCTCCAAGAAATAATCCACATCAAGCAATTGCCACATAAATGTCAACAGCATAAGACATCCTTTTCTGTATCCTGTACTTACTTCTTTTAACTTATTTCATCTTTGCCTATTGCCATTTCTTTCCTCTCAAGTATTCTTCGTTAAGGGGGCACCCCACACTCAGAGGCACATTCATTCTTCCTTCCTCCTCCACACAAAGGATAGGTTACATTAAAAAGCTGAGCCATCAATCTACCCAAAAGATCCAATGACACTCTACAGAAAAGACACCTGCACTCGAATG
>VBSM01000272.1:18828905-18859716 GCA_008086735.1 Cheirogaleus medius | reverse complement strand
AATCCTGCTAAGGCTTATTTTATGGGTAGGTCTTATTTTCCGGGAAACACGGTAGTAGTATCTTGTGACTATTCAACAGCATTACAATAATGATCAAGAGAAATAATGGAAACAGCCATGGTGCCTCTCAACAGGAAAATGGATAAATAAACTGCAGTATATCCATACAGTGGAATATTACTCTGCAACTACAAATTACTGATACACACAACAATGCAGATGAATCGAAAATATTGTCCTAAGGAAAAAAAGGGCAGACACAAAAACTGTAGGATTCCATTTATAAGAATCTCTATGGCAAGAAAAGCTACCCATTGGTGATAAAAATCAGGAGAGTGGCTGCATGGGAAGGGAAAGGGAATTGTCTAAGAAGGGACGGGACACAAGGAAACTTTCTGGGGTGATGGAAACATCCTATATCTTGATAGAAGCATATGCTTCTGAGGGAAGCATGATTTGTCAAGACTGAGGGAATATATGATTAAGATCTACGCATATCACCATATGTAAATTGTACCTCAATAAAAAGATAATAAAAGTTTAAAACTTTTGTTAGTAAAGAGCTCTGTGCAAATGTAAATGCCACAGTTGCTCACTGGAATACTGTTAGTCCTCTTTACATCAATGCTCGATCAGAAAACCTCAAATGAGTGACTTGCGGTGACTCAAAAAAATGCACTTAATTGAAGCTCTTTTCTTTTATTATCCACAGTTCATGGTTGGATCTGCCTATGGGGATTTCTGAGGAAAGCAAAAAGCATACAAATAAAGTGATGCTAAGTTTAGAAATAATGACTCACATTCTAATAGCAAAGTGGCATATGGCCCATTCCACAGCATATACACACTTCCTCCAAATCAGACTGCTTAGCTTTCCATAAAATGGGAAGTTTCTATTTAAAATTTAGTTCAAGAAAAGCAAGTAGCAATAAAAAGAATAATAGCCATTAAGTATACCAGCCTCATCCAAATGTTCTTGTTTCCACCCACAACAGCCTTGCAAAGCAGATAGCATTATCTCCATTTCAAAGATAAGAAAATCAAGGCTCAGGTGCAGCTAACTTACCATAAGATGCATACCAAGAATTCAAACCTGTGTATGTCTGACTCCAAAGCTTTCTTTGCAATATAGGCTGGTGGGAAGTTAAACAAAGAGATTTCAAAGGCCTCTTTCTTATCTAGGATTTAGTGAATTGGTAACAAACCAAGGGGGGAAGATCTCTCTAAAACAACCCCAGAAAAACACAGAAACCCCCTAAAAAGTGCCACTTGACTTGGTAACTGTCGTGAGCTCTAATGAGCAGGTGGGTGTGGGTTCTGTCTACCACACTATTGACCCTGGCTCATCTTTTATCATTTTGTGATAAAGCTTGACAGCTTTTATACACACACAAATACATACACACACACATATATATATTATACAATAAATATATGTTTTCCAGTCTCACTGCCTTACTGCGTTATTTTCACAGTTACAGTTATAGTAATGACACGATAGTCATTAATAGTAATATCTAAAATTCACTGAGCCCTTATCAAGGGTCAGGCACTTAACATGCATTAACTCACTGGATGCTTAAAACAAGCTAAAAGATAGGCATTATCAGTAGCCTGATTTTACAAATGAAGAAACTGAGCAAGAGAAGTAAAGGAACTTTTCTAAGGCCACACACGTACTGTAGCAGAGCCAGGATTTGTGTTTAGGCAGCCTGGATTCAAAGACCACATGACCATTACAACCATTGCACTGTCTTTTCTCAATGCCAACAAATGGGTGGCTTACCTCTGAGAAACCCAAAATGCAAAGCATTATACAATAGGACTAAAAGTTTAATTTCAGAAAAGAGTAAAAACATTTCTGAATTTCCTACAAAAGGTCCACAACCAGAGGCTAATCCTAGATTGTAAAACAGCGCATGTCTTCTCTTACTTCTAACTAATAAGAGCAGTCAGGACTATCCATATACCAATAGCAGACAACAGAAATTTACAGACCTTTATTAACAAGTACCCTAAAAAAGGTCAAAAGGTCAGGACATGACTCCATGATGATCTACCATCTCTTAAAAATTTCATTCATCCAGTCCAGTGGTTCACTCCAATGTCTCCAAAAGATGTGTCAGACTCCCAGAGTAATGGCTAACTGTGCAATAATGGGAGTATAAGAGGCACATAGAGGAGGGAAGTTTTAGAAGAGAACAAACCCAGGTGTTTCTGAAACTTCCTAATCTCTCCTCTCTAGAAAATTACTGATGTAAGGCACATATTCCTATCACAGCAGTCTCGAACTTTAGCATTCATCAAAGTCACCTGAGCAGGAGGATTTCTATCAAGTTCCCAGGTAAAGCCAGTGCTGCTGGCCTGGGACGCACATGTTGGGAACCACTGCTCTATAATATTAATCCCCACCAAACCTCTGCTTAATTAAACATTTCCAACCAGGAAGGACACTGAAGTGAAATTAACACTACCCACTCAACAAAACAGGAAATTACTATTTCACTTACTGACAATGAGGAAATGCTTCCAAGTGTCAAATTAAAAAACACTTTTTAATAGTAAATACTAAAAATGTTTATTTCTGAAATAAAACAAAAGTAACTAATTTCATTAAAAAATAAAAAGGTAGACTCTACTAACTATCAGAAAGCCCAGTTCAAAACTGTCTGTGTACAATGTTTACGCCTCATCAGAAGAAAACCCCTGCAGACCCAAAAGCTAATGTGCAGATTCTGCACAAACGTTGACTGCCTTAGTGTCAGTTGAGCTCATTTAGCTTAACAAGTCTCTAGCTCCAGTTCACAGTCAGAGCAGAGATCAATAAAAGCTCCATGATGTTTTTCCATTAGTCTCCAGACTTTCTTTGCACAAAATGATAAAAGATGAGCCAGGGTCAATAGTGTGGTAGACAGAACCCACACCCACCTGCTCATTAGAGCTCACGACAGTTACCAAGTCAAGTGGCACTTTTTAGGGGGTTTCTGTGTTTTTCTGGGGTTGTTTTAGAGAGATCTTCCCCCCTTGGTTTGTTACCAATTCACTAAATCCTAGATAAGAAAGAGGTCTTTGAAATCTCTTTGTTTAACTTCCCACCAGCCTATATTGCAAGTTATCCAAAGTTTATGGTTGGATCTGACTGTATGATTGTTCCTACAACATTCTTAGGAAATGTAAATATGATAGTCTTCAAGACAGAGATGAAGACAAAGATCTTCAAGACTTCTTTCTGTCAAAGGAACTTTACTTGGTTCTCTGAACTATTTCCCACATGACACAACTGTTGTTTCAAATTCTTCAAAACTGTGGGATCTATTAATAAAATAGCCTTGGAAGAGAATCAAGACTGCTTAACTAATTAATTTACCACCACAAGAATAAAAGCTCCATGAAGGGAAGAAAGCAGCCTGTGTTTGTCACCACTGCATGCCAGAGCCACCGACACAGCTAAACTAAATGCCCCTGGATAAATTAACCAGTGAATGAGACCACCTTATGTATTTGTAGCTGTAATAACACTTTTGTGACTTTCCAGAATTGCCCTAAATGACGTGTTCTATTGCTGAACATCCCATGAGACTGCAAAGACACAAGTTTTGGCTTCAGACCATAAGGAACTGTGTTTTGTACCTAAAATACTTGCTAGTGATACCAAAGGAACACTTCAAAATAGTCAGAGGAAACAAAGTATGTTAAGCCATAGAAGCGAATATGAAACATTATTAGTGTTGTGAAATTCTGTGAATTTTTAATTTTAGTTTGATCTTAGCAAAGCTTTCTCTATAAATGAACATGAAATCCACTCAGAAAGAAAACTGGAGCTTTAGTTAACCCATTTAATACTATACTGTAATGTTACCACTTAAAACAAAAACCTTTCATAATCAACTTCACTATTAAGGAAGAAAGAAAACTAATAACCCCTGAGCCCGTGCTTCACACAAGGCAATAGGGAAGACTCTCTTACACACATCATCTTATTCATCACATTCAATAGGTGCCATATCCAGGTAATCTAGGTATTCAGACATCGACTGAAACCACCAGTAAGCCAATCCTGCAACTTTTGTTTCAAATTCAAATTAAATGATGCAACAGCTATAAAGTTAAACAGTAAATTACTAACACCAAGTACGAGCCTTTATACATGTGTTAAACAACTAGAATTGAAGAAGATAAACACTGACTTTGGTAGTTAAGAGTAGGAAAGATATTTCCCAGTCTAGTCAGGAATACTGTTAGATGTAACTGGAGAGGAGGGACATTTCAAAGGACATTGAGTGTTTTCTCATGGACAAAAAAATCAACCACAAAGACTGCAAGTGACTTTATAAAAGGTAACAAGGAGGGTACAGATGGTTATCCCATCCTTCACAGTATGTCAGGAGGTCTAAATTCTCCCCAAAGTGTAGGAAGGCTCAAATAAAAGTGTAATGTTTACCAGAATGGTGACAAAGCAGAGTGTCACCTGAGCACATTTACCACTAAATCCTCCCTCCCACCTCTCATTATCTATCCTGTCTCTCTCCCTGCCTGGGCCACTTTTTATTTCTCCTTTTGTTCTGGAGGAGAAATGTTGTTTTTTGTCTCTCCCAGTCTTTTCAGTGTTCCTCATCTTCATTTCTCCTTACTTTCCCTCCCTTCTTCTCTCTTCTACATAACATAGAACTGAAGTCCCGAGTTTTATAGTCCTTGATTGGAAAATTTTATAGTTCTCCCTTAAAAATGCCTTGGCTTTTTTATGTGCTTCAGTCTTATTTAAAATACGTTGAAGGTTTATAATTAATAAAATTGTCTTGAAATCGACCAGGTCCAGTGAATCTTGTTTTAGGCCTCCATGAAAAATCGTTGTAAGAGGGACTCATGAAAAGCATGATTTTCATAGACCTAGTGAAGGAATACACAATGCAAGAGGGTAGGAATGCTTGGCTAGATTAGAAAGCCAATCATTGAATTTTTTTAAAGACATTATAAAAGAAAAATCCCAGTGTAGAAAATTTGGGTCAAATAAAATGTACTATCATTGAGATATGAAGTGACTCACTCCTAAGACTATTGTTACATTGTTCCAGTATAAAGAATGAAAACCTGAAGCAGAAAAAGCATTTTAAAAGAAAAAAACAGTTTGTCTTAATATAGGACATTTTTCAAAGGTAAAGAGAAATTCCGTCCCAAACTCTCATTTTGTTTCAGCTATTGATTTACCACTTAATTACTCCTTCTTTTGTTATTATTGATTTCAAAATCAGAAGGAGGGCTTACCATTTCTTCATTTGTTTATCCCTCAAATGCCTGCAGGGAGTAGGGGCCCATGGGGCGGGAGAAAGGATAGCATTTTCTTGCCTCTGCACCTTCTAAACTTAGAGATAGCCTCAGGGCCAAATGCCTCAAAGGGGAGGGCACAAATGTTGATTTATTGCTGACTGAATCTACTTGCCCTGCTTAAAATCATCCAAGAACAGAAGCTGTGTTCCAAGATTCCTCACAGGTTCAGGGCCACTATCAGGTTCTACCATGGGTCAAAATTCACAATTTTATTATTTGGTCCTCAAAATCAGGTCCTTTAATGCTAAATCCAATGCAGCTCACTCTGGTTCTATTTTCCTGAAACTTGAAATATTCTTAGTCCTCGGAGGACTGACCTTTGGGTTTTCACTCTTACTGCATCCAAAGACCTCTCAGAGAGACTTCTGAGTGTGCCCTCCAGGAAATTGTGTTGCATCCAAATAGCTAATGTAGAAAAACAATTTTCACCCTTGAAAACTGAAAGCTATAATTTGGAATTGATCAGATATCATTCACCAACAGTTTGAAGAAAATGCCTAGGTAACCTATTCCTAAAATTGTATCTCAACTTTCCTAAGCAAAAACAATAATCTGATTTCTTTCTTTTTAAGAAGCAATGAGCCTACTTGAAACTAAGATGAAAAATTAAGCCCTTCCAATTTTTATCTATTTTTCTCCTGAATTAAATTTGGATACCTAGTATGGAAATGCAGCTTCATGACAAAAGTCTCCCTTCCTACCATTTGCCACCTCTAAGAAACTTCTAAATAGAAACATGGGCGCACTCTGTCTCCTCCAAATAAACTCAATTATCAATGTTAATGGGAGACAGGGATAAAGTGAAATAAAACTCGAGTAATTCAAGTATTTTACTGTAAATATTCACGTTACATCCTAGCTAATTTTACCAGAGTTGCTGGCAAATTAAAAACAAAAACAATACAAATGAACAATTTGTATAAGATTACCTCTCACTTACTAGCTAGGTAACTTCCTAACTAAGCAATTTGTTCATTCCAACCTCAAATTCAGAATTCAAGTTTTTGTCTCAGCAAAATTGCAAATTTCATGGGCCTCTAGAATGCTCTGATTATAATGGAACCACAAATGTTACATCCACATGCGCCAAAGATCTATTTCAAGGCCTTCATCATTTAGTGATGAAATCATTGGTTTGACTCTCAAATGATCGATGAGATAATAAATATTTGGTTAACAGCAGTGCAACTCACATCTTCATTGGCAGGTTCTTTTGTTTCACTCCTGTTTTCCTATAGAGAAGAAATTGCCACCAGGGTTAACTTGGCTTCCTTGGGGAATACTTCCTAGAGTTTGGGTTATTTCTTTTTTAACCATTTATAATTGAAAATTTCTGTTCCTTGGGTCCAGTCAGCCATCATCATTCACTTAGTTCAGACCTGAAAGAGATCAGTCAACCACAGTGTTTCCTCTCAGCCATAATTTCTGATACCCTTGATATAAGTATCTGTCTTGTTACACTTTCTGGTTTTGTCAAGAAGTTCTCAGTAGGGTTCCTTTCCCCTTGTTAATGAGAGTTGTGTAATCAGTTACATCTAGTCAATATAGCATTCTCCTCTTCTCAAGGTCCATGTGGCAGCCTCACCTTGACAATGCCTTTCTGGTTAGTAAGTGTTCTCAGTAAATACCAGACACCCATACCCTACGCTCCTTTCAATCGTGGTACTTTAACACCTGTTTAATCCCCTCAGGAGCTTCTCTATTAAATGCTTCAGATGCTTAACTGAATGCTCATCTCTAAACTCTGAAGCAAAGACAACATTCTAGAAGAGGTTAACTATTAATAGTTAAAGAGTTCCCTATTACTGAAACACAAGAGAGTCTAGAAAAGTTTGCTACATCTTTAACTTCCTCTCAAAGAGTCAAACCTTAACCTTCATTATGTGGAGAGTTTTTTGTTTTGTTTTGATTTTTAAGAGATAGGGTCTCACTTTGTTGTTCTGTTGCCCGGGCTGGAGTGCAGTGGGGTGAAGATAGTGATAACTTCGAACTAAGCTCAAGCAATCCTCCCGCCCTGGCCTCCCAAAGTGCTGGGATTAGGGGCATGAGCCGCCACACCTGGTAAATGGAAATTCTTGTATATTCACATCGATGTCATTGAAATGTGGCATGGAGATGACTCTAAGTCTCCTTTCCAAACACTTTGCTAATTTAGAAGTTCAAGAAAGAAATAGGTCTCCTGAGTGAAACCCCTTTTTAGCCCTAAAGGAGCCAGATGACAGGACAATATACATTTTCTATGTAATTCAATAAAAATCACTTAGTGCCACTGCCTTTTTCCCTCTGATTTTTTTCCATGTCCTTCTGGCTTAAAAGCTTTTAGAATGAATACATCAGTAGGGGAAAATGTTGAATTGTGCTCTAATTTTATATTTGACATTGACTAGAATCATTGGCTTTGTTAGTTAACCTTTGTGACCTTAATATGTTATCCATCAGTTAACTTTCTCATGAAATGGTGTTATACATGTTCTGTTTTCTTAATGGGATGCTATGATAAAGAGGAATGATACTGTGAACTTTCTATAGGTATGAAAGCTATTTTTTCAATTCACTTCGACAAGCACAGAGATTGCCAACCACAATTCAAGACACTAACCCAGACACTAAGCCAGTAAGAGGGATGCAGAGTCGACCAAGGCATAGTTCCTGTATGTTGCTAAGCTTCATTCACATTTAGGGTTTTAAAAAAGCATTTAGTCAAAGAAGTACAAGACTTGTACACTAAAACCTACAAAATGCTACTCAAAAAAATAGTAAAGAATATCTAAATAATTGGAAAGACCTCCCATGTTCATGGATCAGAACACCTAATATTAAGATGACATACTCCCCAAATTAATCTACAGATTCAATCTGTATTAAGGATAGAAATACCTATCAAAATTCCAGCTGCTTTTTTCACAGAAATTGACAAGCTGATTCTAAAATTTATATGAAAATATAAGGAATCAAGAATAGCCAAAACAAAGCCAGGCATGGTGGCACATGCCCGCAGTTCCAGCTACTTGGGAGGCTGAGGCAGGAGGATCACTTGAGCCCAGGAGTTTGAATTCAGCCAGGGCAGCATAGTGAGACCTCTCATCTCTAAATAAATAAATAAATAGATAGATAAATAAATAAATAAGAGTAGTCCAAACATTCTTAGAAGAACAAAATTGGAGGACCAATACTTCCCAATTTCAAAACTTATTATAATAAAGCTACAACAATCAAAATAGTGTGGTACTGGCAGATATAAATCAATGGAATAGAATTGAGTGTCATGAAATATTCCCTTACATTTATGGGCAATTAATTTAGGTAAGGGTATTAAGACGATTCAATGGGGAAAGAAGTCTTTTCAACAAATGGTGCTGGGACAATTTGATATCCACATGCAAAAGAATGAATCTGGATGCCTACTTCACACCTTGCACAAAAAAATAACTCAAAATAGATCATACACCTAAATGTAAAAGCTAAAACTCTAAAATTCCTAGAAGGAAACATAGAGATAAACATTTATGACTTCGGTTAGACAATGGTTCCTTACCTACAACAATGCCAAATTCACAAGAGACCAAAGGAAAGAAAGAAAAATTAGACTTCATCAAAATTAACAACTTGTATGCTTCAAAGGACACCATCAAGAAGGTGAAAAGATAGCCCACAAGATGGGAGAAAATCTTTGCAAATCATATATCTGATAAAGGACTTGTATCCAGAATACATAAAGATCTCTTACATTCAACATAAAAAGACAAATAACTGAATTTTAAAATAGGCAAATAATTCGAATAGACATTTTTCCAAATGTGTACAAATGACCGATAAACACATGAAAAATGCTCAATATTATTATTCATTAGGTAAATACAAATTAAAACCACAGTGAGATACCACTTCACACACACCAGAATTGTTATAATCACAAAGACAACAATAATAAGTTTAGGATGTGAAAAAATTAGAACCCTCATACATTACTGGTGGAAATCTAAAATGCTAATAAGTATGGGGTTTCTTTTTGGGGTCATGAAAATGTTCTGGAATCAGATAGTGATGATGGTTACACAATTCTGTGAATGTACTAAAAATCTTAAAAATTAGTGAATTGTATATTCATCATTTTAAATTGACTGAGAGCCACACATGACTGGTTGGGGCATTATACACCATTGAAGATGCATAGAAATTATGAAATAAGTAGCTTGTTCTAATTTCTACCACTGAGCTCTGAGTGGTCATACTATTCTTCTCCTTCTAAGGAGCAACTAGTATGTGAATCATGTGTTAACAATGCTGTTTTAGAAAAACATAATAAGTAGCAGAGTATGACAGCCATTTACAACACAAAAATTTGGAGATTAATATAAACTTGGGGTTGCTAGTTGTGAGATTCTGTTTTAATTTACACAGGTGATGACATGTTGTGACCCACCTGGTTTTTAAAAATCTAGTCTTGCTGGGAAAAACCTCTTAGGTGGTTATTATGTGGCTTGTGAGATGCTTCACCAAATTCTGCAATGCCTCCCAGCAAGCTGTCATATAAATTTAAAGTACAAGTCATTAGATCAGATATTGAAGCCTGGGACAGAACTGTCCAAGAAGAACTGTGGTTTTATTTCCAGTTGCCACTGTGTTTCCATGAGCTTCTTTTACTGTTATTTAACCTTGACATCTGAATTGTCTTGTTGCCTTATTTTCTTATTTCTTGTTTTTAGTCTACGTTTGCTCTTTTCATCCCTAATAGCAACCCTGACCTGAAAGTTTAATTTGACAGGAATTAAAATAATACCTTTACAGCGAATGCCAAATTCTCTATAGAAAAAATGTCATGACACTAGAGAAGCTATGGATTTTCACAGCACATGAAAGTCAGAGATAGATGTTTTACCGAAGATGAGTGATCACTCAAAGTCATTCCGTGGGAACAGAAATGGTAAGGCTGGACTCCGCCCCCTCTCATTACACAGCTGTTCATTATAGCTGACCAGCCTTACTCCAACTGACTAAAGGTAAGAAAACTAGTAGGGAAGATGGTTGCTAAATCAAAAGCCTGCAAAGAAGCAATAAATCTCTCAGCAAAGAACAGACAAATAATAATGTTGTTCTGGACAGAGACCTGGTTACATGCCAAAACCTGAAGTAAAATGATTGGATCATCAAAAATTTTGGCCACTTTAGCCTCAATCTTTATTTCAGATATTGAGAGTTTTGTCACTATCATCTCTCTCTCTCTCTCACTCTCTCTCTCTTTCTTACACACACTCTCTCTCTCTCTCTCTCACACACACACACACACACACAATGGGAATTTTTTATCTCTTTAAGCTAATTTATATTTTCAAAACCTGAAGTTTCTTACTTTTTTTTTATATCAACTACTGTTTTAGTAAAAGTCTCTGATGGAAAAACGCAGTGTTCTGCCTCTGAATGTGTTATTAAATTAAAGATGTTTTTTCTGTTGGTCTGGAACATGAGGGTAAACAGTTTCCCTTAAAAAATACTTTATAGAAAACACAATTTAGTAAATCTTAGTTACTTGGCACAAAAAGGGAGGAAAGGGGCTAGGTGTAGTGGCTCATGCCTGTAAACCCTGCACTTTGGGAGGCCAAGGCAGGAGAATCACTTGAGGTCAGAAGTTCGAGACCAGCCAGGGCAATATAGCAAAAAAAACAAACAACCATTTTTTTCTACAAAAAAATAATTTTAAAAGTTAGCCAGGCATGCTGGCACGCACCCATAGTCCTAGCTGCTTGGGAGGCTGAGGTGGGAGGATTGCTTGAGCCCAGGAATTAGACGCTGCAGTGAGCTATGCTCATGCCTCAGCACTCCAGCCTGGGTGACAGAATGAGATCCAGTCTTTAAAACAAAAGGAAGTAGGGGTAGAGAAGTATAAAGGGAGAGAAAATGACACTGATCATATTCCTGAAAGGCTAGATTAAAACTGTATATTTTATAAAAATAAAACATTTAAATGTAAAATAGACGTATTAAGCATTTTCTAAGGGCCAGATACTGCCCTAACTGCTTTACATGCATTATTATCTCCAACTCTCAAAACAATAGTAGTGAACACTTATGGGACATTTACTCAATGCCAGGTACTCCTCTACATGCCTCATGCATATTACCTTAAACAAGTTAATGTGTTTTTTAACCATTGTGGCAGATGAGGAAATTGACTGTAGAGAGTTTAAGTAAGTTTTCCTCGTTCACATAGTTGAGTGGTCAAGTTGGAATTTAAATCTGGGTAGTCTGGCTCCAACATCTGTTTTCTTAACCCACATAGCACAGCCACCCTCTCTGAGATAAACATCAGGAGAAATGATATATGAGCAGTCACAGAGAAATCACTTAAAGTGAGTCAACAGAGTGTAGGGTTAAAAAAAAGGCTTTAGTATCCAACTCTTAAAGTTATGTCACCTCAGAAGAGTTATGACCTCTCTGATTATTAGTTTTCTGACTTTAAAAATGAGAGAAAAGCTCCTACCTTACAAACTTGTTGGGAGAAAAAGAGATGATTCATGAAAATCTTGGTGATAGTAGTTCAATAACTGAATCATTATCATCACTATTGTCTACATCATTATTATTATTCTTTTGAGCTTGACAGACAATTCAAAGGCCCAAGCCACTACTGCTTTCCTGTTTTGTTTTTCTTAACTTAACAGGACTGATTAATGAAGAAAGTAAAATTCTATATTGATAGAGGGAAACTAAAACAAAAAAATTGATAGTAATGGGGGATATCAGATGCATCTTTGTAACAACATAGCAGTGAGGGGAAAAATGTTTTCCATTTTACAGAGAAACAGAATTAGCCACTTATTCTGAGAAAACAGGGATAAATACATGATTACTAATGGGACTTATAGTAGCCAGAAGGAATTGAGATTGGTTCCCTTACTGATAAATGTAGTCTCAGTAATATATTCAAGACCCTTGGTTTAACCATGATACAGTCCAGTTATGTAGCTGCCTGGAACAGCATCTAACCCCAGGTAGCCAGCTCATTTATTGACACATCACTGAGCAGAAAAGTGCAACATCATGTCCATCAACAGATGAATGGATAAGCAGAATGTGGTACAGACATACAATGGAATATTATTCAGCCTTAAGAAGGAAATTCTGACACAGACTACAACATGGATGAATGTTAAGAACATTTTGCTAAGTGGAAAAGGCCAGTCACAAAAAGACAAATACTATATAATTATACTTAAATGAAGTAGTCAGTCAAAATCATAGAGACAGAAAGTAGAATGGTGGTTGCCAGGGGCTGGGGGGAGGGAGGAATGAGGAGTTATTATTTAATGGATTCAGAATTTCAGTTTTATAAGATGAAAAGAATTATGAAGGTAAATGGTGGTGATAGTTGCACCACATTATGAATGTATTTAATACTACTGAACTGTACATCTTAAAAATGGTTAAAATGGTAAATTTTATGTTGCATGTATTTTACCACAATAAAAAAATGGCATCACATAAAAAAGTGCAACATGAGAATGTCAATAATTTGAAATAAGCATCACCATCAAAGATAAAAAAAGTTCAACAACAATTTATTACAGCATAATTTATAATAGAGAAAAAAGTAAATACATCTTTAATGTCTGCAACCATACAGGAATGACACTTTGATAGGATATTATGTAACCATTAAAATGATACTGAAGCAAAAAAGTAAGATATAAAATTTTATGTAGAGTACGTTCTAAATTATATAAAAATAGTATATTTGATCATTAATAGTGGTTATCTCTCTGGATAGCAAAGTTATAAGTGATTTTTATTTTCTTCTTTATATATTTGTATTGTTATCAAATTTGTTCTATTACTTTAATAATTAAAAAATCAGAAATAAATATTTCATTAATTCCTCTTAAATCCTATTGACAATGAATTGATGGTATTATCTATATCAATAAAGAAAAAATACAATTTAGAAGGAAAACATGGTTTTAACAGTATAATTGCCAAGATGGGTGTTTACTATGCTGCTGTTCAGTGTGTCAAATGTGAATATGAAATTCCAAATTATTAGTGAGAAAATGTTCTATGGCGTATTCCCAAGTTTGAACAGTTCAACCATAGATCCTTTCAAGTTTCCTTTCAGGCAGATCATCACATTTTTAACACCTCAGTCTGTCTTGGTTGACTCGTTACTAACTCCAGTTACTATTACCAATAAAAGCTTTTTGCCAATGACTGGGAATGATGGCTATTATGAGGCAAGCGCTGAGACATAGTGCAGTCCAAACCATGGACTCTTTAATGAGGTAAACACATAGCATATTGCACAGCCTGTTCTCTAATCTCTTGTATACAGATACGAGTCTTCCTCACAGGCAAACTGTGAGTTGTGTGACTGCACTGCAGGAATGAGGGATGAATAAAACAAAGTGGAAACTAGATACAGCTTAAAACTGGCTACAAGGTAAAACATATTCAGAGCATAGATTTCAGTGAGAATCCACGCTGCAATAGGAAAATATATATTCTTTCACTCTACAGCTGTGCTGCCTTTGACATTTTTGTTGAATTAACAAAAATGTTTTCACCGGGATACTCAGGCAGCCTACTCAGGCTCAAAATGTTTTTCTTGGAGCTTCCAGGTTGCTGAACACGTGGAGGTTCATGGAGGGTGGTGCACCTAGGAAGGGCATGGAAGCTCCACACCCCTTCCCTATACCGCACCCTACGCATCTCTTCATCTGTGTATTTTGTAATATCCTTTGTAATAAACTGGTAAACCTCCTTGCCTCCCATTTTCTTAGCTGCTTCTGGCTCCACTAGATTTGAAAGGAGAGAATGAAAGAGAAGGAATGGGTAGAACAGAACTTCCTGGACTGTCATGGGCTGACAGCAGCAAGTTCAGTAAGACTTTGAAGTTTGCAGTCCTTCTCAGCTCTAACATTTCTCATAGTGGCATTAATAAGTAGGTGATCTTGATGATTCAGCTGATTTATAAATTAGCTGGAAAGCAAGAGAGAGGGAACAGACTACGCCTTCATTTATTCAACACCCATTTTGGAGGTGCCTACTACGTTGACATGTATTGTGCTAGTTACGGAGATGCAGCAGAGGACGAAACAGACATGTACCCTACCAGTGACTGTGGGAACTACAGTCTTGGCAACATTAAAAAGAAGAATACAAAATAATTGACGTGAAGAGGAAAAGACAGGAAACCAGAGGGAGACATAGTTAGTTAGAAAAACAGGAAATGGGTGCAGAGACTGCCTCACTGAGTGAAATGGATGTCTGGACAAGTAGGCATTAGTTTTCTCTATCCTCTAGGAGATGCTGCACAGTGAGCGGTAGGTCTGTTTGTGTGGTTTCCCACTGCACTCCCTTATGAAACCTCTGTCTTTGGCTATAGCCCTGAATGAGTCACAGAGCTTGCCTCCTGCCTGCTCCAGGCCACCTCTGCCATTAACTAGTTGACTCTGTTTTTTCTAGAGTGCTCTCCCTGAGTAGGAATCAGAAACTGCTCCACAAGACTCCTGCAAGTCATTGTCCCTCAGTTTCCTCAACTCTCCTTAGAGAAAGAAAATTTCTGTTACCTGAGGAAAAAAGTTTTTGTATTCTAATGTTTAATCATAAAATTTATGATACTTTTTGTACTCTACCAAAGTACCTATAACATGCCTGGTGCACAGGAAGTGCATAAATAATGTATCTAGAATAAATTAATAAACATTCCATAATATAACTATCATTGTTCAATATAAACGATGTTTTACATCATTCAAATACAAAATAATTTGGTTTTTGGCCTCCAAATCACTTAGCAAGATTGAGACTCCAACAAGATGTGTCATATTTATTTGGTAATTTTGTATACTACTTCGTAGAACATGTGTGCTGGAGGTGATTTTAGATTTGCCAGCAGGACTGTGAGCACAACTACCTATAGTACAAAGAATTTAAGTGGGTATGGCCACATAGGGGGAATTACAGAAGATTAGAAGCGATTCAATCTAATTACCATACAACAAAAGCTTAACAAAGTTAGCTGGCGACTCATTGGAGATTAGAACTTGTAAACTTCCTTAACATATGACAATCCCTTCAAATGCCTTTACAATTCTACTGAATGTTATGAAGAGTTCTACTCTGGGAGAGTAGTAGTCTTCGTGCTATCATGAAAATAAATAGTGCTAAAACAACAAGGTTTAAAAAAAAACAAGAAAGGGTTAATCTACACATTTGGAAAGCAAACCAGAAAGAAGTAAATAAAATTTACCTGAAATTTCTGGTCTTGCTTTTAAATATCCACATCCATTACTAGTTTTCTTTCTTTTTTTCCTCCCCTCCTGATAATAAGATCAATAAAAGAAGATAAGAATTGATAAGCAAGGGCTCATGTTGCTGATATGGTTCAGGGGAGCCTCATTCTTCTCTCTTGACCCTGTTGACTTTCCATTGTCTTCTTTGTCTTGCCCAAAAGATAGAGCTACACCAAAATGGACATTGTATGTAAGAATAGTGTGAGAGCCTGCTTTAGAATAGATGCTGCAGAAAATCTTTTGTTAAACTTGTCTTATTGCTACTCCTGGAGTAGCAAGTAGTAAAAGGGGATAAACTTTTAAGGGCAAAAATTGTGCCTATTATGTTAAATCTCTTCTGTTTGTTAATGATCAGTGGGGACATCCACATACATCCCCTAATGCATGCTGCTTTTCCAATTTTTAGAACAAACTGCTGATTCTCATTAATGATTATTATTAATATCATCTTTATTCTAATATTAAATTCTAGAATGCTTGAGGGTCAAGGTCTTTCCCCAGTGAAAGACTTCAGCCTAAGCATATACAACTCTGTTAAATTGGAACTGGTGAGTAAGAGCAATGTCATTCACACATAACTTCATAGGAACTCAAAAAAATGTGTTCAGTAAAAAAGACAGGAAGGCAGGCAGGAAGGAAAGGACGAAGGAAAGAAGGAATAGGCAGGCCTGATTTTGCCAAATTTACCACCTTACAAAAGAGAGGCTGAGTTTCTTTTAGATTTAAGGGGGTCTTTCCAAAACATCCCAATGGTATTTGGTAATGATGCTTGGATTTCTCTGATTGCTTAAGAATGGTGGGGTAGGTGGGTGGGTCACTGGAAGGAAGGGAAGGAAGATAGAATTCCATTGACAAAATAGGAGAAATGTGAATGGACAGACGAAAGTTCCTGAAAGGTAGTATTTAGAGAAGGCAGAATGGGGTGGGGAAGGGGGCAGGGAGCTATATGGTAAGTACTTTGTAAATGGTATTTCATTTAATCTTCAAAAGAACCCTATGAAATCAATATTATTTTTGCTTCATAATTGAGAAAACTAAGTATAGAGATAATAATTAATTTGTCTCAGACTATAGAACTGGCTAGTAGAAAGAGCTGGGACTTGAACTCAGAGCTGTTTTGCTTCAAAGTCCATATTTTTTCCACCATGCCACCATGGTCAGGTTTGGAAGCTTGAGAAAAACTCATATATCATGCTTGAATTTTGATCCTCTAGGAGTAAGGTCATCCTCAGCAGATGCATGCAAGATTGGGTACCTGACCGTGGATCATTTAAAGTGGATTTTCATTTCAGCTCCTTTCTCTTTCCTGGTATTCCAGACTCCAGAGACATTCCAAACAACATTTCTAGGCCATAAACACAGCTTTACGAAGTGGTCCCATACCTTTCCCTATAATATCTGTCTCCAAACATCCCAGGTAATCTGAGGGAATATACTCCCTAGTGATTACTACTTTTAAAAGTTTTCTACTCCAGTAATATATGTTCTTTAATTCTGCAACAGCCACTTTATGATAATGATGGTGAAAGGCTTAGATCAAAATGTTCAGTTGATAAAATTATCATTGCTTTGTATTATTATACTATTATATTCTAAACAATTCTACCTGGTTCTTCAAATCTCATTCCCCTCTGCATAAGCTTGGCATTAACCAATTGTCACTTCACAAGTTGTGGTAATTAGTACAAAGGAAAAATCCTCTTCATGGGCAAAAAACATCAATTGAGGTGTTTGGGTTTGTTTTTTTTTTAAATCCTCCTTCTTTGGGGTTATATACCATCTTTCTTCCCTAATGTTATTTGTGTCTTCTCCGTTTCTTAGTGTTTTTGTGATTAGTTTCTTGATCTTTCCAGAGAATATAAGTTTTTTCTTTTATTGATCAATTCTCTTGGTTTGGTTTGGTTTGGTTTTACTTTTCTACTTCATTCATTTCTGCTGTTATCTTTATTAGTCAATGTAATTCTTTTGCAATTTTTTCTAAGTCTCTTGGTTTGTTTGTTGTTTTGCAATAAATAATATTTAATGTATGCAGTTATGGGTTGTTTGGCTTTTCTATACTCTCCTAATTTTGTTACATATGGCTTTTAATTTTCTTTGGTTACTACAGAGTTTGTAGTTTTCTCATTTGTGCTTCTTTATAATCCTGATTTAAAGCGTCTTTAAATTTCTAATTTATATCAGTCAGAGGAGATTTTTGTTGTTAATTTTATTCTTATTATATTTTGATGGGTGATGTGGTCTGTATGATTTCTGCCTTTTCAACTGTGTTGACCTATATTTTGTGACCCAGTTAAGTTTTGAGAATGTTCTGTGTTTGTATGGAAACCATAGAACATTTAGTCCCCATTTGGGGGTGCAAAGATATACATAAAAGTGTGCCTGTGCAGTTATATCACGTATATGTCATTTAAGATCTTTTTAAATGATCTGAATGCTTCTGCCAGCTGGATCACTATCGCCCAACCTTCAGTTGAAAGAGTTGCAAGCTCTCATATCCATTCCACAAACCTTTGGGAGGAAGGTCTGTTTCTGTATTTCCACAAATGTGCAATCACAGTGTGTGTGTGGGTGTCATGATTTAGTAGGGAAACTGAATGATGGATAATAAGATCTAGAAACTAATATAAATAGTATTGGCCTTTCCACAAATGAGTTGGTGATCGGGCCAACTCGTTTCTTAGGGTTTCTATTTCCTCATCTACATGCTCTGGGTGGTCATATCTGCCCTGCCAACACCGCAAGGTGTGTCAGGAGAAGTCAAGAGATAAGGAGTGTGACCAACATAAACTGATAAAGAAATAAAAAATACTAGCAGTGGTTGCTAATATTTAGACACAGGAGTAGAAGGAAAAGATAACTACTTAAAATAGCTAACACAGGCTCCAAGCAGGTACTGGGTTTCTATTGGTTTCCTTCCCTGTCCCCAACCACCTTCGGCTGGGTTTGGGGACACCCACCCTCCTGCCCGGAGACACCACCGCCCAATAACGTGAATCTCCCTCTGCGTAGCGTTGGCAGCTTGGAACCTGCTGAAAGGGTGTTGCGAGAACAAGCAGAGACCTGCCAGCAGCTAAAATTCGCGCTTCAGCACAATCAGCCCAGGTCGAGCGTGTGCAGTGCCTCCCCCTTTGGCACTGGGGTCTGACTGGCAGATGCTGCCCAAATACTCATTAATTAAGAGGCTCTCGCCCCAGTACTCCCCTGGGCCTCGGGCAGAAAGAGTCTTGGCCGCGGAGATAGAAAGCGGAGAGCCTTCAAGGTCCTCTGCGCTCTCCGCAAGCAGCCGCGGCGTCAAATCCAAGCGCTGCCCTCGGTAGAGACGAGATCGCTGGTGTTATGGACGCGGGTTTCCAGGGAAGACGCTCCCGGGTCCCGCGCCTCCTCGGGAAGATAATTGAGCGCGGAGCGAAAGCGCAGGGCACGCCCGCCCCAGGAGCCCAGGGAACCGTCGCCGCGCGTCCCTGCACCACCTGGCCGCCTCCCAGGCGTCTTTCCCCAATTTACCCTCCTGCCGCAGTCGGGGCCCATATTAATTCTCTGCACTTGTGAGTGGGCACACATAAGTTCTCCAGGCACGATCCTTTCATCTGTTTCCCCGGGAGAGTCCAGCTTTTTAACGATTAACCTCTAACCACCGGGGCAAGGTGGCAGGATGGAGGGCGTGGGGCGGGGAGAAGGATTTTGCACATTCAAAGGCACCAAAATCAGCTGCCAATGCTGAAAAGGGTTTGCTTTCCTCGGTTTTTGAGGAGCAAAAGCAGTGGGATGCCTGCTCGGCCAACTCCTGGCTGCCCCGGCCGCCGGAGCCCTGGGCTCGCTTCGCAGCCTGATGCAGAGTTTCAGACGCAGTCCTGCTCTGCTCGCACCCGGCTCCTTCGCCCCCTCGCTGGAGTCTGCAGACCGGTGGATGCTGGGTGCAGGCTTTCCCTGGGCGGCTTAACAGCGGCTTAGACTAACGCTCCCGAGCTCCCACCTTTACACCTCCTGTTTATAGGGCCACCCCTCCACCACCACCAAAAGACGTGCCCCTTTGGTAGTGCCAGGGATCCCGGCCGGAGCGCAGGGGAGGGCGCCTCCCTATCCCCTCCTCCCCATCCCCGCCTCAGCTCGGGGTTTTACTGCAGCAGCCGGAGGTGACAGCGACGCCTTAGCCGCCTCTGTTACTCAGAGCCCAGGCTTCCCTTGCACCCCGAAAGCGCCCCCTCCTGAGAGGCTGGTCCCCGGAGAAGTGCGAAGGAGCTGCAGGAAACCAAATTTTAAGATGTGGAAGTCTCTGAGCGGCGTTCCTCCGAGGACTAGCCTAATCGCCGAGGACTGAGAGTGGCAGCGTATGAGAAGTTGGGACCGTAGAGCAAGGGGGGAGGGGATTGGTGCAGCCGGCATTCTCTTCTGGAAGGAGTCGCTCGGAGCAGTGCGGTTGGACACAAGTTTGCGTAGGAGTGTTTTCCTTTTGTCAATAATTAATCACCGGAATCAGTCTGCCAGAACTGTAGTTTTAGCAATAGTCCAGAGGGCGGGGCCGAACACCCAACTCCGGGAGGCTTGGAGGTGCCCGGCGCAGTGGGAAGCTGGTGGCAGCCGGGGAGGAGCCAAAGCGCTGGTGCTCACCTAAGCCACAGGGAGAGATACCCAACCAGGAGGTAAGCATCTTCCAAAACATCTACTTGAACGGTAAAGTAGTTTGGGTAGGATAGAATTCCTGTCTTTATAGGGGAAAAAATGAATACTGACCTTTAATGCATTTAACTGCATTACGATTTTAATTTGTAATTACCTTTACCTTTTACTATGTTGGAAAGTAAGATGTTTCACCCATCAGAAGCCAAACTTTAACACTGAAACTTTCCAAGCCAAAAGAAGAGAAAATTACTCTGCTAATTATTTTCATTATTTCTCTTTGTGTGGTTCATTAATGGTATTCAGGGAAATACCATTGGGAGGTGCTTGGTTTCCTTCTTAAATATTTATCTTTATCTAGTGTCATGGTCTTACACAATACTTTTTCCCCACAAGCTACTTTAGGCAAGCATATACACACAAGTCAATTGCCAAAAAAGTGAAGAATTTCCAACAACTAATAAATTTTAACATTTTCTCCTGATTATTAAGCATATGCATTTTCTCAAAGATGCTTAGGTAATCATTTGTAAGTAACCAACCTTCCACGCCCAAAGAGAAATGTATAGTTAACTTTGCCGTGGGTTTTAGATAGGAAGTGAAATTCTACATTTGTTTCAACTAAAGTCACATTCAACTAGTTAGTAATTCATGTATAAGCCCAGCTCATGATCAAATAAAGAATTTGAAGAATTGTTACATTAAGTCTTAGCCACCAAAGTCCAAATAAATGCATTTAAGGAAGCTGGGAAAATTGTTTTTCTAAAAGACTTTGTGATGCAAAAGTTATTTTGAATTAAACAAAAATTGAGAAATACATGGTCATTTTTGCTAGTGAACTTCTAAAATTTATGTATAAAACTGTTAAGATTTTTTTTTTTGCTTTTATTTCATCATATAATGGGGGTACAGATATATTGTTAGGGTTACATACATTGCCCCTACCACCCCTCCCCCAAGCTGTTAAGATTTTAATAACTTAATTTTTACATCTTAATTATTCTTATGCTTTTTAAAACATCATTTTAATCATTGTTTCAATGGCTATGATGGCTTTATAATTACTAGACCAACAGCAACAAATTCTTATATGAAATGTACTGTTACCCTCATTATTCAAGTATTTCCATACAACTACTTAATGAAAATAAGTTAAGAATGGTTTGTCAAAACAAATGCATGGACATTATAGAGAATTTGACTGAATATGAAGGTGAAAGTAAACCAGTCCTCAACCCCTATTGGTTTTCTTAATTCACTGTTTGTAAATTTGCAAAAACTTTTATAAAAATTGTCCTTCATAATTCTATAGCCAATTTTATATCTAGTATATCAGCATAAGCTATTTTGTTGCCAAGTATACAAGAAACAAAATATTCATTAAAAATTATCCAAATGGGACTCAACTTCCAGAATGGTGGTTTGAAGAGCTTTGTGAACCCACCCACTCCTTACAAAACAACAATAACTGGTAAAAATTATAGGTAAATAATCATTTAAAGTCCCTGGAAATTATCCTGAGGAAATACAGCAAATGAAGAAATATGTATTCAGCACAATCTACTATATGTCAGTAAGAACTGCAAGAGTTTGTGGCATTTGAGCCACAACACATTTCCCTGCTGCC
This sequence comes from Cheirogaleus medius, assembly GCA_008086735.1. Lineage (NCBI taxonomy): Eukaryota > Metazoa > Chordata > Mammalia > Primates > Cheirogaleidae > Cheirogaleus > Cheirogaleus medius. The sequence goes on along the minus strand of VBSM01000272.1, from coordinate 18,837,861 downwards.
TCCAACTGGGTGTGATGGTGCTTCACTCTATCTAGACGGTGCTCTACCCTGGGTGGATGCAGCCAAGAATACAAAGTTCTCTTTCAACCTAGATCCCAGTCTAGGGCTATAGTGCATCCTTGGGAGAAGTAGGCCACTAGCATTTCTCATCTTCCCCAGCTTTGTGTTGCAGAGGCTTTGTTTCAGGCAAGAGCAACTGAGAGATATGAGGCTCTCATTTTCTAACCATAACCCTTACTCTTAAGGCAAAAGATGAAGAACTCAACAACAAAAATTCAAATAATTCATTTTAAAATGGGCAGAGATAGGCATTTCTCCAAAGAGGGTGTACCAATGCCAATTCACACATGAAAAGGTACTTAATAGCATTAGGAAAATGAAAATCAAAACTGTACAATAAGATACGCACTTCACACCAACCAGAATGGCTATAACCATAAAAACAGATAATAGCAAGTATTGGAGAACGCATAGAGAAATTGGAACCATCATATGTTGCTAGTGGGAATGTAAAATGGTATAGTTGCTGTGGAAGAGAGTTTGGTAGTTCCTCAAAAGTTAACATAGAGTTGCCAAATAACTGAGCAATTTCACCCCTAGGCATATATATTCAAGAGAATTGGAAAGTTATGTTCATGCAAGAACTTGTACACAAATGTTCATAACAGTATTACTCATAATAGCCCCAAAGTGGAAACAACTCAAGTGCCCATTGAACATGAAATATCCAGCAATAAAAATGATGTAGTTGATGCATGCTACAATGTAGATGAACATCGAAAAGATTATACTAAGTGAAAGAAGACCACATATTATATGATTCCACTTACCTAACATATCCACACTAGGCAAATCTATATAGGCAGAAAGTAGATTAGTTGTTGTCTAGGGCTTGAGTAAAAGGTGAGGTTGGAGAGAAATGGGAGTGACTGCTAAAAGGTACACAGTATATTTTTGGGGTGATGCAAATGGTCTAAAATTGACAATAATAATGGTTGCATAAGTATGAATGTACTAAAAACCATTGAATTGTACACTTCAAGTAGATGAATTGTAATGTGAATTATATCTCAATAAAGCTTGTTTTTAAAATTATCCAAGGTACTAAAAGAACAAATAGGTTTAGAACTTGGAGTTCATAAATCCCTATGTACCATGTGACTAGACCAATAGTTTACGTAAGACTTTTTTCCAAAGGGCCACATTGAAATATATGAAATAATTAGAAGTGGCACAAGTATCATACAGCTATGTGATTCACATATGTTTACACACCTGCCCAAGTTTTGTCCATTTGGAAATAAGCCAAATGTCATTAGTATAGTCCTATGGAGAATTTTCTTGCAATACCGTATCTTTTTGTCTCCAACCACTCAGTATATTAATCCTAGGACCTACGAGGCCAGTTGTTCTTTCTTCTTCTATATAAGTCTAGTCCTTTATCAGTTCTTCAGGCTAGTTTTTGTGGCCCACACTGGGCAAGAGAGGGAGGTACCTGAATCTCAACCAAAAGCATGTTTGTCATCTGCTCAGATTAGCCCAATTTAGCTAACACTAGATTGGCCCTAAAAGCCACAGTCTTGGCTTTTAGGGAAAGCAAGAGCCAGAGCAGCCACTGAGGTCCTCACTGCACACTGATGTGTCCTTGTTGGAATGCATCTGTTTTGATAATGACAACCTCAAATGCAGGAGACACTCTCAAATAATTAATACATTCTTCTATTCATCTTTTATGTTTTGAGTTCCCACGAGCCTCCTGATCCTGTACTAAGAACCATGGAATTGGATAATAGTGCTTTGTCCAGACATGGGAACATAAAATTAGTGAATCTCAGAGTTTCACAGGTATGGTAAGCAGCAGTTGACCTTGTTGCCAGATGGTTCTGAGTACGATGAACCAAACCATACCCTTAGCTCAAGGGGTTCACGGCTACCTGCCTCAGGTAACCGCAAGGATTTTCCATGCTCACCAGCACAGGCTTATCCTTTATCCTCCCATAGATATGTTCTTGAAGAGCATACCGTGCTGACTGAAGTGGGTTCCATGTGGGTTTTGACCATCAAAGCTTTTGTAAAGTTCCTGCTGTCACATTTTGACCAATTAGAAGATTTCTATAAAATAATTTTTAATGTCCAACCATTTATGTATATATACAATACATGTAAGAAAAACTTGGTCATAGTTACTATTTTTTAATATTGCTTTTGTCAGGATTAATAACTCATTTATTCAACAGATATTTATTGCACATCTACTCTGTATCAGAGTACTTCTGACACTTCTATGCCCTGGATGAATAATAAACAAAACAGACAAAAATTTCTGGTATATCAGACATTAATAATAATAAGTGAATTAAATAGTGTATGAGAAGAAGGTAAGGGCACTGAAGAAAAATAAAGCAGAGAAAAGGATGAGGTACAATTTTAAACTGTGAGGTGAGGGTAGGAAGTAAGATCATGCAAGCGGATGATGTAAATATCTGACCACTGTGACTCTGGGACAGGCCATAAGGATAAAGTCAAGCTCCAGGTTAACTTCTCTCCTCCTCTTGGGAGCTTTGGTTTCCTCTTCGCATTAGCTTCCCACCAGTATTATTGTGCTTCCTGGATTTGCTGTTGTTTCATTAGGAAAACTATTACATTAGCCCCTGTACATTCCAAGCAGGCATGAGGAAGACGTAACCCAACACCCACTCTAAAGAATAACAACCTAAATAAAACACTGCTTTATAATAACAAAAATTATCACTCAGGGAAGTCATTCACCTAGGCTTTCAGTTTACTTTTGGCATTTTCCTCTAGTGCTGCCCTGGATTCTTGTAGTCTTCCAGGGGATTGTGTGATAGATAATTAAGAATGGGTTCCCCAAAGTTAACACATTTTGAAGAGTGGAAAGGTGGGGGAGAAGTCAAGGGAAGGAAATTTCTAAGCCATCCCAGACAGGTGAAAGAAGAGCAAATCTTTCACAACTACAGAGAGTGAGCAGAGCATCAAATCCCACTGGAAAAAAGAGGGGGAAAGCAACCAAAGAGTCTCCACCACTTTATCAGATTGTCCTAGAATCTCTACTCAGGGCACCTGGTTTAAAAGAGACCTGGGGAGGCCTTTTTCTAGTAAAATGTAATGAATGTGGCAGCTATCTTGGACTAGAGCTTTTAGATTATAACTTAAAAGGGAGCAGGGACTTGATTTTGTAAGTCAAAAGGGAACATATATTTCAGGCTTAGAGGAGAAGTGTTAAAGAATGTTCAGAGTAAAGACTTTCTTTCTAGAGGTTACATAATGTACCTCTTGCTACAAAGTAGCTGAAGAACACAGGAATAAGGCCAACAACTTTCTGACCTGCCATCCTGAGACCACTTCTAGAAGGGGTTAGAGTCTCCTTCTCTGTCCCCGAGTACTCTGCACTTCCCTGTCATAGCACTGACCACAGTGTGTGTGGATGCTTGCTTAATTATCCCTCCTCCTCTCTAGAAAGTGGCCTGAGAACTGTGACCATGTCTATCTTACTGACAGTTTATATCCCTCCTACATGCTTGCTAAATACTTGATTGAGTGGCTGGCTGGCTGGAAGGATGGATAAATGGGATGATTTGAGTTATGATCAGAAATCTTTGCATAGAGAGGCAGCCTGGAAGAGTGATTAAGAGTGTGTGCTCTGCATTCGCTGTGTGATGTTGGGCCAGTTTTTAAATTTCTCAATGTCCCAGTTTCCTCATTTGTAAAATGGGTATAGAAATAGTGCCTCCATTATCATGTTGTTAAGTTAATTGCATAAGGTAATGCATATAAAGTGCTTAGAGAAGTTCTAAAACAAATCGCTCAATAAATATCCACTATTATCATCAATATAGAATGGCAGCTTGTAGGTGACAATTTGCTATTCAGTATTGTATTCCTGCTCTTTTGGCTTCATTATAAGATTAAAGAATGTCAATTAGTAACTCCAAGCTAAAGTTATCACTTTGAGTTCAAGATCTGTAAAAAGATTAAAAAGAGAATTTGGGAATAAATATGAGTAGCACATTGAACAAGAAAGTTAAAAGGACTAGCAAAAGAAAGAAGGGAAAAAGTTCAAAATGGCATGTCCAAAGCAATATTTCTGTGGGAAAAAATACCTCTATTCTCACACTTACATCCCCCATAGACAGCTTTTGAGTTAAATATATTGCTTACCAACATAATGAAAATAAAATTTAGAAATAAATAAGTAAAAAGCCTTCTGATCTAGTATTTAGCAACCATAAACTCTAAGGAACATAATTGACTCTCTATTTAAAAGTTATAAAATAAATTAATTCTGTTACTTTTAAATTTAAAATATATATACATATATAGTTATGAGTGTATATATTAATGCATATATGTATATATATATTTGTAAATAATGCTGAGAGGTATATATTTACAAATATTACTATTAGTATCATATCGTGCAAAGCTACAATAGAAAAATTCAACAACTTCTTATAAATATAGCCCAAGCTCTACATTTATAATCAAACATAATATCACTACTACTCACTAATTTAGATGCTATGGAAAGTGTTTACTCAATTTTCATGGCCTTTGTGAATAATACATGTTAAATAGCCCTAGTTTCTTTTATAATGCTTTAAATAAGTTATTTCACAGTCTGGTCATGCAGCCTATTAATCTAGTTATCTGTAATCGTAAACAAGGCAACTCTTTACAAGATAACAAGCTATGGGTGGGGGAAGTACATTTGCTGTCTTACTTAGTTCTGTGTAGTTAAGTTGGAAGAGTCTCACTTAATATTTGGCCATATGCTAGAGACAATACAATCTCATGTGTTTGATCTTCTAAGAACAGTAAACAGCTTCTCCTTTATTAACTCATCCATTGAAGAGTAATTTTTAAGTAAAACTGACTTAGGGTCCCTTCATGGGTAGAAAAATTAGGCATAGGAGGAATATATAACTGAGCCCAATATTCCAGTTACCAACCCTCCTTATTCCTCAAGGCTACAAACATTATGTCTACTCCACAACAGAGAGCTTGGGTTTTAAAATTTTAATAGTGTATTTTATTGCCTAAACTTTAAACAAAGAAAAAAAATCAATCAGGTTGGCCTAGTTCTGGTTTTGATGGGCAGGAAAGTCAGCTTATAATTTGAAACAAAAGAAAAAGTTGTTCCACAGGTTTCCTCTATTTAGGAGGAAACAAACATCAATGGATACACAAAATAGGTGATAGTGTTCCACTGTAACCTACTAACTTCCTTCCAGGTGAATTCTTTCTCCCAGACTCATAGATGTCACCCTTTCACCCACTTATATCATATGTCTCTGAAGGGTTCCATAGAGTCACCTGGAAGAAATCTCTTAGATAAGATGAAATAAAAAGCATGTAAAAATAGGAGAAACAAATAATAATTGTGATAAAAGTTACCTTTTTTTGGAACCATTACTAAGACCAGATACCACTATGGATCCTTTACCAATGCTATGTTGTTTAACCTCCACAACAATGCAGAAATAATTAATAATCTCCGTGTTACTGATCACATAGTGATGTTCAGAGAGGTTAAACAACATTCTGAATATCACAGAATAGCAAACTCCAGTTTGCCAATTTCAAAGTCCACACATTTTTACTATGGCAAGAAAAGTTTTTAACATATATGCTCACAATGGAATATTACTCAATTCTAAGAAATGACAGTGAGCTAACACCGTTTATGCTATCCTGGATTAAGCTTAAGCCCGTTATCCAAAGTGAGGCTATACAAGATATGGAAAACGGGCTCCACATCTACTCACCATCAAATTGGTACTGACTGATTAAAACTATGGTGCTCAAATGGTGGTAGTGTTCACCAGGGTTTCAGGGAGTGGGGCAAGACCGACATCATAGGGATGTGGCGAGCATTGTTGGGGGGGAGGGCATACCTCTAACCCTTCTTAGGGAGAGGCAAAGTGATACAATGTATCCAAAATGTAAAAAAAAAAATCTTATGTTGGATGGAGGGCAGGCGGGAGGGGGGGAGGAAGTGTAGAGTTACATAATGGGTGCGGTGCGCGCCACCTGGGGATCGGACTCGCTTGAAGCTCTGGCACATGGGGGGGAGGGGTGGTAGGGGCAATGTATGTAACCCTAACAATATTTGTACCCCCATTATATGATGAAATAAAAGGAAAAATAAAAAGGAAAAAAAAGTTTTTAACAAAGCAAATCATTCTCCAATGGGATATTTAATTCTACTGTGGAAATATTGTTTTAGAATTGGTGAAATTTTAGTAATCTCTTCTTAAAACCTGCTTTCTCATTCATAGCAACCCTCAGAAGGGGTTGTATAGTCTCTGCTTGAATAATTTTCCTAATGGGGCTTTCGCTGCCTCACTAGGCAACCCATTCCTCTTAAGACACCTTTTATTGTGTAAGTTTTTCCTAAGATCCACCTCTGAAAGCAATAAAATAGTTTCAAACCTTTTCCTCCATGACAGTCTATAACACCGTTTAAGAACTTTTAGATCTTTTAAGACCTCCGTGACACATTCTTCTCCCAAAATCTTTTCTTAGTGTTTCCCATAGGAAGCCTTATAAACCTTCCCCATCTAGCTTTCTATGGATGTGCTCAGCTGGCTGAAGTAACCGTTTTTAACAGCTAGAAGGATGTTAATCCAAAGCCAAGAGCCATAGCCCCTTTAGCTCATCTATGGTACAATACTTCTATAAATAAAAAAGAATATTGGATAATTTATTTATTTGTCAACCATATTATGACTCTGTTGGTGCATAATGGACTTTATAAGGGAAAATTCCTTATGTTGTTGTTGTTGTTGTTGTTGTTGTTGAGACAGGGTCTTGCTCTGTCTCCTGGGCTAGAGTGTAGTGGCATCATCATAGCTTACTGCAACCTCAAACTCCTGGGCTCAAGCGATCCTCCTGCCTCAGCCTCCCAAGTAGCTGGGACAATAGGCAGGCACACACCACCACACCGGGCTAATTTTTCTAATTTTTGTAGAGACGGAGTCTCACTCTTGCTCAGGCCAGTCTCAAACTCCTAGCCTCAAACAATCCTCCCACCTTGGCCTCCCAAAGTGCTGGAATTACTGGCATGAGCCACTACACCCAGCCACCTTAGTCTTTTTTACTTGAACTGCTCATAAGCCAAATTTCACCCTTCTTACCCTTGAGCAATTGATTTTTTTAATGGAAGAACATGACCCTATTATTTCCCCCTAAGTTTTACCTTCAGACATTCTTCAGCTCTGCAATCTGCTAAGTCCCTTATACCTCCACCCCATAACCTGGGGTCATCTGCCAATTTGACCATCCATATTTTCCATAACTTAATTCATATGTACAAACATGCTCCAATGGTCAGGGCAAAATTCAAAGCCCTGGGGCTCATTACTGAAGACCTACTAGCTGTCTTTATGATGATTTATTAATTATAATACAAAACACTGTCACAAATATAATTATATTTATTTCCTACAACTACCCTATGCATAAGACACTGCCATTGTTCTATATGTGAGGAAAAAGAACATAGGACTTGCCTGACTTGACAGAACTAATAAATGACAAAATAAGAACAAGCCTTGGAGCTTCAGTGTATTCAATGTGTTTTTAAAGATAGATTTGTAAACATAGTGACTAACATAATCTCCTTTTCCTTCCCCCCACCCCATGGATATTAACAGAGACTAATTAAAGTTGAGAAACATTTTCCACAAACAAAATCTCACCCAGAAACCCAATGTGGAAAGCAGATCCAAAGCAAGCTGCTCCAAAAGAAGCGAGGTGGGGGTTCTTAGCCCCTCTCTTTGTCCCACTTGGGCCTCCCCCCAGCCTGGCACCTGCAGCATCCTGTAGTCCTCAGAGTACAACTGGGAATCACTAGCAGTGAGGACAGTGGTGTATCCTCAAACCATAACCTTTTCTAAAAATAATTTTTAAAATAAGGCTACCTTGTCATGCCTTGTTTTGATAATATATTCTAGACTTTTGTGGGAGATAATCAGTCTAAGTGGTTTAATGGCCATTTTACATGGGACAGAATTGTTTTAAAGTTTGAAGACATCTTTGGGTTTATTGAATTCAAATCTTTATTTCATAGATGAAGAAACAGCAACTGAGAGAGGAGAAATAACCTACACAGGATCGTTTTGTGAAGGCACAAGGCCTAGGACCCAGACCTGGACCCTCCTGGGCAGGTAAATTCTTCTCATAATATCCTGAGGCTTGCGTTTAGAAATCTGAACCCTTTGATTGCAAGATGACATCTTTAATAAGCTGTCTAGTTCTCTTTTAAGCCAATGCCAAACATTTATTATATACTGGATATTATGTTGACTACTCAAGATGACACTAAGAAGTAAAATGTGGCAATTAGCTTTGGTAATTAGGCCTTAAAAAGTGGTCTTAGCTTACAGACAGTACAGCCTCCTTTGAAATGTATGCAGAAAAATGTTTATGCAAAATTTGCCTACATTGCAAGGGGTTTGTAGCTGCCACTCTCCCCCCAAATCCTTGACCTCCAGGTTAAGAACCACTGGCCTGGAAGAAGCCAATTCCAGTACAAGTGCCAATGTTAGACTTGCATCGCACCAGCTACTGTCTTATTTATGGATCTACTGGTTAAAGGCTGCTTCTGTTTCGACATCCTTCATCTTTTATTTAAATGGAGCAGCATCTTATCCTGGAAGACCTTTGGTGCAAGAGAAGAATATATGTTTTAATAAGCATTTCATTAACTAGGTTGGACAAATTAAAAGAAAATATGGTAAAATCAGAACATTGTTTTCTAAAAATGTTAACAATGAAAGTGAGGATGATCAGTATTCAAAACAGGATATTCAAGACTATGCTTTTGGGGATCATTTCTATAGTTCGTTAAAACACGATAATCATTTTCTTTCTGGTTCTTTTATTTTTAAGAAAGAAAGTAAAGGAAATACAATGAAAAAAAAAAAAAAAAAAA
>VBSM01000272.1:18797011-18820567 GCA_008086735.1 Cheirogaleus medius | reverse complement strand
ATTTTGTTAATCCACTCATGTATTGATGGGCACCTGGGTTGTTTCCACAACTTAATTGCAATGTTTTTTAATGAAAGAAGAGAATAACACAGAATAGGGTAGAATTGACTAGAATAGCCTAGAATAAATATAATAGAACTGAATAGAATAGAAAATATCTGCCTGCACTGCAAATTATTATTTTGAAAGATGGTTGTTTCAGTTATATGACTATGTGTATGTGTGTGTACACTGGACCACAATGTAAAATATACCTTTTTTATTGTGTTTAGAAATGTTTAAAAGCCAGTCTCTTATACAAGAAGATTATTTATCTGTGTACAAAGTTATTGGAAAAAGTTTTCCAGATGGGAAGAATAGCATAAGCAAAGTTCACTGTAGTTTAGAATAAGGGTAACTCTGGACCTTTCAAGGGCTTCCTAATTATTCTTTTTCTTTTGAAATTTTTTTTTAAATAGACGTTATTGTTTAGAACAGCTTTAGATTTATAGAAAAATCAAGAAGATAGTGCAAAGACTTCCCATATACCCTGCATCATTTCCCCTTTTAAAAGCTTACATTAGTGTCACGTATTTGTTAAGATTAATGAGCCTATATGAATATACTATTATTAACTAAAGTCCTTACTTTACTCATATTTCCTTAGTTTTTACCTAATGTCCTCTTTCTGTTCCAGGATTCCATCTGGGATACCACATTACAGTTAGTCATCATGTCTCCTTAGGCTCCTCTTGGCTGTGACCATTTTTTTTACACTTTGCTTGTTTTTGATGACCTTGAGAGTTTTGGGGGAGTACTATTCAGGTATCTTATAGGATGTCCCACTATTGGAATTTGTCTGATATTTTTCTCATGCTTAGACTGAGAATATTGGTTATTGAGAGGAAAACCACAGAAGTAAAGTGCCATTTTTATTTTCATGACATCATATTATGGCTACATACTATCAACAAGATTAATCACCATCAACATTGACTTGATCGACTGGGTGAGGTAGTGCCAATCAGTCTTCTTCACTGTAAAGTAGTCCTTTTCATCCCCTGTTCCATACTGTATTCCATACTGTATCACTATGTTCTTAATTTTTTTAATAAATTAATTATTTAATTAAAGAAAGGCATATGCTTGCATAAGTCATATTGAGCTCTTTCCAAAGAAAGCCACTCTGAGTACAAAAACAGTCTCTTTTTAAGTACAGCATCTCTTTCTGCACATGCAGGGCACTTTTATCACTCCTCAGATTTTCAGGTTCCAAATATAAAGCACACACAAAAAAGCTGAGTGATTGATGTAGAATTCCAAAATGAGTTGAGAAGGAGTTAAGCCAAAATCAATTGCAGGTCCCTCTGACTTTTCAGCCTCTGATTCTGATGTTCTGGAAGTAAATTTAAACCAAAATGTGTTAATTTTTTTCCCCAGGAGGATAGCTACTTTTCAGAAAGAGAAACTCCTTACTGAGAAAAACCAATAATTTGGAGTACCTTTTTTTTAGGCAGGGGAGAACTGCAGGATCACATCTACCATATTCCCAAGGTAAATGCCACTGTACGAAATCACCTGCTTCTCATCTTTCATTGCAATTGCCTAACTTCCTACCACCCCTCTTCCCAAGGGTGGAAAAACAACAAAAAGCTTCCTGAGCAGGCCCAGTCACTATTTTCCTGCAAGCTCCCCTCAACAGTGTTCTCATTTTGTGACTCATACACATGGGTTCATGTTAACACATGTGTTTTTTTAATTGCTACATTTATTCACTTTCTTCTCCATACAGGCTAGAAAAAAGTCCTGTCCCTGAATCACATGAGTCATAAATCCCAGCTCTTCTGCCTCTCAGTCTGAGAGAGCAGATGAAACTTTATCTCCTTCCCACTGCACACAAACCTAGTGAGAGAAAAATCAACACCCATTGATAAAGGGCAGTGACATTCAGGAATAAGAAATAATCGCTCACTCTCCATTCAGTTATGAAACAACCTCTTAGGGGACATCCAAGTCCCTAATATATTCCACTGTCTCAGTGTCCCTATTCATTCAGTGGATTCCCTTTGGAATTCAGTCTCTCCCTCTGGTTCCCAAGACTCTAATAATCCTCCTCCCTCTTCCTCCCCACAACTCAGCAAAGCTCTGCTTTGGGTCTTTCATCTATGCTAAGATGTACATCCCTAATAAGGACTTTAGGTTTTGCCAGTTGCCAGTAATTTTTGTAATAAATAAGCATTCAAAACTTCAGTTGCTGGATGAGAATCTGAACTATAGAATTATAGGAAAAAGTCTTAAATAAGGAAATAATAGAGCCTGGGGAAACTAAGCAAGGGTAGGGCTGAGACCTCCCACTAGCCTTCACACCTAGCCTCATGTCCTCACTTGGCTTTGAGGTGATCACTACCTTAGTCTTCAAAGACCACAGAAAACCTCTATTGAAATGTCCACTTCTTCATCCAATGTCAATTTACAGGATATTCCTCACCTGGACCAGTCACATCAACGTGGCTTGACAAACCAATTTAATAGCAATTCAGTGTTACCCCTTAAAGAAAAGCCTGGGTCCTTTTCTTTAAGATGAGTGATTTGATTTAGGAAATCTCTATGGTCCATCGAGCCAATAGTATTCTAGAACTCCACTTTAGCTACTTAATACAGGTGGTACATATTGCTTAAAATATATATTGGTAGTATATACTTAGCTGAATTGTAATCCTTGAGGGCAATGGCCATGACTGTCATGGTCACCATGGAATATCCAATTTTGAGTGAAATTTCCAGCATGTTAATAATTATTTTTAATAAATAAATGGAAGCAAGGAAGAGAGGAAAGGCTTTCTCCAGTTACATTCTATCTTCTTGTCTAAGCACCTCCTCCACATGCAAGTCTCTGGAATTTGTGCTTTACTTGCATTACTGCTATTTCTCACAGCAAACCAAAGCAGTAGGGATTCTTATCTCCATTTTACAGGTGAGGAGACTGAGGCCAAGGGTAATTCAGTAACTGTCCCAAGGTTACACAGCCAGTAAGTGGAGGAGTCAGGGTTTGAACCAAGGTCTTTTTCCAAAATCCATACTCTGCATTATGTAAGTGCAATAAAAGCACTTTCTAAACTACAAATAATCCTATGAAAATATAAATTGTTTAATTGCTGGAGAAACTCTGATAAAGCAAATACATTAGGCATGTTTGAAGGTACTACTCACTGGTGCTTCCTAAAGGAGACTTTAACATGTTTTTAAAACAATAGCTCAGAGAAAGCTTTTCCTCAGGCTTGATAATCCTTTCCTGAAGGTAACAATGCTGACCTTTGCCACATCCCCCATGTCTTACAAGGAATTTCTACTGCTTTGCCTTCTACTGGGACCTCCTGAAAAGCACAATCACCAGGATAATGGACTCGTTTAAAAGCTCCTAGATTTCCCCATGCACCCAAGGGTATTGTCTTAGTTCAGGACAGGGTTGGCTTATAAACAACAGAAATTAATTTTCACATATCTGGAGGCTAACAAGTCCAAGATCAAGGGACTAGCAGGTTCAGTGTCTGGTCAGGGCTCAATTCCTGGTTCATAGACAACTGTCTTCTTACTGTAACCTCACATGGCAGAAGGGGCAAGGGCGCTCTTGAGGGTCTCTTTTCTAATGGTGCTGATCCCAAATCGCCAGACACCTCCCAGAGGCCTAACCTCCCCTAATACCTTCACCTTAAGGGTTAGGATTTCAAGATGTGAAATAAAGGGGGACATAAACATTCAGTCTATAGCAAGTAGCATCACACAGTTTCAGCATGTTAAAGCCAAACTGCATCCAGGCCACTGTACCCCTGAACACATACCACAATCTGCTTAGGCAGTGCTACTTTCGAATACACAACCTCATTAAAGATCTAAGAGGGTTTTAAAAGTCATCAAGTTGAAAGGAAAAAAATTTTTAAAAAAAACCTCTCTCTCATTCTTTTTCATATATGGAAAATCATCTTTTAAAAAGCACGTAGCTAAAAACAGGAGATTGATGGTGTGCTTGAGTAAAATAAACACTTGAAGTTCTTTATTTAGCTTTGCTGAGACATAATTAGATATTTTTAAGGTAGTGGGTAAATTAATTTCACCTTTCATTGTGAAAATTTAAGACTTTAAGATGTTTGCTGTCATCTAGTTCTAGGATACTGTGGATAATTAATTTTATGGCATTTCTGCCACCTTATTTGGCCAAATTCAACCTCTTTTTCTAACTTCCCTCTTAGCATTTTTCCATGGTCTTTCCCCCCATTTAGTGTTCATTCTTGGCCCCTCAATCCCTGCATGTTTTATTTGTGGTCCAGTTTGCTGTTGCCTAGAAGGGCATCCGATGCCTGCATTGCTTTGCGGGAATAGAGTCTTTCTCAAGCCATTACTATTCAGAAGGAGCCACATAGCAGGACTCAAAATGTATTTGTTCAGTGAATGAATGAATTATCCTACCCACATTTCTCACCAAATTGCCTAAAGTGTTTTTTTTTAATCTTGCATGTAGTCTCATTGGAGATAAGAAAATGAACTCACAAGGAAATATACTACCTAAGCAAATCTAGAACCTAAAAATAGTACATATTCTAACAATAGATTGTAGCAGATGGTTTACCAACTCTCTCTCTCTCTCACCTTTTCATAAGAAGAAATGACAAATAAACCATCTTTAAAATTGCTTCTCATCAATAAGGGAAAAATGCATCAAACAGAGCCAACCACTACTTTTTGTGAACTGACTCAGACTTCATGAGACTGAAGTGAGATATGACAATAAAAGCACTTTTTACACGTCAGAACTGGCTATTTAGAGGGCTGGGATTATAGAAACTGGCAAGAAAAATTTTTTTTAGAAACCTCAACTGCCTATGCTGTTAGCAGTGTGAAAATATATTTAAAATGGCCAGCTTTCAAGTCGTTGCAGATTTGGAGTATTTGTGACCAAGGTCTTATCGTGTATCCACCTGTGATGTAATGCACGTTGGTATGCTTGTTATCTGTTATTTCCTTGATTGAATGGTTGATGGATTGCTTGACTTTTAGCAGTTTAAAACAATGAACAATGATTGTCTTGAAGTTTCGATAGCTCAGGAATTTGGACATAGCTTAACTGGATGCCTTTGGATCAGGATCTCTCACACGACTGTAATCAAGGTGTCGGGCTAGGGCTGCACAAGCAAGAAATTTAATTTTAAATTTTAAAAGAGAAAGCAGTGGCCAGGAGATTAATTAGTGCATTTTTTTTTTAGAGATGGGGTCTCACTATGTTGCCTAGGCTGGACCTGAAATCCAGGGCTCAAGGGATCTGTCCACTTCAGCCTCCCAAGTAGCTGGGATTATAGATGCGTCACCACACCCAGCTTAACTAGTGCATTTTTAAAAGCTACAATGTATAGTGAAAAAGTCAATGATATTTCTAAATGAGCAATATTATTTCATTTGTAAAAGTGAAAGGAGTTTTAAGAATATTTTAAACAGGTTCCCAGTATACTAATGATTCTGAAAGAATAACACCCATGGAAAAAGTAGGGTATAGATTTTCTGAAGCAATGGGTATCCAAAATCATTTTAATTTGGTTCTAGAATGCAACATGACCATATGAACTTAAAGCATTCTCCTCTCAAACCCACCACAGCATTCCTCTGTTAATAATCTCTGGAGTCCCCCTGACTCGTAGGCTAAAGACACAATCACCTACCCAACTCAGCCCTACAGCTCCTGGCCTCACTCTGGCCAGCCACACCTCTCCAGTTTTATCACACTCCCTGCTCACTGTGCTCCAATCCCTGGCTCCCTCAACCACCTACCCTGCCTCTTCCCACCTCCAACCTTGCACAAGTCTTCCCTTTGTCCTGGCCATTCTCCCCACCTCACTACACATTTTATCTGTTTGACTCATAATCATCCCTTGGGCCTTATCTCAAATATCTCTTCCTGAGAGCCATGCTCAGGCTGGACCAGATTTCCCACAGCCCCTTATATACTGCACTTGTCCTTTGGAGGCCTTAAGGCCCACTGCATCCATCTTTTTGCCCTTTCATCCCTTCTGCTACGTGAGGACACAGCATTCAAGGTGCCATCTTAGAAGCAGACACGGGGCCCTCACTAGACACTGAACTTGCCAGCACCTTGATCTTGAACTTCCTAGCCTCCAAAACTCTGAAATAAATTTCTATTATTTATAAATTACCCAATCTCAGGTATTTTGTTGTAACAGTACAAATAGACTAAGATACACTCCTCTGTCACTCATATCCTCCAAGGCCTAATCCTCTTCATCTTTGTTCTTTTGCTGCCACCAGAGTTGGGAGAGAAAAAGAACATTGGAGGTAACTTCTCACTGAAGCCCACCTACCAAGACCAGACATTTAAATCCAATTATTTAGTTCTTACTCTGGCTTCTAGGAAAGATGGGAGTCTGACTTTTCTTAAGAAAGTAAAAATGCTTTTGTTTTGTATTTATCTATTTGTCTGGATTATCCTGATCATTATTACAGATCATTGTGACCTGGTCACACATGGACTTTTCATTTTAAGTTTTTGTGGAAATGAGTCTGGGTGACATAGTAAGACCCCATCTCTACCAAAAAAAAAAAATATATATATATATATATGAAAAAATAGGTGGTGGCTACACACCTACAGTCCCAGTTACTCAGGAGGGTGAGGCAGAAAGATCATTTGAGCCCAGGAGTTTGAGGCTGCAGTAAGCTATGATTGCATCTCTGCACTCCAGCCTAGGCAGCAGAGCAAGACCCTGTTTCAAAAAAAAATTTATAGAAATGATCTTTGTCAAAATGAGTTACTTTCTATTAAAGCCAAGCTGTATGAAAAATCCATAATAGCTATCTGTATCCTACTTACATTGGGCCTATGAGTACTCTATAATTATTTTTCAAGTTGGTTACTTATCATTCACTCATTTACACATTCATTCAACAAATATTTACTGATGACCCTCTTTGTGCCAAGCATTGCCCTGGGACCCAGTATACAAGGATCAATGAGGATCTTCCTGTAGCCTAAGAAGCCCACAGCCTTATAGAACAAAAACATCTTACTTTTTTACTCAAAAGAGGATTAAAGAAAAAAAGAAACATTTTAAGATCAGAAGACAGAAATGATCTTCAAAAAATTTTAACTGTGATTAGAGTAGTAAAATTTATCAAAGCAGACTCGGATCATGTGGCACCATCGTATTCTTAGGAGTAAGAAGAGGCACAAAAGTGAGCCAGTATGTCGGTAGATACCTACCACTATGCCTATGAAAGTCTGCAAGATCCACCCAGGAATCTTTCTAAGAAATGATAGGTACTCTTCTTTCTGGGAAGTTTTACATGTGGTTATAACTGTGTTCCTATCCGAAGGACAAAAAGACATTTACATGGTTTTTTTAAGCTCTGTACCACAAAACCAAATGACCACCCAAAAATACACTCTGAGCTTCTCATTTGTTTTGGGAGTCTCCAAAACCCACATGTTCAGTGATTCATTAGAAAGACTCACAGGACTCAACATATATTTATCCTCACAGCTAAGGTACATTATAACAAAAAAGTACACAACAGGATCAACAAGGAAAAGAAGACATAGGCAGAATCCGGAGAAGTCCACATCCAGGCTTCTGCTGCTCCCATGAGTAGACACACTGAGTGTTTGCATTTCTCTATCAGCAAAAAGTGCAGTACTGTATGTGCAATGTTTCTGCCCACGGAGACCCACTAGAGACTCAGCACCCAATGTTTATATTGGGGCTGGTCATGTGGGCACCTTTAGAATGGCAATTACCAAAGTTCCAGGCTACCAGAATACAGTAGGTGTTCACTATAAATTACATTGCTTGTTTAGTCTAGATACAGTGAGTCATCCTTATCTGTTAGAGAATGGAGAGAACATTCCAAAAGCCAAGTCTCAGATGCCAGCCAAGGGCCAAACTTGCAAGCAGGTCCTTCTGAAGAGGGCTCCCTATATTACCTTTTTTCTGCACACTACTTTTTAAATCTTCTGTGAGAATATGTGCTGTAGGGGATAGAAAAATTCACATTTATCCCTCTTTGTGTGCATGGCTAAGGAAAATGTTAGCTAGCCTCAATTTATAGGTACTGTTATCCCTAGAGTTATTTCTACCAATTACCATTTTTAAATAGATACATCATTACTAATAACATTATTATTATCAATTTTAGTAATAATTATTAGTAGTGACAATATTATTATCAGTTTCTATAATTATTAATGTCTATAATTAACATATTATGTATTATTTCTATGTAAAATTCATATTAATAATCCATTCAATGATCTTTAACATTCTTTGAAAGACTGTTAACATGCTGAGATCATGAAACTTTAAAGAGATCCTGTGTTTTGTTCTTTATTTTATTTTTTCTCTAATCTGTTACATTCTTTAACAGGAAAAACTTTCTGCAGCTTAAAGGAGCAACCATGGATTTCAGGCGTGTGAAGGAATATTTCTCCTGGCTCTACTATCAATACCAAATCATTAGCTGCTGTGCTGTCTTGGAGCCCTGGGAGCGATCTATGTTCAACACCATCTTACTAACCATTTTTGCTATGGTTGTATACACTGCCTATGTCTTTATCCCAATCCACATCCGCCTGGCTTGGGAATTTTTCTCAAAAATATGCGGATATCACAGTACAATTTCTAATTGATCTTGTTTGCAGTTTGTGAAATGGCATCATGTATTTATATGTTGCTTACAAACTTACTGATTTTGGTGACTACTATGTCTTCTTTCACTATCACTACCTGAAAAGCCCTCTCTTCTCTATGCACTCTTATATCTTGCCTGGAGTTTGAAATAGAAGCCTCTTTAGTTTCTTTTATACATGCTTCATTGCACATCGGACCACAGAAAATACCAAGACTTTACCTCACATACCATATTCATTCAACACAAATCTATGACATTAGATTTTTTTTTAATCAGGACAATTTCATATAAATTTTTTTTTTGAAAATAAGCTCTTAAGAGACCTACTAGAATCATATTTAAAGTGTTCCCTTGATACCTATTGTATACTGAAGAACATATTTTACAAAAAATTCTTCAAAGGTTACTATCAGAAGTATCCTATCCTTGTTTACAATGTCTACAAGATGTGAATATATGAACCCCCTAAAGTCTTATTTTCTAGTAAACTGAAAATAACTAAAATTCTTTTACTTCAAATGCAAAAGAATAGGCTGAAGACAATTATTTCCTTTCATACATGGTTCATGAATTGTTTTAAATGCCTCTTAAAGTCTGGCTTTATAACAGTTTAAAATCGACAATGTTGATTTTAGATAAACAAGTAAGTATTATAATACGAAATAATTTTAAGTGTAAGAAACAAAAATATAATCAAAGTAAATTCAGATGTTGTAACTTGTGATGTTGCTTTTGCCTTGCATGATGGGGGTAAAAGAGAGAAGAAATGGTTTTTTTTCTGTGCTTTCATTCAGTGGATGGGAAAAAAAAAACCATGCATGTTTTGGGCTGCAGGAAGAAAAGCTAATAAATAGGCTGGAAGTAATATTCTACCAGCAGGAACTCAACAGCTCTAGTTAAATGTTTTGATACAGTGGCTCCTTTGCAAAGCAAAAACAAGATTTACTAAATTTCCTTCAAGTGTTTATCATAAAAACAAATGTAAGTTTTTAATTATACTGCTGAATGAAATGTGAATGCCAAAGACCAAGCCTTGCAGTTTTGCTTTCCTCCCAATAAATATTAATGTTAGTAATTCAGGAGGGTAAAATTGTAAATAGGTTTTGGACAATATTTGCACCCTTGTTTGTGTTATGAAAAATAATTGCCAAGGAGAGCTGGAGAGAAAGATGTTTGGCATGCCAAATTAACTCGCATGTTTGTTAACAAGCAAACAGACATACGTTTTGAAGAGAAACCAGATCTGAACATGTATTTGTTGATTTTTGCAAAATAAAATTAAGTTTAATTTTATAACTAAAACATCTACTTCCAGATTTACTTTCTCTCATATTGCATGAAATATCTAGGTGGTATGTCATATTTCTTCCCAAATTTGTCATTTCTTGCCAATCCAATGTGGCAACCGATCTAAAAATAGTAGGATAAAATTAACATTTATCAAGGGACTTCTCCATGCTGGACACATTTTACATGTTGAAGTAGGTATTAAAGTCTCCCACTTACAAGTAAGGAGCCTGGAACTTAGAAAAGTTGCATTTCTTGTTCGAGGACAGTTAGCTACTAGCAGCACAGCAAGGATGTAAATTCAGGTCAGGACAACACTGGGCCTTACAAATATTTGGCACATGAAAGCCCAGAGGAGGACAATAAGAGCACAAGAAAGCTGATGGAATGGGGGTCATCAACATGCTAGAAAGCAGAGCCCCATCAAACAAAAGAGGTAAAGCCATAAGGAGTCAGTCAAGGTTGGAGGAACAATAAGCCCAGATCCCAGCGGCTACCTTTGCTGTGGAACCTGAAATGCTGTGGTCACCCATTTCTATGCCTCTTTGGCCCACATGCCTACTTTGAAAGATTGCTTTCACTTTTAAATATTTAACAGAGGATTCTCAGTTAAGCATGAACTTGGATGCATTCCCAGTTCACAATGATTCAACACCCTTATACACATGGACCCCTGCTAAGTACTCTTGGAATTCAATCACAAAGACACTGCATTGACCTTCTCAAAATCCTCTTTCTAAAAATAAGAGAGTTAAAATAAACATGAATAGACACAGCAAGCTTAATAAAGGATTACTCCACAGCACTGCCCCAGGATGTCACTTCGAAGGTGCTTCCTCTGAGCAATTCAAACAATAAATACAGGGTCCAAAATCATAACCCAATATAGTTTGGGGGGAAAAACCCTATCCGCAGGCAATAGGGAAGAAGAGTAAGCTCTGTCTGCCCTGCCTGCTCTGTTGATGTTCTAGACTTGGCAGAGATGTTATTATCTGGACCACAGTTAGCCTAGGTTAGGAACACTTTTTGTGCATTTTTCTTTTGTTTCTATTACTTGGCTATTTCAATGGTGTATACCTGCGGTCCCCACCCCCCAGGCCGGGGACTGGTACCAGTGTGTGGCCTGTTAAGGATTAGGCCGCAGAGCTCTGTGGCCTCCCCCACCCATCTCCTGTCCATGGAAAAACTGTTTTCCATGAAACTTAGGAACCGGGCCCCACAAAAGGAGAAATGAGCAAAGCTTCATCTACATTTATAGCCGCTCCCCATAGCCTGAGCCCTGCCTCCCCTCATACCCCTAGTCTGTGGAAAAATTGTCTTCCATGAAACCAGTCCTGGTGCCAAAATTGGGGACTGCTGGTGTACACAGAACTTTAAAAACAAGGAAAGCCAAAGGTTCTGTGGCTCCAGTGGGCTTGCATCTGTCACTTGCTGAACTAGGAATTATCAAATGTTCTTCCCCTGGTGTTGGCCAAGTCGACAATTGCATTTATCTGCTTGTACAACAAAAACAGAAAGTGCCAAGAAGTCAGTCAGTTTTAACATCAAGATAACACTAACCAGTATTTTCTGGAGATAAAGAAGATCTGTCTTTATTTCTGAATCATCAGTATCTAGTCCAGTGCCTGGTACAGGGCTTAACAGATAGACACCTTGGAGAATATTACATAGTTCCCCAGACCCTGTACCCACACAAAAACAAGGAAGGTCAGTGTCTGTGTTGGGCCAACCTCAGAACAGACTGCTTCTGGCTATGGAATAAATGAGTAGAACCCCTTCATTCATTCAACAAATTTAATTAAAGTCCTCCATGTATTGATGGACAGATAGAAGAATGGAGTGATGATTAAATATGGAATGAAAAAATATAATAGAAACTAGGGTGGTAGGTATTCAGATGTTCATCATAAAATTCTTTTTAGTATATGTCTGAAAATTTTATTTAAAAAGTGGTAAGGGAAAAAAGCCTACCAGGTACTAGTCATTGGGCTTGATGATAGAAAATCAAGACAAATGAGACAGAAATAGAAACATCCCTGAATTTATTAACCATATGATCTGGTAGGCAAGATGAGAAAAAAAAAAGCAAATATTTAAAATATATATGAATTGTGATAAGGCATTTTTTTTAAAAAACAGCAGAGTGCTGGAGAGACAGTGACAGATGGTTAAGCATAGTGGAGTATTTGGGGTGAAGGGAACACATTTCTTCTAGCTGCAGCAGAGTAGGATCTCATTGCAGGACTCTAAGTGACGTGGGAGGGATGTAATGTCATTTACACTGTAAGAAAATGGCACTGACTGTGGAGATGGGAGAGGGGCATGAGTCAGGGCAGGGAGACCCAGCACAGCTTTTTCAGAGGAGAGTTGGACTAAGGTGGTGGCCTCAGAGTCAGAGAGAGGTGAGTGTCTGATTTGACATAGATTTTAGAGCTAGAAAGTCTTGCTGATGACTTGACTCAAGCGGGTAATTCCATTAATTACACAATTTTTTTTAAAACATCTAACCCAGTCAAAGGAAATTTCCTCTTTATTTTGGAAAAGTTATTTCCAGAGCTGATTCGGCTGCCTTTAAAAGAAAATAAAACCTTTTTGAGAGGTTGAAGGAAAAAAATGTTTTACATTTTTACTATTTTTCCAGTTTTTAAAACGTCACCGTATCTCAAGAGTCCTTATACATCTGATTAGAAGAAAGCACTTCGATTTTCCACCATGAAATAGAAGGTAATTCTCTAGGTACTTTGCATCATCAAAACTGACTAATCAAAATATCAATAGCATAGTTGTTCCAAGGGATTAAATTATTCTAACATTCATTCTAGAGCTTGAAAAGGCTGAGAGCAAACATAAGAGTTTAGATTCTGTTTGATTGATCCCTGAATTATTATAACAATAACAAAAGTAATAACATTGGGAAGACAGTAATGGTGGGGCTGGGAGGGCAAAGCTAACCAATTCTTAATTTTAGTTATTTGCTTAGAAATTCTAAGGAAATGAGAGGCAGAGGGAGTTCCAAAATAAAATTACAGTTGCTTTTACTTTAATGACAAAGCTTACTTCTGTAGCTTTTTTTTCTTTTAGCTTTTGTAAGCAATTACTATGTGTTCCATTGACACTATTCACACTTCTAATCACTTCCCTATGAAATTTAAAATTCGAATTGCTCATTTTTATTATTGTACATTTGTTCCTCTCTGATGGAAAGGAAGTGCTGACTTTACCCGGGTATGTGACTGGGGGGAAGGGAGGAATATCCACAGACTGCAAAACAGAGGGGAGAGTGCCACTGCCTGTCCCCTCCACCCAGCCTCTGCCTGGAACAACCATACCCACAATATGGCAGAGAAGTTTCCTGGATGTCGTGGTCCTGATGGTTAGGTGCTATAGTCTGGATATTTAACCCTCCAGACCTTGTGTTGAACTTCAGTCCCCAGTGTTGGAGGGGGGGGCCTAATGGAAGGTGTTTGGGTTATGGGGGTAGATCCCTCATGAACAGCTTGGCGCCATCCTCCCCATAATGAGGATGTCATCAAGCTGTTCCCATGAGATATGGCTGCTAAAAAGAGTCCGGAACCTCCACCCCACGCCCCCAGCTCAGCTTCCTTTCTTGCTGTGTGATCTGATCCCCTTTGCCTTGTACCATGAGTAGAAGCAGCCTGAAGCCCTCACCAGAAGCAGATGTACACCATGCTTCTTGTACAGCCTGCAGAACTGTGAGCCAAATAAACCTCTTTTACTTATAAGTTACCCAGCCTCAGGTATTCCTTTATAACAATAAAAACAGACTTGAGACATTAGGGATGCAACAGTTGAGAAGAGCCCCATGTCACTGAGCTCCAGTGATGTTTCAGTGCTTGAATTTCCAAGAGACTCAGAAAAAGGGACAAAGTGGGGTGGGGAGGGAAAACAGAGACAGAGGAAGGAAAAGAGGGAGACTAGAGGAGGGGAGGGAAGTGGTAAGAGGGAAAAGGAAAGGAGAGTGAAGGACAAAGGAAGAAATGGTTTCCTTTTGTCTTCTAAGTTTAAACCAGAAAAGTCTCATTTACAAGTGTCAAAACACAAAATTACAACAAATTTAGCTTAAAGGATCAAATTGACTTTTATTAGCAATTCTAGAATAAGGCAGCATCTCATTTTATAAAATAGAATTGTTCCAATGAGCTGAGCAGAGGAGGTGGGCTTTATAGGCAGAGAAGGCCTGAAGAAAGCAGAAATAAGGACAAAAAGCAAATTGGTCATTTCAAAGTTACTTTCCTGTAGAGTTAAGACAGAGAGGACTTCTTATCGTTCCAGCTCAGGTAAACCAGGCCCCTTCTGATTGGTTGTCGTGAATCTCCTTTTGGGGGGAAAACTGGCCCATTTCAAGTTCACTTCGATTACATGGCACCAAGCACCATAACTCCATTCCGATTTGGTCTGGTCTGTTGGAGTCTAGTGCAGGAGCTCAGTCCAAAACAGAGGCCTCCCATGAATTTTAACACAAGTAAATTACAATTCCTCTCTGTCCTCATTCCTCAACTTCTTTGATCTCACATATTTTTCCTAAGGTGAGCAATATGTAAATGTTTTATGCCCTTATTCATATTAATATTTCAGTTTATTTTGTTAAAATAATTCACTTTTGCCCAAGGTTAAAATAAATCTTCTGACTTACCAGGCAGCTGATCTCTCCATCCTCCTATGGGTCTTACATCTTCCCTCCTTTTGTGGCATGGCTTTTAAGTTTCCCTCTGCCTCATCCCATCCCAAACCCCACTCCCTCACTACTTCTGGAGACTCAATACCTCACCTAGAAAAATTGGGAGTGAAGTTAAGTCTCTCCAGAGGTTCCTCCAATTAAAAAAAAAAAATCTGTATTCTATGAAATTCTAGTGACTTCCAGCACTTTAGCTTCTGGCAGCTTTTCTGGTTATTGATAGGAGCCAGACCCTTCTCTGAAATTCTATGGAATTTGTAACTATAGCTTTATCATCATTGGGGGAGAAAGGTAAAATACTCATAAATAAAGCAAACAGTTAAATACACAAAATCCCAAAGAGCAATCATCAGTCCTTAATTTGAGATTCGGGTAAGAAAATCTAGTAAATTCAAAGGCTGGTGGATTTATGGGAGAGGCTTCCCAGAGGGATTCAGCTTGCACTTCAGCGACCCCACCCTGCATACCCTGTCCTCCCGTTCCCATTTCTCACAGTCCCTTAGTCCTTTTGCCCTCTTCGTAGCTCTCGTCCTGCCTACTCCTACATGCAGCCCCCCCGGGGGGGGGGGGTTACTACTTTTCTCTGTGAAGGAAACCAGAATATTTCACCCCAAAATAGACTTCTTTGGCATATTTTGAGATGGCTGTTCAGAGGGCCCACAAACAGAAGTAGCCCTGCCAAGCTGTCTCTTACAGAGGAGATTTGTATCTGCAGAGAATCTGCATTGGTGCAATCAGGCTTTCTCTGAGGCCCTCTCTTGTCTAGGTCTAGGAAAAAATTAATCAAGAGTCTGACACCATCAAAGGTCTGAAACAAACTATTACCATCTATTCTCTCTGAGGATTGCTACCTGTGAGGTTTCATTGACATAAGAAGACCATCTTTGCTATCCAGGCCTCCTCTTCTCCACCTCCCAAAACCTGTCTTGCCTCTATATCCTGATTTACCAAGATAACCTGTTTTTGGCCATGTTCCCAGCCCACGTTCTTTCTGTAACTTCAAGATGGTATATAAGCTTCTGTATCTCTTTGGGGCAGGGCGCTAGGGGTAATCACTCTGTAGTTCTTCCCTGTCTATGCACATGTTAACAAATTAGTATGCCATTTCTCCTATTAACTTCCCTTTTTGTCAGTTTTTCAGAGAACTTTCAGAGGGCAAAGGGGAAGTTTTCCCTTGGCCCCTACTTTGTCAAACTATAACCATCTAGTAGTTTATCTCTCATGCCTTATTATGAAAAAGCAATACCTTCCTTCCAGTCCAGAGTTACATTTACCTGAGCCACAGCAAGTACCTGGCTCCAAAGAGGGAGAGGGAAAAAGAGAAGTCCATCACCCATGTATGCATATTCTGTACCTCTCATGTGTTGCTTACTGCAGAGCTATGCAGGTGTTGCTTCTGAAGAGCCCAGAGAGCACAGACCATTATTGCACCATGTATTCTTTTGTGTGTGTGTGTGTGTGTGTGTGTGTGTGGAAGGTCTTCTTTATTTTTTTTTTAATTTTAATTTTTTTTATTCCATCTTGTAATGGGGGTACAAATATTGTTTGGGTTACATACATTGCCCCTACCCCCCCTTCCCCCCACATGCCAGCGCTTCAAGCGAGTCCAATCCTGCACCATGTATTCTTGTAAAAACTCATTAAATGGATGGACTGATGAATTAAGTAAGTCCTTTCACAATTCCAGATTAGAGGCAACATTACAGTCATATTTCAGACATGATTTGTCACTAGAATGTATATTGAGCAACTCACCTATAAGGTGAGTTTCTAAACATCTAGTGAAGGTTCTGAGAGACTGCTGTCCCTACCTTGTATTAAACTGTTTGCTCCATCTCTCCTGTTCCGACATTTACTCTCACAGCAATCCCCACAGAAGCATTTTTTAAAAGGAGGGAAATCAAAAAAAGGGCTAACTGATGCATTTGTGAAGATCTGCAACTGTTTTCCTCTTCAAGTACTGGACCATTGGTTCTCAGCTCTGGCTGTACATTAGAATCATCTGGGAGCTTTAAAAACTGCCAATGCCTGACCCTGCCCAGAAAAATTACATTGAAACCCCTGGAAGTGGGTGTCCAACCTGGCATTTAAAAAAGCTCCCCAGGAGAGTCTAATACCTGGCCAAGACTAAGAACCACTTTACCAGGCTTTCAGTGAATGCTGATTAAGTCACTAAAATCCAGTGTCATGCTGGATACCCCACTTCCTCTCTCCCACCTGCCAGGTTTGCTGAACATGTCTGTGGTATGGCCAAGGAATCACTGTTTCTCTAGACACAGTCTTAATCACAGCAAACACCACTTCCCTACTGTTCTTTAGTAAAAGTACTTAACACCCCCCTAAGAGCTTGAAGTGTTAAATAGTTAGCGTCACGCTCCTCGATGGATTTTGTTCCACATAATGATGTCTTCAATCATTTCATCATGCATCATTTAAGAGCATTAAAATATCACAATTTGTGCTTATGGGCATGAAGCTCTAAAGTACTCTAAGTCTGCTGCTGATGAGCTTGGTGGAGTGTTTTCATTTGCAAACTATGTACGAGATCATGCCACAATAATTTGGTTAAGCCAGATACATAGTGCCATCAGCAAGGCTGCAGAACATGCAAAGCTTGTTGCATTTTCACAATAATGTCATAGGCACCTTGAGGACGAATGATTGTACCTTGCTTCCTTCTGTTTTTAATTACTTGTAGCTAAATGTACTTAATGTAATATATACATACACACATGTATAATGTAATATATGTACACATTTTTTAACCATTTAAGGCTAATGTGCTAATTAGAAACTAAGATGACCAAGTGATATGGCTGATAGAAAGATCACCCACCAGACAGTGGAGTGACCCAAGTTCTTCTTGCTCTAACTAACCGTGTGTGGTCTTGGATAAGTCACTTTGCTTCCCTGGGCTCCAGCTTCTCTCCTGTGAAATGAAGGACTCACCTGTGAATGGCATATGTGTTTTTCTCTTATTGGTTCTTCCAATCACTGGCAGAGCCTCCCTAGAAGGTCATGTTGTAAAGAATTCTCAGCCTGCATCTGCTCACTGGAAAGAAAATCAATATCAACATATTGACATCTATCGTGAGGTCAGGAGAAAGGAAGTGGAGTTTAGATTCTACTGGACCAAAGACCGTAGAATTACTTTCTCAACCCAATGCAGTGGCTGAAGATCAGTAGATATAAAATGAAAATACCTTTCTACAGCACCTTCACTACTGATCCTTATAGCCATAAAATAAAGGAATAAATAAACATAAATAAAAAATAAAAATATGTACATAGTACAGATATTACTCAAGGAAATAAATGTAGACCTACCGTTCAATCCAGTAATCCCACTACTAGGTATCTACCCAAAGTCATTTTATCAAAAAGACACTTGCATTCAAATGTTTATCACAACATAATTCACAATTGCAATTATGTGAAATCAACCTAAGTGCTTATCAATTCATGAGTGGATTAAGAAAATGTAGTGTGTGGAATATTACTCAGCCATAAAAAGGAATGAAATAATGTCTTTTTCAGCAACTTGGATGGAACTGGAAACCATTATCCTAAGTGAAGTATCTCAGGAATGGAAAAACAAACACCACATGTACTTCCTAATAATTGGGAGCTAAACAATGAGCACACACAGGCACAAAGAGATATAAAGGTCACTGGAAACCAAGAAGGGGCAGGGTGGGAGGGAGTGAGGAGTACCTATCAGGTACAATGAACACTATTCTGGTGATGGGCACAAGAAAAACTCCAACTTAAGCATTATGCAAGGTACTCGCATAACAATAACATTTGTACCTGCTTAATATTTTGAAATAAATAAATTAAATAAATAAATAAAAAATAAAGATGTGTACACAAATACTGGCAGTCTGTCTCTTTATACCCAGCCACACTTACCCTTCAACTCTAGTTTAAATTCTACATCTTCTACTAAGCCAACCACATGCCATAACAATAAATAGCTAATATTTATATGCTATATCCTGTGTCAGGCACTCTTCTAAGCATTTTGCATATGTAATTTATTTAACTCTCACAACAATCCTGTTAGATACTATTATTATCCCCATTCTACAGATAGGAAAAGCTGAGGCACAGATTAAGTGACTTGCTTAAGGTCACTTGCTTAAGGTCTCACAGCCAGTGAGAGAGCTGAGATTTGAACTGAGGCAATCTGTTACAGAAGCAATATCTTTAACCTTTGGACAAAATGACACCCTCTTTTGAACATCCATAACAACCATCCCTATACCACACTCTTTTTTGTTGTAGTTGTTGTATTCTATCATTCACTGATTCTGTGTGATTCTAGGAGATCAATCAATGTACTTTGAGATTTAGACAGAACATTATGTACGGTGACCATTCATCCTGGTTTGCTCACCCAGTGCCTTTGGGTGGGGGTGGGGAAATTCATGCCTTTCTACATGAAGTGATGCCTGAGTTATATCGTAAAGGATGAATAGCAATTAGCCACATTAAAATCAGCAATTAAAATCATTTTGTTTTCTAATGTAAACATTCCCCATTTCCAATTGGTTATATTATATACTTGGACCCCAAAACACATCCCTTTATAAATAGGGTTGACCATCTCTCCCTCCAAAACTCAAAGAAAACCTTAAATTACCTGCAAGAATAAAGTTCAGTCCTATTGTAATTGGGATAACTTACTTTACATGTGAAAGTCTTAAAATGTCATTTAATGTTCTTGGATTGTTAGAAAAGGAGAGAAAGATTTAATGAAATTCTTGATTAGGAAAGGAGAAAATATTTCAGGATAAAAAGAAAGTGAGAGAAATAGTTCCCTCTCATAGTCAAGAGCTTCAGACACTCCAATAAATCAGAGGTAATGAGCCGGTAACTTCATGAGGATGTGAGGGAAAAGATGCTACATTTTGGTGAGTTCCAGACAAATAAAAACTGGTTCCACTTATACACTCTGTGACCTACTTTGGGGATGGTTAGGCCAACCAGAAAGCACAGTGATCAGAGACAGAATTAAAAGGAACCATACTGGAATACTATTTTTATTTGTTTTTGTTTTATTAATAATAATCTTGCCTTTTATTTAATAGTCACATTTTTCAAATTTATTATAATAATGAATAATTTTTTAACCTGACCATGACTTTATTCCACAGACATACAAAACTACAAGACTTATAAGACACATGTATCTTTGAGACCTGAAAACACTGAGAAGCTCAGAGAAGAAATGTCAGGGAGGACAGGACCATGTCCAATTTCTTCAAAGGTGCACCAGGATGACTGAGTTAATTACCATAATAGGACGCTCAAACCAAGGCCAAAAGTCAATCTGCTCTAAAGACAATCATATATCCTGGAAATTTGAAGTCACTTGCCTCCCAGATGAGGGGCAAGAAAAAGGTGATGGAAAGTATCAGGATGATGAAAGCCTTGCCTTTCTAAGAAACCAGTTTAAAAACAAAAACAAACCAGTGATTTCAATTTATCGGGCCAAGTTAAAAACAGAGGTTAGGGTCTGGGCAAAAAGGAAAATAATCAGGAGCTCCAGAGAACAGAAATAGGATGTCAAGACCAAGTGAGAAAACTCAGGCGCTGGAGTGGGAATGTTGCCTGGAAACTCCATGGTTTCCACCCCTGATAAGGAGTGTCTACACATTCCAAATTCTTGGCTGCCTCAGGAGGTTACAGTGGAGGGGACTTTTGGGCAACCTAGCCCAGTTTCCCAGGTTTGGTGCTAAACACCAGCTCCACCCCTTTCAGAGCATACTCCTGGTATCATTCTGGACTTTGAAGAGGTACCTTTTGTCAGTTAAAAACTGAAGAGAGCAGCAGAACAAGTTTCCATCTGAAATCAACTATAGTCAGTGCCCACAATCAGAATGGTCCCCAAAGTTATAGCAAACCCAGTGTGCCCATTTGCACATTTTTCTGCAAATGAGAATGTTTTGCATAAAGATGTCATCACCTTTCCTCTATTAATTTGTTTAGCAAACTCTTTTTTTAAAGGACAAAGGTGAACTTGAGTACACCCCTATTTGAATGATCAAAAATCACATAATAGTATACTTTCTACCTTTTGCAATTTTTCATAATGTGTGACATAATTTGTTTAAAGTTAATAAGCACCAAGAGGGTCTATTTTTGTCCACTATTGTATCCTCATCACACGAAACATTATCTGGTACAAAGTAAGCTCCCAAAAAATGTTTGCTGAAGAGATAATACCCACCCAAAAAGTTGTGAGAGGTGGTATAATCCTTACCTCTTCCTCCTTTTGGAGGGCAGATTAGAACATGATGATTGCGGTTCACACAATACGTGATTAAAATCTCTGTGTAGTCAGGATTTGTAATACCTTGATTGCTCCTATCTGGTTCTTCCTGAAAAAAAAAAAATGTTGTGAGGACTGAGAAAATGTATGTGAAGTACCCAACACAGTGCCTGGTAACTGAATCAATATTTGCTGAATTGAGTGAATGAGTGGAGAAGACTCTGCTTCACTCACTGTTGGTGCCCCTTCCAGTTACCTCACTACTTTTTGGTTTTCTTTCATTACTGTACTTTTCAAGTGAGTATTCAATGCTTTCATTTCCTCTCTAGTTATTTCCAATCCAGTTGTCTCCATAATCTAGTCTCCTCTCTTCCCCAGCTATGGATCCAGTCTCAGGTCCACATCCACTGCCCACTGCTCCTGCCACAGACCACTCCGTTGGTGGCTTGTTCTCTCCCTCTCAGGAAGCCTTTCCTTCCCCACCATCTGTAAGATTCTACTCATAATTTCAGGCTGAGATCAAATAATTCCTTACACAGGAAATGTATTGTGACCATTCGAGTCCTGAGTGTTTCTTTTACTTTTTTTTCTACATTTTTATTTTGAAATAATTTTAAATGTTGCAAAAACAGTACAGAGAGTTTCTTTATGCGCTTCACTCAGATTCTTCTAATGTTAGCATGTTATAAAACAATAGTACAATTATCAAAACTAGGAAATTAATACCGATACAACACAATTGACTGAACTACAGCTCTTATTTTAATTTCTCCAGTTTTTCCCTGAATATCCTTTTTCTGTTCCAAAATCAATTCCAGATCTCACATTGTATTTGATTGTCCCCTTGGCATCTTCCAATATGTGACAGTTCTCAGTCTCTCCTTGTCTTTCATAATCTTGACACTTTTAATGCGTGTGAAGTATTTTGTAGAATGTCCCTCAATTTGGGTTTATCTGCTGTTTTCTCGTGATTATATAGAGGCTTTATGCTTTTTTGGCAAGATTACTGCAGAAGCGATGCTGTGTCTTTCCCAGTGCACATTATCAGGAGGTACATGATGTTGATATGTCTCAACACCCGTGACAGTAACCTTGACCACTTGGTTACTCTGGTGTTTGTTGGGTTTCTCCATTGCAAAATTATTATCATTCCCCTTATCATTGATAAGTACCTTGGGGAGCTATTTTGAGACTATGCTAATATCCTACTTTTCAAATTTTCAAACACTGATTTTATTCATCAGTGGGCCTTGCCTGCAATAGTTATTGCTATGGTATTTGCCTAATGATGGTTTTATATTCCCCTCATTTATTCTACATTTACTAATTGGAATTAGTGTGCAAGGCTGTTTCTTAATGTATTGTTGATTCATGTTCCTCAGCAGGTGTCTAATGTGGGGAGCACAGTCCTGGGGTCTTTGGGATCCCTGCATAGTCACAGCTCTGCCCCTAACTGGCTTTCATCAACTCAGGAATATGTCTGTTTTATACTTCCAAGTCAAAGGAAGTAGCTTAAAGGATATCTGACATAAAAAAGGAGGAGGAAGAGGAAGAACTAAAGAAGGAAAGGAAGGAGGAAAGGAGGAAGGAAAAAGAAGAAAAATTAACCTTTTAAGTCTTTTTATTAGCCATCAGTTACTTTGAAAACAAATATTTTAAGAGGACATTTTCAATGGGATATACTTATATTGAATCCCAAAGAAAGATCTAGAAACACATACATTTCTGGCACTTAAGCCACCTAGGTGAGTTACACAGCAGGATAATGCATTTATAAGGCATTACGTGCCATACAACCATCATTATGGCTTTCTCTTGGGGCCGCATTTCACTTCTGTGTGTTAATAGGCGTAGCCAAGTGCACTTGCCCTGGCATGTCCTTATATCTAAATGACAACATTCTATATGTGCTATTGTACTTATGATTCATTTTAACCAATTGTAATGACAAATTTTGAGATTTGAAATGATAAAATTCAAAGACATTTTTATGGACTAAAACCTCAGTTTTTTAAAAATTTTTATTTCAGAATATTATTGGGGTACAAATGTTTTGATTACATGAGTGGCTGAAGTTTAGTTTTTTAAGTTACTGAATAAAGAGAGGTGTAGAGATGGCTTCATGAGAATGACAGTGGGCAGTAATATATTCTAACTGGAGCAGGCTCATGAGGAAAGAATTGAGGAGGACGTAGAAGGGAAACAAGGCACCAAGATCAATCAACCAGAGGCCAGATTACCTCATCTTGTGCTATACAAACAAAAGCTCAGCAATAGTTCATAAAGGGAAAAGTTTGTGAGAGAACTGAGTCATTGTATTATACATGGTAATTCAGATACAGTGGTGTGGTAGTACCATTGAGGAGACTTGGATTTTTGGGTGTATCCACCTAGGTACTAATCAGCTTGCAGAAGTTCATTACCAGAATATAGTTGTAGAGATACATGGAAAATATTTTTGTTAAATAGTCCTTTTAAAATGTTTCAATATCGTTTGGGCATGCACTATTTCACTGATTGGTCTTAGGGTCAAAAGAGAGTATATTGTTTACTGCTTAAAAGGAAAAACATTAATGATGTTAATGATGATGACTTAAAGATGGACCATCATGCTCACATCAAAAAGACC
>VBSM01000272.1:18741646-18796911 GCA_008086735.1 Cheirogaleus medius | reverse complement strand
ATGTTAA
Organism: Cheirogaleus medius; assembly: GCA_008086735.1. Lineage (NCBI taxonomy): Eukaryota > Metazoa > Chordata > Mammalia > Primates > Cheirogaleidae > Cheirogaleus > Cheirogaleus medius. Next base: position 18,796,904 of record VBSM01000272.1, on the reverse strand, counting down.
TGATGATGACTTAAAGATGGACCATCATGCTCACATCAAAAAGACCACGTCAACAAGTAAGAAATAAAATGTCTTACTATTGTTAAACCCAACCATTGACAATTCTATTTCAATTACATTAAAATGCATTTCATTAACATTGACAATTTAATTTTTTGTTTTGAAATTGTGTTGGTCTTTACTTTATTTGGCTTTTAGTTGTGTATCACCTAAAGGCACTAGGAAGTTTCATACCTAATTATATATATGTCTGTATGTATTTAAGCCACAGTATAATAAAATAATTAAAGTCACTATGGGAGAGAGGAATCCAAAGTAAAAGGAAAAAAATCCAAAGTAATAAGAAGTTAAAGAAAATTATAAACAAAATGACTCTATTCATAGTGGATGTCCAGCAGAAACAGACCTTGGGCAAGTCACTTAACTTCTCTAATCTTCAGTTTTCCTTTTCTGCAAAAATAGCTATACATGTGCTTATATATATGTAAGTTGATAAAGGTGCAGGGGAAAAGGGTCTAGAAGGAGATAGACTCCACTGTTAATAGTGATAATTTCTGAGGAAGGAAGTGGCTTGAGGAACAGAGGTGGAAAGAACTGAATTGCACTTTTTACTCTATAATTTCTGTAATGTTTAAGTTTATGCAAATATTTTCATCTAATTGAGTAAAATATATAGTGACTGCATAAGTAAAGGGATCAGTAGATTACTCAAGTGGTAAAAGGGCATGGACTTTGGCTTCAGAAGACCTGGGACTGAACTTGATTCTGGTGTTTCTTAGGAGCTATGAGACTTTGGGCAACTCATTTAAGTTCTCTAATCCTTAGTTTTCCTCATCTGAAATATACACATGATATTAGTTATTGGAATACTGGGAGGATTAAATAAAGTATGCAATGGAGTGAGCACAATGCATGGCCCACAAGGAATGCCCAATACATAAAAACCACTGTTTTTATCATACTAGTTATTAGTTTTAATTTTAATTATAGTTGTTTTATGACATTAGTTTTACTCAAAATAACCAAGTGGGCTGTCTGGTTTTTACCATAGTTCTGTTTCTGCTGGACATTGCCATTTGCCCCTCAGGTTCATGCCTCCTCCTTCTCCACCTGTGCCTTGGGACAGCTGACCTTTATGAACTGCATCAATGGACTCCCATGCCTTCTGGCTTCCAGACAGGTTTTGACAACGGGTGCACTGATAGGAGATGGGAGGGTGGGGTCAGAGAAAAGTCAGGTATTCATTCTCACGGCTCATTCCTTACTAGGGAGCCACTGGCTGAATTCACCCTCTTCTAAACCCACACCTTCGGGTCCTCAGCTCCCTCTGGTTCTGGAAATCCCATCCTCCCATTGTCCCAGACCTAGGGTGATCCAGCCTCCCAGGGTTGCTAGCTTCAAGGTTCTACACTATCCCTTGTTGTTTTTCCTAACTCAGTTAATGGTTCCTTTCTTAGACTCTTCAAATTATCCATTTGAAGTACAGCATCTGCTTCTTCCCAGACTCCTATGTATTCATTGTTCCATAGTGTGGCTTCAGTGAGATGACCCAGCTCTACAGAGACAACTTCACTGCAGGAAACTTCCAGTGGAAATCCCTGCAAACTTCAACAGATCATGCCTCATGCTTAGGCTACACAGGGGGAATCTTACATTGTGCCACTTCAGTAAAAATCCCTCTCCTGTTGGTCTGAAATTCCACCACTATGATAACTATAGTTCACTCACTGATGGTTATAAAAGATGAAAATTTTCTAATTACAGGTTATAATTCCAAACTGCCCATTCAGAATTTATCTGCAAAGGCAAAGGATAGAATCTTTTAAAATGTAGTTTTCTCATCCCCATTGTCAAGTTTTTTTCTCTGCCTGCTAGTTGCTCACCCGCATTTCTTTTACAAGCAACATGCCTTGGGTCAGTAGGAATCAGCGTCCTGATAAGAGCAGAGGCTGTAACTGAACTTACAGTCCTACCTTTATGACAGCCTCTCACCCTGCTCCAAAAATGCTCAAAGACCAATGGTGGACTCCCATTTTATTTGACAATCACTGGTGTAGAACTTACTCTGTACTAGCCTAAGCAATTTATAAATGTTAACTCATTCAATCTTCACAATTACCCTATGATACTTTTAGATAAGAAAAACTGAGGTAAAGAGATAGTAGGTGAATTGCCCCAAGGTTACATAGCTAGTAAGTTGTAGGACTGTCAGTGAAACCCAGACAGATATTCTGGCTCCTGGTCTGTGCCTTTCACCACTCTACTCTGAAGATTCATTGCCTAACAAATTAGTGCAAACTTCTTACTAGACTTTTACATTTCTCCACGATATGACCCCAACTAACTTTTTTAGCATTGTCTCCCATCACCATGCCTTTACACCACCTGCTCAGTGTCTAGGCAGCCAACAAAAATCTATCAAACACCTTGTGGAGCCACAGCCTAGTAAAAAGACAGACATTAAAACAGAATCCATCAACAGTAAAATGGATAAATAAATTACGACAGTTTTGCACAATGGACTAATAGATAGCAATGAAAATGAACAAACTACAGCCACAGGCAACAGCATGGCCCAGCCAGCTAAGACTGAGGCTGCAAATGCTGGGGCAGGAGCGCAGTGTCAGCGAAAGGTGAGAGCACTGCAGCGAGGTGCTAGAGCATGCAGCGTGACAGGGAAGGTGCCACCCTGGCAGATCCTGGGCTCTCCCAGCCCCTGGGACCTCAGAGTCAGAATGGCTTTCCTTGTCACCTTTCCATAGTATTGCCTTTACAAGTAGCCAAGTACTTTCTACCTTTGCGGGCTCATCCGTTCCTGCTTAAGAAAAAAACTACAGGAGAGCTTAGTCCATCTCAGAATTTTAAAAAAGGAAAAGCCTAGAGTTGTGAATGAAATAAACATTGAAGTCCTGTGTCTTATTAAAGCAACCTATGACAGATGTTAGTGTCCCGAGACCTGTTCTATAGGACACATGGTCCTGCCTATGGTTCACATAATATAAATCTAGGGAATCAATGAGAGATAACAATGGTCCACCTCTATTGAAAAAAGTAGTAATAATAGTGATGAGTTAGGATCAAAATGCCTTTGTGTTCTGCAAAATATCACTGCAAAATTTTCCCATTTTTATGTATCCAAAAATCCTTTGAAAAGTGATCTAGATAATTGCTCCTGGTTAAATAATTATTTACACTCATTTATTTTCTTGCTACACCACTATTTATATTTGAGATATTGTCTAGTTAATCATTCACATAGAAATTAAGTCTGTAAAGACTTAAAAGAAAGCTTCTCCTAACAATAAAGTTAACACTTCTGATTTTAATTAGATAAAATCTAACTGTTTTAATAGATCCAAAACTATTTTTTGAAGATCAATATTTTCAACAAAATCTATACATTTAAAAAAAATTCCCTGCTACCCAAAGCAATCTATAGATTCAATGCAATTTGTATCAAAATACCAATGACGTGCTTCACGGAAACAGAAAATAAAAAATCCTAAAACTCATATGGAACCAAAAAAGAACCAGAATAGATCTTTCCTGCATCCATGTGGAGCCGGTGGTTCTCTACACACCCAGCATCCTGCAAGACTCAGCAACCACCAATGGAGAGGCCATGGGCATAGCGACAGTAGCCAGGCTCCGGCTGGGGCTGCTGCTTCTGGCATTGGTCCTACCCACGCAGATACATTCAAATCAAACAACTGTTGTAACACTTTCAAGTAACTCCTCCCAGAGTCCTTCAGCTGCCCCAAATACAGCTAAATCCACCACCAAGTCCATTGGCAGTGCCCTGCTGTCAACAGCCGGTCTCCTCATGGTCTTGCTCTCTCTTCTACTTCGCTACTGTTAAGAGACTCAGGCCAAAAAACATCTATACTTCCCCATCTAAATCCAATCCAAATGATGCCCAGGTGCCCAATGTGGCAAGGAAAAAAAACAGGACTCCATTGAATCTACTAATTAATTCCACACATTCTTTTATTGACACAAAAAATGTTGAGAAGCCCAAATTTGATTGGTTTGAAGACCCTGTGGAGGGTGTGACTGGATGATGGATGCAAATATTAAATCTGCTAGAGTTTCATGTACAAGATGAAGAGAAGTCACATCCTAAATTAGTTGAGACATGATTTCCTTGAATGTGGCACTTAAGATCTGGACACTTAAAACTACCTTGAAAATAAGAATAGATTTTATCTTGTCTAGAAATAAAGGATGATGTACAGTGGGGCAAAGGGTAAGAACCCAAATAGCAAAAGCAATCCTGAGAAAAAAGAACAAAGCTGGAAGCATCACACTACCTGCCTTCAAAATATATTACAAGGATATATTAACAAAAACAGCATGGTATTGGCATAAAAATGGGCACATAGACCAACAGAAGACAACAGAGAACCCAGAAATAAATCCACATATTTACAGCCAACTGATCTTTGACAAATCTATCAAGTTATCCCCAGTACTATTTACTGAAGAAGGTGCCCCTTTCCCAATGTATATTGTATAAACGTTAATGGCATGGAGGTAGAAAGTAGAATGATAGATACCAGAGGCTGAGAAGGGTGTGTGGGTGGGAGTGGAGATTAACAAAGGTTGGTTAATGGGTGCAAACATACAGTTAGATAGAAGGAATAAGTTCTGTTTTATAGCAGAGTAGGGTGACTACAGTTGACAACAATGTAGTGTATATTTCAGAATAGCTAGGAGAGAGGACTTGAAATGTTCCCAGAATATAGAAATGATAAACACTCAGGTGATGGACACCCTAAATACCCTGACTTGATCATTACACATTCTATGCATGTAATAAAATTTCACATGTACCACATAAATATGAACTAATATAATGTGTCCAAAAATTTTCCCACAGTGTTAAATATATTGTTTTTCAGGAGGAAAAAAAATACAAGCACAAAAGATATATGCTTTAATGATTTCATTTATATGATACTCAACAAAACAGGCAGAATTTTTCTATGCAGTTAAAGGTCAAATTAATAGTTACCCTTGAGGCTGGGAAGTGACTAGATGGAGCTCTGGAAATGATGGAGCTTCGAGGATCTCGGTAATGTTTTGTTCTTGATCTGGGTACTTGTTGCACTTCATGGGTTTCGTTTGTAAAAATGTATCAGGCTGTACACTTGATTTGTGCCCTTTCCTGTATATGTATTTCAATAAAATAATTATTTAAAAACACATGTGAATTTATAATTATTAATTGTGAGTGCTAAACATATGCCATTCACTTTATTTAGCTCTTTATATATACTGTCTTTATTATCTTCACAAAGCCCTCTGAAGTGTGTGCTATTATAAACAGAGCCTATCCCCTCCTGCCTACTCTCATGTTTTTCTCTGGTCAAGTACCCTTCTTTCCTTTCAAGCATTTAACACAGTAGATAACAATTTTACTTGTTTTGTTTGTATATTTTCTCTCCCCCATCCAAATACATGGGCAAACGACTTGACTTTTTTATTCACCACTATTCACCTGTGCTAGCCCAGTGCCTGGAATATAACAGGTCTTCAGTAAATGTTAACAGTTGCTGAATAAGTGAGCATGAACATTTTGTAAAGGCAAAAAATCCAGTGCAACAGAGATAAGCACAGGCAGGACCTACTTGAGTTTGGCTACTCAAAGACATCTTCTCTAAGAGAACAATATTCTCAGCATGGCCAGCCAACTGTGAATGCAAGGGAGACCCACCACGCAGCTGGAGGCTGAGATGGGCTTGGCTCACCTGAGGAATGAGAGAGGCCAGTTGGGCTGGAGCATGGGAGCAGGGAGCTGAAGAACTCGCTCTCCTCAAGATGTTCTGCATGTTTCTGCCTTTCCTCCCTCCAGGCCCTCTTCCTGGAAGACAATCCTCTAAAATTCTATCGAGCATTCAAGACTCATCTCGAATGGCAACTTCTCCAAGAAATCTCTCCTGCCGACTCCAACTAGGAAGCGGGTACAATAGAACTCAGTATCACCTCCCCCCATTTGAAGGCCCTATTACAACCTGTGCTTCTTCCATGACATTGCCCTTATTCTATTTTGTGTTGTAATTATGTATGCATGTAGCTAATTCTCTCTTCTAGATAACAAGCAACTTAAAGACAATTTGTCTTATTCATCTTTGCAGGCCCTCTATTCCAAGTGTAAGCATACACTTTGAAAATATTGTCTAATATGAACAGAATTGGGGTGTTGGCATAATTCGGCAGATGTCAAGAGTACAGAAATGGATGGAAGCATTGTGTGTATATGAGTGGAGGGAAGGGAAGAGGAACATATCAAGAATGTTTTTGGCTAAAGTAACAGAAAAGCTGATGGACCATGACTTAAACAATGAAAAGTTTATTCTTCTCATATGACAAGATGTAGATGGTTTGTTTAGCTACACAACTGCAGCCAAGGGTCCAAGCTCCTGCTGTAGTTCTGCTGAGCATCCTTCACAAGTTGGCTTTTGTCCTCGTGCTTGTCTCCTCAGAGGTACAAGATGGTTTTTGCATCTCCAGATAACTTGTCCACTTCAAAGCAGAAAGAAAGGGGAATGACCAAGGGCTAAACCAACTGTATATCACCTTCCTCAGGGAAATTTTTAAATTCCGCAAATCATCAGCATGTTCTGCCTTCATCTCATTGGTCAGAACTGAGTCACATGGTTAGAAACAAGGGAAGCTAAGAAATAAGAAAACATGATTAAACATGTTAGCAGCTGGCTCTGGGCACATTGCCACCATAAAAATCTCAGAGTTTCACTGAAAAGAAAGAAAAGAGGAAGGGGTAGGAAACATATTATTTCAGCCTCCGGGGTGATCTGTGCCCAAAAATAAGATTATAGCTGCAAAAACGCAACCAGAGATCTGAAACCGAAAGTCTACAAGGGGGTAAATGAGCAAAACAGGCAGGGGATTTCTGTACGGCTATGTCTTATATGCATATTAATCTCTAGGATACTCTCCACTTCCACAATAACACGTCTTCTCCCATTGTTCTGGAATCATGTGGCATCTTGATCTATCTTATCACACTTTTAATAGAGACAAAAGGGCATAAGAAACATTCCAATATCTTACTAATTCTACCATAAGACAAACCGCTGTGCAATCATACTAATGGATGGCAACTGGCACTCAGCCTCCATGTCTGAAGAAAATAGGGGAGTCGGGGCAGGGACAATGGTGAATTGAAATTCAGTTCCTACTGATAGTTGCTATGCTGGAATGTTACCAGATTTTTCAAGAGAAATCAAAAATGTGGATTTTTATATGAAACCTCATGATCCAATGCTAATAATGAATTTGGGAAGTTTCAAACTTTATGAAGGCTAAATTTTTTGTGACCTCTGAGAATAGCTGCCAAGGATAAGAGCTCTCACCACAGGCCAACCCCAGCCAACTGCCTCCAAGCTTCCTTTTCCACTGCAGATCCCGCATTTTCTGCAGGCATGTTCCTTTCCCACTTCCCAGTGTCTAGATATCCTCAGCAACTTTGACAAACAAAAAAATTTTAAATGAGGATACATCATTCTAAAACTGGAGTTCATTTCTAAGACCAAACCTCACTGTAAAAAGTTCTTTCCAATTTTTTACTAAAGGCTAAGTAATCTTCGTCATTAAAATTTGTACCATTAAGATGAAAAAACAAACCCAGGTATTTCTGGTTACTATAAAGAGTAAATATTGACTCACCTGGTGGTAAAATGACTACTTCTTTGTTCATTTTTGTTTGTTTTCATGTAGAAAGTGCTGTTTGCTTTATAAGTAAGACCAATGCCCTGTTTTCAGCTCAAGAAAATGCTGAACTTCTTTACTTTCTCAAATTTTCCAAAGCAAAACTTTAATAAATAAAGCTCTGCCCTGTCATCAAGCATTTTGATTCTTCTTTTCTCTCCTGTTGTTTCCTGTTTTCCCATTTCACTCTAGCCTTCAGTCTTTTGGTAAACCTATAGCGAAACCAAGAGTAATTTGACAAAGGATACCCTTCTCACTTCAGAAAATAATATTCCTGTTGATTTATGTCTCTGTAACTCTCCAAGGCAACCATTCTCCAATCTCAAGTCTAATACTGTTTTTCTCTCATAGTGACAGAGTGCACCTTTTGGACTCTGCTGTCTGACCTTGGTGCCTGTGTCTTACATCTGCCTTTCTCATAACTGGACCATTATGCAGTTTTCTCACCAGGGTTATAATATTCCTTTTCCTCTGAGAGATCCTTTGGATTTTTTGTGTCCTTTTCTCTTTCTCCTAGGTATCAAAAAAAATAATAAATAACTAAAAGTAAAATGAATTTTTTCAACACATGGTTCCTCCCACTGCATACATAATACCCATCATTGCCAAGCCATCTTCAGCAACTCTCCCCCTATAAATGTGTCTGTTTGTAGTTTGTAAATCTAAAGTCAGCTCTTCGAATTATCTGTTTGCCTTTTTTAGTCATAAGCATAATACTTACCACCTCCCCATGTTTATCTAATAGCTATTATTCCTTGATTTTTCTTAATGCTTCATTATGGTGAAAGGTATTGATTGGATCTTTCTTCAACATAAATCAGAGATGAGCCAAAATTTGTCAAGTTTATTTGTTTATAACTTATATTCTTTGTAGTTCCAAAAAGCATTTGAGATCATTGACAATGAAAATACTGTTTAAGTTAATTAAAAGAAAAATAAAAACAGAAATATAAAATCTCTTAGAATTGCGATAAAACAGTTATTATCACAGAACATAAAATTTGGCTCAAAGTTTCCTGACAAGCCAGGGGAAGGGGAGAGAAAACAATACAAAGCTCTCATGGTGTGATCAAATAAACCACATGAGTTCTTTCTTCAATAAATGAATCTAATTAACAAATATTTGTGAAGACTCACAGTGCCTCAGACATTACGCTTGCTATGTGAATACAAAGACATTAGATACAAAAGTGATCTTAAAAGTCTAATATCCAGTAGGGTAGCAGACATATAAATGATTATCAAGCCATGAATTAAATCTAGCAACTGAAATACGCATAGGATATTATGGGAACACTTACTAGAATTAGGCAAAGTTACCTCTCCCAAAAGAGAATCAGGTGACTGTCTAGGACTGAATCACAGACAGGGACCTCCATGTACTAGACACTCTAGCTAAAGCACATCACATGCACAGAATCTTGGAGTTTCAGGTAAGAAAACCAGTGTAATTGGCATTAAACAAGCATCATCAACTTGTGTAAATTTTAATTGTTTTCTCTATGGAATGATATATTTGGGGTATTTAAAGTACAAAAATTCATTAAATTAAAAATGTCTCTGTATGTACCTAGAAAAATAAAAATATTCTAAGTTATATAAAATATTAAGCATGGGCCATGCTGCTTTATTCAAGAGCAGTTCACACAACCTGCAATTTTAGCACTGTGCATCACTAAGTGGCATCTGCATCATTATGATCCAGGAGGAAATTTGATCAATAAGAACTCAGAAATGCCCAGTGGGGTTCTTCATGATGGATAGTAGTAGCAAACCTGTCCAGTTACGGCCTCTTCCTTAGGAAGTGTGAATGCGAACACACACAGAGGAAGCAGCTGGCCACAGCATTGCCTGATTCCCAAAGGCAGACAAAGTGACCAGGTACATGGAGCTGTTGTTGTTTCACAGTGGACACCAGAGCTGCTGGGGGCTTCTGAACAGCACTGAGCAGTGTTCTCATTGAGGGAGGCCTGCTGAACATCCCCAGCTACTATGGTCTGAATGTTTGCATCTCTCCAAAATTTGTGTTGAAATCTAATCCCAATGTCTTGATATTAAGATGTGGGGTCTTGGGGAGGCGATTAGGTCATGAGGGCTTCACCTTCACAAATGGATTAGTGCCATTATAAAAGAGGCTTGAAGGAACCTGTTGGCCCCTTCAGCCATGTGAGGATGCAGTAGAAGGCATAGTCTATGAAGAACAGGCCCTTACCAGATGCCAATCTGCTGGCCCCTTGATCTTGTATTATATTTTCCAGCCTCCATAAGTGACCAAAAGTGATTCAATGGGAATGGCCTCACACCTTAAGAAAAGTTGGCTTTAAAAACCAATGCATTGGCAGTGACTTCTATGTTTTTTTAACACAGAGAAATTGAACAGACTTTCATCTGTGTGGACAGGACCTGTTTACACAACTACTAAGTCAAGTAACAAGTAGGACATAGAAAATCTTTTCCCAGTGTGTATAGATGAGGGCAACAACTCCAGGCAGTTCAATTCTAATACGCATATTGCAGGATTTATACTCAACGGTAGATCCTGTTTTGTGTTTAGTGAAGGAACCAAATAATCTGATATATTTATACTGATTAGGAAGTAATTACATTGCGTAGTGTGCATTTATTTTTTTAATAGAATGTTAATGACTCCACCACACTCATATAAATTCTGTCAACTAATTTCTCTGCAAAAATGAGTGAATATTCTGACTTGATTAGCTTTTCATCTTTAGCGACTTTGAAATCCTAGGTCCTCCTTTGACAAAGCCCTAATACTAAGGAGAGAAATGTGAGGTTGAGATTAGGACCTTCCACCTTCCACACATAGCTTTCTAGATCCATGCTTCCTATAGATTTCTGGATCTTAGTCCACAAACTTGGAGTTTCAAAAAATATTTATTCTTTTTATCTTATCTTCTTTGTTTTGATACTGGAGTCTCACTATGTTGCCCAGGCTGGACTCAAACTCCTAGGCTCAAGCAATCCTCTCACTTCAGCCTCCCAAGGAGCTGGAATTACAGGCACATGCCACTGCACCTGGCCATTTTATCTTTTTTTTTTTTTAATTATTTTTATTTTATTGTCTCTGTTCTTTCACTCAGCTCAATGTCTGTTTTGAGTTTCCATCCTCCTAGGCCTGAAGGAAAAGGAGGAAACAAAAGAGCCTCAGGCTTCAGGGCTCCTCCCCCCTGGTCGAGCTGTGGCCCCAGAATCTTGGCAGTGGAAAGCAAGGGGCTAGACAACCTCTGACACATTCAGCATCCCAAGTGAAGGCCCCTAGAATCTCAGGGTCTTCCCACTTCTGCCCTAGTCTATCTGGGGCATGGGAGTCTCTGTCAAACTGTGCCAACTAGCCTTCCTAACGTCAATGCCTTGCCACCCTGTCAAGATCTTGCCTAGGAATTAAGCAACAGTGTATCACAGCTATTGCGAGAAATGAAGCCAGTTTATCTGGGTTCAAATTCCAGTGCTGCTACTTTCTAGCTGTGAGATCAGCAAATTATGTATCTTCTCTATGTCTCCCTTTCCTCGTTTGTAAGCTGGGAATATATTATCTGACTCAAGGGGTTATTGTGAGAAGAAAATATATGGCAAGCATTTCAAGCAGTTTCTGGCATATAAGAATCTCATATGTTTTGATGTTCACTAAAATGTAAGCTCTGTGAGGGTATTTGTCCTATTTTTACCCTATTTATTCACTGTTCTTAGAACAGTACCTGGTGTAAAAGGAGTTGAATGAACAAATGAATAAATGATGAAAGACTCAAGAGTGTAAACCTAAATAACAGAGAAGTTCTCTAAAAATTGGTGTTTATTTAGGAATAGACCATTGTGTGTACCATAGAAAACTATGTGTATATTCAGAGAGATAAAGGAAGACAAAGGTTAAGAAAAAATGAAGAGAATTATACAATTGTTTTAAAAAACTATCCTTAGCTACAAAGATCAATAACAAGGGTGACGCCAGTCCAGGAGTGGGGACAGGCAGTTGCCAGGCAAATGTCTTTGCAGATGTTGTTTGTGTGTGTGTGTGTGTGTGTGTGCAAGGTTGTGATGGCCTTAGTGCAAAGTTGTGGGTTTTGCAGAGTTTTGGGTGATAGTTTTGTTATATACAAGCACAAGAACCTTCTATTCACAGCATTCCCTGGCTCTCTTTGTCAGGTTTTTAAAAAAAAAAAAAAAAACAAAAACAAAAGAAAAGACACATCAGTGACTCCATTTCCCAAACTTTCACAAGGGCAAGTTTCTTTCATACCAGGACTTCAGAGCTCTCTGTTCTTCTCCTGGTCCCTCCTTCCAGCCCTGGGAAATCTCTCTCTGGTCTCAGAGAAATCTTTTTTCTTTTGGGTTTCTGGCCAATATGTTATTTCTATGCTTTCTCACCCACACCCTCCTCACCTATGCTCCCAAAGCCAGGAAAACATGCAGACTATTTTTCCTTTCTTCCAACCATATCCTCCCAACCATATCCCTCCATGCAAGCAAAGAACAGACTTAACTACCTGCTTGAATGAAAGGAAGGAAAAGGAGGACATACAGAAGAAAAGCAAAGGCTGAAAATTTCAAAATATTATCCCACTCTAAGAGTTTTAACTCTGGGTTTTTTTTCAACTTTCAGTTTTGTATGCATGGGTCCTAGGGTTGTGCAAAATTATAGGAATTTTTCTTGTAATCATAATATGAAACACAACTCACAGCTGTTCACATATCAGCTGACTCTAATCGGTGCTTGACTCATGGCCTCGATACCACATTAGCCATGCTACCAAGTTTCCTCCCGGCCTTCTTGGAAAGGATGGGCTTGGCTCTTGGGTAGTCATGTCACTGGAGTCATATCCGTGAGCTATTTGCCTTTTATGATAAAAGCTCTACTCTAGTTATAAGGTACACACACAGCCCACGCCCACGCATATCACATACATTTTCTGAATTGAGGTGGGGCAAGCAGGTAATAGAAGAATTTCCTGCCAAATCAGACCTCACAGTAATGTTCTCCTTCTCCACCCTCCCTCCCACCTGTCCCCTCCCATTCCCCCTGGCTAGTTACCAGCCTCCTATTCATTAGTCAAAGCAGTCTGGGTTTCATTGCCAAAAGACACACCAGGAAGGCTCCTTTGCTCCATATCCAATTACACCAGCCCTGCTGCTGGCTAGAAGCCTCCTTACCCTTCACTTCCATGAAGAGCCCTAAAATCTGGACCCAAAATTAATGTGGCTTCTTCTGGGACAGCAACATCAGAGCCTATAATTTTCCCCTAACATTTGTGATGAAATTGTTAAATACTCCATTTCCAAATAGACCTGAAATTGGTTTGGGGTTTTATTTTAAGCAGATATATTTTCTTGTTTTTAGTTTGTTCAATCTTGGTAGAGATTAGATTTTAGTCTAACCTGTGTTGCCTAAAGAGGAAGATTGTGGACTATCTTACCAGCAAAGATATCTCTCTCTCAGTTTAAAGATTCTCCAGGGTTAAATAATATAACATATTCATATGGTAAATATTGGTAAGGATTGGAAATGACATAATATGGAGGTAAGAGCCCTGGACTGAAGTTCAAATATCTGCATCCCAAATCATTGTTTTGTCACTGTTTGCTCTTGGGCAAGTCAGTGACCCTTTCTGGATCCAGTTTTTCCATCTGTATGTTATGAGATATTTTTTAAATATTTTCAAGTATATTTTCATATCCTATAATTATTTTTGCTTAATGGTAGCCTAATCATAGCCCATTCCATGAGGCAGGTACTACCTAGAACAAAGGGTCAACCTCCATGCCGAAAGTTGCTTCTTTTTAAAATTCATAGTAAAGCAATAATTCAGAAATATCTAAATTATTTTAGCCACCTTTATATAACAAAGGCAAATCTGGGAGTTTGGTTGGCCAATTCACCTCAATTTGCCAGAACTTTCCCACTTTTATCACTGAAAATCCCATATTTTGAGAACACCCTCAGTCCCATGCAAATCAGGGTAGTTGGTCACCCTGCCTGGGGGTTTAATGATGAGCTATAGTGTAGTAATAACTTAAGATATGAAGCAGGGTGACAAGAATATGAGCTCCAGGAGGAGTGGATGCTCCAGTCATCTATTAGCAAACCATCCCAAAAGAGTGACTTAAAACAAGGGCAAGCATTTGTCTTGTTCATGAATCTGGGCATTGAATGGCTTGGCTGGCCAGTTCTTGCTCAGGGTGTCTCTTGTTGTTGTCATCAGACAGTGCCTGAAGCTGGTATCATCTTGAAGGCTTCTTAGCTCACGTCAGCACCTGGGAAGGGCACACTTGAACAGCTAATAGCTCACACTCCTCAGGTCTCTCTCTTTCTCCACATGGTCTCCCCATATGGAGGCTTCAGAGTAGCTGGACTCCTCACATGGAGGTCAAAGGCTCCCAAAGCAAGTCCTAAGAGAAACCAGTGGAAGTGACAAGGCCATTCGTAGTCTAGCCTCACATTATGTGATATCTTAGTTCATTTTGTGTTGCTGTAACAGAATACCTGGGGCTGGATAATTTTTAAAGAAACGAGGTTTATTTAGCTTATGGTTCTTCAGGCTGGGAAATTCAAGAAGCATGATGTCAGCATTTGTCAGTTTCTGGTGAGGGCTTTTGTGCTGGGTCAGAACATGGTGGAAGGTAAAGGGGAAGGGGACACATTCAAAGAGGGAAAACTCGAGGAGTTTCCTGGATGTATAACAACCCACTCTCATAGGAACTAATCTAGTCTTGCCAGAGTGAGAAATCACTCACTACCATGAGAACAGCACCAAGCCATTCATGAGGGACCCACCCCATGACCCAAATATCTCCCACTAGGCCCCACCTCCCAACACTGCCACCCTGAGTCCCAGATTTCAACATGAGTTTTGGTTGGGACAAACTCAAATCATAGCACACAGCATCACTTCTGCCATACTCTTCATCAAGGAAGTCACAAAGGCCCACCCAGCATTAAGGAAAGTGACAAAACTACCCATCTTGATGATAAGAATATGAAAACATTTTCAGAGTTGTTTTAAAAGCACCATAAGGGGGAAGAGGGGCACCTACCCCTTCTAACTCAAGGAGTTTGGTAGAAAGAGACTAGAGGGAGGGAAACAAAGTGTCAGGCGCATATGTGCCATGGATCACCGCCACACCTTTCCAGCCCATAATATCAGAGAAGCTGGTATCAGACAGGACAAGGGTTAAGAGGAAAGCTCAGAGTAGAGGAGCTTTTGCCACTTCCGGTTTTACTCTGAGAAGATGTCATCACTTAGGGCAGCAACAGTGAATGGACAGAGCAAAGTAAAACTAGGCAACACAGCACAGGTCGTGACAGGGCCTGGTTCCCAAAGCCCTCCTTGGCTCTGGGGCATCATGGAAGAGATCTAGAGGTTCCTGCCTGCCTCATGAAGGAGGTGAAAAGAAAGTGATGTTTCTGCTGGCAAAGAGGCCATACAGCACTGATGAGGTGACCCTGAAGAATCGTAACCTGAGAGTTCCAGGAGCTTAGGGAGAAGGAGCACCAGAAAAAACTGAGAAGGGAGTGAGTCTCCAAGTAGGAGCTCCAGGCCAACTGAGCCCAGAGAATGGACTGAGAGTGCTCCAGAGGCAGGGCAGCAAAGCACTCCCTGGCTAGACTGACAAGGGGCATCGCCATGGAGACAGGAGGGGCCTAGAGCAGTACAACTGGGCCTTTCTCTTCTCTTCCACCTAGAGGTCACTTGAGCCTCCCAATACCATCTCGGAGAGGAACAGGTGAAGAGAAGTAAAATCTGAAAGTGCTCTAAGGAAAAGAAGATTAAGCAGGGAAACTTGACCATGCCTGTGATGGGGACATCTAAAGAACAACGGGTTGGGGAGAGTATGGGTGGGATGAGGAATCATTTATTTGAAAAAAAAATAGGTGTTGAGATCAGGAAAAACAGGAGTAGACCCATTCTGATAGAACATTGAATGAAGGCCTCACTCAGGAGTTGACATTTAAGAGAAGATCTGAAAAGTATGAAAAGACGGTAAAGAACATTCAGGTCAATTGACCAATTTGTCCCTGTCAGTCACATTCTTTAATTGGTTCTTCAGTTAAACAGTTTATCCCTATGGGTCAAATTCCTCAACTGTGATCAACCTCTGTGGGTGAGATTCAAATGTAATCCTTTTAGTGGTTTTCTTTTTGTGAAATTTTTCATTTCATTTTACCTCTCCAAACAGATAGATGTTTATTTCAAAATACAATGCCGTCTACCTTTGTTAACACTTCTACTCCAATTCGTGGGTCTATGTACAATAACATTCAACTTCTCTTTGGTTTCCAACATGCTCAGCTTAACTATAATTCCAACTTCTGTTTTGTGTCACCTCTTGGAGTTTGTACCCAAAACATCAAATCCTATTAGAAAAAAATATAAAGCAAAGTGCAAGACCATGAGAGGAGTTCGTCGTGATATGCTGGACTCATATTTGGTTGCATTTATGTGGTGCAACCAATTTGTAAATAATACTTTCAATTCCCTTTTACTGCATATATCAGAACAATTTCCTGTTAACGAATATCATGTTTTGACTTTGGTTTTAGTACAAATATCCTGGGACAAATTCTTCAATTGAATACATCTGAGAGACAAATCGTTTCTTTGATCTGAACATTCCAGACAGAGGAAGCCATGGGTGCAAAGACGGTGGAGTCACCTGAAAGAGATAATTAATTGGCAGGTTTAAAGTCTTGGGTTCCTTCTTTCAGTCTCAACTCTTATGAGAAAAATAAGATCAGTTATAAAGCGAAAAAAGGCAAATTTCTTTCTGCACATCTAAGTTATGGTATGAAAATAGAAACCACTCCTTCGACGGCCTCCCTCCCTGCCCCCCAGCCATGAGGGCTCCCTTTGGTCCCTCAGACTTGTCATGCCATTTCGCCCCTAGCCCTTTCCACTGCAGTTCCCTCCGTCTGGAATGTTCTCCCCGGGCTCTTCACACCTTTTAAATCTCACCTTAAATGTCAGCTCCTAAGTGAGGCTTTTATGTACTGCCTATCAAAATGAGTTGCTCCTCTTTTTTTCTGATTTCTATTCAGCACCTATTTGTTTCTTCATTACCCCTAATTCCTCACTCTACCTGTGCTCTCTCTAACCTGCTCCTGTCAGGACTCTCCCATCTCAGGAAAGGTCCTACATACATACTCAAACCAAAACCCTCAGCCTTCCGATCACTGTCTCATTTGCCCTCACCTCCACAGCCAATCCACCCGGTCTGTCTGAAAGAGTCCTGTCTCCAAAATGTGTTCTAAATCCATTCACTTCTCTCGCTCAGCCCTGCCACCATCCTACCCTAGGCCATATCCTTCCTGCCTGGACTGGCTGTGGTGGCCCCATAACTAGCCTCCCTCTCTACACACCTTTCCACGTTACATTCAACAAAACATTTAAAAATATAAATCAGATCCCTCAACTCCTCTGTTTAAACCTGCAAAGCCTGAGAAGTGTTCACCTGGGCCCACAAGGCCTGCCAGCCGCACACCTGTCCTTCCTCCCTACACATTAGGCTGTGTTCTACTCTGAACCCACCAGTCACCTGCTTGCCTCAAGGCTTGGCTCATCTTCTACCTATGACAATCTTCCCCAATATCTTAACATCCTTTTCATCATTCGGTCCCGAGCCTAAATGTCATCTCCTTGAAAAAGTCCTCCCTGAATCAGCCTCCCTCCCAACCAGAGAGCTCCCCTCACTGGTCTTTTCTTTAGAGCACTTACAACTGTGATGAAATTGCCAGTTAATCTAAAAGTTTACTCTGTATTCTCTAGTCCCTCCTCCATATACACACAGTGTGAGCGCAGGTCACAATATCCCCAGCACTCAGAGCAATATCTGGCTCATAGGTGCTCAGAAAGTATAGGACAAATAGTGAATAAATGAATGAACGACTTGGAAACCACTTATTCTCTGAAGAAGGTGCATTTTCTTCTTGTCTCTGTTTCCTCACCTGTGAAATGAGGCTGTTGAATAAGGTAATCTCCAGAGTTCCATTAAGTCTAAATGTCTAGGATTCTTGCTATAATTGAATGTGCACTCTAATAGTTGGCTCAGTAAGGGCATCTTTTCTCCACAGATTGTCTAAAGGGCCATTTCAATCTTCTCCTAGAGTATGAATTAGTGTCTGCAAAGATAAAGTCAAACTTCATTAATTAATAATACAGTTAATACTTGCCAATTAAGCAAGGCAGACCCAAGTAAAATGTAAGTCCCTCATTATAACAAATGTTGGAATAAATTGCCTGTGGTCAGGGTTTATTTATATCTGGCACTTGGCTTTATTTGGATTTGGCTCCTCTGGCCTAGAGCCCAATAAGTAAATGTAAGAAAATACAGAATTAAGACTCTATTAACTCCAAATAGTTTGTTTGTTGCGTTCTTACCTGGGGCAATATTCTTTATTGTCAGCAGTACTTGGTTTTCAATTTCAATTTATTTTTCAAGTTCTCCCTGACAAAAAACTAAAAGGGTGGAAGAAATACCCTTATTTTGGCAGGGTTCCAAGCTATAGAACTTTAGTTTACTACCTCCCGGCAAATGGCAGTAGGACCCAGAACTTAAAGTAAAACTCTCCCATTCCAAAGGTATTTCCCTTTGAAGAACTATGAAGTGACTCTAAAATCTCTTTGAGCTTCAAAACAAGCACATTTCAAGCCAGTCTCCATGGGCCATTTTTAACCATACAGACATTCCTCAGAGATATTGGGGGCTTGGTTCCATGCAACTGCAATAATGTGAATATCACAATAAAGCAAGTCATGCAAATTTTTGGTTTCCAAGTGAATATAAAAGTTATGTTTACACTATATGGTAGTCTATTAAGTGTGTAATAGCACTATGTCTAAAAAAAAACCCCAAAGCATATACCTTAGTTAAAAGATAACTTTATTGCTAAAAAGTGCTAACAATCATCTGAGCCTTCAGCCAGCCAGTAGTCATTTTTTTGCTGTTGAAGATCTTGACTCCATGTTGATTACTAGTTGCCAGTCAGGGTGGTAGTTGCTGAAAGTTGAGGTGGCTGTGGCAATTTCTTAAAATAAGACAACAGTGAAATTTGTCACATCAATTGACTTTCTTTCATGGAAGACTTCATGGAAGATTTCCCTGTAGCATGTAATGCTGTTTGATAGCATTTTACCCATAGTAGAGCCTCTTTCAAAATTGGAGTCAATTCTCTTCAGCCCTGGTGCTGCTCTATCAACTAAGTTTATGCACTATTCTAAATTCTTTGTTGTCATTTCAACAATGTTGACAGCATCTTCGCAAAGAGTAGATTCCATCTCAAGAAACCGCTTTCTTTGCTCATCCATAAGAAGCAACTCCTCATCTGCTAAAGTTTGATCATGAGATTGCAGCAATTCAGTCACATCTTCAGTCTCCACTTCTAATCTAGTTCTCTTGCTAATTCCACCACATCCACAGTTACTTTATTCATTGAAGCTTTGAACCCCTTAAAGTCATCCGTTAGAGTTGGAATCAACTTCTTCCAAACTGCTGTTAATGTTGATGTTTTCACCTCCTTCCATGAGTCAGGAATGTTCATAATGGCATCTAGAATGGTGAATCCTTTCTAGAAAATTTTCAATTGATTTTGCCCAGATCCATCAGATGAATCACTATGTTGTGGCAGCTATAGCCTCTTCTAATTCTCAATATTCCAAGTATAGACATACCTCATTTTATTGAGTGTGTGTGGTTTTTTTTTTTTTTTACAAATTTCTTAAATAATAAAACTTAAAAGTCCAAATTACTCCTTGATGCATGAGCTGCAGAATGGATGTTGTGTTAGCAGGCACAAAGACAACATTCATTTCCTCATACATCTCCATCGGAGTGCTTAGGTGTCTAGGTGCATTGTTAAATGAGCGGTAATCTTTTGAAAGGAATATTTTTTTTTTCTGAGCAGCAGATCTCAAAATTCAGTAAACCATGCTATATAGAGTAGATTTCGCATAATTTTTAAGAACCCTAGGATTTTCAGAATGGTCAATGAGCATCGGCTTCAACTTAAGGACATCAGCTGTGTTAGCTCCTAACAAGAGAGTCAGCCTGGCCTTTTAATAAAACTTCAGTTTTTAAACAATGTAATATCTGCAAGGTGCAATAAAAAGACATGAAGTAAAATAAGGAATGTCTGTTACCGAAAGTTCAGCACTTGTCCCCAAGACTGCATCAGAAGAACCAGGACAAGTGGTTTGAGGAGAAGGAAAGAGGAGTTTATCAATTTGCTGGCAAATGAGGAGTTGGCAGACTCTCGTCTCACAGTATCAATGCCCTCCTGAGCAAAAGTACAGAGCTCTTAAAGGTTCTGATTAATCCCATAGTCCCATCTTTAACTAAAACAGTCTTGTGATCTCCACCTGGATTCATCATCCCATCTTCACTAAAGAGGATCTTATGACTACTGTCCAGATTAATCCCATCTTCCGTGGTACAAAGAACAAAGGACACTCCTCTGGCCCTGACCACTGGCCTGAGGCAGGGATGCAGGTCCTAGTTCTCCAAAAGGAGTGGGGAATGCTTTAGGGAGACATAAAACATTTCTGCTGTTTTTGTAAGCCATTTCTTCTGTTACATGTCTGTATATAAGCACATCTAGCTTCAGAAGCTAAAACCATGAAAAGAATAAGCTTTGGGATAAAGTAGAAGTTTGATTAAGAAAATACTAACCAAAAAAAATCTAAGATGTTCACAGAAAGCTTCCTTATTTTGTACTTTCAGACTCAAATCTATCTTTTGAGAGTCAATTCAGAAGTCACCTCCTCCAAGAAATTTTTCCCCAGCCACCTAGACCACTCTAAAATCTCCTACTCTAAATGCCTGCCTCACTTTGCTTGGAATTACTCAATTTTTTCAACTCAGGGATTATAGGTGGCTGTATATACATGCTCACTTCCCAGTACACAATGTGCCACTTACTAAACTATCTTCCCCACTACCTTTATGCACCTAGAGAGCAAGGACTTCCTCTTACTCACCTAGAATGTTCAGCAAAGCCTAATATAACACTTTTGTTTTTATGTTCAAAATTATTATTGCCTTCATTCAAATTATTAATAAAATACAGATATTTCTAAGTATTTTCATGAGCACTTTTATTCACCACTTAGTTCTTTTTAACTTTTTATTTTGAAATAATTATAAATTCACAGGCAGTTGCAAAATAGTACATAGAGTCATTGTACCCTTCCTCCCTGTTTCTCCTAGTGGTGACATCTTATATACAATATCAAAACAAGAAACTGACATTGGTATAATACTGTTAGGTAGACTATAGGCCTTATTCAATTTTCACTGGTTTTTACACATGCTCACTTATTTGTGTATGTGTATATGTGCAGTTCTATGCAATTTTATCCCATGTATGTATTTATGTAGTCATTATCACAGTCAAGATTCAGAACTGTCCCATCCCCACAAAGAAATCCCCTTATATTCTCCCTTTATATTCACACCCATTCCCCATGCCTGTCCCTGTCCCCTCACAGCCACTTATCTGCTCTCCATCTCTGTTGTTTTGTCATTTTGACAGTGTTATTGAAATGGAATTGTACAGTATGTAACCTTTTGAGATTGGCTTTTTTCACTTAGCATAATGCCCTTGGGATCCATCCAGGTTGTTGTATGTTTCAATAGTTCATTCCTTTTTATTGCTGAGTAGTATTCCACTGTATAGATGTATCAGAATTTGGTTGTTTCAAGTTTGGGGCTATTGCAAATAAAGCTGTCAT
This sequence comes from Cheirogaleus medius, assembly GCA_008086735.1. Classification (NCBI taxonomy): domain Eukaryota; kingdom Metazoa; phylum Chordata; class Mammalia; order Primates; family Cheirogaleidae; genus Cheirogaleus; species Cheirogaleus medius. The sequence continues at coordinate 18,775,437 of VBSM01000272.1, read as the reverse complement.
AAACATCTGTCTACAGATGTTTATGTGAACATAACTTTTCATTTCTCTAGGATAAATGTCCACCCAAGAGTGCAATTGCTGGGTCATTATGGTAAGTGCATGTTTCATTTTATAAGAAACTACAAAACTATCTTTCCAGAGTGGCTGTGCCATTAGACATTCCCAGCAATGTATGAGAAATCCAGTTTCTCTGCATTCTCTTTAGCATTTGGTATTATCACTATTTTATCTCATCTGATAGGTGAGTGGTGATATCTCATCATAGTTTTAATATGCATTTTCCTAATGGCTAATGATGTTGAACTCTTTTTTATGTGCTATTTGCCATCTATATCTCCTCTTTGGTGAAATATTTGTTTTAGTCTTTTGCCCATTTTCTAATTGGACTGTTGGGTTTTTTTAGTGTTAAGTTTGGGAGTTCTTTATATATTCTACTTCTTTTTTTTCTTTTTTCTGAGACAGGGTCTCTATCTGTTGCCTGGGCTAGAGTGCAGTGGTATCATCACAACTCACTGCAACTTCAAACTCCTGGGCTCAAGCGATCTTCCTGAGTAGCTGGTGTTACCAAAAGTTTGGCACTTGTCCCGAGGCCACATCAGAAGAACAAGGACAAGTGGTTTGAGGAGAAGGAAAAGGAAGTTTATTACCTTGCCAGCAAAGGAGGAGGATGGAGACTACTGTCTAAAAAATGCCATGGTCCTCATAATAAGAAGAAATACAGAGCTTTTAAAGGGTGGGCAATTTCTATTCAACTACAGTTGATGATTCTAATTGTCTCGCTGAAGACAATCCCATGACCTCCACCCAAGACCTCCCTCTGCCAAGTCTGTGTTGAGCCATCTCCTGTAGCACCAAGAACAAAATATATTACTATGCTCCTCCGAACAACTGGCCTGAGGCAGGAGTGCAGGTTTTAGTTCTCAAAAAGGAGTAGCGGATGTTTTAAAGAGACAGAAAATATTTTTGCCATTTTTTTCAGGCCATTCCTTGAGAATGTATTCCCCATTCTCAATTTTATGCTTCCATATCTATGGGAGGAGGACAAGGACTCTGTTACACTGGACACATGCCACTAGGCACATACCAACACACCCGGCAACTTTTTATTTCATTTTTATTTTTCATAGAGACAGGGTCTCTCTATGTTGCCCAGGCTGGTCTCAAACTCCTGTCCTCAAGCAAACCTCCCAGCTTAGCCTCTCAAAATGCTAGGATTACAGGTATAAGCCACCATACTCAGCCCCATGTGTATTCTAGATAAGAGACTTTTGTCAAATATGCAGTTTGCAAATGTTTTCTATGTATCCTGTCTTTTCATACTCTTAACAGGTTCTTTCTCAGCACAGAAGTTTTAAATTTTGATACAGATCTCTTTATCCACTCTTCCTTTTATGGATACTACTTTTGGCATCACATCTAAGAACTATTCACTTAACCCTAGGTCTAGAAGATTTTCTCCTATGTTTTCTTTCAGGAGTTTTTGTAGTTTTACATGTTATGTTTAAATCCATGATCCATTTTGGATTAATTTTAGTATGAGGTAATCAGGGTTAGGTCATGGTTTATTTTCTTGACTATAGCTGCCCAATTATTCCAGCACCCTTTGTTAAAAAAAAACAAAAACAACTATCTTTTCTCCATTAAATTGTTTTGCTTCTTTGTCAAAAATCAGTTGGGCAGTTTATACTGACAAGAATTGAAAACAAGTACGTGTACACATATGTCCAGAGCAGCACTATTCACAATAGCCAAAAAATTAGAAAAAGCCCAACTGTCCATCAGTTGAGTACATAAACAAGTTGTGGCATATACACACAATGCAATATTATTCAGCCATAAAAAGGAATGAAGTACTAATATGTGCGACAGGGTAGACGGACCTGAAAATCATTATTCTAAGAAGCCAGACACAAAAAGTGACATATATGATTCCATTTATATGAAATATCTAGAATAGGTAAATCCATAGAGATGAAATGAAGATTGATGGTTACCAGAGGCAGGAGAGAGGGGGGAATGGGAGCAACTGCTTAACAGGTAAAGAATTTCCTTTGGGGTGATGAAAGTATTTGGAACTAGATAGACATGGCGGTTTCCAACATTGTGAATGCACTAAATGCCACAAATTTTTTGCTTCAAGATGGTTAATTTTACATTATATGAGTTTCATTCAATAAAAAAATTAGTTGGATGTATTTGCGTGGGTCTAATTAATACTGCACAGCCTTGATTATGGCCGGTATATAGCGAACAGCATGCTGTTCACATGTAGGGCCAACCAAAGGTGAACTAAATGAATGGACACTTACTCCTCACCAGGACTTTTCTCTACTGTGCTGGGAGTTTTCCTCATAGCACAGATCTTCCTGCCCCCACATACATTCACAGGACCCCTATTATTTCTCTCTATTCCACTCAGGTGGAGATTGGCTTTGCTGGCACAAATTGGCATAAGGTCTCAAAAACCTGGAGATTTTGGTCAAAGTCAATTCATATTATCACTTTTATTTTCTGCTTAGCCACCTTGTTTAAAAAATCTCTTCCAAGTATTAAGTGTAATACTTGAATGTATTATTTAAAATTTTATGCATAATTTAAGTGGAGAAAGGAGGACTTTTATCTTCCTATTACTCTCTAGAATTATTGAGTGTGCATTACTAGCTTATCAAGATATTTAGATTTTCACAACTTCACTTAATTTTAGTTTTTACACTATAGAGAAAATCTCTGGCAAGCATTCCAAGGACACCCATAAATTGTCACAAGAGCTGTACAGGGGTTAGATTGTCTCCAGAAAGCCATGAGACATTCCAGTCTTCCACTTACAGAAGGATGGGATTGTAATCGAGTTTCCTGACCAGTCAGGGTAGAGGCTAACTGGAGAGTACAATCCCACCTCAGGCCTGTGCTTAACCACCTGAAGAGTTCAGTTGCTGTGTCAAACCTACAGTTTGCTGACTTTGTGGATCTGATATGAGGATTAATTTTTGCTGCCTTGTTTTTCCTTTCAAATGCTGAAAGTGGAATGATAAAGAAAATCTACTCATGTCAAATCCCTGCTTAGAATCCTCCATTGACCTCAGAATAAAGCCCAACAGCCCAACATGTCGTGTGAGCAACGTGGCTTTCCAGCTTCCTCTGCACCCTTCTCCTCCAACCCTGAGTCCCAGTGTCCCATCATATCAAAATTTTTGTATGTCCAATACTTTGCCATGTTCTTGCTGTCACTCTTCAAGGTTGGCTCAGGATAATCCCACCTGCAAAGTTCTCCTGACCCCAGGTTGGGAGTTTCTCTAGAGGTGTTCCCCTTTCCATGGCAAATCCTACTGTGCTGCAATTTCCTGCTGACTTATTTTTCTCTCATGAGACTAAAGACTAAAGATCGTGCCAGGACTATAGCAGGTGCTATACTTATTAATGTTTTTAATGTTTTCAAAATTAATTTACTTTATTATTTTATAAGAGATATTTCTTGAATTATTATTTTATGCCAGACACTGTTCTCAATGTGGGAATGTAGCATTTTAAAAGGCAAAGTCTCTGCCCTCTTGGAGCTTATATTAAAATAAGGGAAGGAGACCGACAACAAACAAGTAAATAAATACATAAAATAAAGTTTCAGGTGGTGATAAGGGATATAAATAAAAGAAAAGCAGTGTGAATGAATGCAGGAATGAATGAAGAATACAGAGCTTGAAATCAGGTAGTTCAGACTATCTTGCCAGAGAAGCCTCACCCTCCTCAGCATCTTTACAGGTGCAGTTAGTTCTCTCTGCCTGACTGCTTCGCACAGACAGGTAAGCACTTGTTTCACTCCCTCACCTGCTTAGTTCTCTACTCAAATGCTGTTTTTATTCATGAGTTCTTCCCTGACTAGTTATAATACTCACACCAGTTGTGTTACTACAAAGTCCAACTGGAAAGTACATGGATTTATTTTTTTCACTTGTTTACATCCTACAAATATTTACTGACTGCATTCTAGGTGCCAGCCACTGCTCTACGTCTGGGACACAGTAGGGCACAGAATAAAAATCCCTGTCCTTGTGGACCTTGCACGCTAGTGTTAGTGAGTAAATATATAATATGTCAAACAATGACAAGTGCTTTGAGGGAAAATTGAGCAAGGAAAAAAGCGAGGAAAGTCTTGGGTGTGTGTGAAGAGGTGGGGGATATTAATATTTTAACTAGTCAGAACTCACAAATAAAGCAACATTTGAGCACAAAACCTAAGGAGGTGAAGAAATGAGACAAGTCCTTATCTGTGTGATGAACAGTCCAGGCAGAGAGAACCGCCAGTGGAAAAACCCTGAGGCAGGTCAGGCTTCTGAACCTGAAACCTGCTCTTAATATGCAGTACAAGCACAGGTTACAGGTGACAGCACCCTAGCAAACAGCCCAACAGACCCAGGTGTGAGACTCGGGGACCTCACTTGCTGGTTGTGTGGCTTTAACCAAATTTTTAATCTCCCTGAGTTTCTAATTCTCTATTTGTATAATTAATACCTACCTGAAAATGTGGTCATTATACTCCACTGGGACGATGAACTCTATAAAGTATTATTAATGTCACTTAAAACTATCTTTTCATATACCTTATCTTCTACGATTGCCAGGAATGTTAACTAGATCATTTAAAACCAATGATGAAAAGCACTTGTTTTATCTAAGTGCAACATGAAATTATAGAATTTTTAGCTTCTTGTGGTATGTTTGCATTATGTAGCTATTTACTTATGTAATATGGCTTATTGTTCAATATTGAACATTGTTCAATATCAGTATTTCTTGAAATAATTAACAGTATTAAGATATCCCACATCATTCAGGTTCCATTTTTTTAATATTGCTATTTAGTTTTGTTGTTTTGGTGTACATATATCCTTTATCAAATTGACTTAGATTTCATTCTAGATGTTGATCATTCTTACCACAACTTTATGATTTAAAACTGAATTGAGCTATTCCTCAAGTGCTGTGTGAAAAAGAGTCCCCATAATTTTTATTTAGATAAGCATAATACATGGGAGGTTTAAGTTCAAGGAGGCTGGGATTTAAGCCTCCTGGATGTCTGGGACAGGTCTGACTGGGATGCTTGTTTTTTGTTGGTGCTGGAACAGTGGAGAGGGTTTGATCTGCTGGGCCAGTTACCCCACACGCAATTTCAGTTTTCATTATGACCCCTGAATGGAGTTTTATTATGCATATTACACATGCATATGTGTATTACAATAGAGTTACAAAGGCAAAGTGACATTTATGTATGTTATAGGTAATACAAGAGACTTATAGGTATAATTTTGTACCAGATAAGTCCTTCTGGAGCCAACATAGGAATACGTATAAAGATAATTCACAGATAAGGCAGCATGTGAGGAGTGTCAAATGAGAGGCACAGACAATGTAGGGTTGAGGGGATTTGGGGGTGGGGTAGTTTACTAAATCAAACAATCAGGAAAGATTTGCATATGAGCAGGAACTTGAATGAAGAACATATGATGCAGAGATGAACAAATAAAAAAGAGGGGGAAAACATTTCCAGAAAGATATGGCAAAGGCCTAGAGATGGTACCCATGAAGGATGTTTAGGAATCACTGAATGAAGCATTGTGGCTGGAACGGAGGGCAGATCCAAAATAGAGACTTTTATAGGAATATATTTAGAATGAAGCATTGGTGAGGAGAAAATGTGGAAAGGCTTGAATGATTTGATCCCTGATATTCACATACACTATTGGTGGGAGTTGATAAAACTTTCTGGGAAGCAGTTCAATATTTCCCAAACTACATATACCCTTTTACTTAGTAATTCCACTTATTTCTAAGGATATAATCAGAGAAAATATCAAAGATTTGTGTAAAAGGATGTTTACTGTAGCATTATTTATAATAGGAAAATAAAACTAACTGTCCCACATTCTAAATTGATAATAAATAATAACACTTCCACATATGGAATCCAATGCAACCATGAAAGCAAGTTTTTTAGGATTTCTAAGGAGATGCCAGGATAATATGAGCATGAATTGAAGAAAGCAAATTACAAAAAGTCTTTATACAATATGATTCCAGTTTTTAAAGGTTATATAAGAAGGGCAGGGAATACACCAAAATGTTAGGAGTGGTTAATAGTTGATTTAAAAAAAAAAAAATCTCAAAACAATCAATACTTACCTGTCTTGTGCTCTGCTCTGCGCACTCAGGGCCAATCTGAGAAACTGGGATAGTGTGTTGAGGGACACTCCCAGTGAATGACTACCTCTCCCATGGAAGATGATTCTCTTACAACAGAGCCTTCCTGAAACCAGTGCCCAAAGTCCAAAGCACAGGGAAAGGCCAGGAGCACAGACATTTTGAAGGTAGGCAGGCAGGTAAGCTTTTCAGTTTCTCAGATCACACCAAGTAAGAACAGGGACTTTGGTTAGTGTTCACTTTGGTGCAGGATCTTGTGCTAGTGCTTTACACAGGTGATCTCACTTAGTCCCCCAGCAGTCCTATGAGCCATCCATCATTATTATTCTCATTTTATAGATGGCGAAACTGAGACATAGAGAGGTTAAGTAATTTGCCCATTTTAATGCAAGACAGAAAAAATAAATAAATCCATCTTGTATGGCTCCCCACTTTAGGGACATCTGTTGCAATGTCCTTGGTGCAGAGTTAGGCAATACACAATCAAATAGGAAAATTCTGGATGGGGCCGGTAGGAGCCATCTGGTGCTGGGCGTGGCACTTACTAGCTTTGCAACTTTGGATAAGTCATAACCCATTCGAGCCTTCACTTTCTCGGGGTAAAAAGGAAATAATATCTGAGCTGCTGGCTTCCCAGGGTGTCTGTAAGATTAGAGATAAAACACATCAAAGTCCTATGAAAACTGCCAAGTGGTCAAAGGTATTATTAGTCATAATCTTAGCACGGAACCCTCAGAGTGTTAAGATTGGACACCAAATAGCCGAGAAGCTCTCCAAGAGCCATTCAGTGTGCTTCCACAGACATTGGCTCCAGCTGTGGCCTGACACTAGTGATGTGCCACTGGGACAAGGTACCCAGTTTGTGCCACTGTGCAACATACCATGTGGAGACTGCCCGTAATAATGGACACAAACTGAGGTGAGCTGAGTAACAGCACTCACACAACTCAAATCCATGTCTGGAAATCCATCCATAGAACTTAAGTCTGATATTCTGAAAATAAGGGCTTTCTAGATTCACGAGGTCAAACTTAGGTGAGTAATGATGGTACATACCACCACATGCTAGGCCCCTCATAAACGTCTCTAAGCCTCACAGTATCCCTGCTATTACTCACATTGCAGTTGAGAAAAGTGAGGCTCAAGGAGGTTCAGAGGCTTTCCCACCAGGAAGCTAAGGTACAAAGACCAAATTAAGAGATGATAACACAGTTTCATTCCTCCATTTTTGTTCTGATAAAGTCATCCAATCCAAACTCTTTTGGCTTTAGTTCCTTCAGAATGAAGATAATTAATAAATCACTATTTTCTGGGTTTCTATTGACATGTTAAATAAGTAAAAACTGAAATTGGCTAAAAATATTTTATTAAAAAGTAAAATATATCATTGTTTTGAGACCCATGTATGGCAGCCAAGCTTTATGAAAATCATGAATTTAATAGAAAATAATCTTGTCCAATTTTTTCTCAATTAAGAGGAAAAGTTTTTGATTTCTAATTAAGAAAAATGAAAGGAATATTTACAATGAATATGACACTTTCTTAATGTCAATAATACATAAACAACTCATGTAATTTTATATAATTGTTTAACACTTATTGGCCCCCCAAATGAGCAGACAATTCACAAAGGAAGAAATATAAACTTTTATCAAGAAGCTCACTAATAACCAAGTAAATTCAAAGTAAAAAATGAGATCTCATATTTTACCTATTGAATAAATAGAGGTTTTTAGAAATTGTAATATTTAATGTGGGTGAATGTGATGATGGACATTCTCAGCACTACCTTTCTGGAAAGTGATTTGGTGATGTGTATGAAGACCCTCTAACAATCTTCTTTTGAGAAAGAGTCTCACTGTGTTGCCCCAATGGCATCATCATAGCTCACTACAACCTCAAACTCCTAGGCTCAGGAGATCCTCCTGCCTCAGCCTCCCAAGTAGCCGGGACTACAGGCATGCACCATCAAGCCTGGCTAATTTTTTCTATTTTTAGTAGAGATGGGGGTCTCACTTTTGCTCAGGCTGGTCTCAAACTCCTGGCCTCAAAGGATCCTACAGCCTTGGCTTCCCAGAGTGTTAGGATTACAGGCATGAACCACCACTCCCGGCCCAACAATCTGCTCTTTAACTGTGGTAAATTCATTATTACCACAAATTCTTTGTCACTTCTCCCAGAAAGAGGTGTAGCCTATTTTAACCACCCTCTGGAATTTGTCCTGTGACTGCTTTGACCAGTAGAGCATGGTAGAAGAGACTATGTGCCATTTCTGTGCCCGGCCTTTAACAGGACTGGCAGTTTCCATTTCCTCCCTTCTGGAACCCAGGAGAGAAGCCCATCTGGCGGATACTTGAGGTCCCCAGCCAACAGCCAGCACTGATTTGTCAGCTGCGTCAGTGAGCTACCTTGGAAGTGGATCTCCAGCCCCAGTGAAGCTACCTCAACTAACACCATGTGGAACAGAGACAAACCATCCCCAAGAAACCCTTCCCAAATTGCAAAATTGGGAGCAAATGATTGCTTTAAGTCACTAAGTTTTAAGGTGGTTTGTTACAACAATACATACCTGAGACTGACCCAGTAATTTTACTTCTAGGAATTTATTATCAAGTACTAATCAGAAATGCAGACAAAAGCTTATGTTCAAAACCATTTCTTGTGAAGAGATTTAGGAGAGCTTTATTGTCTAAATTAGGAAAATGGTTACGTAGCTCTCAGTACATCCATTATGAAAGTAATTTAAATGTTAGCAATATGGGAGAATATTTAGGATATGCTTTTAAATGGTGAAAGTCATACAAAGAACTATGCATATCAAAGGTAAAAATTAAAATGTACTAATGGTTATTTCTGGGCAATAGGATTATGAGTGATTTTATTCTGACCTTCACATTTTTGTGATGATTGCATAATCAGAAAAAAATCAACCTTAAAGTGAGAAAATCATTAACTTATGAAATCTGTCCATAGATAAAATAAACATTTCAAAACAGCTTAATTTTAACTATGGTTTCAAACTCATTTCCATAAAACCATTTACAAAGGCATTCAGCAATATCGATGTTAAATCATCTCCTTTTCTCGTAATTGACATACTGATATGTAATGTCATTTTGCAATTTTAAAAGTCAGCAGGAGAGAGACCTATTAGCAAAGAGTTTTGATAATCCATGAACTGGATATGAAAATTCTGAATAATTAAGCAGCTCTCATGATGTGGCAAAAACTGAAATAATTGAAGAAAAGGCTTCAAAATAATCAGACTAACATCACTATACAAAGAGCCTTCCCACATATGATGCCCCTCAATCCTCTCAACAGCCCTGGGAAGAAGGTGTTGTCCTCATTTTACAGATGAGGAATCTGAGCCTTGACCAAAGTTTATATAGCAACTGCACAGCTGTTTCTGCAGCTGTTCATATAGCTGGGAGTCAGACCCCGCACATTCTACCACCCCACCTCTCACCACAAAGGTCAGTGGTTCAACACGTTTATACGATGAAAAAAAATTATCAAGTATGTGGGCTATTTGAAAAAGCCTTTCTTTTATTCTAACACAATTAATTAAAATATACTTAATTGGACTTTTGAAGCCTCTTTAGCTAGATCGTTTTCTTCTTGCAGAACTTGAAACAATCCTTAAAAAGTAAATGACAATTTTCTGAGACGCCTAGACTATTCTTGAGCAAAACTGAAAGGCAATGGGGAGAAGGGGACCAGCTTATCACATAGAGATGGTTCCTGACACAGCTCCTTCCTCACTGTCCTCTCTTCCCTGCATCTCTGTGCAGCCCCGTACTTAGCATTGACTGAGGTTTTTAGGAAGTTGAAACCTGGCTGTGATTGTTGGTTTTATCCAGTATTCATATTGATTTTGTTATCTCTGTAGGCCATTTCATTTGGGGAGCCAAAGCGTCAGAGGTCAGTACCACAGAGAGGTGCCACAGGACATTTGACTGGAGATAATGACAAGCCAGATCTCAACCAAGTTCAGGGGTGTTATTTTTTTTTAATTAAAGAATGTTAAATAATAACAAGAGCAGCCAAGATTTCCAGTGTTTATGTGCATCAGCTCTATGCTATACATTTTACGTGTGAACATTATCCTACTTACTCCTCGTGACTCTAAGAGGTAGGCACTATTTTTTAATCTTCATTTTACAGATGAAGAAGCTGAGGACTCAGCCCCCAGACAGGTGCTGGTCAGGGTATGAGCTGTTTGTCTGATCCCAGCCCATGCTGCTAACTGCCAGGCTACATGGCCACAAGCATTGCCGTAGTCAGTGTAGTGAGTGGTTTCAGGGAGAAGCCTGCTTCTCTCCTCTTTGCCCAGCTCCGCAGGAAACCCTGAGTATGAGCAAGGGGAGAAGGGCTGGGAGAGTGGAGAAATGAGAGTCCTCAACCTGCCAGGCCAAGCTGGAGGGAGGCTCTTCCCAGAGCCAGGGCTGCCTGCTTCCCAGTTCCCAACTGCGAAGTATACGGCACTCTCTTTTAAACCGTATTTTTATTTATTTATCACTCCTTATTTCTAAAAGGAAGAGGTAGTTAAAATGATATACAAAATACAACAACATGAAGTAAGGAAGAAAGAGAAATGAGTGGGCCTTTAAGTATCTAGTGGCCAACATAAAATCCTCTTCAGCAATCCTTGTCACAAACCACAGTGTTCATTAGGTTGAAATAAACCAGTGGCTCAAGACAAGCACAACGAATGCCAATGTTAAGAACAGAAAAATATTTTCTCCTGAAAGTGAAGTGGCGCAGTGCAGTGTGGTGAGCAGTGCCCTCCACATTGCCAAAAGCTCAGACACAGCAGCAGGGCAGAGGGGTTGAGCCCACAGGCTCTGGAGCCAGACTGACTGGGTTCCACTACTTTAGCCAAGTAGCCCTGGGAAAGTTATGTAACCTGTCTGTGCCTCAGTTTTTTCATCCGTAAATGGGAAATGGGGATTAATTGAGATAATAAGCGTAAAGCCCTTAAAACAGTGTCTGGCACATAGGAAGTGCTGTGCGTGTGTGTGCTAATGTTATCATCAGCCTGGTTTGCCACACACCAGCACCTCCTGCCTCAGGGCCTCAGTATCTACTGCTCCTTCTGCCTGGCACACTCTCCCCGCTGTGATACACATCGCTCACTCTTTCCCCTCCTTCAAGCCTTTGCTCTGTGAAAGTTGTCAGAATCAAAATGGAGTCACTTGTGTTAAACAAACAAAAAATAGAGCCGGGGAAGGCCATTCAGAGAGGGTTCTCATGCTTGTATGCCTGATAACAAGAACCAACATGAACGACTGAAAAACTGAAACCCTGCACAAAGACCATCACAACCTCACACAAAAATACTTCTGCAAGTAAGTATCTGCTTAGCAACTGCCTGTCCAACCTCAGACTGGTGTCACTCTTGTTATTGACCTTTGTTTTGTACCCAAAGATAATTTATCTCAAAACAATTATGTAATCCTCCTCATTTTTCCTTTGGAAACTTTTGTCTTCCTTTACCTCCCTGAATGTGTACACAGTTCAGCATGGCAGGCAAATTCACATTGCAATGCCCTATTCCTGAATAAATATCATTTTCTTTTAGAGAGCCTCTCTCTGTTTGTTATTTAGGTTGACAGCTCTAATGTCACTTTCTCAGTCAGGCCTTCCCAGATGACAATATTTAAAACTGAAATGTTTTTCTTACTTTCTTGCCCCAATTAGCAGCCTACACTCCCTTCCCTGATTTATTTTTCTCCACAGCACTTCTCATGCTCAAATAACCAATTATTCTGTATCCTTTGATTTTTATCTTGCTCCACTAAATAAGAGCAGGTTTCTCTTTTATTCACTGCTCTATCCCATAGCTAGAACAGAGCATGATAGACACCCAATAAACATGTGCCGAATGAATGAATGAATCAGTCAGCAAACTCATCACTTTACAGACAATTGCAGGGTCTCCTCAAAACACCTGTTTAAGGGTAAGTCAGTCAGTCAGTTAAGAGGTGAAACAGTAAGTTGTCTGGACTTTTTGATCTTCTGATAAAAATTCAGAAAACACTTTGAAAGTCTTAAAAAAAATTTGTGGTGATAAAGGTAATTCCATTGAGATTTTAGCTGATGTATACTATTTTATACTCTTCAAGGGATTAGTGATTAACAGTCACTTATGGTAGGAGCACAGCTAGAAGAAATAGTCAAAATGCAGAGGAAGAGGTAAAGCATCCCTGGAACCAAATCATCACTGTCAATTCTTAATGCAGCTGGTCCAAATAAATCACAAGTTTTATTATCCAGCTCTCTCCTATGGCAAAACAAAACCAGGAAGAGTCAGTTACTGATGAGAACATTTTACTTCATGCCTTGGAGAAACTCAAAATTCCATGCTTCCTAACACAAATGCAAGTGTGAAATGTGCAGAATCTGGGAAGGTGTTTGCTCTGGGGAGACATACAAGGAGACATGGGGCTCCCATTTAGTGCCAATAGATGCATGCCTGCACAGGTCTCAGTGGTGAGAGAGGTCACCTATTCAGCCAGTGCTGAGTAATCTAGCAGAACAGAAAACATGCCACAGAAAGGACACTGGAGGCAGGCAGGGTGAGTCAGGCCCCAGGTGGAGCTAGGAAACTTGCCCAGTCCCAAAGGCCAATCCACTCGTGCCATCCGAATGTAGTGAAATGCCAACCTTGCATGTGCAGTGGCCATTCCTGTCCACCACTGCTTTGCCAAACGATAGGGTTTGTGGAGCTCTTGGCTTTCTCATGTTCAAGTATGAGAACTGGGAATATAAATGATAAATGAGATTTCTTCTCAAGGTATTCAGAGGCAGAAAGTTGAATTGACTAAGGTTAAGGCTGTATTCTACTGAGCATCCTATTGTTGTCCTTAACCTTTGTTCATGTTAATTGTGGCCTAAGCACAGACTTCACTGTGGTTTCTGGTGTGGGAGGGGACAGGCTTCACTGTGGTTTCTGGTGTGGGAGGGAACAGACTTCATTGTGGTTTCTGGCATGGGAGGGAACTGTCCGACAAGGATAACTGGTTGTGAATGAGCCATGATCTCTGAACCTTGCCTGTGCCCTGAGGCCCAGAAAGCCTTCCCAAGCCTTTGTCTCACACTGACCCAACCTTTTCCACCTGTGCCTTTATCTAGTCCTCTAGTCCTTGACTGAATTCAATCTCATATTAATCCATTCTTTTTTTAAACATGATTCTTCTGTCACAACTAGGCTATAGCTTCCTTAAGGAGCAGGGACTACATTTTATGATTCTTTTTTTGAACCCATAGGAACTAGGAACCAGTGTCTGACCCAGCCCTGTATCTTTAAGCAAGTCAAGCAATTCAAGACCCAGAGAGCTCTGGACATCCCAGATCTTTTCACTACAAAACTCCTGAATCCAATAACTACCTAATTCTCAACCTCCAACTTCATTCCTGCAACTCCGGGGTTCATCCCTGTCCAATATTGCCTCTAAACTTGGAAGTTCATTCCTCATAGTCCATCCCATTGAATCTGAAATGGCTGTGGCTTCTGTGATTTGAGCTCCCATTCCCTCTCATCTCTATCTGTCCTGGGTACCTACCCTAGGAGGGCAAGCCTAGGTTCTCAGGACCCAACCTGTCATTAGCTAGCTGCACAAGGCCACCATCTAGGAGCTCATCTAGTGGTGCCCTTGGGGAGAACTGGGGAAATTGGATATGCTATAATCATCTTGAGTATGGCAGAAGCAGGGCACAGTTCTGCCATTCTATCTGCTGCTTCTTCCATCACTTCACTACCAGCAGCACCTTTCCATGGGTGTTCGTCCACCTCAGGAGGAAGGGTCTGGCTCAGCTCAACATCTCCTGAAGCAACACTCGATTTGTCAGGAACAGCATAAATGAATTGAAGAACCAAGGCATGAAAGTAGAAAATACTATAAGCTCCTTGAAGATAAGAACTATGTGTGTCTTATTCATAATTGCATCTTTGGGGCATGCCAGTGTCTAACATGTTGGTAGGTTCTCAATACATCTGTTGAAATAATTAACTAGGAATATAGTAGTTCTGTCTTTGATCTCCATGTTCCTGTCCTTTGAGGAAATTAAGTCAATAAACACATATTATTCACATCGGCAGACACATTTTAGATGCTTGTGTGTTAAGTTTCACTAGAGATATGGATAAAAATGCTATGGCACACAGATAGCACTTTATGGAGTAATTTATTCTGTTCAAGTTGGGAGCCTAAAGGAAAAACATAATGACATTTGTTCTGGGCTTTAAAATAGGAAATAGTATTTCAAGGGAACTTACAATGATGAGAATGAAATTGACTTCACAATTAGAACTCTGCGAGGAATAGCCTCAGCCTCAGAAAAAGAGCTGCTAGTGCCCCTCTGGCAGATAGAGCTAATTGCTGGCAACAGTCCTCTATCACAGAAGCTCCACCATATACCAGAGATGCCCCAGAAAAACCCCAGGGACACAGATGAGGAACAGATGGTTTATGATAATTGCAGTTTTTCCCCAAGGCTTGTGCAGCTCAGCCTAAAAGATGCCTCTGGGCACTGATCAGTTCTAGGGCTCCCTCAAGGAGTTCTGGGCTGTCCTGAGCAGGCCCCGGGGATCTAAGCCAGACTATGTGAGTCAGAACCCAGATGGAGAGGTCGGGTGCCTCAGAGAGGGCCAGGAACCACTTGAGCCTTCAGAGTGTAGCTGGCTTTCTGTGGTCACTCCAGGCAGGGATCTCCTGTGGCAACTTCCCCAGCTCCTGAGGCCACCAGAGAACAGAGCTTCTCTGGAAATTCAGGCTGGTCTGCACACATAAGTGTTGACATAAACTAGGAGACACCCTCTTCTCTGCAGCCACCTGTACAATCTATAGGATATAGGCTGGGACCCAGATGCTGATGCCATATGGGAAGGAAAAGTCCACAACTAGGGAGGAAGCAATAGCAATATACTAAAGCCAGGTCCTCTCTCTTGACTATATTGAAGAGAAACTGAACAAGAGGCTAGTTATGCAAAATTAAAGAGGAAGTGTGGCCCCAAGCAGTACTGAATTCAGGTGACCCGAAGTCCCTGAGGAAGCACCCCAGGCTGTGAATCGGGTTGCCTGGTCTCTAGCAGCAGCAGCTACTTACCATTCGTCTGTGGACAAATCATGATGTTTTGGTTAATTAAATAAATATTATCACAACAGAGGAAAGAATCCATTTGCTAAGAAAAAAAATGAACCTTATTTAAACTCTTTGTATTATGAGCCAGAATTAATTAATAACTACAACAAAACCATACAGAAGTTTCCATTTTCAAGATATTTTACCATTCATCATTGCATACGATGTTCATAATCCCTGTTGAGACAGGTAAGACAGGTAAGGCAGAGAGGTTTGCTGCATTCCCAGGTTTCACAGCAAAGCAGGAGGCAAGCCCAAGAAGGCTGAGTCCCAATCCTGTGGTTTTCTAATCCTGGTTGAGTATGATCACTGGAAAACCTCTGCAACCCACTAATTTTACTTAGCCATCTCCAGAGTTCATCTGTTGGGGGCTTCCATCACAGTTTCTTTGGTAACCAACTCCCGTAACTGTTTAACATTGAAAGCACCTAATTTCTTAATATCTACTACATACTTCATGAAAATGTTTTATAGAAGTGTTTGAAACAAATCATCCTCATTTTTATTTTTTTTTCTTTATAATGTATGTTCCCTTTTGCATGTAGTAAGAGAAATGTAAAGTAAATTATCTTTATATCAAGCTTTTAAATGTCCCAAATCCCAATTTGGATAACAGTAGGAACAATTCATCACAACTGAGACTTTTAAAAAATTCCATGTATTCCTTTATTTTAAAAAATCAAGAAGGGTGCCACTGAAGCCCTCAACCTGTTCACAGTTGTATGGAGAGTGCCCAGTGCCCAACCCTGAGCAGCAGGCCCTCCCCTAACGCATACCCACTGGTCCCCAGTGTTTCCAGGCTGGTCTCGCTGTACCTCACTTCTGTTCACCCACATGCTCATCACTATAAAACAGGATATGTGCCACACTTCCTTACCCACTGTTCTACTTGTAGTTTTGCTTTGCCCAAGTTCCAGCTCTGGTATCTATTATTAATTAGCACAAGCTTGAAAAGAAGCATTGGCCCACATGTTGGATGGTTAATAAATTTACACTAAAATCAGAGGGACAAATGGAAAGCCCAGCAAATAACTTAATGTTCTACTGTCAAATACATTTAGCTGGATTAAGACAATTCTCCAGATTTCTTTACTTAGGATAATAGTTCCCAGCCCTAACAGACCCAAAGTACTTTTTGTAAACATGTATCTTTGTAACACCTCCTTTACCAACCTGAAACAAAATTCATAGCTACGTCCTACATAAACAATTTCCAACAACATAATATGTAAATGCTTAGTCATGACTAAACTAAAAAACACAAGTAGTTAGATATTTGCATCTATATGGACAATCATCAGGGATGTGACAGCTTGTAATGCAGGCTACCTAGTTGTGTTGTATCAGTGACTCAAAGACAACCAGTGGTGTTTTCTCTTAATGTGCTTTTCTAAAATAATGAACGATTTTTGGTAAAGCTCCAAACAAAACAAAATACACCCAGCTACTCAGAAGGCTGAGGCAGGAGGATCACTTGAGGCCAGGAGTTCAAGACTGCAGTGCACCATGATCGCACCTGTGAATAACCACTGCACTCCAGCTTGGACAATATGATGACACCCCATCTTTAAAATTTTTTTTAATATAATCTTCTCTTGATTTACATGGTCATTGTATCCCTAAGACATTCAAGTATCTATTATAAAATCTCAACTACTTTGTGTTGAGATGTAGAACAGAGTTAACAGCAGGCTTAATTATATACAGAGTTTTCAGCTACATGACTATTAGGACAAGTGAAAGTCCCAGGGGTTGAGGGACAACTCTTGCTTTTATGGGCCTGTTGTGTGCACTGCATGCTACCTAGCATCCTTCCATGCCTTCCTGGACAATGGGTGCTACAACAAAAACTACCACGAATTTATAAAATGTCCTCCAAGGGGTAGTACTGCTCCATTGAGAACCACTGCAGTAGGGGGATTTCAGAGAATCTTTAATAGGATAACGCAAGCTGTCAAGAGAGAAACAAAGACAGAACACTTTTTTCCCCAAGTACAGGTAGTTTCTTGAAGGACTATGGCTTTACTAATCATACTTTGGGAAATGCTAGTATTGATAACTTTTAAAAGTATTTTTAATAGTGCATGCATACTGAGTATTCATCACAAGTGAACAGCAATAAGAAGATTCTGGAAATATGTTTTCCATGGATGGAAAGCCTGATATTTGGCTGAGCCTCTCAATGCACCAAAAATACAGAAAAGATTTCATCTCTAAGAACAGAGAAAGAACTGATAGAAACCTTTCTAGTATACTCAGACATGTCAGACACAGCCTGAGTCTCACTAGTGCCATTCAGGATAAATGTTTTTTTTTAAATTTCATATTTGGAGTCCAGACTATTGCTTTTAAGTTAGATTTATGGTCCTTGGACATATTCATTCAGAACTAAGCTTATTTTTCAAGGGCCATAAGTATCTCTATACCTGTTGCCCAAAAGGAAATGGGATTTGTAGGTCAGTGCAGTGAATGAGGTAGATAAGGTTGGCTATTGTTTCATTATCAATTCAATATATGAAATTAAAGCAATGAAATGTTTATTTCCATTATTTCCCTAATCCATAGATATTATAAACATTAAAATATATGTTTAAATCAGAAAGTCTACATTTTAGATTTTACTTCTCTCGAATCTGGCTTTCCCTCATAATTCTTTCCTAGAAAAATAAATAGAAGCCATACTATTCAGGGTCTAGTGAGGCTGTAAATGTCCTGATCTCTACCTCCAGTGGAAGAAACAAACTCAAGTAAATAATTACAGAACAATCAGTAAGTGTTAGCAGCTATAGGATCACAGAGTAAAGACACTTTGTCCAACCTGGAGCCTAAAAAGTGTTTCTTGAGGACTACTTAGTAGGAAAACAGAATTATCTCCTTAATTAGTATATGTGCTGCCAAAGCGAGCACATCCTTAATTACACTGTTAATACATTTTTTATTTTAACAGATTTTAACATAAATGTGAGAATAATGCTTCTGATTCTCAGAAATACTTTTCAGGCATTGGTGCCACCTGGTGGCCATTTTATCTAAACCTAAAACTGTTGAGACATTGGTTGGTTGGCCCAGGGAGCTCTCAGTAGAGCAATTCACAAAATGGTGGCTTGCTTCCTCAAGGGCTCCAAAAACAGAAAATGATAAGTGGCAAGCAAGACAGAAGTCACAGTCTTTTTGTAAACTAATCTTGAAAGTGACATCTTATCACGTTTGCCATATTCTATTTCTTAGAAAAGAATCACAAGAGCCAAGCCACTATGAGCAATACAAGACACCATTGGATTATAAAACATATCTTATCTCAGAAAGATTAGAATTTGAAAAATAAGTGTGCTTCTTAAAATAGATGAAATACTGTACATTTATTGTATACTTATTATTAGGCATTTAACCCATTTGATACATGCTTTCAGATGTGGTAAGACTTAGGACACTTCCTCCATTTTTCTTCCAATAAAAAGTGTTGTATTTAAAAAAATTTTAATTCAGAAAAGGAAGGAGATTAAACAAAGGCAGGAATATGAGGCAGGACCGCTGGGAGCTGCCTACCACATATATATATATATTTATATATATATATATATATCCCAGAAACTCTCAAGAGATCCTCAAGAAAACAGAGATGAGGTTATTCGTTGCCGCATTGTGCAAGATAGTTGCAGGCAACTTAGAGGCCCACAAATAAGAAAATAGGTAAGAGAAAATGTAGTATATGCATATGGCAGAACACTATGTAATGAGAAAGAGCGAACCAAATTTACATACAGCATCATGGATCCATCTCAAAAACGTAATGCTCTCGGTATAAAAAAGTAATAGAGAATAAAAATTTTAGCACAACACTATTTATTTAAATTTAACCCATGAATAACATTATATATCTTTTAATGTATCTATATAGAAGTGCGGGAGTTAGGCATCCATGGCATGGGTCATAATGGGAGAAAGGAATGGGCATGATGACTTGGAAGGACCAAAATCAGTATGCCATGAACTGACAATAATCAATTCAAGTCTATGAATCTAAAAGCCTTGGCCGGGCGCAGTGGCTCACACCTATAATCCTAGCACTCTGGGAGGCCGAGGCGGGAGGATCGCTCAAGGTCAGGAGTTCGAAACCAGCCTGAGCAAGATTAAGACCCTGTCTCTACCAAAAATAGAAAGAAATTAATTAGCCAACTAAAAATACATAGAAAAAATTAGCTGGGCATGGTGGCGCATGCCTGTAGTCCCAGCTACTCGGGAGGCTGAGGCAGGAGGATCGCTTGAGCCCAGGAGTTTGAGGTTGCTTTGAGCTAGGCTGACGCCACGGCACTCTAGCCCGGGCAACAGAGTGAGACTCTGTCTCAAAAACATAAATAAATAAAAGCCTTAAAAAACAAAGCCCAAAAACCCAAGAGTAAAAATAATGCATCCCGCCACTGCTGTGCTCCAGCTCTGGAGTTCTCCCTCCTAGAGACATGCACAGTTACTGACTATAAAAGATATGTTCATATGTATGAAGTCTTTCTATAGCTTATTTACCTGTTGTTTTTCAGCCCACCTACCCTTCTATACCCTACTCTGAACATCTGGGACTGGGAGATATCAAATGACATTTCCAGGCTGTCTTGCCAGGTGGCTTCTTATTAGGCACTGAAGGAAACTGAGGAGGCTGAAGAAAGAGAAAGGCTTCTGACTCCAAATGCATGACAGTTGCTGGCAGATACTCTTGCCACTATGGGAATAAAGTGACTGCAGATGAGCGGCTGGGGCAGAGGCAGCACCCTTTGGCCAAGGGACATCTCTCCAGCAGATCCAGGCCTGACTCTGATGCCTCGATAAGCAGCAGGTTGACTTACAGGCTGCAGCTCAGGGGCATCTGCAGTTTCTGACCTCTGGATATCACCCCCTTCGTCTTCCTTTTCACTACCTCAGCCCCATTTGTCTTTCTTTTTGCACTTCCAGCCCTTAATATCAGGTCATCTGACAAATACTCCTTTTCCATTAACCTTAGAATAACTGGACTCCACATTTTTAAACAATGAATTCCTATTTTACAGATATTCCTATTTTACAGAGACTGAGTCACAGAGAAAGCAAGAACTTGCCTGAGGGCCACAGCTGTTAAGTAGGAGCTGGGATTAGAACGGAGGACATCTGGTTCCTGAGCCCATGCATTTCACTATATTCTACACTTCCTTTCACACACACAAGTAAAGTAAAATTACATTTCCACATCGTGCTATATTAAAAGATAGAAATGTGACTGTATGGTAAACACAACTAAATAATGTCTGTGGATCTTCTAAGTAAATATGTTTATTTTGTCTCCTCATTCCTTAGACAAAAGAAAATGTGAGAAAATAGTTATACAATAAAGTGACATAACCCATCTCTCTTACTTCCTGATAAATTCATTCATATGCTTGGAGTAAAACGATATAAGTTTCCATGTGTCATACCACAGATTTGCTGCTAAACCTTCTAAGGTTTAGTCAGAGAGGAGTGATAGATTAGGTAAAGATATCATCAGACCTAACACCCATGTTAGATTGTCTCTCATCATAAAGTATTTTGAAATACTAAAAGAAGTACTAAGGCCATATCAACCTTTAAAATTCTCTATTTTTTAAAAGCATATCTCTTATTCTTGCTTACACTGGAAATTCTCAAATCATAGAACCATGGGGAAAAGTATAGGACGCTGGTGTTACTGGTCAATGAAACAGGTTAAAGTCCCAAACTAGGGGCTGTCAGATGATTTTATTCCCCAAGCTGGTAAGTCTCCTCCCAACTCTTATGAGCTGTAGCTTACTCCCAAACATCTGACAACAAACAAGCATGTCATCATGAACATTCATAGCTCTGAACAATCCTAATGAATCTAACACAGAAGTCTTTCTGGATTGCCAAAATTGAAAACTGCTAGTCCTCTGTTAGTTGCCACCTCCCTAATAATAACCTTACAGAAAATGAGTATTTTCTCTTCCTTTTTCCCTTACCTAATATCCTCCTCTTCCCTTCTGCTAACATCAGCAAATAATAACGAAAAAAAAAAATGGGTCCTTTTGTGGAACTCTCCATTAGATGAAACTGAATAAACATGTATACACTATTTTTACCACATTAACTCCAGTTTTATCATGAGAAAAACAACAGACAAAGTACAATAACAGGGCATCCTATAAAATATCTGACCAGTACTCATCAAAAAAAAAAGGGAAGTCTGAGAAACTGCCACTGCCAAGAGGAGCATAAGGAAACATGACAACTAAGTAATGCGGTACCTTGGATGGGGTCTTGGAAAAGAAAAAAGGCCATTAGATGAGTGAACTATGGACTTTAGTTAATAATAATGTATCAATATTGGCTCACCAATTTTTTAATTATAATAAATGTATCATACTGATATAAAATGTTAACGGGGGAAACTAGGTATGGCATACATGGGAATTCCTTATACTGTTATCTTCATTTTTCTGTAAATCTAAAACTGTTAAAAAATAGTCCATTAAAAAGGAAATATACCAAAAATGTTAGCGGTGATAATCTCCCTGTAAAGGGACTGTGGTAATTTCTGTTTATGACTTTATAGTCCCCTGCACTATATACAATTTCTAGAACAACCTCTATGCTGCTCTAAAAGTATATGTATGCAAGATGCAACAAGACACATGTTGTTTTCTCAACTTGTTTAAATACTAAACACTAAAACTGTGGTTATAAATTTTAAAAGCAGATACTATTTATTGAACAATTAGAATTTGTTGCATACTATGCTAAAACTTTCAGCAATGCTGAAATTGTAGTGAATAATATTATTCCCTTTTAAAAAATGTGGAAATAGATGTTAAGAAAGTTAAAGTCATAGCTAATAAATGACAGGTAAGGTGACTCCAAAACATGTTTTTATTTTCATATCATACAGCCTCCCAAGAATTACTTGTTTAGCACTTTATAAACTAGTGCTAGTACATAGTCTCAACAATCCTGTGCAGCAGGTAATAAAGACCCAGATTTATGTGAAACTGTGTCAGAAGGAAAATGTGACAGGCACCGCTGCAATGCTGACTCCAACAAAAACAAAATAAAATCTCCATCACATAAAACAATACAAGCAGCATTGCTACAGAAATCATGGCTGCCCAACCTACTCCAAATAACTTTTAATTACTATAGAGACCTTGTTTTGTCAAAAGACACCCTGAATCATGCCTCTTCCCTAGGAGATAAGGCAGTTCTTTCCAAATGTATGAAGTCAAAGAACTAAAACTGAATATTCTTATCACACTATTTTGAAGTATGAAAAGATATCTAGACTTATTTCTTGCCTTCATCAAGGCTTACTACCCCAGTGATCAAGTTATTTCAACATGTGACAGAATTGATAAGCTAAGAATGAATACCCCTGACATCTGTTATTTTTTATGAAACCATTTCATGATTCCTTAAATCATAGATGACTCAACTGAGACTACCCTATTTTTAAGTATACGGGTCCCTCATGAAGTAAAATAAGCCACAAGTAGCTTTATATGTGGAGCCTGAACAAGGGAAATCCAAAACCTGCCCAAAGAGTTACATTACATCAGCATCCATGAACACGATCAAATACATGAAGAGGAATCTGTTAAAAGGACATAGAGGACTCAGTTTCAAAGAGTGTCCACTGGCCGATTCTGAAAAAACATGAACATCAAAATAAAAAATTACCTCAATAAGAAAACAACCAACCTGCTATGGAATGAATGTTTATGTCCCCCCTCTGCTCTGATTCATATGTTGAAACCCTAATCCCTAATGTGATGGCACTAGGAGGTGGGGCCTTTAAGAGGTAATTAGGCTATGAGGGTGTAGCCCTCATGATGGGATTAGTGCTCTTATGAAGAGACAAGAGATATTAAAGAGCTCGCTTCCTCTCTTTCTGCTCTCTGCCACGTGAGAACACAGCCAGAAGACAGCCATGTGCAAACCAGGAAGAGGGCCTTCACCAGAACCTGACCATGCTGACACCCTGATCTCAAACTTCCCAGCCTCCAGAACTTTGGAAAATCAGTTTCTGTTGTTTAAGCCACCCAGTCTATGGTATTCTGTTATAGCAGCCCAAACTAAGACACAACCCAAATGTTAAAAATACATGAAAGGGCCGGGTGCGGTGGCTCACACCTGTAACCCTAGCATTCTGGGAGGCCGAGGCGGGAGGATCACTCATGGTCAGGAGTTCGAGACCAGCCTGAGCAAGAGCGAGACCCCGTCTCTACTAAAAATATAAAGAAATTGGCCAAACTAAAAATAGAAAAAAATTAGCTGGGCATGGTGGCGCATGCCTGTAGTCCCAGCTACCCAGGAAGCTGAGGCAGGAAGATTGCTTGAGCCCAGGAGCTTGAGATGGCTGTGAGCTAGGCTGACGCCACGGCACTCTAGCCCAGGCAAGAGAGTGAGTGAGACTGTTTCCAAAAATATATATATATGAAAGATTTGAACAGCCATTTTACCAAAAAAGATATATGGATAAATAAGCAAGCACATGGAGAGATGCTCAGCATTATAAGCCACTAGGGAAATGCAAATTAAAATCACAAAATGATCCAACCCATGGAGTAGCAGGCAAAATAAATAAATACATAAAATCACAAAATGACGCCACTATCCACCTATTAGGATGGCTTTTAAAAAACAAAACAAAAACTCACACTACCAAGCAATGACAAGGATACAGAGTAACTGAAACTCATACACTACTGGTGGGAAAGAACAATGGCACAAGCCACTTTGGAAAACAGTTTGGCAGGTTTTTATAAGGTTACATATACCCTTACTATAGGTTCCAACAATCTCATTCCTAGTTACTTACCCAAGTGAAATAAAAACCTGTACAGATCAATTAATACCAATTTGATTATGAGTACATGTGGTGCTTGTTTTTCCATTCTTGGGATACTTCACTTAGTAGAATGGGCTCCAGCTCTATCCAGGATAATACAAGAGGTGCTAGATCACCATTGTTTTTTGTGGCTGAGTAGAACTCCATGATATACATATACCACATTTTATTAATCTACTCATGTATTGATGGGCACTTGGGTTGTTTCCACAGCTTTGCAATTGTGAATGGTACTACTATAAACATTTGAGTGCAGATGTCTTTTTTATAAAATGTCTTTTTTTCCTTTGGGTAGATGCCCAGTAATGGGATTGCTGGATCAAATGCTCACTTCTAGTTTTTGCTCTTTGAAGTATCTCCATATTGCTTTCCACAGACGTTGTCCTAGTTTGCAATCCTATCAGCAGTGTATGAGTGTTCCTATGTCTCCGCATCCATGCCAACATTTATTGTTTTGGGATTTTTTAATAAAAGCCATTCTCACTGGAGTTAAATGGTATCTCATTTTGGTTTTGATTTGCATTTCCCTGATTAGAGATGTCGAGCATTTTTTCATCTTTGTTGGCCATTATTTTGTCTTCTTTTGAAAAGTTTCTGTTCATGTTCTTTGCCCACTTTTTAATGGAGTTGATTTTTTCTTGCTGATTTTCCTGAGTTCTATATAGATTCTAGTTATTGGCCCTTTATTGGATGTGTAGCATGATAACATTCATTGGCTGTCAGGCAGGTGGAAGGGGAGGCGGAAGGGATGGGTATATTCACATCTAATGGGTGTGGTGTGCACCATCTGGGGGATGGACAGGCTTGAAGCTCTGACTGGGTGGGGCAAAGGCAATATATGTAACCTAAACATTTGTACCCTAGTAATATGCTGAAATTAAAAAAAAAAACTGTACACAGCAGCTTTACTACTAATCATCAAGAAGTGGAAACAACTCAAATGTGCCTCAACAGAGAAATGGATAAACTATGGCACATACATACAATGCAACATTACTCAGAAACAAAAAGGAACCAACTCTTGATATATACAACTTAGATGAACCTCAAGTGTGCCATGCTAAGTGAAAGAAACCAGACTCTAAAGGTTACTTACTATATGATTTCATTTATATGACATTTTGGAAAAAGCAAGACACAAAAGTCCAAGAACAGATCAGAAGTTACCAGGAGTTAAGGGTGGAAAAAGTATTTGGGAGAAGGTGGATGAGGGAATTTGGGGGGGGTATGATAGATTTTATACTTTGTGGTAATTACATTATCTGTGTTAAACTTTATAGACCTGCAGATCAAAGAGCAAATATCGCTGTCTGTAAATTGAAAATGAATTTTTAAAATACTAAGTGAAAATAATAGCCGGCACAGTGGCTCACACCTGTAATCCTAGCACTCTGGGAGGCCGAAGCAGGAGGATCAATTGAGATCAGGAATTTGAGGCTAGCCTGAGCAAGAAGAGTGAGAGCCTGTCTCTACAAAAAATAAAAAAATTAGTTGGGTGTGGTGGTGGTGTGCGCCTGTAGTCCCAGCTACTCAGTGGCTGAAGCAGGAGGATCGCTTGAGCCCACGAGTTTGAGGTTGCAGTGAGCTATGATGATGCCACTGCACTGTAGCCCAGGCAACAAAGCAAGACTCAAAAAAAAAAAAATCAAGTGAAAATAACAATTGAAAAAAAATTAAATCCTACTGAGTTAAAAATTCAAGAGTCCACACTGATAAGAAAAACAATTGAATAAGCAAATACATGAAAAAGGGAAATCTCTTCCTTACAACAAAAAAACAACTAATAACCAAAAAAAGTTTGTGAACATCTAGACTAATCAACAGTTCCTGTCTTCTAATACAATGCACTGAGAATTTGGCATCACTTGTACAGTAGTCCTGCCAAAAGGGCATAACCTAAAACTAATCACACAAAAAACATACGCATGAGAGAAACCCAAATTGAGGTCAACTCTATAAAATAACTGTCTTAGACTCCTCAAAAATGTCAATTACATTCCCAGTCTGGGGGGGCGGGGGGGGGGAGAAAAATGTCAATTACATGAAACACTTAGGAACTGGTCCAAGAAGACTAAAGAAGAGGTATGAGAACACAATGCAACAAACATCTTAGATTTATTTTTCTGTAAAGGACTTTATTAGAATAACTGGAAGTTTTGTGTCAATGTTAAATTTCTGATTTTGATCATTGCACCATAGTTAGAGAATCCCTTGTTGGGGTGGGGGAAAACACTGAAATATTTATAGAGAGTAAAGAAGCATCACATCTGTACCTTACTCTTAAACGGTTGGGGAAAAAACATTTAGTGAAAGGCGAAAGAAAGCAAATGAGGGAAAATGGTTGCATTTGGCAAATCAGGATAAAGGGTATCCAGGAATTCTTGCAACCTTTTTGTAAATCTGACATCATGGCAAAATTGACAATCGATTTTTTAAGAAAGTAAACATCCCTTGGGCTAGAAATAACAGACTAAGTAAGCTAAAAATGACATACCAAGTTATCTAAGGATTGACTCAACATGAACATATTTACTAAAATTAAGAGTCTTGGCTGGCCGTGGTAGCTCATACCTGTAATCCTAGCACTTAGAGAAGCCAAAGGTGGGAGGACTGCTTGAGGCCAGGAGTTTGAGGCTACAAATGAGCTATGATTGTGCCACTGCACTCCAGCCTGGGTGACAGAGTGAGACCCTGTCTCTAGAAAAACTTTATAGAAGAGTCTAGGGAAAACTCTAGCACAAACCCAGTACTGACCAGGGAGGTGTGTCTTGGCACACAGCCTGGAATATCTTGGTTCTACTGTGGCAAGGAACTATTAATAGCTTGATGCTGTTAAACATCTCAACTATACAAACAACTCTCTCCCTGCTCATCAGTGATTTTTAATTAAAGAATAGCAGCTTTGGTCGTCTCCACTCTCGGGGATAGACACATCCCCTCTCCAGAGCTTTCCTGTGCCCAATAAATCTTACTGTTTAGCTTGCTTTTAAAAAGCAAACAAACAAAAACAAATAGCAGCCTAAAGTGCAGATCTGGCTATAAAAAATAATGATCATACTGACTTATAAATTAGTCATATTTCTAAATTGGGTGATAAATCAGCTTCTTGCACACTTAATTAATATCGGCCTTCCCAACCCATGTCAACTTTGATACATCACTAAGAGTACTGTGGGACTTAAAAGCCTCGTGAGTATGGGAACTATACTCTAAAATGGTAGATTTATCAAGGTTGTTTTACTCTGTGCAAGTTCTTGGATGACAGTTTTTTCTTTTAGTTACATTCCTTCGCCTTGTCACAGTCTTCTTTTAACCAACAGTTTTCAAAACTCACAAAGATACATCAATAGAAGATTAAATTACATAAGGCTAGCAGAAAATCATATTTTTCAGTGAGAAAATCATACAAGTGCTTAAGTAACATAATTCCGCTTTGAAAAACTGAATGAGATACCCTCTCATATAAACATGACACTGATATGACCACCTCAAGGACACAAAAAAGGGCAAGAATGCTTTTGTTTTCAAGATTTTAAAAATCTTGACATACTGAGAACTTGCTGTAGCCACGCTCACCTTTGAAGAACTAGGAACAAGCCATTCTTTTTAGGTCACTACCAGGGATAGGATATGGCTTTTAGATCCACAATTTTAACTGAATATACAGACAGAAAAGGAGCCACCATAGAAACTGGCTTTTATTCATAATTTCAAAATTGGGGAGTCCAATCTTTTTTTTGAGACTTTGTTGCCTGGGCTATAGTGAGTGCCGTGGTGTCAGCCTATCTCACAGCAACCTCAAATTCCTGGGCTCAAGTGATCCTCCTGCCTCAGCCTCCCAAGTAGCTGGGACTACAGGCACGAGCCACCATGCCCAGTTAATTTTTTTGTTTCTATTTTTAGTTGACTAATTTTTTTTTCTATTTTTAGTAGAGACAGGTCTCGCTCTTGCTCAGGTTGGTCTCGAACTCCTGACCTCAAGCAATCCTCCCGCCTTGACCTCCCAGAGTGCTAGTTACAGGCGTGAGCCACCATGCCTGGCCAGGGAGTCCAATCTTAAAAAAAGAAAAATATTCCATGCAGCAGCACTTGCTCAATCTTTTTTTTCTCTTTTTTGAGGCAGAGCCTCACTCTGTTGTCCAGGCTGGAGTGCAACCGCATGATCGTAGCTCACTGCAACCTCAAACTCCTAGGCTCAAGCAATCCTCCTGGCTGAGCCTTTCAAGTAGCTCTGAGTATAGGCATGCGGCAATCCTACCAGGCTAATTTTTGCATTTTTTGTAGAGAAATGGTCTTGCTATGTTGCCCAGGCTGGTCTCTAACTCTTGGCCTCAAGTGACCCTCCCAGTTGGTCTCCCAAAGCATGGAATTACAGGTGTGAGCCACAATGCACCCAGCCTAGTCTCTTTATTTAATGGTATACATAGAATAAATGAACTAGCTCTTAGTTCTGGCATACTTATTAAGTCTGATCTTGCTTATAAAAATAAGATCTTAATACTGTACTCTCAGAAGACTTTAAAACCCAAGCCAAGGCTTTTCAAGGATGTGGAAGGCATTCTTCATTCAAATCTGATTCATGGTTTTAAAAAGCTTGTACCTCACATGCATTACTTCATCATCTTCATGCTGTAACCTACTATTCTTTTTGGTGGAGATGTGTTCAATGATAGAAATTTACAGAGAGAAAATTTCCTCCTTCTCAATTTGTAAACCAAAATTTTAAAAGCAAAATCCTTGACATCATAGGAAGACATTTTTATGACTTAAGCAGCTATTGGCCTAAGCTGCTGGTACAAGCAAAAATAACAAAAGAAAAAATGTTATTTAACCTTTAAATAACTATTCTATATTTGCTACAAATATTTGAAATATATTTCTTTCTACTATAATAAAAATTAGGATAACCCTCAGTTTAACAGCTTTTTAAGATGTTAATTTTATGAAGAAATAAAAAAGATTAACTTTCTTCATGAATGTCCAGTGATAACGCTGAACCATAATTTCTCTACCGCAAGGACATAAAAATGATCTAAAGTGGATGAAAGTGTATAGCAAGTTAAAATTAAAAACGGTTCTTCATATGCTCTTTTACTTAAGCAATCAATGTAAAAAGGATGTAAAAACTTGTTTTATGCTTGAAGATTTAGTTAACATCCAAGGAATCACAACTTTTAAGCTTTTATATCCAGCACTATAGCATGTGAAAATACTACAGTGTATCATATAAAAAAGCAGAGTGATAAAATTTCATATGTAAAATGGACTAAATATCAGTAATAATTACACTTTCCATAATCTTTCACTATCTCAAAGTTCAAAGCCATCAATCTTTTTCAGTGCTTTGAGTAAGCAATCAAAATAGTCATATTTATTCAGGCTTAAAACTAAATTTCTCCTCTCACAATACAGAGGCATAGATGGAAGAGACAGTAACAGCTATTTTGTCCAACTTCCCGAGCCTACAAATGTGGAAACTGTCTACAACTTGATCTCATTGTGTCATCATTGGTGCGCCTTCTTCACCAGTGGCATCTTGGGCAATATGAAGGTCTTCAAGCATCTCAGCCAGACTAATTCGAGGTGCTCCTTCATCATCTGTGTCACTTTCCACAGGGATGGTTGAATCTAAGAAAAATACAAAGAGGATTCCAAATAAATACAAAGTATTTATACGTATACAAGGTATTAAATGTATATTTGAAAATCTACAAATACCTGCCCCACTATCATTAGTATTATTTAACTATGTTGTATTAGAAGCTCTTGTATCTTATTTAGAGCAGGAATTCAAATTATATTTATTGAATGAATGAACTGAATAAATGAATGAATAAATTTCCACAATTATAGGGATAAGCAACTTGAAGGATCAAGGTAGGATGCAAATGATATCAAATGTGGTATAGCAAACAACATTTTAGTAAGTTTTACTGTTCTACAAGTATCTTTTTTTTAACTAGGGTAGTTTAAAAAACAAAGTCTTTTATGGGAATCAAAGTTTAAGATACCAAAATATTGGTAGTAGGTACTATATTTATATACAGAACATATGACTTAAATCAAACACTTCTACAACACCAACCTCTGTAGATGTTGACATTCTTTCTAATTGCCTCATCTTCTTCAAGATCTTCAAGGAAATCTTGGTATTGTCTATAAGGTAAAGAAACATTTAAACATTTTATCTTCACCAAGAAAGTGTGAAGTCATTTTCAGCACTATAAGATAAACATGATCCAAATATTAAAATCTTAAAAAATAATATCTGAAGGTCAAATACGAATATTAATTAAATATTCTGACAGGTTTAAAAAAATCTTTTCTTTCAAAATTACATGATAAAAAAAATAGCTGAATATAAGGTAATGTTAAATATAAGACAATGAAGACTCCCCCATTCTATTCTCCCCTAAAGAAGTCTTATGGTCAAGCTGAAATACATATACTTTTAAGACTACAGGCCATGCGCGGTGGCTCATGCCTGTATGTAATCCTAGCACTCTGGGAGGCCGAGGCGGGTGGATCGCTCAAGGTGAGGAGTTCGAAAGCAGCCTGAGCAAGAGCAAGATCCCGTCTCTACTAAAAAAATTAACTGGCCAACTAAAAATATATAGAAAAAAAAAATTAGCCGGGCATGGTGGCACATGCCTGTAGTCCCAGCTACTCGGGAGGCTGAGGCAGGAGGATTGCCTGAGCCCAGGCAGGAGTTTGAGGTTGCTGTGAGCTAGGCTGCCGCCACAGCACTCTAGCCTGGGCAACAGAGTGAGACTCTGTCTCAAGAAAAAAAAAAAAAGACCACAGATGAAAAACTCAAATATGTACTTATAATATTTAACATGTTATACATTTATGTGTCTTTATTTTGAATTACATTATGAAATTATATTTTAGAAATGCTGCAACTCACATTTCATGAAACAATTTTATATAAACTCAAAATTTTTTTAGATATTAGTATCTTTACCATGATTAAGGCCCCTTTTTGAATCATCTAATAAACTTTTTTTAGAACACATTATCTTCATTTCTGCTTAAGTTGTTTGAGAAATAATGTATTTGATAATAATGAGCTATTTTCTTTTTATCTCAGGTCATAAGTACTCATCTCCTATTTGTGATATCCACAATGTAATTAGTTGTTATACAGTCATGTGCCACATAACATTTCAGTAAATTATGAACTGTATATATATAATACCATATTTTACTATAACTTTTCTATGCTTAGATACACAAATACTTGCCATTGTGTTACAACTGCCTACAGTATTCAGTACACTAACATGCTGTACAGGTTTGTAGCGTAGCAGAAATAGGCTACACCATACAGCCTAGGTGCATAGTAGGTTTGCGTAAGTACACTCTATGATGTCTGCACAATAACAAAATCACCTAATGATGCATTCCTCAGATGGCATCCCTGTCGTTAAGTAACATGACTGTATTTTAACTCTCTGACTGAATTGTTTACATCAACATCACTATTATCAGGTCATAACCCAGGAAATAATTCCTGAATCTGTGTTAAATGTCATTATATCCTCTCATACCAATTCCATCGATACTTTGATAAGCATCCAAGAGTAATATCAAGTGCAAGGATCAATTGTGTGATACCTATTTCTTTACAACACAAAAATGATTTATCCTTAGGATCTCCTTTGAGACAACATATAAGATAAAGATAACTTGAAAGGAAAGTGGGACCTTTCGTCATCTGTATCCATGTTTTCTCTATCTTTTGCGAGCTCTTTCAGTTTCCAGTTTCTACGACGCTGACGTTTGGTACGGTCAAAGCTCTTCTTGATTAATACCTGTCAGAAATATTTGGAAAGTTATAGAAAATGGAAACTACATTCTTGGGCCACAAAATCCAATAAAATTAAAAAGTGAAAGGTTATGGGAATGCCAGGGAAGTAACCAAACTAATGACAGTGGTTACACCTCAGGAGAAAGGAGTAGGGATAGAGTCAGTGTTAAGTAGACTTTTAAAATTTTTCTCCATGTATTTAACTTTTTACAAGAATGCACTTGAGCATTATTTGTATAATTACTAAAATAACTAATTGAAATTTTCCAGTGACTGAATATTAAAAGGTTTTTTAATACTAAAAACTTCAGGGTTTTTTTTAACTCAAACTTCAGTTTTCAGCCACCATTCACATAAATTATTCTGAATATCACAGGCAGATACTTTTTTCTTTCTTTTATTCCCACTAATAAGAACTTATAGAAATATAACTTTCACAATACACTTAGAGAACACTGTTTAATAAATTGTGGAATCAATAGATGAAGATAATTTTACAATACACAAAATCTTGTAAGATTGCCATGACCCACCCCCCTTATGACCTTGCTAGAAATACCTATTTTGATTTACTCCCAACCCATTTCCTAATTTATCAATAAAAGTACAACTGGCGAGTATGGGAGGGTGGGATTTCTTCTTTTACCATGACTTTATTTTTACCCACAGTTGAATAAATCATTGTTTATTCTAAAAGATGTAAGCAAGTAGGATACAGCCTTTCATGCTGATTTCATTCACTGTTGCTCATAATTCTTACACTTATCATGTTCAACGTTAACAAATTTTTCAAAGTAAATAGTCATTCTCCAAGACTTGATCTGTGAAGATTATTGCTAACTGCAATTATATTCAACTTTAAATAATGGTCTTCACTCTAATAACTTCTTAACTGAACAATATACATGAAATAAGCTGAGCCTAATAAGAATGAACCTGAATAAATTCTAAAGGTCATCACTGTTGGCTGTAAATTTGTTTTTGCTCTACAGATAGTTATCAAATATTCTGACAGAGAAGGAAATCTGATTATAAGAGCAACAAAAAAACTCAATAAATCTTGGATTTACGCCACTAAGAAAAGTGATTTAGAGGACTTGTACTCTTATACCTTAACTGCAATTTCAAAAAAAAAACTCTAATTGATTTGTTACTTTCAAAGTGTGAACTCATACATTTTAACCTAAGAGTTACATCAATCCTCTTTAACATAGGAAAAAAGGGAAAAATCTAAAGCCTTACCACATCTGGAACTCTATCTGAGTTCATTTTGTTGACATGCTCATCATTTAAGTTACAGTTGGCCAAATCAAACCTGAAATATAAATAATGGAAAATTTAATGACTACTTATCTTTTGTATATAACTTTTTATTTTATGGATATCACCTAAAATTCTCTCTCAAAATGAAACATTTAATATGCTTCCCACTATAAACATGCTTCTGCAAATCCTGGTAAAGATTATAAGGCTATTTCTGGGTTTCACATCTTATTTATTATTGTTCACCTTACCATATATTTGTAAAAGCAGCAAAACAGACTTACATTATCAGTCTGACTTTAGGATTCAGTTGGATAGTTCCATCTAGTTTATTTTTAAAAAAACAAAATTAAAAAAAAAAACCTCATTCTCTGGTAAAAGAACTGAAACCCTAAGAGCAAAAATAATGTTTAAGGATTAAGGCACACTGA
Organism: Cheirogaleus medius; assembly: GCA_008086735.1. Classification (NCBI taxonomy): domain Eukaryota; kingdom Metazoa; phylum Chordata; class Mammalia; order Primates; family Cheirogaleidae; genus Cheirogaleus; species Cheirogaleus medius. The sequence continues at coordinate 18,741,728 of VBSM01000272.1, read as the reverse complement.
TGAGCTCTGATTCAAAAAGAACTATTCTATACCTTTATAAATCCTTTGCATACATGGCTGACATATCTTTTTTTTTTTTTTT
>VBSM01000272.1:18695149-18729719 GCA_008086735.1 Cheirogaleus medius | reverse complement strand
ATTTGTACCCCCATAATATGCTGAAATAAAAATAAAAAAAATTAAAAAAAAAAAGAAACCTAATCATATTATTTGTATATCACTGTTAGTTATTACAAATTTAGGCCTTTGAATTAATTAATCCATCAAAAATACCTCTCTCGACAAACATAAAAGCATTATAAAGAAATCTTACAGATTTCAAAAATAATTATCTTCTTCCAATCAGAAACTGATCTTTCTACATAAAACAAGTTTTTGATGAATTTTCTATGATAGCACTTTATACTCTATTAATGCAGTTTACTAAATCTGGTTTACTCATTTGGTAGCAAGATGAATAATCCACTGAGGGCAGGAATTAATACTAAATTCATCTGTATGTTCTAAGAATCCAGAATAGCATCTATCACAAACTAGATGCTTAATAAATGCCTTGAATTGGGGATGGAGAATATGAAAGAAAAAAACCTTAGTTCTAGATATGTGCTATCCAACAGAGTAGCCACTAGCCACATGTGGCTATTTAATGTCAATTTAAATTAAAATAGAAGAAAATTAAAAATTCAGTTCTTCAGTTGCACTCGCCATATTTCAAGTACTCAACAGCCACATGTGGCTAGTGACTACCATACTGGACAGATAGAGAACTAAGATTTTTTTCTTCCTAACAGAAAGTTCTTTTGGAAAGTACTAACCCAGATATTATCAGCAAGGAGATTACTTAGGTAAGTTGAAATAAAATTTTTTTTCTTTTTTTTTTTGAGACAGAGTCTCACTATGTTGCCGGGGCTAGAGTGCTGTGGCATCAGCCTAGCTCACAGCAACCTCAAACTCCTGGGCTCAAGCGATCCTCCTGCCTCAGCCTCCAGAGGAGCTGGGACTACAGGCATGTGCCACCATGCCCGGCTAATTTTTTCTATATATATTTTTAGTTTTCCAGCTAATTTCTTTCTATCTTTTTTTAGTAGAGATGGGGTCTTGCTCTTGCTTAGGCTGGTCTTGAACTCCTGAGCTCAAACGATCCGCCCACCTTGGCCTCCCAGAGTGCTAGGATTACAGGCGTGAGCCACCGCGCCAGGCCTGAAATAAAATTTTGACATCATTTCAAATGCTTTTAAATTTTAACTCACCATGAATCTCTTTGATGCGAAGTGTATTCTGATGCATTCCATATTTCAGAATCAACTGCTCCAGATAGTAGAAAGTTTTTTTGTGCAACGTCTAAATATAAATGCATTATTAGATTATTCAATGCCCAAAACAAGCCCATTTATAGGTATAGCACACACATACCATCTATAAATATAGCTCACTGATTTTCTAAACAAAGAGTCTTTAAAGATTATCTAAAATGTAATAAAGACCTATTTCCAAAGGAGAATGCTCCAGGGACCTAGACCATCCCTGGTACCTGAAGGATATGGCGAGAAACGAGGAGGCTTTCCTACCTCTTTATTATTGACAAAGATGAGATATAAGATGTAGGACTTACTCATCATCTTTCTCTCATTACCTTTTGTCTGACTTGAATCACAGCCTTCCAGAAATCCTTAGCTTCCACTCTATGGCAATCTCCACACATTTGGGACTGAACAACATAATCTACCACAAACACTTGCTGAAGGATAGCACCATTCATCACCTGATAAAGAAAACAATTATACTCCTTCATTCTTATGGCTCTGTTTAATAACAAATACTTTTCTTAAAAGAGATGCTTTAATATTTTGCTTTAAACTTTTTTTCATGAATGCCTTGAGGACATTAATTAGGCAATTTTAAAGTCATAAATTATAGCATTTCAAGAAAAGCATACAGGTTTAATTCCTAAGATTTAGAGAATTAAAGTTTCAAATTTACTGTTGAAATGGTTGTAAGGATATTCTTTAAAGAACTTACGTGTGTGTGTGTGTGTGTGCGCGCGCACATAAATATACAGAATTCATCTTTAGAAGAAAAACATTAGGAAAACTCTTAAAAAGAAAATATTACTTAATTTAATGGGTCCCAAACACAGAACTGATCAGAAATCATGTGGGAAGCTTTTTAAATACAGGTTGAGCACCTCAAATCCAAAAATTTGAAATCTGAAATTTCATCTCCAAAACCCAAAACTTTGTGAGCATCTATTATGACACTAAAAAGAAATGTTAATTAGATCATTTCAGATTAGGGATGTTGAACAGTAAGTATAATGCAGATATTCCAAAATCCGAAAAAATCTAAAGTCTGAAACACTTTGGTCCCAAGCATATCAGATAAGGGATACTCAACCTATATACAGATTCCTAGGCCTCACCATCCAGAGATTTTGACTTTGTTACTATAAGTCATTATAACCATCAGCCAAGTTTGAGAAGTAATGGCTTAGCTCACTTTAGTCCTTTTCCTAATAAAAAGAACTTTGGAAAAGATACTTAGCCCACTAATCATGAGCAATGGCTGCTCTTACTAGTGACCTAATTACTTGTACAGATGATCAAAAGAAAACAAGACTAAAATTAAGTGTGCATTCTTTCCCCTTTAAGTTGTTCAAGCCATAAAATAACTTACCATCAGGCCCTCATTCTCACTACCCACACTTTAATCATGCTGAGAAAACTGTGTACAACTTACCTCTTTCTGAATAGTCAGTTTAACTTTAAGTCTCTTAGAATGGGGCTCAGTCCAAACAAAGCTTGCATCTACAAGCCGAACCTTCAATAAAACATTAACAAAAAGAAATGTAAGTTCTTACCTGAGGAGGAAAAGAAAGATGAAAGAACTCCTTAATAAACTAATTTCAAAAGATGCTTAATGAATCTGTGATTAGCATCACTATATACCATCACCACAAAAAAAAGATTTATCATCAGAAGTATGGCAACAATAGCAGCAAATAATAGGATAATCCAATGACTATATTAATGTAACCGATATAATTCAAGCAAAACTTAAAGTATTTGCATATTAAAAAAAATCATTTTCCCTAAAGAAAGTATACTGTTCTTAGAAAGGAAATTATATTTTCTGGAAGAAAATAAAGACCTGGTGACAAAAGTTTCCACTTGGATTATTCTCTCTATATTAAGTCTGTGGCTTTTTTTTTTTAAGAATGGATATTCATTAGAGGAAGTTTCATGCACTGAATACTAACTCCACAATCATAATTCACTGCTAAATCTGCAGCATCCGCACAGGTCAAAACCTAATTGCTATTAATATATGTGAGGAAATGAAATGACTCAATATGGCCAGAATAGGTGGTTAGGAACAATGGATAGGGTCAGGTGGGAGAATAAAAATGAAAGCTAATGTAATAATGTGGGTAGGAGCTGAGAGGCACTGGAAATAACAGAAGCAGATCCAAGAGCTATTTAGGAGATAAAATCTGTAAGATTTAATGACAACTAGGTACGGGAAGGAGGAGAACAGACTTTAGAATGAAGCTCAAGTATCCAGCTTGGGTAACCAGGTAGTACAATTTTTCTGACATAAATAAATAACAGATTTAATAGACGTTACATTTGGTTTCAGACATTTAAGTTTAAGAGGGTATCTATGAGATATCCAAGTGGACTTGTTCAGTGAATAGTAAGATATTAATACACAATGGTCTGGAGATCTATGAAGAAATTTAGGCTGTAGGTAACACATTTGGGAGGTATCTGCAAGCAGATTATAATTTTATCAAGTATTGTCTGGTGAAAACTAGACTAGCTAATGTACATGCAGCACTCCAGAGTAAAACTCTCCTCATATAACTGGTCCCCTAATGCAAAGCCTAGTAGCTAACAAGCCACACCATGTACTGAGTGTGACAGGCAGATTCTTATTCCCTCAATCTCCATCCCTTCCCTCAGGATCCAACCTTCATTCACCTGCAGGAATGGGGAGAGGGTTCCACGACATCCACCTCAGCATTCCCCAGTACAACCTCACCACACAATTTGCCCACAGACAATCACAACTAATCAACCTTATTGGGCCCTTTATCTTTCTTTACTATAGTCCCAGACACCTCAGTCACCCTTCATCTTCCACACTCCAATTTCCATATGGTTCCACATATTCTCCGTTCTGTCTCCATCTAACACTCCTCCCCTAATCCCAAAACCTTTACTGTGCCCTCTGGAACACAACATTCAATAACAACAAAACCTCCTAAATTCTCAACCTCTTTGCTGAACATTCCCTTCACCTTCTAGCTCTCCTGATTATATTGTTCCCTGTAGCTATTTAAAGTGATGACTGATTTTTCTCTCGTTTCCTTCCTATCACAGGACCTGGCACCAGATAGGTATCCTTGCTCTTCCTCTTCATTGCTAATTCCAGACCATTCTCCCTGCCTCCTCCTTAAATACACCCAGCCCTGAGTCTAAAGTCATCAGACTCTACCACCTACTATTAATTACTCTTTGTTATAGCCATCTGTTAATCTTTGTATCCCTTGCTCTCATTTCTCAAATATTTTAGCTCCTGGCTCACTGTCATTCTTTCCAACAATATTAATACTTAGCAATTTCAATATTCACACAGATCATCCCCACAATATCCAGACCTCTTCATTCTTTGAGTTCTTCTTCCCCCAAGATCCTGTCCTCCTTCCTATCTCATGCACTCAAATCCTTTTATTACCAATAACTGCAACTCCTTCAAAATCTCCATAACAAACATCCTACCCCCTGACTACCACCTCCTAACTTTCCAGCTTATTTCCTCTAGTTCCTGGGCATCAAAAATCCTTCAATTTAATGCAACAGATAATCCATTCATCCTACCACCTTTTCACTATCCCTCATTCCTCTTCATCTATTTGTTCCATCCTATCCCAGTTAATTTCAAAACTCAATTATCAGAATTATTCCCATGTACACACTCTCCATTCCCTTGGTCCCTCCCTCACTTTACCTTAGTCACTAGACTAAATCATAAACTTGGTTAAATCCAACATTCTGCCTACTCTGTGCCTTATCCGTGTAGCTGATGGGGCTAGAGAAATAAATGCATGCCATGCTGGCTAGTCTTTAAATTTAAAACAGTAACCCTTAGCACTGCCCAGCACTCACACAACATTGTTCTGGTGCATTCCTTCTCCCACTGTCCTAGAGGACTATTTCATACCATCCCCTCTCTCCTCAAATCTGTAATAGCTGTCCCCTCATAGCTACTGCCCATGCTTTTCTCTTCTCACACAAAAATAAGAAATCAGAAGAGAAATTCCAGAAATTCCTATTTAACACCTTTCCTCCTGTTACCACGCAGGAACTATCCACACTCCTATCAAGACCAACCTCTAGAATGCGCCATTACAGAGCACAGATCTTTATTTTGTCCCATGAAATATTCCAGCCTCCCAAAATGGTGCCTGACAGAGTAAGTGCTGAATACTTGAATAAATGAATGAAGAAATGTATTCTTCTAGTATGTGCTATAACCTATCTCTTTTCTACTCCTCAAGGACATCTCCCAGCCAATTATTCTGCCTCCCTGCAGTTTCACAAAATTTTCCATCTATACTCTATCATTCCCAGAGCTTACAAATACAGTTGTATCTCCCATGTTAAGAAATGTGTCCCTTCCCGAATTTCCCCTACAGTCACTGTCCAATTTCTTTGTTTTCCTTTGCAGCAAATTTCAAAAGAATTATCTATACTTGCTGTCTTCCATTCCTTCTTGCACTCTCTCATTTCCATTCAAATCATGTCTTTACCACCACCACCAGACAGAAACTGCATGTCAGTGTTACTAATGACGTCCACATTGCTAAATCTACAGAACTCATTATTTGACCCAGCAGCTGCAAATCACATAGCCACTCACTCTCTTCTTGAAACACTTCCCTTGCCTTCCAGGACATCACCTAATTTTCCTCCTACCTCCTCAGCAGCTCCTTTCAGTCTCCTTTGTTGGTTCCTCATCTACTCAAACTTTTATCATTAAAGGATTCCAGAATTCAGTCCTCTATTTTCTTCCCTTTTCTATTTAGACTCCCTAGGTAACCTCATCCAATTCAGGACTTTCAATACCATCTATATCCAAAATTTATTACTTCCAGTCTGGACCACTCCCCTGCTTATTTATCCACCTGCCTACTCAGTATTTCCACATAAATGTCTAGTGGATACCTAAGAATCAGTTAGAGATGAGCTCTGATCTCTCCCATCCTGACCTGCTCCTCTTGAAGCCTTTACTCTCTAATGGAAACTCCCTCCTTCTGACTGCTCAGGTCAAGTACAGTGAATATCATCCTTAACTCTTCTGTCTCTTACACACACATCCAACTACATCAGCAGATGCTACTGAGTACTTTCACAATAAATCCAGAATCTGTCCACTTTTCATCACCTCCACTGCTGAAAACCATCATTTCTCATGATTATTACAATTGCTTCAAACTTTATCCCCTTCGCATCTATTCTAAACACAACAGCCAGAGGGATCCTGATAAATCCTATCATCTCACTACTCTACCCTTTACCCTCTATATGCACAACACTCAGAGTAAAAACTAGTCCTTACAAAGGCCTACAAGGTCAGACACACTCTGACCTTCATGTCTTCTCTGCCTTTATCCCCAACTACTTTTCCCTCACCACACCACTCTAACCACACAGGTGTGCTTTTGTTTCTGGTCTCTATGCTTCTTGGATTTTTTTTTTACTCATCATGTTCTTCCTCCAGATTTCTCTACACCTTCCTCCCTTACCACCTTTAATGCTTACTCATATGTCACCTTGTAAGTGAGGCCTCCCCTGATTGCCCTTATTTTAAATTATAACTCTTCCCTGCACAATTCTTTTACCCTTCCTAGCTTCTTTCTGCAAGGAATTTATACCTTTTTTAAAGACAGGGTCTCACTATATTATCCAGGCTGGACTCCAACTCCTGGGCTCAAGTGATCCTTCCGCCTCAGCCTCCCAAGTACCTTTTAATATACCATATAATGTATCTACCAGTTTTGCTCATCATCTACTCTACCCCTCCCTACCCCAACTAGAATTATAAGCTTTCTAAGACAAGGATTGTCTCTCTTATCCCCAACACCAAAAGTAGTTTGGCACAGAGCTAGTACTTAATAAACATCTGATGAATGAATCAATGAATTAAGACTCACCAGATATTTGACAAAAGCCTGAAGTATAAAAAAGCAAAATACCAAGATACACAAAAAACTGACTTCAGAAAAAAAAACAGACAGAAATCAGAGAACAGAAGGAAACTTAACAAAAAAAATCCTATTATCAATATCTTCAGAAAAATTCAAGGACAGAATGCATCAAGAACATGAAAGACTCTACAACTTAAAAATATTACTACTGGAGAAAACAAATCAATAGAAAGATTGGAAAATAAAGCAAAGGAAACCACCAAGAACATAAGGAAAAAAAGACAAATAGACTGTAAAAAATAAGAAGGGAAAAATAAATACAAAGTTTTAGGCCAGGAAGGCCAACATTTGACTTACAGAAATTCCAGGGAATGGGGACAAGCAGGAAAACAAACGAAGAAATTTCAAAGAACTATTACACAAAATTTTACCAGAGCTTAAAGCAGAATCGGAAGTCTTCAAACTGAAAGAGTCCATTGCAATTAGACACTTACATGGAAGTGAGTCATAAAGTTTAAGATGAGGAAAACTGAAAGTGTTATATCAAGAAATAAACTGGACTCTAAACAATTTGTTTTTTGTAGACAGTTATGCACTGACTTTAAATGACAGGCACAAATATTTTCTTTCCAGAGCAATAACAAAAATAAAAAGAAACCAAATAACACAGCCCTAATATTAAAATCTCCTCAATTATGTTTAGTGATGGTTTTATATAAACATTTTCAGAAAAAAAATATTATACATAAGAGGTCATCAATAATAAATGAAAAAAATTCTAAGTCTTTTATAGCAAAAAGGTATTTTCATTTTTTATAAAAAAGAATATAACTTTAAAAATTAAAACAGCATTTGCAGTGGGGTGCTATTGGTAACAACAGTAAAATTTAACAGTTGTTTTTGAAAAACCTACTCACAAGAATTTTCTGAAAATGAGAGCTTTAATGAAAACATACTCATAAACACTGATTTTAGCTGTTTGCCCTACCTTATTCAGAGGGGCTTTGATTTTTTTCAAACACAAAGCAAGAAGTTCCCTAGATTCTAAAGCACACTGTATCCAAGTTCCTGGTGGCTGGAAATATCTGAAAGAAAAGATACATGTTGAAATCCAACATCTCTCAGGAAAAATAGAAATTTCCATCTGAATACACAAATATAACACTGACAATTAATCAGGCATAATAATATCCAAGGTTGACCTGAAGCACTTAACCCAAATGTATTTTAGTTGTTCCAGAAAGCTTTCAATTTAACCAGCAGCTTTAGTTAAAAATGTAAAAGTCTGACTGAGAAAGCCAATTTGAAATAACCTATGAAAGTGGTCATATTACTTCAATCACCAGTAAAAATTCCAGTGAGGATGACAAAAACACCCAAGAGTTTCTTGAAGCTATGCTCTAAAAAACAGGTAAGAATCATTTCAAAATGGCATTAAAATGATTTATTATGTACTTATTAAATGCTTGAGAACTGCTTATTTCTCACAAAAAAGGTAAATTAGTACCTCACAACACTATGTATCAGCAATAGTTCCAACTACATGTCTGTATTTCAAGTCTTTTCAAATTTCAAATTATAAAACTCAAGTTTTAAAATCTTAGGTAAAACCTGACTAAATTAAAATTTAAATCCCTTATGCATGTGCTCTAAGTTTTTTAGCCCAGCCTACCCAGGACTTAGTACAGTGCCTGGCACATGCTGTAGTAGACGCTCAACAAATGTTTGTTAAATATATAATACTTCCAAATGTGTTATGTGAATGCCGTTTGTCATACTTGTTAAGTAACTGAAAGTTCTGATTTTCACTTCTCAAGGTTTAATCAAAAATGTTACACAAACCCCTCCCCCTCTGCTTATAAGCACACTTTTGGAGTTAGGAGTGCTTCACACATCATCTAATAAAACCCCTTCCTTCTTTCTGAGGAGGAAACTGAGACCCAGAGATGATAAATGGCTAAGAGTTTCAAAAAGCTAGTTTGTGAGAAATCCACAACAAACTAGGTCTCCTGATACTTTGTCCAGTACTTTTTTAACTCCACCATGGTTTTAAGAGTAGCAAATATTTATAACAGATTAAGCCTCATACTTGTTAAGCTTGCAAACTGTAAATTCCCTGAAACCAACAGTACACAAAGTTTTATGTGTTTGTATATGTGTACATGTAAGTCTTTTTCTGGGGAGATAGTTTTCAAATTCTCAAGGGGTCCATGAGCCACCTCCCAACATCACATTCAAAAAGTAAAGCACTAGAGTCTTAACCCATTGGGGAAATAATAGATACATAATTTTACACTCATTGGGCAGTTTTGTGTTAGTCAGTGGCCTAATACATATAACCTGCTCATGCCAACAACTAAAGAAAATAAACATGAATGAAACACTAACTTTCAAAAATAGCCTTCTGCCTTCAAATACAATCTTAATTTCATATCATTCCAGATACAATTTACTAAGCTTCCTTTCCATCAACTATACTCATTTTAGTTACATACTAGCATTAATACAGGTTTTTTTATTTGTATAGATTTAGGGGGTACACATGCAGTTTTGTTACATGGATATATCACATGAAGTCTGGGCATTTAGTGTAGCCATCACCCGAATAGTTTACATTGTACCCATTAGTAATTTCTCATCCATCAGCCCTCTCCCATCCTGGCAGGTATAGTTTTCAAAACAAAATACATAGTTTTTAAAAGACATTGCTAAATTATCTGAAACATAAGGTGCTTTTTATAATACATAGCTTCTAATAACTAGAGAAAAACTCATGATAATAGTAATATGTCCTTAATAATCTGTTCTCACCTTTACAAACATCAACTCAGTCTATTAACTATACACATCAAACTTTATCCTTTAACAGGAAAAAAACAGATTCAAATACTTTTACACTATCTTTACCAGATTAGCAGGGAAAACTAGAAAAGTACACTAGAAAATTGCAAATTCTCAAGTCTTTGGCAACACTAACATAAATAAAAAAAATCTCAACTGTGTACACTTTACTCTATACATCTTTGCATATCCTGTTGGCACTCTAAATATGAATTCCAACTTTAAGTAGGGTAAAATAGTACCACACCATACCTTTCACATTGTTTGCAGAAAGAAATCGAGACTTGTTTCGGAATACCTTGGCTGATGTCTACTTTACTTCGCAAACAGGCCACACAAATATTGGCAGGATTTGGACTAATTGGAACACCACACTCACAGCACAAGCTTGAATAAATAAAGGATACATTTTTCAAATTAGATTTTATAAATATACTAGTTAGATTTTTTAAAAAATACCAAACAAAAGCCTTCAAGTTAGGCCACAATGTTACTGCCCTTTAAAAAAAGTAACTTAGGAACAAAGCAATCTTCAAAGACCCAATAGGTAAAGAACAGCCTGGGAATACTGGGGCAAATGACCAAGGATGGCCACAATCCCAAAAATCCTCAAAATAAGGCTAATGTCCTAATGGTCTAGAGAGTCAGCATTGTCCAACAGAATTTCATGCAATGAAAGAATGTTCTATTGCTGGTCTGTCCAATAAGGTAGCCACTAGCTACATGTGACAACTGGGCCACTGAAAGTGACTATATTACAACTTAAGATCTCCATTTTTAATTTTATTTAATTTAAATTTACATTTTAATAGCCAGCAAAGGTCTAAATAAAACTTTTCTATTAAAAACAAATGAAAATATATTGTTACATTAAAATGAATGGAGATGTATTGATGAGAATTTAAAACTTACACTAATTTCAATTTCAAAAACTTAAATACAATAAAAAAAATGTTAAAGCTCTCTTTACCACACCCAACCAAGACCGTCCAGAGATAACTATTATTATTAAGCATTTGTATATATCCTTCCAGACATTTTCTGAGCAAACATCCACATTAATATTTACCAATAAACAGATTTAAAATAAATTTCCCAATTGTAAATGTGATAGAAAACATGGGGAAAATTTGAGAAACAATGTTATTCACCATTCCTTTCTTAAAATTAGAAAACTAAGAATAGATTAACAGGGCAAATGTGTGTCAACAGCAAAACCTAGAGAGAAAATTCCATGTCAAGAGTATATAAGATCATTTTGTCTCTTTTTAATTCAACAACCTCATCTCTAAATACTGAGTCTTTAAAAATGCAGCTGTCTATTTAGTTGATGCCTCATTTGTACTGACCAGTATCTCCAGTGCTGTGCTGAGAACTTCTTAGTTCATTTACTCAGGGCCTACGTACAGAGGACCATAGCTCAGGCAAGAGTATGGTAACAAAGCTAAAAAGACTACAGCTGCCTATCCATCTCTTTCTGATAAACATTTCTTAAAGTATTTCTGGAAAATGTATAAACCTCTGAACTACACCAGTAGAAACTGATTTCTAAATCATTTCTAATAGTAATTTCTAATAAATAGTAATATACTCCAAAGGCAATTTAAAAAAGAAACAAAAAACACAGGGACTACCAAGATATAAACATTTACCCAGAGCAGAACTGTTTTTAGCAGGATAAGAAGTGTATCAACATCTAGTGATTCAGTATAAATTACAGGAATATCATAATTCTAAGTGTATTGTGGGAAGAAAAAGGTTGAGAGCCACCGATATAGAACAATGTTGTCCAAAAGAGAAGTTTGATAATTTTCTATGTCCAGTGGTAGCCACCAGCCACATGTGGCTACTTAGCACTTGAAATGTGGCTAGTACAATAGAGCAACCATGTATTTAAATTTATCCCATTTAAACTAATTTAGGAAACTTCCCAGCTCTAACTGCTTGGGGTTACACCGCCAGGATGGTGCTGCTAGAGAGTGAGCAGTTCCTGACAGAGCTCACCAGGCTCTTCCAGCAGTGCCAGTTATCGGTCAGCAGACAGTGTGTTCATCATTTTGAAGAAGTATGACAGTTAAACTAAACCCATTCCAAGGAAAGGTTCTGCGGACGGCTTTGATCCCTCAGACAAGAAGTGTCTGCTAAGAGCTACTGATGGAAAAAAGAAGCTCAACACCGTGATAAGCTCCAAAGAACTAACTTTTTGATGGCTTATTCAAACCTATTGACAGCTAACATGGATGGGCTGAAGAAAAGGGACAAAATAAACATAAGTAAGAAGAGCAAAACAGCACATATTAAGGGCACTGAATGTCCTGCTTTCACCAACTAACCACTGAACTGCTATTTTTCCTTTGGCTTTTTTTTGGCCGCATAGCTAGGTTTCTGGTTACCCTGTATTAACTGTTTTCATGTGAGATTAAGGACATTTGAGAGAGAAGGGCTGCAATGCGTACAGGCTGGTTGTAGTAAGAGGCCTATTTATTTTAGATCTGTCTACTTGGTCTGTGCTGCATGATTGTATATTTCAGGATTATAGTTTAAAAGTCTCTGTAGTCATTGTCTATTTGATTAGCAAAAAAAGGTAATTTAATTTAAAAACAATAGTTAAAAAAATAATTTAAAAACTTAAATAGGCCAGGCACAGTGGCTCACGCCTGTAATCCTGGCACTCTGGGAAGCCGAGGCAGGCGGATCATTTGAGCTCAGGAGTTCAAGATCAGCCTGAGCAAGAGTGAGACCCCATCTCCACTAAAAACAGAAAGAAATTAGCCGGACAACTAAAAATACATAGAAAAAAATTAGCCGGGCATGGTGGAGCATGCCTGTAGTCCCAACTCCTCTGGAGGCTGAGGCAAGAGGATAGCTTGAGTCTAGGAGTTTGAGGTTGCTGTGAGCTGAGCTGACGCCACGGCACTCTAACGCAGGCAACAGAGTGAAACTCTGTCTCAAAACAACAACAAAAAAATTTAAATAAATTTTTAAAACTAAAATTTTTAAATTACATTATAATAATTAATAAAAAAATACATTTAAATAGCCACATGTGGCTAATGGATACACATTAGTGTCGATCTAGAGGGATACACAGGGATTATTTGAATCCTCTTAAAGCATGTATTCACAAGGAAAAAACTTTATAACTAAAAATGAATTCGATTTTCTACAAAAATAACTTTCACTTTTCCCCTTTATGACAAAAGAACACTCCCTAAAAACTTTCCCCACAATTAGAAAGTTTCACAGACTCATTTAAGATCTTCAAACATAAATGGGACAGTGAAGAAGGGCAGCAACTCACATGTGTCCAGGTTTGCGGTCGGCGGGTTCTGTCATATACTCCATCGTTCTGCACACCTTAAATTTTAAAAAAAGAAAATGAGAATTGTTGGGATTTAAATCATTCCTTCCACTTCACATAAAGCAGGAAAGAAGGAAAACTAACTCCACTCGAAAACTTCGGAAAAAGTAACTGCTTTAGTATCGGGACCAAGGGATTTCCAGAGTTTCCCATCTGCAAGACCCTCGAGCCGCCAAGCTCTGCAGCCGGCCTCAGATCTCGCCTGGGTGCCAAGCAGGGCGGACCCGGGGCGAGGGCGGCCAGGGCAACGCGGGCCCCGGACGCACGGGCTCCCCCTCTCCACCTGCCACTGGGCCCCTGCGGGCCCGGGTCGGCTGTTCCTCGAAACCGCGCTACAGGAATCCCCGGCCTGCATCACTGCGCCCACGGGCTCCTACCCCAACCCCGACCCGACCCCGACCCAGAACCCCGCGGGCCCGACCTCACGCAGGTTCCGGGCCGACGGCTCACACGCAGCGCGCACGCGGACCGAGGCCGGCCCCAGCCGGGAGCCCACCCCACTCCCTCCTTACGGACACCGCGCACGGAGAACTCGGCTCTCGGCTCCCGGAAGCTACTTGGCGCCTGCGGGCCGGATTGGACTCGCAAAAAGCCGGCAGCAATACGAACCTCCGCAACCCAGCCAGCAGCCACCTCAGGCGGCTGGCTACAGTGAAGATCTCGCGAGAGAAGGGCTAGAAATCCCGCGGCCGGAGGAGGGGAGTTAAAGGGACGGGTGGGGACGGAGAAAGGGGCGGGCACAAACCAACGCGAGAGAGTGGAGAGAAGTTTCCGGCGCGCCTTTGCCGTGCCAGGGTGCTTTTGCGTTGTATTCCTGGTTTTCCCTGGCCAGAGTTCACTCCGAGTCAACCTCGTCCCTTTTCTTTTGAGACAGAGTCTCACTCTGTTGCCCCAGGCTAGAGTGCCGTGGCGTCAGCCTAGCTCACAGCAACCTCAAACTCCTGGGCTCCAGCGATCCTCCCGCTTCAGCCTCCCAAGTAACTGGGGCTACGGACATTCCTACGCCACGGCTCGCGGCTAAAATTAGTAGAGATGGGTTCTTGCTCTTGCTCAGGCTGGTCTCCAACTACTAAGCTCAAGTGATCCTCCCGCCTCAGTCCTCCAGAGTGCTAGGATTACAGGCGTGAGACACCACACTCCCAGCCTTCTTGTCCTTGTATAAAGCTCTCAATTCAGAGCTTGCTTCTTGATTAAATAATTGTTTTACATAAAAGTTATCTGTAAACAGTACAGCATCACACAAAGGAAAACTGGATCGAGAGCAGTGCTTTTGTCTATTTTGTTCACCATTTTATGTCTGATGCCTGCCACATCCTAACTACTCTAAAGGTTATTTGTTGAATAGATGAAAGAATGACAATAATTATCTGTGAAGAAGTCTATGTCATTTTTAGACTAATTAGAATGTGCTTCCTGATAGTGCATTTAATATTTCCTTAAGACATTAGCCCTTGATCTTACAGCAACACAGACCATGTCTAATTGCTCTTTCTCATTACAGCATTGCAAATACTTGAAGAGCACAATCATTTATTTCTAAATCTTCTACCTCCCCCCTACCCCCGCCACAAATTGCAGGGAATAAGCAAGAGCATTTTATAGAGAGTGATCAGAGAAGGTCTCTCATTGTTTCTTGCCCAGGATATTTAAGTAGTCTCCCATCCTTTCTCTCTACTTGCAGACTCCAATCCATCCTTCTAAAATGCAATTCTGATTTTGTCACACTCCCCTGATTTTGATCCTTCAATGGTCTCTGATCGCCTTCAGGATTATTTCCAATTTCTTTCCATGGAAAAAAGACCTTTCACGAACTGATCTCCACATACCCTGTCACCCTTTCAAACCCACAGCCATTCAGATCAAGGGCAGGTCCTCGCAGAAAAATAATCTACCTTTGCTTATGCTTGGAATACTCTGCCTTAAAGATGAAGGCTGTATTAGCTTCCTATTGTTGCTGTAACAAATTACCACAAATTTAGTTGGCTTAAAAAAACACAAATTTAGCTGGGCATGGTGGCTCACGCCTGTAATCCCAACACTTTGAGAAGCCAGGAGTTCAAGACCAGCCTGGGCAACATAGTGAGACCCATCTCTAAAAATAAAATTAAAAAGAAGAAGAAGAAGAAAAACCACAAATTTATTATCTTACAGTTCTGGGGGTCACAAATCTAAAATGGATTGGCAGGGCTGATTCCTTCTGGAGATTCTAGGAGAGAATCCATCCCCTTGCTTTTCCAGCTTCTAGAGGCTACCTACATTCCTTGGCTTGTGGCCCCACATCTTCTTCCTGTCAGATCTCCTTCTCTGACTCCCCTGGCCTCCCTCTTACAATGACACTTGTCATTTCATCGAGCCCAACCAGATAATCCAGAATAATTGCCCCATGTCAAAGATTCTTAATTTAATCACATCTACAAAGTCCCTTTTACAAAGTAAAGGTAATAAATTCACGGATTTCAGGGAATAGAATGTGGACATCAGTGGGGAGCCATTATTCTTCCCACCACACATCCCCTCCTCTTCTGATGACTTCTTCTTTAAGAACTAGAGGATTTAGATGCTCCTCAGCTATGTGTAGTACTTTTATGACACCTTTATAGGAGATGCCTCTAAAATGGGTGTTGAATGGATAGGATTATGAAATGTCTACTCTTTATGCACTGTACTTTCAAACCCCTGGAAACCAGTTTGAGTCTTATTCTTCTCAGTATCCCCTGAACCTAACACAGTGCCTGCCACAAAACGGACCCCAATATATGTTGGTAAGTTATCCACTTACTGCCCACAACAACTCTGAAGCAACACTGTTTTTTCTCCCCATTTTTTCCACTCACACTGTCAATGCCCTCAACCAAATACCACTAGAAACACAGCTATAGTTAAACAGGTTGTGTTTATTACTTATTGAAGTGAGCACACACATACACCATGGGGAATCATGGATGTCTCAGTAACAGGTGTTAAAACAAGCCTATCATAGGATCTGGGCTTTGGATGGGTGATTTGGGAGGGCCTAAGGAAGTAGGGGTTTGCTCTAGAATGGATTCTCTCAGAAAGTTCTATGATTAGATATCTCAATAAATCATATTTATTTGAAGGATGGCAGAAGGATAAAGCTGAAATTGGCAGAGAAGTAGCAGTCACTCATTTTGCTGAAGGGAGGGAATGTATGGTATTTTGTAGGTGGCAAAGTGAACTTACTTTTGTCTGCACTTAGATAAAATTATGAAGTTGCCTTGCTTTGTCTCATTTTATTATAGCTTCAGAGTAACCTTGTCTGAGGTTGGTATTGTGTGAAATTATTTAATTGTGTATGTCTAATAGGAGAATAATATGGGCTAGCTGTGAGTGCTAGACCAGCTTCTAAATGTCAAAGGTTGTTCTTTTTTCTTTCTTAATACATTGCTCTAACAATTATTTGATTTAGCTCTGAATGCTACAATGCCATGCTTATTAAGCACTGCATATACAACAGTAAACAGCACAGGCATGGTTGCTGCCCTCAGGGAGCTTACCTTTACAGATGGGGCTAGCATTGCATGAGATTAAGTAATTTTTTCAAAGTCCTGCACAAATGAGTGGCAGAACGGGGACATGAGCTTTAGTTTGTCTAACTCTGTACCCATGCCCTCACCATACCAGCCTGCTTGCCCTTCTGAGGCTAAAGCTTTCCTTTCTTATCCACAGGCTTTTGATAAATGAAACATTTATGCAGCAGAAGGTACCTCTGTTTTTCCCTCCATCTTCCAGCCCCCACTGCTATGATCTCTAGATGTCAGAATTAAGCACGTGATTTCAACTATCTCTGCCATAAGCCTAGGATGAGCTTGCTAGATTAGTCTGAGAGTAGAACAATATTGGCAAATTATACCAGAGAGAAATTCATTTTGCACTTTTTATGTAATCCTCAAATCACACTTGAAAAAAATGTGTTCTCCGATCCCATAGTCCTTACATTTAGGTTATCTATCCTTACTCAAATCTAAGGTTTAGTGTATTTTTACAAACTTAGATTCTCTATGTTTTACCTTGATATTAAAATAAAATTCCAAAAGAATGAGACGACTATGGCCTCCTAGCAATCTACACATTCATTTCCCAAATTCATCATCCATAAATTCATCAAAAAATGTTTGAGATCAGAATCCATAAAATCTCTTTCTTAACCAATTAGGGTTAATATAAATATGGATTTTTGTCTCTTTTGTTTTAGATTACAACGTAACTCCCTTGGAGACATTGAGTAAATGTTTTAAAAGAAGTAAAATTTTATTCATTTTAAGTATCTTTAATACCTAGTAAGTAATAAATGATCAATTAATACCTGCTAATCAAAGAAATTCTATACAGAACTTTCAAATACATAGTGTGATATTTTTCACACTATCAGAAGTGATAGCACATTTGATGATATCAAGATGATATTTGTGATTAGAGCAGGGGGAGTTATTAGGGTATCCTCTTAGAATCGACACCCGTGGAAGAGAAGGGAAAGAAGCACAACTGGGCAAAGAGAGGCGTTGCGCTGCCACACCTCAGCTAGTTCCAACCCTACCGGAAGCTCCAAAGCTGAGATGCCCATTCAGAGTTTTCCTGAGGGGGGCTGGCCTTTGCTCATTGATGAGTCATTGGATATGACTGTCCCAGGAAAGGAATATGACCTTGGGTGCTGTTTCTCTTTTCAGCCAAGGCAGTCCTACAAGTGGATGAAACTGAGGGCTTTTTGCCCGCAGCACTCCCTGCAGTGGAGGAGTAAGTCCTTCATTCCCGAAGGGGGATCAAGGCAGTACCTCACAGCAGGCACCCATAAAAAGCAGTGTGCCTAGTAGAATTGATACAAGGCTGGGACTCTGGCATCCTTGTTTCAAGTCTGAGATTTGTAACTGATAGACCCTGTGACCCTAAGGAGTTGCCTTACCACTCTGAGCCTTTCTGAAGGCTCCTTTCCTCCTTTCTAAAACTGTACAATAGTCCCAACCTCATAAAATTGTTATGAGAATTGATTGAGATAAAGTACATAGAAGTGCTTAGTAAACTGCAAAAAACTATTATGAATAAAGGCATTGTTATTCTCGGGTAAAGATTTTTAATAGAAGTAGAGTTAAATAATAAGAAATTGTTTGTATTTGACACATCCAATGTATAAAATTTTAAAAATTATACCTGCAACTCTACTTCACTCTTAATTTACAATATAAAGAAAACATTTAGTAAACAAAATAAAATTTGAGTATTCACTTTGTGAAATTCATTCAGCTATAACTTTTGATTGTGCATATTTCTTCATGTGTATATACTTCGACAAAAAGTTTTAAAAATGCAAATAAAATCTTACATAGAATCCCAGGAAATAAAACAGAAAATAAGAAAATAATAATAGGTAAGCAATTTCTCCATTATTACAAATTCCAAAATATTAGAGATTGAATTTATAATGTTTTGCTGTAGTATTTAAAAGATGCAATAACTGAGTGACCTCTAAATGTTAGTGATGGGGGAGGACAAGACTATAGTACAGGTTAAGTATCCCTAATCCAAAAATTCAAAATCTGAAATGCTCTAAAATCTGAAACTTTTTGAGAATCAACATGACACTAAAAGAGAATGCTCACTGGAAAATTTCAGATTTTAGATTCTCAACCAGTAAGTAAGTATAATGCAAATATTTCAAACTCCAAAAAAAATCCAAAATCCAAAACACTTATGGTCCCAAGTATTTCAGATAAGGAATGTTCAACCTGTAGTAGATGAGGAAATATCAGGACAAATTTCATAGGTATCTTAGAAGGTGAACAGAGGAAAAAAACAGAAATAAACAACTTTAAATGAGCCAAAATAACTTTTTTTTTTTTTTTTTTGAGACAGAGTCTCACTCTGTTGTCCAGGCTAGAGTGCCGTGGCATCAGCCTAGCTACAGCAACCTCAAACTCCAGGGCTCAAGCAATCCTCCTGCCTCAGCCTCCCAAGTAGCTGGGGCTACAGGCATGCGCCACCATGCTTGGCTAATTTTTTCTATATATTTTAGTTGGCCAATTAATTTCTTTCTATTTTTAGTAGAGATGGGGTCTCGCTCTTGCTCAGGCTGGTTTCGAACTCCTGAGCTCAAACGATCCGCCCACCTCGGCCTCCCAGAGTGCTAGGAGTACGGGCATGAGCCACCGTGCCCGGCCCAAAATAACTTTTAACACTAAAACTTTATATGCTTTGGGTCCCAAAGAACTAAGAATCAGAGATATGAAAGTGACATTTTTGCTCTGATCCTTCTTTTCAGCAATTGCTACCACATCAGGGTCTCATTGGTGCTGAAATCCTCCCCACCCCTTCCTCTCAGGTGATCTCAAAGATGACTGGTACTCTATTTTCTCATTCTACTCCTATAGCAAAAATGGAGAAAGACACCAAACCTATACTTATAATGACTTGCTACTCTGAAGGTGCTGGAGAGAATTTGTATCTCAATACTGTTTAGAAATGAAAGTAATTTGGTATGTGGATATTTTATATTATCTGAAGTTGGGTTTCAGGAAAGATTCAAAGGATGTACAAAGGGTATAACTAAGCAATTTGGATGTCAGATAAAGATGCCTTCTAAAATGTCTAGGTGTGTAGCTGATTTATTTTAGGACACTTCTCAGTTAGTTGAACCATGGCCTCCCAGTTACTCTCTCAGCCTAATAAAGACACTGCCACACACCAAGGCCACCTGCAATTGTAGTCATCCCTAAGTATCTGTGGAGGGCCAGTTCCAGGACCTCCCCTCCCTACCACCACCACCACCTCATGATACCAAAATCCTCAGAGTCTCAAGTTCATTACATAAAATGGCGGTATTTGCATATAACCTATGCACATCCTCTTGTGTATTCTAAATCATCTCTAGATTACTTATAATTACTAATACAATGTAATGCTATGTAAATAATTGCTATATATATTGACTTTTTTGTTGTTCTTTAAAATATTTTCAATACCTAAATTGATTGAATTTAAGTATTGGTTGAATCCACAGATGTGAAACCCACTGATACAGAGGGCCAACTGTATAAAAGTAATATTGCCACTGTCTGAAGGCTAGAAATTTAAAACAATTTCTCCTTAGAAGCAGCATGAAATTTTATAGTAATCTAGTTCAAATTTAGCAAAATTGGGCAACATTTACATATACTTAAGATATTCAATATAAACATCAAAGATAACTTAAGAATACCAAATCACTATTTATTAAACTATTTTTATACAAAAAATTCTGAGAAATGTCTCCCATATTACAACTATACTTTTAAAATGGAAGGCAAAAAAGTAGCTTATTTAAACAAAATTAATATTATAAAAATTATTGTTATCCAAGATATGTTGGATAATATAATCCAAGAAATATTTTCCAGAATGGAAGGACAGGAATTGAACAGTTATTTTGAATTCTTTGTCTGAAAGGTCACCTATCTTCATCATTCCATGATTGGTCACTGGTACCTTACTTAGTTTATTTGGTGAGGTTATGTTTTCCTAGATGTTCTTGATGCTTGTGGATGTTCATCAATGTCTGATCATCAAAGAGTGTGATATTTATTTTAATCTTTGAAGTCTGGGCTTGTTTAAACCCATTGTTCTTGAGAAGGCTTTCCAGATATTCAAAGGGATTGAATGTTGTGATCTAAGTCTTTGGTCACTGCAGCTGTATCAGCAGTGCAGGTGACCTAAGCCCAGTAATGCTGTGACTTACAGACTCCTGGTGGTACCACCTTGGACTTGGGTAAAATATGGGAAAAATACCCTGGGTTACCAAGCAAAGTCTCTCATTCTTTCCTCTCTTTTTGTGCTGGGCTGCTGGAATTGGGGAAGAAATGACATGGGCACTCTCTCATGACCACCAGTGCCAAGTCACACCTGAAGCCAGCCCAGTCTCACCCGAAGCCCATGGTGACTTTTGCCTGACTACCTCTGATGTTTTTGAAAGTCCAAGGGCTATTAGTCAGCAGATGGTGAATCCTGCCAGGACTGGACCTTTCCCCTCAGTGTAGCATGCATGTTTCTTTCTGACTCAGGATGGGTCCAGAAATGCCATTCAGGGACTAAGGCCTAGATTTGGAGGCTTCAGGAGTCAGCATAGTACTTTATTTTA
Organism: Cheirogaleus medius; assembly: GCA_008086735.1. Lineage (NCBI taxonomy): Eukaryota > Metazoa > Chordata > Mammalia > Primates > Cheirogaleidae > Cheirogaleus > Cheirogaleus medius. Next base: position 18,708,323 of record VBSM01000272.1, on the reverse strand, counting down.
CTGTGGCTGAGCTGGTACCCAAGTTGCAAAACAAAGTCCTCTAAACTTTTCCCTTTCCTTTCCCCAAGTGGAAGAAGACTCTCTGAGCCACACAGCCTGTAGCTGGGGAAGGATGACACAGACACTGGCTTGGCCTCCACCACTGGTGTCACACTGGGTCACATACACCCCAAGTCCACTGGCTCCAAGCCAGCACAGTTGCAGGAATTGCCCAGGACTGCAGCCTTTGTGGCCCAACTGCCTTACAAATTTAGTCCAGGCCCCAGGCTGCTTTTTGCTGGCCAGTGGTGGGACTAGCCAGACTCAGGTTTTGGGTGGAGGATTTCTTTTTGGCTGGGCTGGTCTAAGTGCTCCTTCTGTGGGCACTGGCAGAATTCTGTCCTGTGCTGGGTTTTCATGTGCCAAGCTGGCCCTGAGTTTCAATGCATAGTCCCACAAACACTTCACTCTCCCTCCCCTGGGCACACGGATTCTCTCTCCACTTGGTGTGCTGGCGTGGCACTGCCAGGGGATGGGGCACGGGTGGCATAGGCAAGGCAAGATTGTCTTTTCTGCCCCCTTCAATGCTTCTTTCCTTGACATAATGTTAAGACCAGGTAGTATGATCATTCACCTGATTTTGTGGTTCTTCTGAAGGTGCTTGCTTGTGTGGATAGTTGCTGCATTTGGCGTTCATAGGAATGGACTATCACTGGAGGTTTCTATTAAGCCATCTTACTCTGCTCCCTGGATCTCTGTTATTTCTTACAACTGCATTTGGATCTACAATTATCTCAAAATTTTAACAGTTTAATTTTTAAAAAATAAGGTGAAAGTTTCTGATTAAGGAAACAATTCGCTGTTTTTATCTTTTACACTAATTATTTTTAGAAAGGCTCAACAATTTTGTCTCCCCTGTTGGTTGGCTGATTAATCCCATCCACACACCCCTTCTCCCACTAGGGGCAGCCATGTGACAAAATATTGGGCAGAGGAAAACTGCAAGAGAAAGTTTATTGGGCAATCTTCCAGGAAAGCTTTAGCTCTCTCAATAAAAAGGCACAGACTTAGTAGGTATGCCATTCTGCCCTCACTCTTTGCTACTTTCTCCTGTCTCGTTTCAGTCTGGAATACAGAAATGATACCTGGAGGTACAGCAGCCATCAAATGGTCATAGGCAACAAGCAATAAGGGCAAATGCCATCATTCTAACAATGATAGGGCAGAGACCTTGAAAGAACCGAGTTCAAAAGAGCAAGACAGAGTCTTGACCAGTGTCATTATGCAGAAGCACCAACCTTAGGCTGTCCACCTTTAGGTTCTCTCTGTGTAAGGAAAAAAAAAATACCGTTTAAGCCACTGGGTGGCCAGATTTTCTCTTATTTGTTCCCAAACACGTTTCTAACCTATGCTGACACTCAAAGGACATTCTTAGCAGGGCTAAAATACTTTGCCTACCTTACAAGTGTTTTAAGGATGAAAGCATCATAGCTACTTAATACTCTATGTGTGTATTAACCAAATTACTGATACTGCCTTTTCCTTTCTCCTTTCTCGTCACTATTTTGTGTTTCTTATTCTCCTCAGCTTGGCCTGAATTTGTATTATAATCAGACTTTTGCCAGTTACTCTCCTAATTGAATTGGGCTTTTGCTGTAGCTCAGACAGCTCAAAAAAAAAAAAAATTAATGGTCTTCCTAAACCATTCCAGCTCAAGGCAGGAGCTCCCCTCTTTGACCTCACAGCACTTACTGTCTGCACCTCCCAATTGCCTATTCATCATGCGCGGCCCCATGACACTTCTCATACAGCTGTCACAGAATAATCAATGTTTAGTGCTGGAAGAGACTTTAGAGATCATCTTCTCCAGCCACCTCAGTGCATGTGAATTGCGGCTTAACTCTTCTATTTTTCTTTACCTCGTCATGGGTTTACAGCTTATCTTAGGCTCCTAGTGAAAAGAGAGGTAAGGAATAAATATTTGTTGAGTTACCTATGATGTGCCAGACACTTTACACACATGATTTAATTTAACTTCCACAACAATCTTAAGTGTGTATTAATCCCCATTTGACAGGTGAAAGTACTGAAGCTCAGAGAAGTTGTTACTTAGCAAAGGTAAGGTACCTAAAAAAGAGGGGAAACCCAAATAATAACTCAAATCTTAAGATATTTAAGTGTCCTTAACCTCCTCCCAGGCTGCTAAATCACTTGATTGGATTTTGCCTTTTGGGGTTCTTCAACTTTTAAACGTCAAGAGCTTCTGCATTCTGTTCATAGGCTTTCTCTTTTGTAGAAAACTTAAAATGTATCTCTATAGCCAAATAAGGTAATGGTTCTTTGTTTTTAATGTCAATATTTTTTAAATACAGTACTGAATGAACAAAAATATTGCACAAAAAATTTATTTTAGTGGAAAATGATTAGGTATCTGTCATGTTAAGTGTTAGCAAAAATACATATGTCATTAACAGAATAGTTTTCCTTCTATTTGAATAGTAAAAGATAGAACTGCTTTATAGACAACAACTTTATAAGCTATTAGACATAACTTTCACCACTAAGAAAAAAATAATAAGAAGAAATATTCAGATAAATGAAATTTAGTAGTTCCAAGTTTTGAAGAAATGACAATTTTTGATTTTATTCAATAAAACAAATATGCCTTTCTCATTTTTCATTTGAAATATTCCATATTTAATCTGAGCCTTGCCAATTTTTAATTTGAAGTTTGAAGGCTTTCAGTTCCACTACACTTTTGCAGAACTTCTTTAATGCCAGACTGGCAATTAAAATGCAAGTGTAGTTTTCCTTTAATGCTGCTGTTATTGTTTAGGTAATAAGAAAAATATTAAGGTAATTAGTTTCAGACTTCATAATTTTGTCCCTAAATTTTTACTAGGTTTTTTCACATTCTTACAGGTAATATATTTTCAATAAATATTTTTTTTAGAAATCTTGTTGTCCTTAACCAATACAATCCAATAGCAAGCATTCATCTCTAATATATCACATTTTATTTGTGAAGTATATAAATAATATATTCATTTTTAAAGGTGTAATTTTACATTTCTGCATTTTAAAAAGAGTTTGGTCATAATTTTAGATGAACACTTTTTATTAATGTGCCTGCATGTGTCATCTTCGGGAGCACACCTTTGCCTATATAATCTGAGTTTATTTGTAACTTTCTGATTATATACTGCTTATTTCTGTGCACCCAAGATACAGAAGTGAATACCCATTTTTTAAAAACAATATTCAATCAGTTATGGCAAATTTTTATAAATGCTTGAAATGTTTACTAAAAATAAATAAATAACCTACTAAATATCTCACACGCTCCTGCGTATCCTGAGGCCATATGGGTGTTAGTTATGTGAGTTGTGAATGATAACACCTATTAACTATAAGCCTCAGAGGACGAGGACCATAGCTTGTATATCTTTGAATCTATAGAGTCTGCTATAGTAGAGTCTAACAAACATTTGAAAAATGAATGAATGAATGAATGAATGACTATGTTTCCTTTAATGGCAATCAGGTAACTCATACTTCTTTTTTATTATTATTTCAGAATATTACCAGGTACAAATGTTTGGTTACATGGATTGCTTTTGCACTGCTTTAGACAAAGTTATAAGTGTGCCCATCTCACAGATAGTGTATATTGAACCCATTAGGTATGATTTCACCCATCCCCCTCTTACCTCCCACCTGTTTGATTTCTGTTGGATTTTATTTCCTATCGTGCACATGAGTGCTGTTCAGTTAGTTCCAATTTAATAGTGAGCACATATGGTGTTTGTTTTTCCATTTTTACAATACTTCACTTAGGAGAATGGTCTCCAGGTCCATCCAGATTGTTACAAAAGGTATTCTTTTTTTTTTTTAATGGCTGAGTAGTATGCTATGGTATACATATACCACATTTTCTTAATCCACTCATGAATTGATGGGTACTTGGGTTGATTCCACATCTTTGTAATTGTGAATTGTGCTGCAGTAAATATTCGAGTGCAGGTGTTTTTTTGATAAAATGACTTCTTTTCCATTGGGTAAATACCCAGTATTGGGACTGCTGGATCAAATGATGGTTCTACTTTTAGTTCTTTGAGGAATCTCCATACTACTCTGAATAGAGTTTCTACCAGTTTGAAGTCCCACCAACAGTGTATAAGTGTTTCTTTCTCTATGCATTCATGCCAGCATCTATTGTTTTGGGACTTTTTTATAAAAGCCATTCTCACTGGGGTTAGGTGATAGCTCGTTGTGGTTTTGATTCACATTTCCCTGATGATTAGTTACATTGAGCATTTTTTAATGTGTTTATTGACTATTTGTCTATCTTCTTTTGAAAAGCTTTTTTTTCATGTCTTTTGTCCACTTTTTAATGGGGCTGTTTGATTTTTTCTTGCTGATTTGCTTGAGTTCTTTGTAGATTCTGGTTATTAAGCCCTTTATCGTATGTATAGCATGTGAATATTTTCTCCCATTCTGTAGGTTGTCTGTTCACTCTGTTGATTGTTTCTTTGGCTGTGTGGAAGCTTTTTAATTTAATTAAGTCTCATTTATTTATTTTTGTTGTTGCTGTGATTACCCTTGGGGTCTTCTTCATAAATTCTTTGCTTAGGCTGATATCTAGAAGAGTTTTTCCAACATTTTCTTCTAGAATTCTCGGTTTACATCTATTATCCATCTTGAATTAATTTTAGTGAGTGGTAAGAGATATGGATCCTGTTTCAATCTTCTACATGTGGCTATCCAATTTTCCCAGCACCATTTATTGAACAGGGATTCTTTTCCCCAGTGCATATTGTTGTCTACTTTGTCAAAGATTAGATAGCAATATGTGGATGGTTTTATATCTGGGTTGTCTGTTCTGTTCTATTGGTCTATGTCTCTATTTTTGTGCCAATACCATGCTGTTTTGGTTACTATAGCCTTGTAGTATAACTTAAAGTTTGGTAGAGTGATGTCAACAGATTTGTTCCTTTTGCTTAAGGCTGCTTTGTCTATTCAGACTCTTTTCTGGTTCCAAATGAAGCATATAATTATTTTTTTTAGTTCTTTGAGAAATAATGTTAATATTTTGATTGGTATTTATTGAATCTGCAAATCATTTAGGTAGTATGGACATTTTAACAATGTTGATTCTGCCAATCCATGAGCATGATGTTTTTCCATTTGTTTACATCCTCTGCAATTTCCTCCCTCAGTGATTTGTAGTTCTCCTTGTAGAGGTCTTTCACCTCCTTGGTTTAATATATTCCTAGGTACTTTATTTCATTTGTTGCTATTGTGAAAGATATTGAGTATTTGATTTGATTCTCTGGTTGACTGTTGTTCGTATATAGAAATGCTACTGATTTGTGTACATTGATTTTGTAACCTGAGATTTTGCTGAATTTATTTATCACTTCAAGGAGTCTCTTGGCAGAGTCTTTGGGGTTTTCTAGATATAAGATCATATCATCAGCAAAGAGTGATAATTTGACCTCTTCTTTCCCCCATTTGGATACCTTTGATTTCCTTCTATTGCCTGATTACTCTGGCAAGGACTCCCAGCACTATGTTGAATAAAAGTGGTGACAGTGGGCAACCTTGTCTAGTTCAGGTTCTAAGTGAGAATGCTTTCAATTTTTCCCTGTTCATTATGATGTTGGCTGTGGGTTTGTCATATATGGCTTTTATAATTTTGAGGCACATTTCATCTATGCCTATTTTGTTGAGAGTTCTTATCATTTTGTCAAATGCTTTTTCTGCATCTATTGAGATGATCATATGGTCTTTGTTTTTGTTTCTGTTTATGTGGTGAATCACATTTATGGACTATGTATGTTGAATCATCCTTGTATCCCTGAGATAAAGCCCACTTGGCCATGGTGGATTATTTTTTTGATGTGTAGATGAATTCGGTTTGCTAGAATTTTATTTAGAATTTTTGCATCTATATTCATAAGGGATATTGGTCTATAGTTTTCTTTTTTGGTTGTGTTGTTTTCTGGCTTTGATATCAAGGTGCTACTGGCTTCATAGAATGAGCTGGGAAGGATACTTTCCTTCTCTTTGAAAAGAACCAACTTTTTGGTTCATTAATCTTCTGTATAGTTCTTTTGTTATTGATTTATTTAATTCTGCTCTGACCTTAGTTATTTCTTTTCTTCTGCTATGTTTGGGATTAGTCGCTCTTCCTTTTCTAATCCCTTGAGACAATTCATTAGATTGTTGATTTGTGATCTTTCTATCTTTTTGATGTAAGCATTTAAAGCTGAATTTTCCTCTTAGGACTGCTTTTGCTGAAGCCCATAGATTGTGATAACTTGTGTCCCATTTGTCGTTCACTTCAAAGAATCTTTTGATTTCCATCTTAATTTTCTCTTTGACCCAATTATCATTCAATAGTAGATTGTTTAATTTCCGTGATTTTGTGTACATTTGAGTGTTTCTGTTGGAATTGATTTCTAATTTTATTCCACTGTGGTCTGAGAAGATACATGGTATAATTTCTATTTTTCTTGGATTTGTTAAGATATGTTTTGTGGCCTAAGATGTGATCAATCTTAGATAACGTTCCATGTGCTGATGAGAAGAACGTGTATTCAGTAGTTTTTGGGTAGAATGTTCTATAAATATCTATAAGGCCCATTTGTTCTAGAATACCACTGTCCGTGTTTCTTTGGAGGATCTGTCTAGTTCTGTCATTGGGGTGTTGAAGTTCCTAGCAATTACAACACTGTTGTTTATCACTTTATTTAGATCTAGAAGGGTTTGCTTTATGAATATGAGTGTACCTGTGGTAGGTGCATAAATATTTAGGATTGTTATGTATTCTTGTTGATTTGCTGTCTTTACCATTAATAATGACCACCTTTGTCTTTCTTTACTATTATTGGTTTGAAATATTATGTTATCTGATATGACAGTGGCTGCACCAGCTTTCTTTTGCTTTCCATTTGCATAGAATATTTTTTTCCATCCCTTCACCTTGAGTCTGAACAAGTCATTTTGGGGTAGATGTGTTTCCTGGAGACAGCAGATACTTGATTTGTATTTTTTTTTTTATCCATTAAGCCTGCCTATGTCTCTTGAGTGGGAAATTCAAGCCATTCACATTTATTAAAAGAATTGATAAGTGAGGTGGATTTCTGTTCATCCTGTTAGGTAGAACCTTATTGCTTGGTTTTACCTCTTGAGCCATTATATTATATGGGCTCTGAGCTTTAGCTTTTGGGTGATCTTATACCAATGGGTGTCTATTGTACCTCCTTCATGTTAACTTTGGCCAGTCTGATGACTATGTGTCATTGTGTTTGCCTCTTTGTGATGAATCTCCCAGGTGTCTATTGAGCTTACTCTACATGGATTTCTAAATTTTTAGCAAGACCAGAGAAGTTTTCCTCAATTATTCCCTCAAATAGGTTTTTCCAACCCTTGTGTATTTTCTTCTTCACCCTCAGGGATGCCTATTATTATTATGTTAGGCCTATTTACATAATCCCATACTTCTTGTAGGCTTTGTTCATTCCTCTGTTCTTTACCTTTTACTTACTTGTTTAATTCAAAGGTGATGTCTTCAAGCTCTGAGATTCTTTCTTCTGCTTGATCTAGCCTATTCTTAAAGCTTTCCACTGTGTTTTATATTTCCTTAAATGAATTTTTCATTTCCAGAAGTTCCGTTTGATTTTTTTTAATAATTCCATTTCTTTAGTGAATTTTTCATTCATTTTCTGTATTGTCTTTGTGTTTTCTTTGTGCTGGGTTTCAATTTTCTCTTGCATTTTATTGAGCTTCCTTATAATCCATATTTGAAATTCTTTATCTGTTTGTTTTTTTTCCTCTTTCATCTAAAACTTCTTCTTACTGAGATGCTCTAACAGCTGGTGTCTCCGGTCAGCCATCTTGTTGCTCCCTCAGATGACTCATACTTCTTTGAGTTTATCCAGATTGTTGGCACAATGTTTTGCCCCAAGTAGACATTTACTGATTGGCATGAGTAGTAAATGAAGGAAAGGGAAAAGATCCCTTTGTCTTCCTTCAGACATTGCCCTTTCTTCCCAGGATACACCATCATTCTAGGTATTATGGGATATGCCAGCTTATCACAGGCTCTACAGTGTATCAAGATCTCTGGCAAACTAGATGTGCTCTATGGACTAGCCATTCCACCTTTGATCCCTGCCTTTCCCCTGAACCTATAATATTCCATTAAATAAGTACTTTATGATTATTCCTCTGTTAAAAATACCATTTGAAAAATATAAGATACTGTATTACTTTGATAATTCAGAGATAAATATGAAGAAGCCTAACTTGTATGGGCTCTGTTCATATTTTGTGTTCTCCTACTTCATACATGTAGGAGCTTATAATTTATAATGGAGGTCTGAAATTGGTGCACCATGCATCAAATACAATCCATAGGAATTTTTTAAGCCTAACATTGGCTTTTTAAAACTTAAATTAATTGCTCTATCACATAATGTTCTTGATTACAAGGAAGAAAAACTGGCTTATTTAGCTGAAAGGATTTGGTAGCCCCCACAAAAGGGTTGGAGGACCAGACTCAGGGCCATACAACCAGGAACAGAACCCAAAAATCACAGAGCAGAGCCAAGTCATCCAGTCAAGACCATGCAGACATCACCCTTGCAGGATACATACTATAGCCTGCACTGTAGATGCCAGCAATAGCTGCCAGCACTACAGCCCCTTGCTGCACTGGAGACTCAACTATATGGCCACCATAGAGCTCTCATGTTCCTGCTTTTTTGAACAATTAGCTCAGAAGTTCAGGGCAGACATATCTAGTCAACAGAACCTAGATCATGTGAGCAGATAAAGGAGATTGGGCAATAACTAAAGATGAAGGAAAATTTGAGCCACTATTTCCTACTGGCCTTTCCCTCTACATTTTTTTTTTTTTTTTTTTTTTTTTTTTTTTTTTTTTTTTAGAGACGGGGTCTCGCTCTTGGTCAGGCTGGTTTCGAACTCCTGACCTTGAGCTATCCACCCGCCTCGGCCTCCCAGAGTCCCTCTACATTTTTTAAAATTTTTAACTATAATAGATACATGTTAATTGTACATATTTACAGGGTACATGTATATTTTGATACAAGCTTACAATATGTAATAATCAAATTAGAATAATTGGGATATCCATCAGCTTAAGAATTTATCATTTCTTTGTGTTAAGAACACTCCAATTCCATTCTTTTAGTTATTCTGAAATATTCAATAAATGATTGTTAACTATAATCACCGTATTGTGCCATAAAACACCAGATCTTATTCCTTCTAACTATATTTTTGTACCCATTAACCATCCCTTCATTATCCCCCCTCCATTACCCTTCCCAGCCTTTGATAACCATAATTTTATTCTCTATCTCCATGAGTTGAATTTTTTTTCAGCTCTCACATGTGAATCATAACATGTAATATTTCTCTTTCTGTGCCTGGCTTATTTCACTTAACATAATGTTCTCCAGTTCCATCCATGTGTTTGCAAATGAGAAGATTTCATTTTTTATGGTGGAATAATATTCCATTATGTATATGTACCACATTTTCTTTATCCATTCATCCACTGATGGACACTTAGGTTGATTCCATATCTTGGCTATTATAGCCAAGATAAACATGCGGTAAACATGGGAGTTGCTGATATCTCTTCAATATACTGAATTCTTTTCTTTTGGATAAATACCCAACAGTGGAATTGCTGGAGTATATGGTAGTTCTATTTTTAGTTTTTTGAAGCACCTCCATGCTCTTCTCCATAATGACTGTACTAATTTACATTCCCACCAACAGTGTACACGGTTTCCCCTTTCTCTGGCCTCTCCATTTCTAGCTAATTTTCAAATAACTTCCTCCTACTTCCCCACCTTTGCCTCTTCCAAGTTTAGAATCCCCAAACAATCTTAGTAATTTGCACATTCATTGCCAAAATTAACACAGTTGGAAACACTAAGTTAAGAAATCTAATAGCCAGCTGTTCTTGGTAAATATTTATTAGACCATTTTTAGACCTTGGTTATGTGTCCAATTAATATTTATGAATGTAAAATAGAAAACCCTAAACAGTCATGACTGCACTCTTCCAGTATTTCTTTAAAATTCAGAATTAGTTCCTGAATAGAGTCTGCAAGTGCCTTGAGAAACCAATTAAAATTTTAATCCCTATATTAGGTGATTTTCTTTCCCTGCATTACTGTGCAGGCTCACTGTTTCTTGGTATATCAGCTGCGGTGTCAACTATGGCCCCTCTCCAATAACCTATAATCCACTCAACAGAGTGAGCAATCAAATGGCTCAGGGAAAATTTACTTGAGTTCAACAAATTCTTGGATAAACTCATTAATTTTCTCAGAAAGCTTCCAAGAGGGTAAGTGGCAACCCAGAATATGATATTTATTCCTGAATTGCTTGGAACAAGTCTTAATTTCACATACAAGGAAATGCTTTTAGCTGCAAGAATTTTTATTTCTATTCAGCACACAACAAACCCATCCTCTAAAATCCTAGCAATTAATTTATTGCTGAATTTTAGAGATTTTTAAAATAAAACCCATCAATGGCAGTTAAACAATAAAGAATATTTATACATGCCAAATTCCAAAACACTAAACCTGTCAGATTTAGAGTCAATTGATATTTATTGAACACAGACTATGTGTCAAGCACTGTTCTACACAAGTTTACAAACATTATCTTAACCATTATTATAAACTCATGAGGCAGATATAATCCCATTTTACTGATGAGGAAAGCAAAGTTTAAGGTCCATGGGACTTAATGGAGATCAAAAGGTAGTAGGTGGTAAAGCCAGGGTTTGAGCCTGGCTCCTGATCCAAATCAAGTCTCTGCCTCAGCAGAGTGATCTAGGATGAGTAAGAATTTCAGCATGAAAAAGTATTTAAAGTAGACTATGCTTTAGGCATAAATGTGTAACTTCTAGCATTATTGTGTGGACTCAAATGTTATGAATTAAGACAATTATAAGCCCACAGTGCTGGGATTTCACTGAGACTCTACAACTTGCCATCCTATAATTTAAAACTGAGTTGAAACAAAGGACATGTCCAAAGCAAATAGTTATTTCACCTGATGAAAAGATGCCCCAAAATGATGAAAGATGGCTAAATGTAAATCTCTTCATATCTCAATGCATAGGTTTAGAAGGTAAAAACAAATGAAACATCACAGATACAAAATAATAATGTAGAACTGTTGTCTTTTCATGCCAAGTGATTACCTAATTGGACAATCAATGACTGGGGGAATAATTTTTGCACAGTCTTTTGTTCTTCTTCTTCATCAAGCTCATGATTCTCCTACCTATTCCTTGACAATATTAGTAAGTCTGGGCCTGTAGATTAGGTCTTAGAGCTGCTCCAAGGGTGCATTACCATGACTCTTGCGGCCATCTGGGTAACATGTCCTCGCTCTAGCTCTACCACATGGAATTCAGGATTATATCTGGCCCAAGCTGTTTCATTAAATAGCTTGGAGAGGTTGAAAGTAGTGAATATAAAGTTTATTTAGATATATGAGTACTGTGTACTCTTCATACAAATGTAGTATGTATCATATATATTCTGAGATGAATGAGATACACCAAGCCAGGGTACAGTTGTCACCAGCATGTACCCAAGCAAAGCCATCTCCTGTACTGCTGTAGCATCATGTTTGTAAGACTAGATCTGAAGGGGGCAGTTGAGCTTAGAAAGGTCTGATGTGAACCTCACTCGCTCAAACTTACCAACGATGTAGCTGCTGGCCTGAAAGGGATCCTCAAGTGTTAATAGGATTGAGAGCTGATCTCTCTGCTACATATCCTAGCTGTTCTGACTTCATGCTGCACATTCAAATGTGTAAACCTTGTTTGATTTACTCAGCTGATGTCTTTGTCTGGCTGTTCAATCAATCTGACCCTATTATTCACATTTGTCAAAATTGTATATGTGCAGAGTGAAATATCTACAATAATTCCAAGACCTTTGATTGATGAATAAGGCTCCTTTCAAAGAAGATGGGTAGATTTATCATCAAACTGATGGCCCAACAATGGTTTTCATCCTTGAACAAGTCATAAAGCTCACAGAAACCTTTAAGGAAGGCTCTCTTTCTCTCACATCCATCTAAAATTATTCTTTTAGACATTTCTGCATATTCTTAAACTAAATTCTGCTAAGTAACTCACATAGAAAGGAAAATCTAGGGCAAAACAGGCATAAAGATTTATGAAATGTGAAATGTGCTGTTGCAGTAAAGCTTCTAGAAGGGAAGATCATCGTGTAGCAACAGCGTCTAATGTCCTTTTGTATGTAATATTTTGGTATGCTGTATATGGGAGGAGAGGCCCTTCAGAAGTAATTTGATACTAATTTGAAAATCTAGGTATAGATCTATGGGAATTCATAATCTTTGGAAAATATTTTTATCTGCAGTATACAATGTTAAATTAACTCCTATTCAGCAGAAAGCTACTTCTGCTGAGTTTACAGCTGACGGATCCCTTCCTCCATTTCCAGCATTCATTTAATCACTTACCCACATCTTTCACTAAGAAGCACTCCTTTCCTCTCCATTTTATTAGCTTGTAGCTGTTTTCCTTCTGTGGCTCCAGGCCAATGGAAAAAAAATCAACAAGGTTATGTCTTTGAAAACTTTTTAAAAGGCTATTTCATTCTTATCATTAAAGTCATATGGGGACAATGTAGAATTTTATTGGATACATTACTTTGACATAATTTAGCTGCATGAAGAGTTTAGATATTTTTAAGATTAATACAGATATTTGGTAAGCTTTTTCTTTCAACCATTTTCTGGTGTGTGCAGTCCACCAATACTTCTGTTTTGTGGTAGAAAGGACTGAATCACAAGAGGAGTAAAATTCCTTGCACAAGGTCTCATGGTGCAACAACGGTATTCCATTACTTAAGCTACTGGTTTCTACTCCCCTACTCCTTCAGACATAATTAAATTACCTAACTCACTTTTACTATGGAATTGTCATTTATGTCAGTTGTATTTTTTAAAAGCTAGGCAGTTGGGTATTTTTTAAGTGTTTTATTTTTTTTATTTTTATTTTTTTATTATTTTTCCCTCAGATAAAATACAGCAGAAATTAAGTGTTTTTTTTTATTTCAGCAAATTATGGGGGTACAAATTTTTGGGTTTCAAATAA
>VBSM01000272.1:18651813-18676885 GCA_008086735.1 Cheirogaleus medius | reverse complement strand
AGCGATCCTCCTGCCTCAGCCTCCCGAGTAGCTGGGAATATAGGCATGTGCCACTATGCCCGGCTAATTTTTTTTCTATTTCATCTGTATACACATGCCTTTAGAGAGCAGTCATATACCTTTTCAACAAAACTTATATGTTTATTTCTATTATAAGATCTAGGAATTGACCGTTTTTGCCAATCACACATTTCCAACATGAAGTGAAAATGATAATGTCTGTTATCCTCAACTTAAGTGTGATGAGAGGCTTTTTTTTTTGCCCTTCCTTTTGCTCTCCCTTTGCTGTGACAAGGAGTCTAATCATCATCTGTGGAGTACGTATCATGCTCTGAAAACCAATATCTTTCTCTTGCCCTATAATCCTATCTTTCTCTCCTTAATAAACTTCATTTTTGTGCTTGTCTTTAAAAAAAGTGATGAGAAAATTTGGAGAAACTAAAAACAAGAACTAAAAAAATTATCAAAATGCCAAAATGAGCTAAATAACAAGATAGGTATAATCCATATAAAAGAAGTAACTTTCTGACCAAAGTTCTGATAGACCAAACAGTAATTACATTTATTTATTTATTGCTCTTAATCATCAAAACAATCCTATGATGTAGATCGTATTTTAGTTATCTATTGTTACATTAAAAATTACCCCCAAATTTAGCAGCTTAAAACTATAAATACTTATTGTCTGATTAACCCCAAGTAAGACTTGGGAAAATCTATGTGATTACATAACTTAAATGGTGATATGTACATTCCCTACCATTTATCCAAATGATGCCTTGTGCAAAAATCCAACTCAGTATATACATATTCAAGAAAAAAATGTAATATATATCAGTTTTGAACAGCAATATTATATTAGAAATAAAAATGTTTTCCATGTGAACTACTTCCCCCATCTACCACTACCTGTTTTCATAGGGGAATGTGGATCTTTGGCAAGATGAGAGCTTCATTGTTCAGTTACTTGCCTTCTTTCTCTTGCTTTACTTTTTTCTCTGTCTCTTTCATTCACTCTACAAACAAAACTAATTTTAAAATATTGCTTGAATTTTATGGGCCCAATTTTGCTTTTAGGATATTCTACATGAATTAGAAAATAAAATGTATCCTATTTTTATAGTAACAATTTGGAAGAAATTAAAACCACAGTATAACAAAAAAAAATTGATAAATTGCTATTATAAGCTCTTCCATAATGCAAATTAAATAGTTGACTGCGGTACACATAGAACATCTGCTAATCCAAATTAAAATGAATGAGGAACTAAATTAGAATTGCTTTTTCCATCTAATCATATAGAAGATTAAACATATTATGTGCCACATATTGTCAGTGTTTTTAAGGCATTGCCTATTAGTGAGCTTAGTTCCGTAAATTAAAGCAATAACTAAATTGTATCCTAGGGACCTGAAGGAGTTAGTGACCGGCTTCCTCAGTACTTAACAGCTGGGTAGAGCCACCAGACAACTTTAGTTCAGTAATAACAGCAAAAGGTATAGATTTGCTTTAAATCCTAAGCCAAAATTGGCCATAGTCCCTTTCCTTGAGTTGCACCATTTTATGCTTTAACTACCTTGTTATCAAATTTATGATCTCAATATGCACAATATCAAGGTAATTTCAAACTTATTTTTGAATTCTGGATTCTAGACTCTGGATTATTCCCTATAAAACAGTGGAAAACAGGAAATAATTTTAAAACATCTCATCATCAAAAATGTGAAAGCCTGGCAGAAAGAGACAAAATATAATGCCCTTGTCTTGTTACTTTTAAGGAGTACAGCCCACTGCCAGCCTCCCCCTGCCTTCCCGTGGTGCTCCCCACTCACTCACGTAATTATCACTGGGGACAATATTTGCTTGCTCTTGGTGACCTGGCTTTCTTCTCTTTTTTTCATCATGAAAGAAAAGAAACAATATTGGGGTCCCTTCAGTAGCACATATATTAAAACTGAATCTGTAGTTTCATAGGACACATTCTACATATGAAAGAAGAGGCTGGGCATGGTGACTCATGCCTGTAATCTCAGCACTTTGAGAGGCCAAGGTGGGTGGATTGCTTGAGGCCAGTAGTTCACGACCAGCCTGGGCAACAAAAAACTTTTAAAAAATTAGTCAACAGTAGTGGCACATGCCTGTAGTCTAGCTACTCAGGAGGCTGAGGCAAGAAGATAGCTTGAACCCAGGGATTTGAGGCTGTAGTGAACTATGATCGCTACACTACACTATATATAGCCTGACTGACAGAGCAAGATTAGAAATAAAAAGAAAAAAAGAAAAAAGAGAGAAAGAACAAAACCCCAGATTTGTATTTTATACTCCAATTACTTTTAAGAAAATTTGCCATCTAAACTAGTAATATTAGAGCAAAGCTTGAAAACAGCAGAAACATACCCTGAATCACTCCACAACTAGTTTTAATTTTTAAAGGTTCCTATCCTTCTGGCCTTTATAGCCTTTTGCACATGCTTTACCTATTTGCAATCTCAAATGATTTTCTACTTTGTAAACTGGAAACCAAATATTATAGAGGGTGATTAATGCAAACACTTTTCTTATTTGCATAAACAAATGAATGAGATACAAAGCAGTGAGGTTTGAGAGAATAAATAGCACAATGTGTTTTCTTAGTGTGTGTGTTTTTTTTAATCTTGTGTTTGAGAGTAAGCATTAGAGTTTTTTGGGAATTTTGGATTTTACGAAATTACTGTTTTTTTTGGATGAAAGTGCTTCCCATGCATTAAGGGGAAGTTTTAAAAGGCAAAGTTCCCCAAATAGGCTGTGGGCTCTGGTTAGAAGGAAGTAGTTACCAGGGGAGAAGCAGCACCAGCAGTTTAAGGTGAGCCTCCGTGGCCTGGGGAAGGGCCAGAGCCAAGAGCTGGCAAGATGAGGAGGAGTTGAGGGCATGGGGATGAGTCAGAGCCTCGGTGAGGTGAGAGTTCAGAAGACCTGCAACCAGATCGAGTTCTTCATCTCAACTACTGACTTCTGGAGGAAAGCAGTTTCCCCACTTCGTGTGTTTGGAATCAATTCAAAACTATGCTAGAAAGTAAGGAAGGAGCCAATGCTGTGATTGGACAGAGAAAAAGTCCTACTAATTGGGACAAAATTTTAGAAGTTCTAGAATTTTTTTTAAAAAAGCCACTAAATTAAATAATATTTGCATAGTTTCCAGCAATGTACCTTGAATATAGTAGGTCCTGAAGAAATGTTAGTCCCTTCTGTCCCACAAGCTTTGTAGACCCTTTGGTATCCGTATCAGTGCTTTGCAATTAGTTATGTGCTCACTAAGAACATATTCCATGACGAAGAACAGGGCTAATGACCATGGCCTGACCATCCTAGTGTTGTCAAAACTGCAAGGGGGTTTCAATCTAGGTCTAGTTGCTCATTGCACAAGGATCCAATTATTGAGGCAAGGAGGATTGTCAAGGAAGAAAGGAATGTGTCGATTCGATGGACATAGGAGAAGGGGAAAAACTGTCTCAAATCTCTCCACTAATGGAGATCATGAGCTTTTTAAAGAGGGGCCACATGCTTTGGGGCAGGTCAAGGGGTATGATGAGTCCTGGTGTCAGGAAGTCTGCTCTGAGGATTTCAGGATCTCGACTCCTTTATCTTGCAGAAAATCCATCATTTCTGGGAAACAACTCAAAAAGTCTAGTAGTTAGTTAAGGGAGAGGGTTATATAGGGGTCATTGAAATTTTTTCAGTGGGGTCCAGTTACGCTAGGAGATCACATTTGTACCAGACACCTTTCAGATTTATAGGCCTGGCCTTCTCTATATCTTAATCCCCTTCCAGCATCCTCTGAGTCCCATTTCTTTGTCTTTGTCATCTTCTAGAGAGCTGGGACCCTATTATCTTATGGAATTCTCCAAATGGTGGCCCTTTGAACCTCTTTTCTTGTCAGCATTTTATCGTGGGATTTCAGATCTTTCTCTCCAGCCTTGGTGCCTGCACAGTACTTCTTTTCCACACACCAACTCCATCACTAAGTGTGCTGTTCCGTGCCCTGCTCTAAGACACCAGCCGTGGACCCCCTAATCACACATGGCTTGGATCAACCAGGGAAATTCATCCTAACCACTGGCCTGTGGGCCAGCAACCATCCAGGGCTGACAGAAAGCACTTTTTAAAAACTAAAAACAACGAACTTAACACTTTTCCATCTTCATATTCTTCCTCCTTCCTCCACTTAAAAGTTAACTATTTAAAAACCATGCTGGCCCAGTGCAGTGGCTCACACCTGTAATACTAGCACTCTGGGAGGCCAAGGCGGGCAGATCACTCAAGGTCAGGAGTTCGAGACCAGCCTGAGCAAGATCGAGACCCTATCTCTACTAAAACTAGAAAGAAATTAATTGGCCAACTAAAAATATATAGAAAAAATTAGCCGGGCATGGTAGCACATGCCTGTCATCCCAGCTACTCAGGAGGCTGAGGCAGGAGGATTGCTTGAGCCTAGGATTTGAGGTTGCTGTGAGCTAGGCTGATGCCACAGAACTCTAGCCTGGGCAACAGAGTGAGACTTTGTCTCAAACAAAACAAAACAAAACAAAAAAAACCCATGCCATATTTTACTAGAAATATGTAACATTTTGCCAACATTATAAACTCCAATTATTATTCATACATTCCAAAGCAAAGCTGCACCATCTTTGTTAAATATAATTGTTATTTGTGTCCACTCTTCTCCATGGCTTTTCTCCTAATTTAGACTGTTAATATCCTACATGTAGATTCACTGATTTGCTCAGCTCCTGAAGGAGGCCCCTACACCACATCCAATTCTTCTAACTCCATGTCCTAAGACATCTTTATGAAGCACAGATTTGATCATGTGACTCATCTGATCAAACACCTTTGAAGATTTTCCATTGTAGAAGAAGCTGTCTCTCAAGTCATGCCCACTTCTAACATGTATCCTCCTCAATCACCATGAAACCTTGGACTTCATTCCACATTCCTATCTCCAGGCCACTGTTCAAAGTATCCCTGATATTCTGCGTGTCCTCCAACCACAGAAATTTTTCTAGACACTTGCCTCAATCTATCCATACTCTATACTCCAGGAGCACTTATTTTGTGTGTGTGTGTGCCTCTTATCACAATCTGTTTTGTGCTAAAATTATATATATACGTCTATCTATCTATCTATCTATCTATCTGTCTATGAAGAGGCCTACATAGGCTTCTTCCATAGGATTGAATTCTAGGGGCCATACTAGGGAAGAGAGCAGAGGAAGAGGCTTACAGAAAGAAGAATGAAGCAGAAGTATGGCAGAGGCAAGATGCCATGTAGTTAGAGAAAACAGAAACAGAAGAAGCAGCTGTCTGAGTCAGGGGTCAGTAAGGAAAAAGATGACTGACAGCTTTCCTGTTCCCAGGCCTGGCTGTCTTCCTGACATAGGTTCTATGAGACTTCTCTGCACTGTTGCCCTTCACGTAAGCAAACCTTAGTCAGAACTGTCATTCCTTGAGTCTAAATGATCCCTTATTAATACAACCTAGTATTGTGCTTTGTTCATTAAATGTTTATTAAATCGAAGTGTTAAACAACATTACATTAAATAGAATTTCTTCAAGTTGAATTAGGACTGGGCAGCATCTGCAACACAAGACACAGGTAGACCAAGCCTCTGGGATACAAGGCGCCAACATCCCAGGCATAATGGCTGCTGGTTGTTCCCACCGGGCCTCTCCTCCAGCATGGAAGAGAGAGGACAGAACTTTACCCACTGTTTCAAATGTCTTATAAATTTTGCATTACGAATCAAGAGTTATTTCTCCAGAGCAATATATATTTATTACCTATGCTATTAAAAATGAATGATTTGATATTTTATATCTTATTCCAGATTTTCAGTAATTTTGAGGTTAACTTGATATTGATCGATAGAATGAGCACTATTCCTGGAAGGCTACATATAAAATATTTATAAGCACAATCCTATACACTGAATTTGTCACAAGAGATTTGATTAAGATGTATAGAATTCTATCTTTGCTGACCTTATTAAGAGTGCCAAAGTATAGCTCCAATGTAACTGGACACTGCATACTCGATCAGAATTGACCTATAAGAAAACGTGACCATTTTTGAGACATTTCCATTTTGAAACCCTCTCCTGAATTGGCATAAATAAATTATACACTAGTCAGTGCTAAAACAAGAGATACTTAATTTAGCTTATATACAACATAGAGATTGTATTACTAGAAACAAATTTTAAGAACATATTATACAAATTATTGTACTGTACAACTATTACTTTTTTTTGTACCTGCAATTAAATGTATACATGTGACCAGAAATTAACACAATGCCTGTACAATGATGTGTGCCCTTTACCACAGTGAATAATATTTAGAGAATGGCTTGATTGTGTCATCAAATAAAAGGAAATACAGTATTTAATATATTCCCACTCTTTCATTTTTCAATTTTATTTTTCATATGTGCAATTTTTTGGCAAGTTATGCAGAGCAGAGAGTGAAATGCAGAATACAGGTCATTAAGGACAAAAAAATGGAAAATGTTAATTCTTTTTCTCTATTCATTTTCACCTCTGGTGGTGAAAATGAGTCAGTCAAGAAATCTGATGCTAGTGCAGATTGAAAGAGTTGGTGTTAAGTAAGCAATTAAGAAATGGTATTCATTTTGTAACTGAACATACGTGTATATATATCCTTATGGAATTCATTTATAGAAAGCAATCTGGGTAGACTGTATGTGCTTTAAAATGAAAAAGAAACAGTGTTCTAGCATTCTTTAGTCTCTTCAAACCCTTTCTGTAAGTTTTTTGATCTGCAACATTATAGTACAGACCTGGCTAGTTTTGTACAACCAAAGTACAACAGACATTCCGTTCAATGATCCACAAGATGCTGAGTCCAAGAATTAGTAGAACAATCCATGGTGGTGAAAACTGTGCACTGACACTTCCCTCACTGACCAGCTAACTCACTCCTTACTGGTTTAATTTGGTTGTCAAAATTGGTCAAATGGATAAGTTCCAGGTTGCTGAAGCATGCAATACTTTTAACTTGTAGAGCTCATTCGTTGCTTTTGGCCAATATTTCAACTTGATTCATTATAAATTTGATATAATTCAGGGAAAAGATCTATATGGGATAAGAAGTAATTAACATTATTCTGTTCTTTTTATGTACAGTATATGTTTCACCATATACATATTTTTCGCTTTTCCTTCTTTAAGTAATGTGGTACATTAAAAGATGCGTTAAAAACATAATGAGTAAGATGTGCAACATATGGGGTATGGTCATGCTTGAGGCTCTGCCTCAAGGGGGGAGGGAGGCGTGGGCAATATACATAACCGTAATATTTGTACCCCCATAATACGCTGAAATAAAAAAAAAAAATTAAAAAAAAAGATGAGTTAAGAAAACTCTGGGATATTATGCAATGGAATATAAATGGAATAATGCACACTTATTTAAATTATATGTATTGTCAAAAAGGTGCTTTGATATAGTATTAAATGAATAAGAAATAACATCCTACATTTATAATATGATTTTGACTATATAATGAAAATCTACTCATAGAAAAAACACTGGAAGGAAATACAATTGTGTTTGGGTGTCATTAAGAAGTGATATTTCAGGGGGAGGGCGCTGGTGACTCATTATTCAAGCTGGTGGACCCTGACCTCAGACCCCAGAATAGCATTGCCAGCCCCCAGCCTCTTCCCCACAAAAAAAATTTTAAAACTGTTTAAAAAGAAGTCATATTTCTCTTCTATTCTTAAATTTTATAAATTCTCCTTAATGAACACACATTATTTATTAATGGAAAAGCTTAACAGTGTGTTCACAAATTTACTCATTTTATGATCAAGTGTGCAACAAAATAAAGCTTTTAAAAATTTCTCCATGAATGAGTTGAACTTATTATTATTAATAATAATAAGCCCTTACACAATGGGTAAGAAGAAAAAGTTTAATTTTATTACAATCTTGTAAACGGTGAAACCCAACTAATGAAACTATCTTTTTTATGTAACTCAGTTTCTGCTTGAATGATCCAAGTAAATGCTGTTTTTCAGGGCTCCACACCTACCCCCGGATTCTCTCCAAGATGGACTGTGGGGCTGTGAGATGTGAGGCTGACATGACCTCATGACCAGGAGGTGGAGCCAAGGTCCTGAGAAGTACACGGTGTTCTCCGTATTAGATGGAATGGCTGGTCTCTGCTGCTCCCTGCACTGACTCCCCGGAGGCACCAGGGGCGTCTTGCGGCTGTCATCCACTAGAGTCTTCAACTGGTGGCACTATGTATGATCTGTTCTCCTCGGCTCAGGGCAGTAGTCTCCTTCCCAGACTTAGCTTTTAGTGACATGGCTGAGCAGTCAGGTCAAGCCTCACCTAAAAATAGCTCTGCCTCCAGAATTTTCAGTTCAGTAACCATTAGCTTCTCTTTATTGTTTAATCCAGTTTAGGTTTATGTGCCTTGAAACATAAAGACTTAGAATTGATTTCAGTTTCTATGTTTTGTTCACTTAGCATTGCTACAACAAGCCAGCATGTTTAAAAATGTTTTGCAAACTCTTATAAAAGAACAAAAAGGAAATTATTATGCAGGAAACCAAAAAGGAATCAAATAATGAGATCTTACTTCCAAAGACTTTTTTTGCTCTCCTGCTGGGCCCAAGAGACACAGCAGATTCCTTTCACATCCTCCATATAGCACCAAATACAGCATCAATCTGGTGTCGGCTATTCAATGTCCCCAGTGATTTATCTGTGTCAAAGGTATTGTCCTGAAGATGCTCTGCTCTAGAATCCTTTGCTGGCATATCTGTGAGTGGTGTATACAAACAAGTGACGGTGACATGGGGGATGTGAAGCAGCACCTCCCAGAAGTAGAACAACAAACGAGAGGCTGTGGTCAGAGAGTAAGTAGCTCTGATATCAGAGGAGCATGAATGTAGATAGTTAGGTGCTTTCTTTTGGAGAGCCCCCAACAGTATTCACAGACCACGTAAAAAGTTTTAAATCAGTAGGTTGACCTGCCCATTGGTGTTGGGGCAAAGCTACAGCATTGGCTTTTCATTTTTTCTTGTAGATGTGGATTCAAAATTACTCATCATATTTAGTTGTTAAGTCTCTTAACACCTCTTTTTAGTATCATTTAATTGTGGAAAAACTGAGTCATTTGTCCCATAGAATGTTCCAGATTCAGAATCTGCCTATTGCTTTCCCATGGCTTCATCTGATTTGTTCCTCTAGCTCCTGTACTTCATAGAAACTAGTAATTTGATCCAATGCAGTACTGTTCAATGTCACTTTCTGAAAGGGAAGGAAATCTTCTATACTGTGCTGTCCAACAGAGTGGCCAAATGCCACATGAGTCTAGTGAATCCTCAAAATAACTGAAGAACTGTATATAAATGTGTGTAAATGCTTAAATTTAAATAGTCACCTACAGCTAGTAGGTACAATATTGAATATATAGGTTTGATTTAATATATAGGTTTTAATTTTTAGGCAGGATTCTTCACAGATGGAATGTGTAGCCTCTCATGTGACACATGACATATAATTGTCCCATCCTCAGTGATGTTAAGACTGATCATTGATTGGGTCAGGTGGTGCCAGCATGGTACCCCCACTGAAAATTCCTATCAACTTTTTTATTTATGATTTAGCATCATGTAGTTGCCTGGAGTCATTATTTTCTTAAAGGTTTCAGAATAGTAATTTTATAATTTTTTTATTCCTGCATTCATTATCTGAAATTCTTTTATGAAGAATATATGCTTGATTTTTTCCCTTAATTTTCACACTAATGAGTTGATCCCTTTATAATCTCTAATGATTAACCATTGGGTTGTTCTTTTTGTTTTAGTTCAAACAAATGGATTATTATATATTTGACACATTTCAATCCACAACAGTCACCATTAACCCATCTTTGACAAGCTTCTTCTAATAAGTTTCTTTTGTTGTTGGTTTTTTTGTTTTGTTTTGTTTTGTTTTATGACTTTATCATTCTTTGAGTGTTTCCTGGCTTTCTGGCTTCATAGAATATCCCAAGCATTTTCTGTCCCCAACCACTGTATCTCCCAAAATTTCTGGTTCCTTTTAGGAGTGAGAGATGATATTTGGAGACCTATCTGGGCAGAGCTCTTTAATTAGAGTATAACTTCTCACGTTCACCAAAGTCCCCGTCACTCCCTATTGTATTACAAAGGACATACTCCATTTTTTTATGTTGCCTGCTTGAGTCTTATAGGCATTTCAGTTTGCAAACCCTGGAAAGAGGCCTATGGGAAGAGATCCATAATAATTTTAATTTTGTCCTGCCATAAATTATGACTAAAATAACCCAATCATTAAATTTCTCTATGTCATGGTTTCCCCATCTGGAAATTCGGAACAATAGTAACTGTGCCAAAAAGGATAAGAATAGTATCAACTAGAAACATTTTGAAGTTCTGGTATTTCCACCACTACCACCACCACCACCCCCAAATTTATAGTGACATAAAAATTTATTTTTGCTTAGTTTTTGAAGTTTTATAGAGTAAGTTAAAGTATCACCTGAAATAAATTAAAAACAAGTTAAGAACTAAACTTTACATCTTTCAACTTAAAAATAAACTGAGAAATAGAGTAAAATCTGTGTGATATTGAAGTAGGCTACGAATGAGCTCAAAGCTTGTAAATATTTGTTTCTTGACCAGAGAATAATTCATTGTCCTTAAATATCCATTTTTCTTCTTTCTTTAATAATAGAGCTTTCAAATCTTGGTTGGGCACCCGATCACTGGAATGAGATTTACATTTTCCAGCTAAATAATCCTATCACTAAATTTCATATCTGTAATAGCTGCAAGAGCTATTGCAGAGATAGCTCTTGCAGCTATTATGGATATGAACTAAGGTTCGTGGATAGGAAATAGGAGAAAGAGATGGGTTGCGCCAGGTCAGCTTCCAGGATGTGCCTCTAAAGAGAAGGGAATTAACTTTCACTCTCCTTTCTTCAGACTTCAGGCTGGCATGTGAATCTGATGGTGAGTCTTTTCTACCATAAGCATGCAAGCAATAGTGTAGGGGTGAGAAAGCAATAAGACAGAACGAACCTGAATCCCCAATACCATATCAACCAGACTGCTTATGTTTACACTATCATGGGAAAGCTAAACTTCTGTTTTCCTTAATTTGGGTCTTACTACAAAGCACACAGACTTACTAATACATATCTTACATATCCCATAACTCATTGCACAGGCTTACATGGGGGAAAAAGGCTGTGAATAACCACATGCACAGGAGAACTGTTTCTGTGGAAGTTAGTCATAGTTCTTTCTCAATCTGTTGAGTGTGACATCAATTATCTCATGAACAAAATACCTAGTTACTTGCAGGGATGGCATATGTATGAGCCCAACACTTGTACTCCCTTAATTAATATTTTGAAATAAAAAATAAAGGGAATTATATACTGCATCTCTATGTCAGGGTCAAAATAGGGTTTTAAGCGTATTATTTAAATTTGTTAATTATAGTGACACACTGACACGGTATAGCACAGTTGTTAAGAGCAGAGGTCCTGGAGCCAGAACACCTAGGTTTGAATTTTTGCTCCAGGTTGGCTTTTTCAGGTATTTTTCAAGTTTTTAAGTTGGCTTTTTCAAGCTTCAAAATGCAGTGCTCAGTAACTTGGATTGCAATCTGCAACAGAGAGCACCTTCCTGAATCACATTTAGGGATAATGATGATGACATTGATGATGATT
Source organism: Cheirogaleus medius (assembly GCA_008086735.1). NCBI lineage: Eukaryota > Metazoa > Chordata > Mammalia > Primates > Cheirogaleidae > Cheirogaleus > Cheirogaleus medius. The sequence continues at coordinate 18,665,111 of VBSM01000272.1, read as the reverse complement.
TTTGGCAAGACTGCTTCATAGGCGATGGTGTGTCTTTCCAGGCATAAAATAACAGTTTTTATGTCTTTTTGTAATGCTAGCAGCCAATCATGCTCAATGCTTAGATTCAGTAATTCACTAGGGACTGCAAAAAATGTTGATATTCAAATTCTATTATGTTTTCTTCAGTTATTTGATGGAATACTTCCATAAAGAGAAACTTGACCTCATCTACTATTTGCTTACTTAGTGGTACAGTTTACATAGGAAAAGCAGGATAAATGCCCGATTGTTTTCTTTTACTTGACAGTTTTCAAAATAAAGAGTTGGTTCCTAGCATCCTCCAGTGATGACTGTATTAGGCAGCAATCTCCAGAAAAACAGAGCCAAAAGGATATATATAGATACATAAAAGGGAATTTATTGTGGGAATTGGCTCACATGGTTATGGAGCCCAAGGAATCCCACGGTATGCTGCCAGCAAGCTGGGTAGCCAGGAAAGCCAGTGGTGTAATTTAGACTGCATCTGAGGACCCATGAACTAGGGGAGTCAGTGGTTAACTCTTAGTCCAAAGGCCTATGATCCTGGGCTGAGGGGTGCTGGTATAAGTCCCAGAGTCCAAAGATCCCATGACCAAGAGCTCTGATGTCCAAGAGCAGGAGAAGATAGGTGTAATCTCCCTGTTTGTCCAAGGCAGGGATCTTCTCACTTTAGTTTTCTTCTTAACTCTTGATAATTTGGAAATTAGAAGAATATTAAGGCTGAAACAGGTGAATGAAAAAGTTTTCACCCCGTGACACAAAGAAAAAAGTGACAATTCAGTGAGTTTTGAATGAAGTTGAATTTATTCAATTTGGCCATTCATTATTCTGAGATTGTCTTTATGCTTTTATGTCAAAATAGCCTTTATTACATGGAATTTTTAAGGTAACTGTTTTTTTGGTTTGTTTTTTAATTTTATTTATTTATTTATTTTTTGAGACAGAGTCTTACTCTTTCACCCAGGCTAGAGTGCCGTGGCATCAGCCTAGCTCACAGCAACCTCAAACTCCTGGGCTCATGCGATTCTTCTGCCTCAGCTTCCCAAGTAGCTGGGACTACAGGCATGCGCCACCATGCCTGGCTAATTTATATATATATATATATATACACACACACACACACACACATACATTAGTTGTCCAGCTAATTTCTTTCTATTTTTTTGGTAAAGATGGAGTCTCCCTTTTGCTCAAGCTGATGTTGAACTCCTGAGCTCAAACGATCTGCCCGCCTCAGCCTCCCAGAGTGCTAGAATTACAGGCGTGAGCCACCGCGCCTGGCCTATTTTGCTTTTTAAATAATGTCCTTATTTGGTAAAATAAGTTCACAAAGCCACAAAGATGGGAGCTACCATCTTAAGGTTTGTGGTACAGGAAGAACAAACTCTCACTGTAGAAGATACCTCCCTTTTCCTCTCATGTGTGTTTGGCCCCATGGCCAGGCCTGGTTCAGGAATTCTCAGTTTGCCATGGAAGCAGCTCACTCTTCTATAATGCTACATGCAATTATTCTAAGACTAAAACATAGAAACAACTTAAATGCCTATCAAAACCAAAATGGCTAAATATACTATAACACTAGTGATATCATGCAGCAGTTGTAAGGAATGAGGTTGATGTAAATGTATGACAGGTAAAGCTCAACCTCACAAAATATTCTGTGAAAGGAGTGTATTAGTTACCTAGTGAAGAATAAAAAATTATGCCAACATTTAGCAGCTTAAAGTAAAAGACATTTATTGTCTTCCAGCTGGGGCCCAGGAATCAGGTGCAGTTTAGTCGCTTAGGAGATCGCAATCAAGGTGTTGGCTGTGGATACAATCATTTCCAGACTAGAGTGGGCGTAGACCAGCTTCTGGGTCTCTTGTGGCAGTTTTCAGGCCAAACGGGCTGTTGGCCAGAGATAGTCATTTCTTGCCAAGTAGCTGTGTTACTGAAAGTTCGGTATTTGTCCCCAAGGCCAAAGGACGAACAAGGACAAGTGGTTTGAGGAAAAGGAAAAAGAAGTTTATTAATTTGCCAGCAAATGAGGAAGATGTCAGACCCTCTTCCTAAAGAACCATCATCCCCATTTAAGCAGAAATATAGGGTTTTTTAAAGGGGGTTTTCAGCTTCAAGCTATTGCTGTTTAACTATAGCATATCTGGTGAAGATGATCTATGACCTCTGTCCAGATAATTCTGTTAAGCCATCTTCTGTGGTTTAGGATACTAGAAAACAAAGAACACTCCTCTGCCTCTCTGATTGCTGGCCTCAGGCAGGAATGCAGATCTTAATTCCTCAAAAAGGGTGAGGGGTTTTAAAAACACAACTTGTAAAACATTTTGCCCTTTTTTAGGCCTTTATGTCTGTTACAGCTTCTCCATAGGGCTACTCACAACATGGCAGCTTTCATGCCTTAGAACAAAGGCTCAGCAAGTGAGAGAGAGAGGGAGAGGCAGGGAGGGAGAGAGAGCAGAGAGGAAGGGAGAGGGAGAGAGAAAGACAGAATCCAGAGTCTTTTTGCAACCTAACCTTGGAAGTGAGTTGCCATCACTTTTGCCCTAATCTATTAGTTAGAAGTGAGTCATTAGGTCCAGCTCACACTCATTTACATTCACATAGAAATCCAACTCTCGGTGACTGGTGAAGAAAAGGACCTGGAAAGCTACACAGCAAGCCAACAGTAGTGGTTTCCCCTGGGAGGGCAGTGGAGTTTGGGTGTTGGGGGGAGGCCAGATGGGGTGGGGGACATAGGGGAAGGAATGGTGTTAAGAGAAACTTTCCCACTTTCACTTTATTTGCATTGTTTGAATTGTTTTACCAGAATGTACTAAAGTATTACATGTGTAATTGAAAATAAATAAGTACAAATTCAGAAAAATCCTCACTAAAATATTCCAATTTGTTGTACCAAAAATTTTTTTAAAAGGAATGAAAATGTCATGATCACTGAAATTTCTTCTATTATTGAAAGAAGATTATTAAGAATATTTGTAGCTTACATTCATTATAGGCTACATGTGAAGGTAAAATAAACCACTTTAGATGGGAATTGAGGTTTAATAGTGCTCCCACGGTGGTTTTAATTGTTTTTGGTTAGAGGTAGCTGGAAGTGTCTACCAGGGTGTCAGTGGAAACGAGGCGGGCAAAGGGCAGGAGTTAAATGGAGAGCCTTCTTCATAAGCAAATTTTTGAGAAAGATATTTTGGTTTTTGCATATTCCTGAGATGGAATATAATTTTTCTTCCCCGAGGCCTAGAGGCACTTGGGGAAGAAAGTGTGCTATTTTACACATTTTTGGATACTTAATATGTGTCAGGCTCTGTGCTAAGAGCTTTACATTTAATCCTGACACCTCTATGAAAAAGACACTAGAATTATCCCATTTTTCAAATAAAGACACTGAGCCAAAGAGAGGCATGGTAAAGGGCTCAATGTCACATAGTAGGTAAGCTTCAATTCAAACAGAGTTCTAATCCAAGGCCCCTGAAAAATGAGGCCTGTCCCACAGGAGGCCAATCTCTGATCTGAAGGAAAGAAGGCAGTAGAAAGCAATGATGAATATGTCTATTTCCATCTGTTGCTCTCCAGGGCACTTGCTGGCCCAGAGTTCAGTCTCAAGGTGTGGGGTCTGGCACTCTAGAGATGCCAGCACCCAGGAGAGAGGTCAGCTCTGGAGTATATATTTTATATCATTACAGAGAGAGATGCCTCAGACACCAGTAAGGAGTTGCATGTTTTCTTCTATTAGGGTCCCTCAACCAAGACCAGTGAGTCCAGAGTAAATAAACCACAGGTGACCAGGCTGAGGTTGGAAACACAAAGAAGAACAGGAAACCATTCAGGGGCATGGAGGATAGAAAAATAACACCATGTCAAAGTCAGAAACACAGGAGGGGGTCATTCTTTCTGCAGCATAGAAAGAATGGCATGCTATGGCAAAGACCACAGTGTGAAAGAATAAAAAACAGCACCAACTGGCACACGCTGAAAAGCTCCAGGGCAGAGAGAAAGAAATGTACTTACTGCAAAGAGCAGCCAGTTGTTAGAAAGATTTCTCAGGCTAGAGAAACAAATAGATGTGGAAGAACCAATCAGGAGAGGAACAAGCCTCTTATGGAAAACACCTGGGCTCTGTGCCAGGGCCAAGGTCAACTTAAGGGCATCGCTGAGTCAGAGCTACAGCTAGGATGGTAACCCAAGTAGGGTTTTCAGGAACTTTGAGGAAAATGGCTTTGACTTAGGTATACAGCAGGCACTGCAAACTGAAATGCCTGCAGTAGGCCTTTACCCCAACACTCCTTTCCATCATCCTCAAAACAATATATATAGATATGATATGTCAAACTCATCAAATTGTATACATTAAACGTGTAGTTTTTATTTTATACTAATTATATCTCAATAAAGCTATACACAAATACTACTGATTTTAATGAAGGTGAGTGTCTAGGCTGTCACTAATTTGAGCATCATATGACAGGACATAGCTCACTTGGGAACGGTGAAGATGTAGCAAATAGAGGACACTTGTCCCATCTAAACAAAGCAGCTGCTTCTCAGTTCCAGCGAATTCTTGTTTTGCCAGAATGCAGATTCAATATTGCCAGCTTTTCCCATTTTCCAAGAGACACTAGAAATTTATATTTTTATGTGTAACCTCTTGACTTTTAATACATTCATGCATTTTTAAATCAGGTCTGTGACCCAGTGTGACCCAGGTATACATCAGTCTGTAAGTTCTATCTTAGAGCATGAAGATGAGGAGTTCATATCCAGGAGCCAAAGGAAACAGACCCCTGTCTTCTCTAAGGACCCCTAGGCAGGCCTCTACCTTGGATGAAGGTTAATCCAAGTTCAAATTCCTTGGAACCAGATAGGCTTTGGAATCCAGAGGTTTTCAGATTTTTTAACTTTTCAGATTTATGAAGCCCATGCCATGTAGCATGCCAAGAGAATTCTGAGGCAAGGTAAATGCCTCATTAATAAACACGTTGATATTTCTGTAACATAACATGTAAATAATCAGAAATCAAGTGAGATAAGTAAAGAATATATGTATATTCTTTTCTTACTTTAAAGAATATGTATATATATTCTCATATATAAATTCTAGTCAAGTTTTGCCACCAAAGGAGATAGTTGCAAACTTATTTAAAAAATTAAGTTTTCAAAATCATGCAGATTTTGGAATTATTGATAGTAGATTGTAGCCCTATTATAAGGGGGAGACAGACTAGTCAGGAATGGATACACACTCTATTAATTAATTGAATTACATAGAATGTGTACCTGATGACCTCTGTCCTTTGGAAAATATTTTTGTGTCTTCACTAATATTTGACGTCAGGAGAAAGGTAGTGCTTTGCTTTTTACCACTGGCCCCCTAGCAGGGGCAGGTCCTTCCCTTAATTCCCCAAGCATAGCTGGCAGGTTGGTAGGAAGTTTTGCTCAGTGAGTCACTTCCAACTGCTCTACTCTAACCTTCAGGGCTATGGTTATCCTGAGCTCCACCCCTCAGGACAATTACAAATAACACAAGCCAACATCAATGACAACATTCTGGGTTATCCAATAGTAGTAGGTGTATCCACAATCCACTCTGTGCCAAACTGGACCAAGTTCAGGTCACTTTTTTAGAGCCCTAGAGGAAGATCAGGCATGCATAATTCTCCTGGAGCTTTAGGGCTCCTGCTCCTGATTCTCTGTAAGTTATTCCACAAAGAAGAAACTATATACAACTCCAGCAATAAAAACCAACCAGAACATAATCTAAATCCCAATATAGAAAATAACCCTTTCTTCTGTGGAAGATACGAAGCTTCAGAAACTTGGCTTTGCTGCTGCTAGACACAGTGGATTTACCTTACAAAAGAAAGCACTTGTTTAGGCTTCTCAACCTAAGTGCCTCTACTCTGGTGACTTCACTCTCTCTGGAACAATACTTTTTGTCTCTAGAGGAGGAGTGTCCCAAAACAACATACCCAAATAGAAGTCTCTTATTCCAATGAAGATTACTGTTGAAAATCTCATTAAAAAGCATGTCCCATTTCTGGGCTGCTAAATGTTCATAAAGGTCAGCAAAATTCCCAGGGATGGTCTGGGCAGAAAAAATTTTTTTAAAAAATCAGCATATAATCTTAACACATTTTGTGTGTGTGTGTGCGTGCACATGTGAGTATGTACTATATTGTAATTAATAAGCACTCTGTGGGTCAATATAATATACCATGAATATCTTTTTGCCCAACAATCCTCAAAAATCTTTCACTCAATAATTTTAGCATCCGTAGGTGCTCCTTGCCTGAATTATTACAATGATGGTTGCAAAATGGTGACTTTTCTAATTCTCTAATTTCTACATTTCCTTAGGCTGCAGCCCTTGCAAGAAGAGAGCTCATCCCACTACCGTCTTTCATTTGAATGTCACTATTGTAACAGAGTAGTCATCCCTCCTCCCACAGATATGGAAGGAAAATATTTTTTTATTTTTTTGGGATAGAGTCTCACTCTGTTACCTTGGGTAGAGTGTAGTGGTGTCATTGTGGCTCACTGCAGCCTCAAACTCCTGGGCTCAAGCAATCCTCCTGCCTCAGCCTCCTGAGTAGCTGGGACCACAGGTGCAAGATACCACACCAGGCTAATTTTTCTATTTTTAGTAAAGACAGGGTCTCGCTCTTGCTCAGGCTGATCTTGAACTCCTGAGCTCAAGCCCTGAGCTCAAGCGATCCTCCTGCCTCAGCCTCCCAGGGTGCTAGGATTACAGGGGTGAGCCACCGTGCCCGGCCTGGAAGGGAAGTACTGACAGTGGGGAATATGTAACAGAGGAAATAGCCTGAAAATAATGGCAAAAATACTTTCTGTCTCCTTAAAACACCCTCCACTTCTTTTTGAGAACTAAAACCTGCATCACTGCCTTGGGGTGGGGAAGGGCAGGGAATGTCTTTTGTTCTTTGTGTTACAGGAGATGGCTCAGCCCTGACCTGGTGTAGGGAGGTCCTGGACAGAGGTCAGGAGATTGTCTTCAGGGGAGACAGGAGGCAGATAGGACGATCAGAGACATCTACTGTAGTTGAACAGCAATTGCCTAAAGCTGAGAACCTACCCTTTAAAAGCTCTGTAATTCTGTTTATTATTAGGACAATGGCATTATAGACAGTAGGCTCCATCCTCCTCATTTGCCAGCAAATTAATAAACTCCTCTTTCCTTCTCCTCAAACCGTGTGTCCTAGTTCTTATGATGCGGCCTCAAGGTCAAATGCCAAGCTTTCAGTAACACTATGGACTCATGGGTTCTTTTCTAATTCAAGGTAATGTAATCCATTACCATCATTATTCCTTTTTGTGTTCAACTTGTCACAAATTTAGCCGATGGGAAAAACTTCAATCCAGCCCTTGTGTCCTTTTGACATGTCCCCACTAATTTTGAGTACTTCCTCACTTTTGTACACAAGATGTTTCCAACTCACTGTATGTTTCCTATCCCAGACTTGGAATCAGCCATTTCTCCAAGTAATCTAGGCTCCTTTCAATGGGTAATGGTATTTAGAAATCAGTCTCTGGGTAGTGTATGTGCCCAGTGTTATTAGAATGGTATTGTCTCTAGGCTTTTCCAGGAGACAGAGCTAGAAAATGGAAATTTTGAAGAATCATGAGTTAATCTCAATAACTCCCATCCCAATGTTTACATAAAAGAAGAAATTGAGACAAAATATAAAGTTTATTTGGGCCAAGTTTGGGGCCCAACACCAGAGCATAGATTCAAGTTGCCCTGAATATATGCTCAGATTAGCAGCAGTTATAAGTAGGTTTTAATTTTTTTTTTCTGAGACATAGGCTCACTCTGTTGCCTGGGCTAGTGTACAGTAGCATCATCAGAGTTCACTGCAAACTCAAACTCCTGGCTTCAACGTATCCTTCTTCCTCAGCCTCCTAAAATACTAGGGTCATAAGCTTGAGTCACCATGAAAGTCTACAAGTGAGTTTTTAAAGAAAAAAAGAAGAGGCAATTCCTAAGTTGTTCACCAAAAATTTACATTAAAATGACATAAGCTATTGATTGGTTTATACATTGTTCTTTGTATCACAAATCAAAGGAACATGAACATTGTGGATGAGGCAGCTAGTAAGGAACAAAATGCCTTTAAACATTTGCCCCTGGAGCATGGGGACAGGGAATGGGATTGGTGTTGGAGCTAGGGTTGCTGACTGAAGGCCATACTCTTATCTTTCTAGGCCTGATAAATTTGGTATACCACACAGGGATCAGACTACTCTGAGCTTATTTATTTATTTATTTAGATTCAGAGTCTTGCTCTGTTGCATGGGATAGAGTGCAGTGGTGTCACCATAGCTCACTGCAACTTCAAACTCCTAGGCTCAAGCAATACTCCTGCCTCATCTTCCTGAGTATCTGGGACTATAGGCATGTGCCATCGTTCTGGCTAAATTTTTTATATTTTGTAGAGATGGAGTATCGCTCTTACTCAGGCACAAAGAAGAGGCAGTTCCTAGGTTGTTTACCAATAATATACATTAAAATACTATTAGCTATTAATTGCCTATACATTGATCTTTGTATCACAAAATTCCAGGAATATGAAGACAATGGGTGAGGTAGCTAGTCAGGAAACTACAGGATAGAAATGAAAACACAAAATATCTTTAAACAATTTAAAGATATGGGGAATTCTGAGTGTCTGAAGTCCCATACTCTTGTCTCCCTGGGTCCAATAAATTTTGCATACTTCATATAGCTCAAACAACTCTAAACTATTTTTCTTTTCTCACTTCCTATTCCAATAGTGAGGAAAAACAATCTGGTTTCCAACACTTTTCTCTAACTTATAATACATACAAAATAATTTCAGAATTTCTTCACTGATATCGTTATAAAAATATCATTAAGACATCAAGAAAATGCAAATGAAAACCATACTGAAATAGCAGCTCACCCCAGTTAAAATGGCTATTATCAAAAGGACAAAAAATAACAAATGCTGGCAAGGATGCAGAGAAAGGGGAGCTCTAATACACTGTTGGTGGGAATGTAAATTAGTACAGCCATTCTAGAAAACAGAATGGAAGTTTCTCAAAAACCAAAAAATAGAACTACCATATGAGCCAGCAATTCCACTAATGGGTATATATATCCAAAGGAAAAGGAAATCAGTATGTCAAAGAGATAATTACACTCCCATGTTTATTGCAACATTATTCACAATAGCCAAGATACGGAATCAACCTAAGTGTCCATCAACACATGATACACACGCATACATACACACACACACACACACACACTCCTAATGGAATACTATTTAGCAATTAAAAAGCCAAAATTCTGTCATTCACAGCAACCCAAATAAACTTAGAGGACATTATGCTAAGTGAAATAAGCCAGGCACAGGAAGACAAATATTGCATATTCTCACTACTAGAGGCTGGGAAGGAGAGGGGGGTCTGGTGGGACATAGCCAGAGAGTGTTTAATGGATACAAAAGTACAATTACATAAAAGGAATAAGTTCTGGTGTTCCAGAGCCTCATAGGGTGACTATAATAAATAACAATTTATTGTGTACTTCTCATCTAATTCCAACATTTCTGCTATATTTGAATTTGGTTCTGATACTTGCTGTCTCTTCAAACTGTGTTTTTGCCTTTTAATACATATGCCTGGTAATTTTTTCCTTGATAACTAGATATGATATGCTTGATTAAAGGAACTGCTGTGTGCCTTTATTAATGTGATGGTAAGGTGGGTTGGGGGAAGCATTCGGTAGTCCTATGATTAGGTCTCCGTCTCTTAGTAAGCCTATGCCTCTGGACAAGTGCTTCTCAGTTCTCTTCCTCCACTCCATCCCCACACCTTTGGTAAGACAGGATGGCTGGAGTGGGCTAGAGTTGGGTATTTCCCTTTCCCCAGATCAGTTAGGCTCTGATAAAATGCCAGCAGGTTGGGCTCTGGTTAACTACTTTCCCCTGAGAAAAAGTCTTGTTAAGAAGAACAGGATGCTCTGGCATATTTCAAAATGGTTCCTTTTTCCCTTTACCTGCTAGAAGAACCAGGGGATTTTTCTCTGATAGTCACTACAGGAACCTGATAGAACTCCAGGATTTAAAACACACACAAGTGTGGGCTCCCCCAACCATGGCTGGGTCTGCCTGAAATTTTTAACTTTCAGACTTGCCCACACAGAGCCTCCAGAAATCATCAATAACAGTTTAGGTTTCCCTACTCCAGCACTTACTCCCATGGAGGTTTCAGCTCATAGGTTTCTGCTCTGGTAAGTTATAATTTTCTATATCCACTTGTCTTTCTCTCCAATTTTAGGAGTAGTAGTTTGCCCTGTGACCTAATTTCTCTGAAAAAATATAAAAAGAGTTAATGATTTTTCAGTTTATTTAGCTTTTTACTTGTTGTTAGGATGGAGTGGTGGCTTCCAAGCTTCTTATGTGCTGACCAAAAACCAGAAGTCTGAACTGAGTTTTGAAGGATGAAAAGGGATTCCTTTAGAACTGCATTGTTCAATGCGGTGAGCACTTAGCCACATGTTGCAACTAAATTAAATAAATTTTAAAACCACATATTTTAAATTTTAAATTTTAAAATTCGGTTCTTCAGCCTCATTAGCTACATTTCAAGTACTCAATAGCTACAAGTGATTAGTAGCTACAGTATCAGAAAACACAGTCTACATGTTTATCATTGCAGAAAGTTCTATTGGACAGTGAGGCTCTAGAGTCTTGCTACTCAAAGTGTAGTTTAACAACTAGCAGTATCCTATTGAAACTGTCCTCACAGGGTTAACTAGAATTACATGCCAGGTTCTGGACAGAAATATAGCTATAATTAAGCATTAATCAGGCTGCATTTCGGTCCACTTCCTTGTAAGCAAAAGTCACATAGCATTAGACACTGACAATTTGGATCCCCGTTATTCCTATAGATAGGATCTCTGGTGTTAGAATCATAAGGCCTTTGTTTAAAAATTGCTTGAGATTTTTTCAGATCCTGAATGCCCATACAACAGCTGATGCTAACCAGTTTGGAGAACCCCCACAGAGGAACTGAATCAGCATGAGAATGCAGTTTCTTCATCTCCCTATCCCATGACTTCACCTGCACTCTTCAACCACTCAATGATCCCACACCTTGGCCCAATACTTGTCCAAACCCTTTGAAATCCCTAGCCCCAAACTCCTCAGGGAGGGTGGATTTGAGGTTTCCTCTTGTCTCCTCATTTGGCTGCCTTATGAATAAGCCTCCTTCTCTGCTGCAACCTGGTGTCTCGGTGTATTTACTTGCCGCACGTCAGACAGTGATCCTGGTATTGTTACACTGTCACCAATTGGTTTGTTAACTTGCAGCATCTGTTATCTAGGACCTACTGAATGAGACTCTGCTTTTACCAAGATCCTCCAGTGATTCTTACACATGTTTATGTTTGAGAAGCACTGCTATTGAGGTTGTGGGATGTGGGTGAGTCAGATGAGTATGGTTCTAGGGTGGAGGAAATCAGAAAGCAAAATTGTATTCTGCGAGAACAGTGGGCACAAAGACACAGTACATTAAAATGCATGCATAGCAGGACCCAGAACAGCAGGAGTTAGCAGGCTGAAGAAAACTGTCAAGAGCTCTGTACCTCTTTGGACTGTGTCCTGTGGGGAGTAACTGACCAATTTAAAATAGGAGTGCGTGGAAAGATCTGGGTTTGAGGGAGACAGCCCTAGTGGTAATCTGAAGGACCCGATGGGAAACTTGGAAGTCAGGGGAGCCAGATAGAAGGCTCTGACACAAACCTAGATAGGAAATGAGTCTTTTTCAGCTGCGGGCATCTCAGAGAGAGAGAGAGAGAGAGAGAGAGAGAAACCACAGGGACTTTGTGACTGACTGGACATGTGGAATAAAGGAGAAGGAAGAATTGAGGGTCAAACTTGGTGATAAATGGGGCTTATTTATCCAAATCAGGAATCCAGGAAAATAAGCAGATTTTATGGGAAGGTACTGAGGTTGGCTTGGACATGTTAAGTTTCAGGTATTTCTGGGACATTTGTTCGACAGTTTCCCTACTTGCCAAATGATGGTAATGATACTATCTGCGCCACAGGATTAATGTATTAATAATCAACTGATACAGTGTATATGAATATACTTTGTTAATGTTTAAGTGCCATATATATGTTATTAGTACCACTTCATGTATTTGTAAGTCGAAGGAAAGGAGTGGAGGAGAGACTGAAGATACTGCATTTGCACAAAGGCAGTACCACCCATCAAGTTAAGTAAGACAGAAGGCACTGGAGGAAAATGCTGAAGAGAATGAAAGATGTGGAAAGTCAAGTAAGAAATATAAGATAACAAGATAACAAATCATCAATTAGAAATACACCACATCTGCTTCTAAACATAATAAATTGTTAAAGCTTTCCATCAAGTGGCAGAAGACAGTCACAATGAGATTTTGGAGGAACCACATATTGAAAAATTCAACTGAGCAATTAGTAGCAGCATTTACTGCAGATTAGAAATCCTCTCCAGAATCACTTCTGCCTTGAAGCACATACAGCATAGATCATAAACTGTTGCTATGCTTCGATTTTCATCTGCAGACAAATTTAAGGTTAAAATGCAATATATCCTTAAAGATGATTGCTACTTCAAAGATATTATTAAGCATATAGCTTCCTAACTCTTGACTGTGTTTGGAAAACGCTAGGAAGTCTATCCATCTGATTGATTAGATAGTATTTGGGTTTGAAATGTAACTCTTCAATGTGTGCTTTTTTCCCCAGAATTTGTAGGTAGTGCAGGATTCTTAAATTTGTTTTGCCTCTGTGAAGTAAGCAAATAACCTGGCTTTAAACCTCAGTAAGGATATTCAATTAAGTTCCATACATTTCTATTGAAGACATATCACAAGAAGGCAGAATGGTAAGGCCCATCTCTTCCTTTAGGGAGCTGATGATAATCTCATGGCAGAAACACCTGTAAACAAGTACTGAGGGAAGTGAGTGCTCAGAGAATTATAAGCAGACTGGGGTAGCATGAGGAAAGAAGAGAATAAGAACAATAGCTGCCATCAAAGATCACAGATTCAAAGTTTTATGAGTCAATTTGATGTTATTTGAATAAGGCTGTGGGAGCCATCACCAGCCCTAAGTCCCTTGGTAATGCACATTATAGAAATCTTCCACTTAGTTCAGCTAGTTCTGGCCACATTATTTGCAGCTCTTCATTCCTCCCATCAAGGCACAGAGTCTATTCGCCTGTCCCTTTTTTTTTTTTTTTTT
>VBSM01000272.1:18633221-18651713 GCA_008086735.1 Cheirogaleus medius | reverse complement strand
CCCTAGCTAGCTAGATAATAAAACTCCTCTTGGTGATTACCTCCTTGGTGACTCCGTCTCTCTGTCCAGTGGGGCCGCGGAAAGCCCGACTCTAACAAGCCTACCGGAGGATGAGAGGCCACACGGACTTGGCAGCAGACGTGTGAGGCCACCTTGGCTCTTCAGCTCAGCTGAGTCTCCAGTTTAGGGATCCGCAAACTTCAACCTGTGGCCTGTTTTTGTAGGACTCTTAAGCTGAGAATAGCTCTGGGTTTTTAAGGGTGTGTAAAAATAACAAAGAAGACAATAAGATGGAGACAAAACCTAAAATATTTACCATATAGCGCTTTCCAGAAAATTTGCCAACCCCTGCCTGCTACAGTTGAATGTAACCTTGTCAATAAGCCCAGACAAAACCACAGAGGAACCGCACAACCAACCCCCAGCATGGTGAGAAATATTAAATTGATATTTTTGCCAGCAACTAAATTTTGGGATGACTTGCTCTGTAGCAACAGACAACTGAATCACAAGCTGATAAATGTTACACCAAGAAAAAGGAAACTTCTTCAAAGGAAATAATTTCTTAAAGGTTTTAGACATTTTCTTCTCAAGAAATTTTTGACCCACAATCTACTGTCCATGGCTTCGTCTTGCAATCCAGGGAGGTTTTGTTTTGGAAGCTATGAGCACAGCTGATTATTCAAAGGACATTCAAAATATTTTAAAAATGGGTATTAGAATATAACTTTTCTAAAATTAAAAAAAATAATTTATAAAATATACTATTAATGTACTAAAGCATCCTTCCAAATACAGAGGTCTATTTTATTCAGTTTGTTAATCTATTTGCAGTGGAACCTGCCTAGTTGTTATTGATGGACCTTCTTGACTCAGTGAGGTGAACTGTCAGCCCGGGGTGGGGTGAAGAATGGCTGTGCTGAAGGCACACAGCTGAGCAGCACTTTGTCCTCCCTAAAGGGCACCGTTATACCCACCAGGGCTGGACCCGGGAAAAGAATCACAACCATGATTTAGAGCTCAATATTTATCCAGTGCCAACTAAGTCCTAGACTTACAGTGCTACTATCTAAACTTTTGTTGTATATCCATTTTGATCCCTATTCTAACCCCTATTATTTTCAGAGAACCTTCAAATTACTATAAATGATTTTTAAATATATATTTCACTCCCCTATTCTTTTTCTTTATGCAGAAAAAAAGGCTTTGATAAGGAAGAAGCAGCTGAGCCAAAGAATCTATAAACAAAAAGAAGTGGTGGGCCATGTTTACAGTCTCGATGCAAATATGTATGTTACAATTGGGGATGGTGGTTATAGCCAGGCTTGGGCAGTGGCTAACTCATGATTCAGACCCACTTGATTGTGAGCACAGGATCAGCGCAATCAGTACTACACACCTGAGTTCTGCATTTGGCCTAGAGCAGTGTGGTAGTTCCTTCCCCAGTAGTGCCCCCATGCCCTAGCCTCACCTCCTAGAGATCATGCCCTTGCCTAGGCCCCTCCCCTTGGATCTTGAATGGTCCTGTACGTGCTTTTGACTAATAGAATGTGGCAAAAATAATGTTACCTTACTTTTAAGACTAGCTCCTGTCTTGCAGCTTTTGTTTTGGACTCTTAAAATGCTGGTTCTGATGAAATTCTGATCAGCGGGCAGGGGCAAGGGTAGAAACTAATTTTCTGATGAAAATGAAAACCATCAATATGATCCACTGACTTGGAATTATTTACTGAAAACTGCCCTCTTTTGAGAAGTGGGGGTACAGGCTATCTGTTTAAAACACTACATTTGTCTGTAGAATAGATGATGTCCTTAGAGAGTTCTCTGGTGGGAGGTGGGATAGTCCTTGCTACAAAGAGTAAACTTGTGGAGAGCTCTTGTCTAGCAGAGCTTATGAGCTTAAGTAGGTAAACTCACACCCATAAATATTTATGACCTAAATCAGAGACCAGATGACCAGAGGCATAGATTACATAAAGTATTACATATTTTTGACTTATTTCTGTTATTAGAATGGATCTGGGAGTTTAGAAAATTTATGCTCAGGTAAATATATGAAACTCTTCCTGGATTTTACCCAATCTTCTTAAAACATACATCACAAGACCCTGTAGAAAGCATCACTGCTTTCACCAGACTTATTCACAGGAACTCTAAAGTAGCTCAAACTCCACAGAAACCAGAGCTTTACTGCTCTTAGAATGAAGCTAGTATTCAACTCAATTTATCACACATTAAGATATGTCCACCGATAGGTGATCTAAAGCAGTAGGTGCCAAAATGATCCAGATGATTATTACTCTACCCATCCAGGTGAATGGATTTGTCTTTAAAGGCTCACAACTGGTGTCAAAATACCTCATAGCCACCGAGTGGAGCAGAAGGGACAACTGATCAAAGCTGATTACTGACGTGATTTTTTTCTAACAATGTCAATAGTACCTCAGAGATTTCAACCCTGTGGCCTGCTTGTAGAGTCACTCTCCATCACATCCCACTCCTATCAACTTCACAGCACTTATGACCCTTCAGAAATGATCCTGCCTATGTGTGTCTCCCCCTAAGCTCATGAGTCTTACAGGGTCCTTGTCTATCTTGTTCAGTAATCTGTCCCTGGTGCCTCTAACAGTGCCTTGCATGGTTGAATGAGTCGAGATATGCTCCCACAGACTGGCGCTCATACCCAGGGCTGGTCATATTAGCTCATCCATCAACCCTTGGGGACACTTCACCATGAGTGACATCTTGTGGGAGTGTTATCTTGTTTGCACAATAGTCTTATGTTAGTAACCTCTGTTTTCCTTGCAGAGATTTAAGACTTTTTCCTCCAAAGAGTTTGTCTTCACTTGTCAGATAACCTATTAATCACAAAAGGGCTACATTTTTTACTATTCTTTATAATAGAGAAATCTAGAGGACACCTCCTTACCCTAGTGATCATTACTATGTGGACAACTGATTTTATGTGTTTAACATTTAATATTATGTTCTCCCTGATGGGAAACAATACGAAGAGCACTTTGTAACCTATGAAGGATTCTGGCCTTTTAATCATGTCTCTGTACTTTCACAGGAACTTTGGGAGCTAAAAGAAAAGTTAAATAAAACCAGGAAGACAAAAAACTAAGACAATTAAACATCAAAAAGTTAATGTCATGAAAACAAAAGGGGGGGGGACTGTTCTATATTTAAAAAGACAACAAATGCAATGCATGAATCTTGATCATTTTTCTACAAAACCAATATATGACTTTTTTTTTGACGATTTGGGAAATTTGAATATAGACTAAATATTAGGTGATATCTTCATATTAAGTATCTTCATATCTTCATCTTAGGTGTGATAATGGTATTGTGATGTGCAGAAGAATACCTTTAGTCTTAGGAAATGCAGACTGAAGTATTTAGGAGAGGGAAAGCAATCATGGCAAACAGTTAACAGTGGTTTAATCTTGAGGATGTGTACAGTATCTGGGTGTTCACTGAACTTTTTGAACTTTACATGTGGTGATGCTGGGGGCAAGCTGTTTACAGTTTCACGGCCAAGGGACCAGAATGGAGAACAGTTTTCAGATGGCAGTATTCCAAGGGCACCGATAGAGGAGTGGAAGTATTGTTTCTGACTGACTTAACCACCTCCACCCAAAGACTGGTACAACCAGAAGCCACACAACACCACCCAGCTCGCAGGCTTAAAAGCCACTGGACTCCTCCCAGGGAACACTGGATGGTGACGACTCAGAGTGGAGCAGAACTTCCTTGAACTGTCCAGACAGGACAATTTAGACAGGTAGTTATTAGAGCACGCGACTCCCTAAGACTCCCAACCACACACAGACCATCGTAACCTGACGTGTCCCCACCCTTCATTCCCTGGCGATTCTGGATGAAGAACTGCGCATTTCTTCTGAGAGAGCAAAGAACTCTTCTCAAGGTTACTCCTCCCCTAATTAGCTCTGTGTGGACTTTAACAAGAAAATCCCTCCAGGGCTGCCTGGTGACCATGCATTTGCGCAGCTTGGAAAGATGGCAAGGGGGCAAAAGGAGCGGCTCTTAAACAGAAATTCTAGCCCGAGGTCTGCCGCTCAGTCGTCTGACCTTGGCCAGCCTCACTGTAAATGCATACGTAACACCACCGTGCTCAGAACGCGAGGTGGCGGCGAGGATCCGGACAGCGCCCGGGCGCGTAGGGCTACGGGCTGCCCGCGCCCGCGCCCGCGCCCGCGAGCAATGGGCGCTTGGTCGCGGCCCCGGCGCTTGGTCTGCGCGCGCCCGGCCGTGCGTGCGGCTGCGGGGAGGATGCGTGTGCGCGCGGGGCGGGAGCCGCCTGCTTCGGAGCTGGGTGTGCGCCGCGCGCAGGAGGTGAGGGTGAGGCCCGGGCCTTGCGGTGGCCGCAGGCGGCTGAGACCTGGGCTGGGTAGCGGGCGTGGTCACGGGACCGGCCTTTCCTGAAACGCGCCATCCTCCGGAACACCGAGACCTGGGCAGCCGGGCAGGGAGGCGCCGCCCACTCCTTTGGTCCTTTTCGGAGCACGGCCGGGGGTTGAGCTGCCGCGCCCTGGGGCTCGGGCCTCGGCGGCTAGCAGCTCCCCCGCACCGGTGAGCGCGGGGGAAGGGGCCTGGTGGGGCCGTGACAAACGCAGAGGAGCGCCGGGGCGCGTAGCGGCCCAGGCCGCGGCCGCATGTTGTCCACCCTGCCCCGCCCCTGGGCGCAGTCCTTGCCTTGGGTCGCCCGCGCTTTTCTAGCCAGGGTCAAACCCCGGGAGTGGCTCGGGCGCGTTTGCCGCGGTGGCAGGGGAGAAGACGGGGATAGTGTTACGGTACAGGTGGACCCCTAACAGGCCTGGGGCGAACGCACTCCGGGGCTCTGGGGAAGGGCCTGGGGCCGAATTGTGGGCGGGTGCTTCATGGGAGGGATTGGGAAGGAATATGGACCTTGGGAGGGGAATGGGCGAATTGGACAGAGAAAGGAGGAAGCGTAGGGGCTAGTGTTACAGGATTCATAAGAGGCAGTCTTAAGGAGCATACAAGGCGTTTTAAAAGAAATCCGAAAAGGTGCAACGGAGTCTCACTTTTCCAAGCAGTACGAAATGATGCCAGCAAGCAAGCATGGGTAGTCGTTGCATTCAGTATTCTTTCTTTTCTTATTCTCACTGTTGGACTTGGGAGGGAGATTTGCAGAACAGAGATGATTTTGTTTCCAGCATATTTTGCTCAAGAGTGCCTGCGTTTAGGAAGTGGCTGCTTTGTCAGGAAAAGGAAGAAATTACCAAACCTTGTGTGGTTTTCTTTTTTGAAGGGGTTTTTTTCTGTTTTCAGAGATAAGGAAGATTTGAGTTTACAGTCTTCAACTAGAAACAAGTTTGATTTTTAGCTTTCCCCAGGTGGCTTAGGCAAAGAAAGGGAGCTGAGTTTGTGCTCAGAATGTGTCGATGCTATATAGAAGCGCAAATTACTGAACTTGCATCGGTCTATAGATAGGAGCTATTTAATACTAAGAGATAAAAGTCTGTGACTTTTTTTTCTCTTAGATTAAAATGTTCATTTAAATGAATGGCCACTGGATAACTCCAGCCCTGAAAATAAAGTCAGTTATCAAAACGGTGTCCATATATAATTCCAGATTAGAGTTTGAGGTAATTTGAGAGCACGGAGGATGAAGAGAGGATCAAGGCTTTTCCAAAAATTAAAAAAGGGTTGATACATAATAGCTTGCTCTCACAGTAGTGTGCCAGGTATAGAACATTGATTTTAGATGTCATAGTGCCCAGTGTTAACTTACAACTCAGATACATTCTTTTTCTGTTCTGTTCAGTAGTTCACAGCAAATCTGAGTGTTTTAAAGCATGGAATACAGAAAACAACAAAAAACTTCAGCTAGTGCTTTAATTTCATCTGAAACTCTACAGGTAAGTTCATCTTATTTTTAATTTAAAAATTATCCTAATTGGTTAAATCTGCCCATGATAGTGCCTGTTACAAGGTTTTAAGTATTACTGACACAGCTACAGAGTTTTTTGTATATTCTAGCATGTTTCTTTCCCTGAAGGATTTGAAGAAGTACAAGAGTTAAGCCTCTACTAAGCCATTTTGAATAATGTTTATTTTCTAAAAAATTGAATTATTATTAAAATACCATGATACTTCAGGAAAAGTTAACTATATAAACTTAATTTGGTGGGTCATATTCAACTTCAAGTTCAGATTCAACTCCCTTTATCCCTAAGAAATGCTCCACTGAATACTTTTTCTCTTTCTTCTTTGGATGGATGATTTGCTTTCTCCCTTTGCCTGACCTCCAGCTTTGTGCCATCCACCACTGGATGATGCAGGTAGAATCCCCTTTTAGGAAATACCTTTGTCTCTTTAATGACTATATAATAGCCAGGCCAAATAAACTTTTCCATTGCAGTTTTTCCAGGTATTGATCATTGTTGCTTACTGTGTGGTAGATAGCCACACTGCACAGCCTCATGGATGAGGCCAGATGTGTGGGGTCAAACAAAATATTCTTAAATGACCTTACACAACAGATACATCCAAAAGTTGCAGTTCATTTAACAGCAGGTTCTTTGGCAAACATCTTTTTTAGGACTATGAACAATGGTTTTATTTTATTTTTTATTTTTTTATTAAAAAATTTTTTTTATTTCTTATATTTTTATTTTATATGTTTCTGTCTTTTTTATTTCTTTTTTTTACTCATTTTGGTCTTATTTTTACTGGGATGAAATGAATATACAATGGTTTTATTTTAATAAAAAGTTGCATATTATAAATATTGATATGCTTTTATTATCAGGGCTTTGGGCATATTGTGAGCTGGAGGATAGGGGAAGATGAGAGTATGAACTAGAAGTATGGTGATTTGTAGGGGGCACATTAAGATTAGGTGAAGATGAAGCCACAGAGCATCTCCAGCTTGGGGCCCCAAGAGGCTGCAGGATGGAAGATTTGGCTAGGGAGGTAACCTGCACTCCTTGAAGCTTTGAGACATTAGGGAATGAAAACCAGAAAGCTAGAGTAGATTATCAGAGTTTCCCATCCCATGTGTATCTGACCCTGAACACAAGTAGTGAACTAGGAAATCATTGTCTATGGCTTAACTTTCTCTACAAAAGCAGAATTGAATAGCAGAGACAGAGACTGTATGGTCCACAAAGAAAATATTTACTATCTGTCCTTTTATGGGGGGAAAAAAGTTTGCCCATCCATGGGCTAGAACATGGATTTCTGCTAAATTCTCAAGCTGTGCATTTTGAACAGGCTCTTAAAAGTTAGAATGAAGAAGCACTACTCCCGTTAAAGCATTTCACAATCCTGTAGCCACCTACCCCTGTGGCATGGACAGTGAGGCCTCAAACCATGTTTCTTATCTGGAACTATATTTGGCCACTGTGTTGGTTACAGACTTTGTTTTAAAGAATGGAGTTATCCACTTTCTAACAGAAAAAATTATCATCAACTTTTATCTCTTACTATTATTAAATAATTCCTTTCTCTGCATTGATAGAAATTCTATAATTTGCTCCTATATTGATCATCAGCACATTCTGAGAGTGGAAACTCAGCTCTCTCCCATGGGCTCTGATCACTAATTTATAAACATTAGAGCTGGGAGGTCTGCCCCATCTTCTCCAGGTGGCCTTCACTCATGAGGTTCAGTTGAAACTTGGAGTTGTGAACTTCCCACCATACTTTCTGCATTGAGGGTCAACAGCTTGAAGGCAGGGCTTGTCTGCCTTCTTCCCCACTGCTGCCCCAGGCTCTAGCACAGGTCCAGAATATCAAATAAGTGAATGAAACAGCCTTAAACAACTAAGGAAAAGGTAATTTATGACTTAGCTTGAATGACAAGGATGGCAAAGATCTATAGTATTCCTAATTTAGGGCAATAATGGGAAGAAATGTTCACTAGAGCAGCTTCCCCTGTCCCCTTCCTCCAGTGGGTAGAGCTGTTTGTAACAAAACAGATACAGAAAGCCCAGCTTTCAGGTCAGTCTTGCTGCTGACTTGTGTGGTCTTTGCTTTGTGCCAGTTTTCCTAGTACCCTAGACCCGGTCATCCTGTGGCTTCTTCCCCCTGGCTGCTCTGTCAAATGGTGCTCTCAGACTGCCTACCCCAAGCTTAGAGGTGCATCAGCTTCTGCTGCATTCTTTGTCCCTGCCCAGGACTCTCAAGAGGCTGTGGTGTGAGGTTTATCTCTCCTGTGAGCGCTGTGCCCTGGCAGAAGGATTTGAAGGGTTTGAGTTTGGATTCCAAGTGTACCTCTATCTAGGCTGCACAGGTCTCTGGAAAATGGGATTGATGGTAACAAAATTTTTGGTGCTGTGAAATGTGTTTTGTAAATTGCCGTAGAAGTAAGTGCTATTATAGACTTCTGTAGTGCCCCAAAGCCCACTATGCCTTAAAAAAAAAAAACTTGCTTAAAATCCTTACATGTATTGCAAATTATCAAGACTGATTTTTTTGTTGTTGTTGTTATTGGACACAAATGCAGATAGGGCAAAAGCAAAAAAGAAAATTGCAGCTAAATTTTCCCTCTTAAGTCCTGCTGCTTTTGCCTGCTCTTCATTTATCTCAGTCTAAACCCAGAAATCATGCTATAACCCAGAAATCTCTGAAAGATTCCTATAGACAGGGATTGTTTTCCCTACAAGAATGTAGTGTTTTTTGTTGTTGTTTTTTTTTTTTTTTTTTTTTTTTTTTTACAAACAGTATATAGTATGTCTTACTTAAATGTCTTTAAAAGCCCAGGTGTCTTCTACCTCAGCACTGAAGCATCAAGCTTCCATTTTAATGAGGTTTGAATGAAAGACATTCTTCCACACATCTCAGAATGTAACCATCAGGGATTTCAAGGGAAGAATTGGGAAATTGTAATAGAACATGGGTATTTATACTCATAGTCCTCTTACAACTGCGTAACATCCAGGGAGTGGTGCTCGATGTGGGTTTTTTTCTTAAACTCAGTGAATAGTTTAAATTCATTCTTAAAAATTGACCATTTTAAAAAATTTATACAAAAATAAAGCCCTATACAGAAATGTATACTACATTTTATTTATTTATTTAAATTATTTAATTTTTCACTTTATTTTCTTTATTTTTTCTTTTATTTCCTGACGAGAGACCTATTATGTACTGAAGTGTATACTACATTTTAAACATTATAAATAACAAAGTTGTAGAATCTTGGCATTAGAAGGGATCTTAGAAGTTGCTTGGAATAACTCAAAACTCAAAAACGAATCAACCTCTATAACATTCTTGAAAGCCACTGGAAGATTTTCATTGGTAAGGAACAACAGCCCATTCTAGTAATCAGTGTTGAACCCTCCCACTAATTTTTATCTTTGGATTCCCATTTGCCTTCTGGAGTTATACTTATATATTGTTCAAAATATTTGAAAGCATCTACCGTAGCGCTTCTAAGCTTTTATTTTCCCCAGAACAGAATGCCCCCAGTTCCTTCATCGCGTTTCACCCGATCCTTATGGGAGATGATACACCCTTCATCAACTGGGTTACTCTCTGCTGACTTAAATCTAACTTGTCAATGATCCTTTTAAAATGAAACATATTTGTGGCTATGGAATTATGACCCCTTTTACCGAGAAATTTTTTCTGTTTCTTGAACTCAAGAGTGTATTGGAGGCTGGGCGCGGTGGCTCACGCCTGTAATCCTAGCACTCTGGGAGGCCAAGTCGGGTAGATCGCTAGAGGTCAGGAGTTCGAAACCAGCCTGAGCGAGAGCGAGACCCTGTCTCTACTAAAAATAGAAATTAATTGGCCAACTAAAAATATATATAGAAAAAATTAGCCGGGCATAGTGGCGCATGCCTGTAGTCCCAGCTACTCGGGAGGCTGAGGCAGGAGGATCGCTTGAGCCCAGGAGTTTGAGGTTGCTGTGAGCTAGGCTGACGCCACGGCACTCTAGCCCTGGCAACAGAGTGAGACTCTGTCTCAAAAAAAAAAAAAAAGAGTGTATTGGAGCGGGGGTTGGTGAGGGAGTGAGTGTGTCTCTGTCGGAGGAGGGGAACACGTTATAGTATAACTTGTGGAATTTCTGTTTGCACTGTCATTCATTCACAAGTACTTGGGAGTGCTTTCTGTGTGCCAGGCACTGTGCTAGGTGCTGGGGACACAGTGGTGTGCAGGACCTGAGAGGTCCTGGCTCAGTTCCCTGAAGTTCTGATGAGAAAGGCAAGTCCGCAAATTCGATGCCTTTCCTCCCTCTGCTGTTGGAACTAGAATCTGTGTTTCCTGATTCCCCAGTTATTCTTTTACATCCCCACCTTTCTTCATATGGAACTCAAACTCAACTAAAACCTTAAGGTCTTTTTAGGTTGCTGTTAAAAAAGGGTCCCCCATCCTGTTCTTGTGTAGTTGGTGTTTTGAAATCTGACATAGAACAGTAAATCTGTCCCTATCAGATTTCATCTTGCTTTAGCCGTATTCCCTAATGCCCCCCCCCAAGTATTTTTGGATTGTAATTACATCTTCTAATGAATTTGCTGGGGGGTTTTTTTTACAGCTTTTTCTTGTCTTCAAAATTGAATAAGCCTACATTCATTTGTCTTTAATCAGAAATATTAAACAAGAAAAGGCTGAAGACAGGCCTGTGGTTAAACCAGGGCCTAGAGATTTTCTCCCAGGTTGACAAAGATGCTCCAGTCAACCTTAGACCATCAGCAGAGGAGTGTGTGGGGGGTGGATTATGTCTGTCGCTTTATTGGTCAATACTGTATTTTCAGAGTCCAGCACAAGCCCAAGAAATGTGTATTGAACAAATGTGTGCATGAACAATACCCTGGCTATTACGGGTTAGACAGTTTTGAAACCATCTAGCTACCGTCATTAGACTCATACTCTCATTTTCTTCTGGACTTTAAAATGCCCAGCTCCCTTCACAGAAGCTTAATTCTTGTGTGTTATCTAAGGCTACCCTTGATCTTCTGGTCAAGGAACCCTGTTGGAAAGGGGATGCGGTCAGTCAGATGGAGCATCCCGGTGACTCTCTGCTAGCTCCTGACGGCCATCGCTCTCATGTCTAAATGTTCACTGTTGTTTACAGAAGGCTCAGCAACTTATTCAGAGTTATTTGGAACACAAATTCATTAACATTGTTCCCGTTGGCAATTCCTCCATTGCTGAAAAGTGATCTCATCAGGGAAGACTCATTGAAAACTGTCTCAGTCAGAATTTGTAAGAGCGGAGCATGATTTTTGTGGAGATTGAATGGTGTTTGTATTTAGGAGTTCCCTTTGTTTGAAGTTTCTGGTTCAGCTTTGACAACTCTTCATCTCTGAGGAAGAACAGAAGCACTGCCGTGTGTGGAGGAAAGTATGGGGATGCCAGGCCAGCAGGATAAAACAAGGTAGAAGGAAGCTTTGTGGTGCAGCAGTGACAGACTCCACATGGGAAGGCGAAGACACGCTGACTAAGGAGCAGGTCTCCAAATCTCAGGCTCTTGAGCTGTTATAATAATGGTTTCTGCTTCATAAGGTGGTTTGAGTCATCAAACAAATGGAAATGTGAAAAGTATTTACTATAGTACCAGGACAGGGCAAGGGCTGTTGATAAAATTATGGTTAGAAGGGAATATGAAGAAGTTGGATAGAGTAGAAAGCAAGTTCTTTTAAATGTGAGCCTTTGTTTGCCCTGAAAGATTAAAGCATATTTCATTTTTAAGCATTATTAAATTAGGCAAATATGCCGATTGCTATTCATTCATTCATTGAGTAAATAAAATTTGATTCCCTATTATCCAACTGTGTGCTCCATAGTAATGAAAAAAAAATGTAAACCTTATCAAATAAGCACAATCGTCAAATAAAGTGGCCTGATGCCGCTTGCATATCTTGTGCTTCTGTTGGAAAAGGTTCATGTATTTTGTAGAAATACATGTTGCTAGAAGAAATGCCTATTATGGGACTTTTGACAGTGTGAGTCACAACCAAAAAGGAATAATGTTCGGTTGTAGGAAGGCTATAGGGCAGGAGGAAGGATCGTGGGAGAGGGAGCATTGTGCAGAGGAGTAAGCCAGCAGTCCACATTTGGCATGCAGACCTCTGCCAGGGGACTTATATCTGTAGGGTAGCAGAACATTCGCCACTGGGGGTTCTAGGGGAAACAGAATCCTTGGACTCTAGGAGAAAGCGTACTGGTTTGGAGGGATAAGGTGGGTCTGCTGGGATTTATTTGCATGTTCAATTATATTACAGAGCATGTGGTATCTTGTAAGACACATTTGGAAGCTAGGAGCAGAGTTTGTAAGTGAACAAATGTAGGCAAATAAGAATAAATTAGAGGAAGCATATAGTGTGGTCTTGAATAATAACACCAGTACCATCTACTTCGCTCTTCCTGTGTGCCAGCCTCATTCTGAATGTTTAACATACGTTATTTCACGTCCTCACAGTAAACCCACGAGGAAGGTATTCTCCCATTTTACAAATAAGGTAATTGAAGCTTAAAAAGTAATATGCTCAAGTGGGTATTCATTGCTTCTCAAACTTCATTACGTCCACAAATCACCTGGGAATCTTGTGAAAAACTGTAGTTTCTGATCCAGTAGGTCTAAGGT
Source organism: Cheirogaleus medius (assembly GCA_008086735.1). Taxonomy (NCBI): domain Eukaryota; kingdom Metazoa; phylum Chordata; class Mammalia; order Primates; family Cheirogaleidae; genus Cheirogaleus; species Cheirogaleus medius. The sequence continues at coordinate 18,639,124 of VBSM01000272.1, read as the reverse complement.
GGGGCCTGAGGCTCTGCATTCCTAACATGCTCCCTGGTGGTGCTGACGCACTGCACTGTGGTGAGGGGCCAGGGCGTCACATCGGAGTCACCTGGGGAGCTGTAGAAACACTGCCACATGAGCCCTGCCACCCTTCAAAACTCTAATTTAGTTGGGCTGGGATACAGCCTGAAGTCCAGTGTTTTTTAGGTTCTCCAGGAAGATTATAATATGCAGCAAAGTGACAACCACTGTGTTAAAGAAGCGAGGAAAGATAAGTAGTGGTCAGACATGTGCTGTTTGTGCTTGTTTCTGACAGGATCAGAGGAAGTCATAGAACACAAGCAGCAGTGGGTTGTAAAAATAATTAGGTGTTTAATTGAGTCTAATTGAGTGTTAGAGTTTAGATTGCTTTGTTTATGAATTACTGTGTTTAGTTTGAGAAGGTACTAGGGAAATTCTCCTTTAAGGATGTGAATTGATATGTGGGTTTTTTCCCTTTGTAAGGAATAGGATGTTATTAATGTGTGTAATTATGATTTGAATTAAACTTTATGCACAGGACCTTTTTTAGGAAATTAGGATTTCCGCCACCTTTGCAGTATTGTTTCTTTTATGGAAAAGGAAAGTTGAAATGTTGCACAATTAGCAGTAGTTTAGTAATTATAATAGTTAACACCTGATTTTTTCTTTGGATGACTCTGAATGTAGCATGTTTGAGTTTTAAATTTGATTGAAATTGGACCTTAAAATGCACATGATCAGAATCAGTATAGCCCAGGGGTAGGGAACCTTTTTCATGTTGGAAGGCCACATTAATTTATCTATAATTAAATAAAGCCACATTCAAGCAACTTCAAGTAGATATACTTTAAAATGTACATTATTTTTTTTAAAAAAGTCTAACTATTATGTACTTAATAATTTCAAAAAATGAAAACTGTTAATTTTAAAGTTAACCTTTTAATGACTTTGTATCTGCCTTTTGTGGAAAGCATTTGAATATTTGGGGGTTTTTTGTATGTTTGTTTGTTTGTTTTGAGACAGAGTCTCTCTCTGTTGACCAGGTCGAGTGCTGTGGCGTTAGCCTAGCTCACAGCAACCTCAGACTCTTGGGCTTAAGGGATCCTCCTGCCTTAGCCTCCCAAGCATATGGGACTACAGGCATGCACCACCATGCATGGCTATTTTTTTCTATTTTTAGTAGATATGGAGTCTCGCTCTTGCTCATGCTGGTTTCGAACTCCTGAGCTTAAGTGATCCTCCCGCCTCAGCCTCCCATAGATTTAGGATTGCAGGCGTCAGCCAACCACGCCCAGCCAAGCATTTGAGTGTTTGGTTGCAGCATGGAGATCCACAGTTTCAGTTGATCCTCGAGGTTTGTTTCTATCATTTGTGACCTTAAGGGCGTCTTGATTTGAGTTAGGTAGGAAAACGTAGATTCACAACAATAAGTGGTTGAAAAGCAAGAAAGCATTTTTCGGGCATGTTGCTGAAGGTGTGGGTATTCTGCTGCATTTTTCTATATTTCAGTTGGATCTTTCTTAGCATCAAACAATGACTTTAAAATGTCCTCTACTGAGAGCTGTCCTGTAGTTATATATTTTAATGTGATACAATGTATTTCTCCTCTTGTTTGTGAGATACGCTTTTTGTGACTTGTTTCTGAAGGCTTTCCCTACAGAGGTAACAAATAAATATAATCTTTATTTTCCTGTAATAGTTTTAGTTTTGCTTTTTTTTACAATTAGTTTTTTTATCCACCTGAAATTTTATCTTGGAAATAAGTATGAATATAATTTTACTTTTTCCACATTTATTTATGTACCATTTATTGAATCCTTTCCCCATTGGTTTGTGATGCCAGCTTTGCCATTTATCAAGTCCTCATGTATGTGTGGGTCAGCTTGTGGTTTTGCTGTTCAGTTGTTTAGCCTGTCTGCTCCTTCGTTTTAATTACTATAGCTCTGCCATATGGTTTCGTAACACCCAGGCTCCCCAACCTAATTTTTTGTTTACAAAATTTTCTTGATTTTTCTTGGATCATTATGGTTCTGAGAATTTTAGGCTCTGTTTGTCAAGTTTGTTTCAAAATCCTATGACTTTACTGACTAATTTGGGGAAGTAGAACCTTTACATTTGAGTTTTCTTATCCCTGAATGTGTTATCTCTATCCATTTATTCATATCTTTTAAAAATATTCTTTAAAAAAGTTTCTTAGTTTTTTTTCTGCATCAAGGTCTTGTACATTTTTTTGTTGCTATTGTGTTTTTCCTGGTATGGTTTTGTTTTTTAAAATTTGTGATTTGTATATTGCGCTCATATCCAGCATCTTGGGTAAACCTATTAATTCTTATACATTATCTTTTCCCCCTCAATTTTTCTGTGCAGATGATTATATTGTACTAAATTAACGACAGTGATTTTTCTCTTTAGCAATTTGTATGTCTTATTTTCTTTCTTATTTTAGTGGATAGTAAGGATCTTTAGAATAACATTGAATGGTAGAGATGATAGTGTGCATCCTTGTCTTTTTTCTGACTTTAATGGAAATGTGTCTAAAGCTTCATTTTGATTATTAGTTTTTTTTAACAGGTTAAGGAACTTCCCTTTTATTTCTAATGGTTAGATTTTTTTAATAATCATTTTTGGTTTTTATTTTCTGCTTTATTACTCTTTAACTTTCTGAGCTAAGTACTTAGTTGATTTATTTTCATTCTATCTTTTTCTAAATATATTATTCATTATATTAATGAAAAAAAGCCAAACTTAAAAGTCGGTAAACTGTATGACTGCATACTGCATCATTCCATTTATGTGACATTCTGATAAAGACAGAGCTATAGAGAGAGAAAAAAAATAGAGGAGTGGTTGCCTGGGAGTGGGGGAAGGATTGATTACAGAGGGACACTGGTGGAATTTTTGTTGTGATGGAACTGCTTTCTTTTCTTTGCTTTTCAATGTGCTTTTCAAGTTATTGTAATTGCTTTATTATATTGTGGCTAGAGAATGTAGCCTGTATTGAGCTTTTAAAATTGTTGAGAAGGCCTATGGAACCTAATATTACCAGTTTTTTGATAAATGTTTTATGCAGTCTTAAAAACAAATATTTCTATTCTTTTTATTGGATGAAAGGTGCTGAGTATTTCTGTTAGATTAAGATTAATGATATTATTTGAAACACTTAAATCCTTATTTTTTGTCTGCTTGATGTATCAGTTATTTAGATGTGTTAAAAACTCCCATTAGTATAGGAATAACATTTGTCGGATGTCGGGCAGGTGGGAGGGGGGAGGAGGGGATGGGTATATACAAACATAATGAGTGAGATGTGCAACATTTGGGGGATGGTCATGCTTGAGGCTCTGCCTCGAGGGGTGGGGGCTTGGGCAATATACATAACCGTAATATTTGTACCCCCATAATATGCTGAAATAAAAAAAAATAAAAACTCCCATTAGGATTCTATATTTTTCCATTTATACACACGTTTTTCAGGTTTTGCTTTATATAATTTGAAGTTATGTTTTTATGGTTATGTAGCATAATTCTTAAATTATCTTATTGGATGATTCATTTCATTAGTAACAAAATCTCCTTTTTCCCTTATAAATGCTGTTCACTTAAAATATGTGATGTTAATAATTAACTATAGCAGTTTTCTTTTGATTGGCATTTTCCTGATACATGTGTTTCTATTTCCTAATTTATATTTTGTGTTGTTTTGTTTTAGAAGTGTGTCTTATAATCAGTATATGGCAGAATTTTAAGCCAATCTGGGAGTCTCTTTTTTAGTAGGTGAGTTTACATTTATATTTACCCTAATTAATGATACACTTAGATTTATTTCTGCCATCATCTTTTGTGTTGTCTACTTGCTATGCATTTTCTCTGCTTCCTCCTCCCCTTTTCCTACCTTATATTGACTAGATAGTTTGCTTTCTTTTATTTCTCAGTCAATTTGAAAGGTATATTTTCCATCTCTGTTCCTTTAATGATCACTCTAAAGATTAATATACATTCTTAAAATGAATTTTTTAGCAAAATATTAAGGTTTATCCGTATCGTCTACTTCCTCCTAAACCAGCTAAGAACAGTAGCGCATTTTAATTTTTCTCTTAAAGATCTTTTTGTAGCCATCATGTCTGTTTTTTTTTTTCCTTTTTAGCTAAGAGTATCACTCCATCGCCCCAGGTAGAGTGCAGTGGCATGATCATAGCTCACAGCAACCTCAAACTCCTGGGCTCAAGCGATCCTCCTGCCTCAGCCTCCTGAGTAGCTGGGAACTATAGGCACCAGCCACCACGTCCAGCTGATTTTTTTTCTATTTTTGGTAGAGACGGGATCTTGCTCTTGCTCAGGCTGGTCTTGAACTCCTGACCTCGGGTGATCCTTCCATCTTGGCCTCCCAGAGTGCTAGGATTACAGGTCTGAGCCACATGTCATTTTTTACCTAGTCTTTTAGTTCACTGTTTTACTACTTGAAAAAAATTGTTTTTGTTCTTGCGTTTCTCTTTTTTATTTTTTACTACCCATATTTATTAGTTTTCACTGATAATCTTGCTTACCTTTGTTTCTTGTATTTCATTCCTTCCCCTCAAGTTCATTTTTCTTCATATTAAAATACATCCTTTGGTGCTTCTTTCAGCAAGAGCTTGTGGACTTTATAAGTCTTGGTGTGTTTGAAAGTGTCTTTATTTTACTTTCATTTCACTTGAATTCTCTAAAATTCACCTCTAAGATATATACAATGAAACCAGCTTTACCTACTATACAGGGGAGAAAATAAATTTTTTTTGTAAACACTGGTGTGTGTGTATATATATTAGTAGTAGCTAGTATAAGTCTTGTTTGATTTATGTTAATGTTCCTGTATTTTTCAAATCATTCCTTACTGTGTTGAGATAATATTTACTGAAATAATAGAGAATAATAGTTAAGAGAAATGTCATGAGTTGTGCATGGTCATACTTGTGGAGGAGAGCTAGGATAAGAGGAAATGCAGGATCTTAACCTCTGGCTTAGGGTTACTACCATTCAATGGAACTTTGAATCATGCAAGCATAAAATCCAGTTTTTCAGCTTTGTTTTTATTTATAAAGGCAATACATGAACAGTTTGGAAAATCCAAATGATATAGAAAGAAAAGGAAAAAGAGAGATGAATCTTTTAGAAATCCCAGAGAATGTAAATGATTGACCACTAGAACACATCCTTCTAGACATTTCACTCTGCATATGTGGCCACATGCATTTATAAAGGAGTCATATCACATAGACAGTTTTGCCAACTGCATTTCACAGTAATAAATCAAGGGAATATTGGTAAGCATCATTGCATATGATGAATAAAGATATGCTGTTGTGTGGATGTATCATAATTTTGTTTAAACAATTCCCTATCAATAGACATTTAAATCAAATTTTTCCATATTATAAATCATGCAGTTATGGTTTTTTAGGATAAATTTCTAGCAGTGGTATTGCTTCATCAAAAAAATTGCACATTTAAAATTTTGACAAAGGTTTTGAAATTTTCCTCCAGAAATTACATAAGAATGGCCTTTTCCCCTCATACATACTATGTAGTATCACTTTTTTTTTCTAATTTGCCAGTGTGAGACTTTTGTCAGAATACTTCTGCTTGTGAGTTTGAACATCTTATTTTAGTGATCCTTTTTATTATTCTTTTGAGAATTGCTTTTTCTGCCATTTTCTTTTAGTGTTAATCTTTTTCTTAATCTCTAATAATTCATTTTTTATTGGGCTTATAAATTTTTTGTCATAAGTGTCTCAGGTATTGTTTTCTTCAGTTTGTTTTGTATCTTTCAACTTTGTGCTTTAAAGAAATTTTTTTGGAGCTTTTCAACCCTTTCAAGAATTTTTTGAATTTTTTATTTGATCAAAATTTCCTTTGTGGTTTCT
>VBSM01000272.1:18619603-18633121 GCA_008086735.1 Cheirogaleus medius | reverse complement strand
CGGCACTTTAGCTCCGGCAATAGAGCAAGACTCTGTCTCAAAAAAAACTATCCATATTTTGGTGTTTTTACAGTTCACTTTTCTCGTATCTTTGAATCTTTAATCCATTTGGAGCATTTTTTGGTATAAAGAGTGGTATATGTCAGTGCCTCCCTGTTTCTCACATCCTACTTTGGTTTTTAAACTTGACCAGTGAAAAAATCCAAGACGTGAGCAGATTTAATCATAACAGAAAGTGATGTGTACTTCAGTGTTTTTCAGCTGTTTAATATGTCTTGAGTATTAATGAGTGGAGCTGGAGGCTGGGAGGGGACAGAGTGGGCGGGCAGTGGTAGCTGCAGTTCTCATGTCAGGACTGCCTTCGTGAATGTGTGTGGACAGAGAAGTAATGAGAGGATACCTGCAGAATGTCTCTTTGCAATTTTGCTTCCCTTTTTTTAGTGACCCCCAGTTCTTTATCAGGGGAAGTGGGACTGTGGTAGGGTGGCATATGATACCGCTGGTGAGAGAAGGTAGATACATGTTTTAAGTCTTGAATCTGTAGTGTTTTTGAATACCAAGTGCCCCTTTTCCATGAGGAAGCCATGAACTCTGAATTCTGTGGACAGCGGTATTTTTTTAACTTTTCATTTCCATGTATGTTCCTAGTTCAGAAAGAAATGGGGAGTGGGGAGTCTTTTCTCTTCCCTCCTGAACCCCTAAACCCTGACCCATAAGTAAATGCTATTAAGTTTCTTCTATTTATTAAAGAAATTTCAAGTATTATTTTTACTTAAAAATTTTTGGGGGTGCTGGGCGCAATGGCTCACACCTGTAATCCTAGCACCCTGGGAGGCCTAGGCGGGAAGATCGCTCAAGATCAGGAGTTCGAAACCAGCCTGAGCAAGAGCGAGACCCCGTCTCTACTAAAAATAGAAAGAAATTAATTGGCCAACTAAAAATGTATAGAAAAAAATTAGCTGGGTATGGTGGCACGTGCCTGTAGTCCCAGCTACTCGGGAGGCTGAGGCAGAAAGATTGCTTGAGCCCAGGAGTTTGAGGTTGCTGTGAGCTGGGCTGATGCCATGGCACTCTAGCCCGGGCAACAGAGTAAGACTCTGTTAAAAAAAAAAAAAAAAATTTTTTTTGATATATAATGTACATATTTTGGGGGTACACATGATATTTTGATACATGTATACAATGTATAGTGATCAAATTAGGGTGTTAGGATAGCCATCACCTCAAACATTTATCTTTTCTCCAGGCATTATTTTTGACAATTACATACTGCTATATGTTCAATTGGGGAAACTGAAGGTCTTTGATTCAGAAGAAACAAATCAAGAAAAAGGTAAGAAATAGAAATGTACTTATGGCTTTGAAATTTACTTTCCTTCAAGTTATAATATCAAGATTATTTCTTTAGGATAATACATTTTGACAATAAAAATCAATTTAGAGAACACAGGATGGAATAGATGCCAAGGGTAGATCCACCGCTGGTGATGACAGCCTCTATTTGTTGAATACCTAACACAGGGCAGAGGCTTTGCATGTATTATCACTAATTCATACTGTATTAATATCTTCAACATGGAGACAGCAAGCTAAGGCTTCAGGAGATACATAACATACCCACTTGTCCTGGTTGGTAAAGGACGGAGCTGAAGTCTGGACTCTCGTCTCTCTGCCTTCAGAGCCACCCGTGTTGTAGGTGACCTAACGTCTATTCTGGCCAGTTCTTCAAAGGCCTTTCCCTGCATTTTGGACTAGATAGTTCCTCCTCTTTTTGCTGCTGCTTTATTTTCTTCATGGGTCCATAGGCAATAGATGTCATAACCATAGTCAAATTTTCACATTTAGAAACCATAGCTTATAGAATGCATAAAAAAACAACATTTATAATAATACTTGCCGAGGTTTTTCATTATTGAAGAGTTGGCAGGGCCTCCATCACCCATATGCAGTTATAAATGGCACCCTTACTCAGGACACTTTCCTTTCATTTGACCAAAATTTGTTATAATATGCTTATTTGTTAGAACGAGACATTTGTTGTAATAAATGTACAAGTTGTTAGCAGCTGAGATGTAAATGGTGCCCCCTGAAGATTGTGCAGTGCCCAGTAGCCAAGTGAGGAGAAGATGTATAAAGGTTGTGGTAATTACTTCTGTAGTTCTCATTGTAGAACTATTCTGTTTCAGGTTTTTCTAGGGACTGGCTTTGTATGGTTAGTAAGTGGGGTAGGGGAGGATAGGAGGTAGGTGGACAGACCTATATTTATCTTTATACAAATGGAAAAAGCATATCAAATTTTAGTGTCCATCGCATTCCTGCTGTAGGCCTCCCTCTGTCTTGTACCTTTGACTTCTGTGAGAAAAATTGTCTTTGCCAACAGGGTCATAGAATGTCAATGGAGAGGCAGGACACATACACATGGAACTGAACTGGAAAGAGTTTGCCAAAACATTCCATTGCACTGTGTGACTTAAAATATAGAAAGCATTAGAGATAGAAAAGGTTATTGTGGCCAGAAGTTATCAGGGCAGGTAAGATATAGCCAGGTGGAGAGGACAGGAGTCTTGAAATCCTGTTATTTTCATATGCATTCAGAGGCAGAAGAGCTGTGTGTCCAAAGACCCTCGGGTTGACCCAAGGTAGGACCGTTAGGTAGACCAGCCTTCCCATAATGACATCACTGCTCATCCTCCATAGCAAATCCTGGCTTCCCAGGAGCCCTCCCCCAGGTGATTGTGGCTGAGAGGGCACTGTCAGAAGCCGCCTCAGCCCACCCCTCCTCATGTTGTTGATCTGTCCCTTGAGCTGGAGGTCCTTAGCATTTGCTGTAAATAGTCTGTACTGCGTGTCCTGCCAAGTTTACATATTGCCTTGGGATTCTTCTCCCACCACCTCTTTCCTTTGGCTCCTTAGTGCCTGGTCTGTGGATGTAGAAGTCCAGCAGACTGAAGCCTGTGCTCATGGTGCAGGGAACAGCCTACGGGATCCCAAATTGTAAACCACCCCCAGCCTTGGGATCTGGAGCAGAGCTGAGGCCTAGCTGTCACTCCACAGTCAGAATGCTCTGTGTCTAATTTTTTTTTTGTCTCAGCTGGAGGTTCTGTGTAAAAGCAGGTGTTCTAGAAGGTTCCATCCTGTGATTCTGATCTGGTATATGGCTTCTGAATAGACTGCAATGAGAATCACATGAAAGCTTAGTACTAAGGACAGACCTTTAAGTACTTGCTATCCAGACTGGGCATTGAGTTTAGCCAATGAGATGGAAAGAGGGCTGGGTTGGTGTTTTGGCCAAGTAAAAGCTATTTCATAGTCAGCATTTAATATTTAAGAGATGGTTATCCTATTTGTGTCTGGAGGACTTGCCTTTCAGGGGAAGAATCTCAGCGGTCACTGTGAATAGAATAGTCATCACTACAGGGTTTTTCTTATCCAAATTTGCTAGAATCCATATCAGATCACACAGCTGAAGAAGACCTTTGGTTTATTTGGGCTTGTTGCTAGTAAAATCTTCTTGCATTAAGTCCTTTTTTCATAGTGGTGAAGAAGAAACACAATTTTATTTCCTTGTTTTTATCGTAGATTTATCTTTTAACCCTCTATTACCCATATGTTTCCCTCCAGCATCTAGGACAAAGTTATATACCATAATAAACAGTTATTTGTGTAGAACAAGAAGTAGTTTTTCCAGAATAATCAAAGGATATGTTTTAACCTTGGTCTTGATGTAAAAAGCTAAAATACATTTTTTTTTTTTTTTGGTTGATGGTATTAATACGCATATGGTTAAATGAAGGTAAGCGATTCTGGTCAGGATTTTCGGTTTTGCTTTGGAGGTTTTGTTCTCCCCTCTTTCTGCTATCATTTGAAAATCTGTTTTGGGTGGTAGAATACTAAGGCAATCTTTGGTGAATCTTCCAGACTTCTGTGCTTCAGAGCTGCCGTGGATGGCCCCAGCCCTTTTGCCTGCCCTTCCGAGTAGGATGTCCCTGAGATCCCTCAAATGGAGTCTCCTGCTGCTGTCACTCCTGAGTTTCCTCGTGATGTGGTACCTCAGCCTTCCCCACTACAATGTGATCGAACGTGTAAACTGGATGTACTTCTACGAGTATGAGCCCATTTACAGACAAGACTTCCGCTTCACACTTCGAGAGCATTCAAACTGCTCTCATCAAAACCCATTTCTGGTCATCCTGGTGACCTCCCACCCCTCAGATGTGAAAGCCAGACAGGCCATTAGAGTTACTTGGGGTGAAAAAAAGTCTTGGTGGGGATATGAGGTTCTTACATTTTTCTTACTAGGCCAGCAGGCTGAAAGGGAAGACAAAATGTTAGCACTGTCTTTAGAGGATGAACACCTTCTTTATGGCGATATAATCCGACAAGATTTTTTAGACACATACAATAACCTTACCTTGAAAACCATTATGGCATTCAGGTGGGTAACTGAGTTTTGCCCCAATGCCAAGTATATCATGAAGACAGACACTGATGTTTTCGTCAATACTGGGAATTTAGTGAAATATCTTTTAAACCTAAACCACTCAGAGAAGTTTTTCACAGGTTATCCTCTAATTGATAATTATTCCTATAGAGGATTTTACCAAAAAACCCATATTTCATACCAGGAGTATCCTTTCAAGGTGTTCCCTCCCTACTGCAGTGGGTTGGGTTATATAATGTCCAGAGATTTGGTGCCAAGGATCTATGAAATGATGGGTCACGTAAAACCCATCAAGTTTGAAGATGTTTATGTCGGGATCTGTTTGAATTTATTAAAAGTGGACATTCATATTCCAGAAGACACAAACCTTTTCTTTTTATATAGAATCCATTTGGATGTCTGTCAGCTGAGACGTGTGATTGCAGCCCATGGCTTTTCTTCTAAGGAGATAATCACTTTTTGGCAGGTTATGCTAAGGAACACCACATGTCATTATTAACATCACACCTACCAAAAGCCTAGAGAAGGACAGGATACTTTGTGGAAAGTGTTAAGTGTGGTACTGTGGAAAATTCATGGGAAGATCAGTGTGCTGGCTTACACTGAGCTGAAACTCATGAAGAACGTGGAGGCTGGAGATTTAAGCTTTACTTGTGATCTTATTTGACAAAAATCAAGTCAGGCTCCTTAAAGATGATATTCAGAGGAATTAAATATAAATAAATTAGAGGTTTTGCTAATGAAATTAATAGGACCAAACAATTTGGGCATGTCATTGTATAGGATAGAATTTCTTAAAGGTTTCTCTGAATTATAAGCTCATTAGTTCATAACAGTAAAGCAACGTGGAGTGTTATTTATTGAACAATCTAGTCACTTAAAGGTTTTGTGTATATCGTACATGGATTACCAATTTAAAAGTATAGTTCTGTGTAAAAAAACTTCACTGAAGTTATACCGAACAAAATTTCATCTGTTTTTTTGTCATTTAGAAGGTACTTCAAGATGTTGCAGTATTTCAGAGTTATCAATTATTATTTATATTACTTTGAACTTCTGAGTGTTTAAATGTTTTGATGGTTTCAATACTGTGTAAATAGAATAGTGAATCACTCTTTATATTGAAATGTTTTTCTAGTTACTTCATTGATAGCCCCATTAATGTGAAGTCATAGGTTGTTATTGTATATCAGTAATCTCTTGGACTTTGTTAAATATTTTACTGTGGAAATATAAAGAAGAATTAAAGCAAGAAAATCTGAATTATTGTCTTGTTTTTAAAAAATATAGTCCCCAGTGTTTTTAATGTCACTTCGTCTATCTTATTTTTCCACCTGGAAATTAGGAATAATGTAGAATGTCAGGCAGTATAGTTCCTTTTGCAAAGGACTCTGAAGGCAAAAAAAAAAAAGGGAGAGAACCTGATGGCCAGAATATTATGAGAAGAGTGTCAATTCCAGTATTTGAGTTGGAAAGAGGAGACTGAAGATCCAAGTTGCATTATTAATCTGCTCATATGTTTCATCATTAACAATGAGTTTGTGAATAAAGAGAACAAAAGAAGGAAAAAAACTGCTGCTGTTATTATTAGTTTCTCATTAAGACAAAAGCCCTAATGTGTAGTCTAAAGTCAAATCTGATTTAAATCTCGTGCTTTCTTAGAAGTACATTTCTGCATAGAAGCGGTGATGTGTCTTTTGTTGGACCTGCTGAAAGGAGGTCAGAGGAGCGCTCCTTCCCCCCATATTCCTGAGATTATGTGATTTCCTCTTAGAGTTGATACAGGCAAGTGATTCCTTTTTTCTGAATTATGTGATGGCAGAAGACCAAATCCCTTGTCAGGAACTGCAAACTTGAAAGTGTATAGTCAGCTCTTGTAATACTCAGATATTTATAATTCTCCTATATGAAAAACCTAACTTCAATTAAAACTGTAATGCATGGTTCTCTCTCTAACAAGGCTATTTATGTTTCCCTGGGCTCAGACCTGACCCAGTTATTAATACCATAAAATCAATTAAACAAAATATTCTGTGGAACCAATCTATGCCCTTGCTAATCCCCATCCATATAGGAGTCACTTTCCTTAAGACAGATGGTAGTGGTTATCTTTGTGCTATGATTACATTTGATTGGGTTTGTGGGAGATTATAGTCATGTGCCACATAACGACATTTTGGTCAATGATGGACTGCGCATATGACAGTGGTCCCATAAAATTATAATGGAGCTGAAAACTTCCTGTTGCCTAGTGGCGTCATAGCTCTCGTAGTGTTCTAGCACAGTGCATTACTCACCCGTGGCCACGCTGTTGTAAACAAACCTGTGCTGCCAGTCATATGAAGGTATAGCACATTTGGTTATGTACGGTGGATCGTACTTGATAATAAATGACTGTGTTACTGGTTTATGTATTTACTGTATTTTTTATTGTTAGCACGTACTCCTACTTATTCAAAAAAAAAAAATGTTAGCTGTGAAACAGCCGCAGGCAAATCCTTCAGGGGATATTCCAGAAGAAAATGTTATCATAGGAGATGACAGCTCCGTGTGTGTTATTGCCCCTGAAGACCTTTCAGTGGCATGAGAGATGAGGATAGGAGACAGTGATGTTGATGATCCTGACTCTGCGTAGACTGGGCTAATGTGTGTGTGTTTCTTAGTTTTTAACAAAAAAGTTTAAAACGTAAAATAAATTAGAAAAAAGCTCATAGAATAAGGACATAAAGAAAGAAATTATTTTTGTGTGCCCATACAATGTTTGTGTTTTAAGCTAAGTGTTATTACAGAAGAGTCAAGAAGCTAAAAATTAAAAAGTTTATAAAATAAAAAGTTATAGTAAGCTAAAGTTAATTGTTGGAGGAAATTGTTTTTATGAATTTAGTGTACACTAAGTGTACAGTGTTTGTAAAGTCCACAGTAGTGTACCATCATGTCCTAGCCTTTACATTCACTCACCACTTACGCAGAAAAACTTCCAGCCTCGCAAGCCCCATTCATGGTAAGAGCCCTATAGAGGTATACCATATTTTATGTTTTATGCCATATTATTCCTGTACTGCTTCTGTGTTTAGATACACAAATACTTACCACTGTGTTACCTACAGTATTCAGTTGCCTACAGTATTCAGTACAGTAATATGCTGGTTTGTAGCCTAGGAGCAATAGGCTATACCATACAGCCTACGTATGTAGTAGGCTATACCATCTAGGTTTGTGTGAGTACACTCTGTGATGTTCACACCATGACGAAATCGCCTAACGACACATTTCTCAGTACTTATCTACATATGACTGTATGTTGATGTTTGAGAAGCTGATTTCTTTTTTTTTCTCTTTGAGACAGGGTCTCACTCTGCTGCCTGGGTGAGAGTGCAGTGGCATCATCATAGCTCACTGTAACCTCAAACTCCTGGGCTCAAGTGATCCTCCTGCCTCATCCTCCCAAGTAGCTAGGATTACAGGCACACGCCGCTATGCCCTATGCCTGGCTAATTTTTCTGTATTTTGTAGAGATGAGGTCTCTCTCAGGTTTGTCTTGAACTCCTGGCCTCAAGCAATTCTTCCGCCTTGGCCTCCCAGAGTGCTAGGGTTACAGGTGTGAACCACCGCACCCAGCCTAGAGAGAACTTTTAAAATAAAAAGTAATTTCCCTTCACTTTTAGAAAAGACCAAAAAACCAGAAAAATAAAGTGTGAATAATTGCCAAATTTTGGAAGATTATTCCTTCTGAACTAAAGATTGATGCCTAAAAGATCTCTAAAAAGTTAAGTGATTATGAAAAACATTAAGAGGTCGAGTCAATGTTTTTTGTTTTTAACTATATGTTTCTTAAGCTTTCAAGTGGCACGTATTAGTCAGCTGTGTTATTAAACTCATGACGTCAGGTATTTAGCCGAGTCAGCAGTTTTTTGAGTGTCAATTCCCATAACAGAGTTTAATCCTGGAGCCTACCCTTGGGCTGATGCTTGCCCATCTACCACAGCCCTGCCGTCCCCATGGTCTTACACACTCTTCCTCGTTTACTTTGCTTGTCCCTAAACATTGAGTTTGTGACCCCTAGCACATCAGTTAGCTTTGCTAGATGTTGGTGCAATGGCTCTTAGATCTCACAGGCTGCAGACAACCATGTTTTCTTTTCATCCACGTTGCATGCCAGCACTTGGCTGCCACTTTGCTCCATGAGTCTTCTCACCTCAGGATTCAGGCTAATAGGTAGCCCTGCCTAAAACATGTCATTCATACAGAGGGAAGGAAAAAGAGCGCTGGTGGAAGCATAATACATCCACTGGCAGAGAGAAATCGCTTGCCAAACCCAGTGTCCGTGGGATGGGGAAGTGTATTCCTCTAGAAGGAAGTACTGCCCGCCATGCAGCATGCAGAAATGTACTTACTGCTCTTCAGAATGGGGACTGAGTAGTTGGGTGCAGTACAGTAATCTGCCACACCCTAGTGTGTGAGGGGAGAGGGAGCTCAGGGGTCTGCGTTGCTGAGGCCGGCTCAGGTGGATCAGAGTTTTTCTAGCTCGCTCGGAATCGGAATTGGTGCTTTGGGCTTTTGGTCCCTCCCTGAGAGGGCTGCCTTTTCACTGTCCTTATTCTTTCCTTGGCTCTACCCTAAATGGTCTTGACACCATCATGTTCCCAACAATTCCCCAGATGCAGAGCAGCCAGAGCAGAGCTACTTATAACAAGTATTTCTGAGCAGGAGGTGGGGATAAAGCCCTTTGCTCTTGGAGTCTGATAGTAGTTGCAGGATAAAGGGAGAAAGGCATAGGAAAGGGATCAGCTCTGAGTAGGGAGAAGGGTGAGTGTGGGAAATGTGGCAAGCCTGTCCTGTCACCTTGGGGTTCTTACAGCCTTTGCTTCACTAGAATTAATCTTTTGTGTATTAAACCAACTGCTCTTGGCTGGCCGCGGTGGCTTCCGCCTGTAATCCTAGCACTCTGGGAGGCCGAGGTGGGGGAGGATCACTTGAGCTCAGGAGTTTGATACCGGACTGAGCAAGAGTGAGACCCCGTCACTCCCAAAAATAGAAAAATTAAGTGGATGTGGTGGCGCCCACCTGTAGTCCCAGCTACTCGGGAGGCTGAGGCAGTAGAATCACTTGAGCCCAGGAGTTTGATGTTGCTGTGAGCTGGGCTGATGCCACGTCTAGCCCAGGTGACACGGCGAGACTCCATCTCAAAAAAGAAAAGAAAAGAAAAGAAAAAACCAACTGCTCTGGATTTTGTGTGAGCTGAGTCTCAACTCATTGAGACTCCTTCACACCCTTCCATCAGCTCCATGATTATTCCATGTGGTTAATACGGGACCAGCCCTTCAAGAGTCCGTGCTGATGGGGGTGTATTGGTGGGAGATGGAAGCCAGGGGAAACGTGGGAGACTGGACAGTCGCTTGATGGAGTTTGTGCCCAAGCCATCTCCTGGGCTTTGTAAGAACAAAGAAGGGTCCAACAAGGGTGGACATCATCGCTCTGTATTTAGGGTGAGTGATAGACATAAACCTGCACTTGGATAGTCTTTTAGTCCTTGGTGTGGTCAACACAGCCAGGGGCAGAGTGCCTCATAGATTGGACCTGGGAGAGACCTTAGAATTCATCTCTCCTCTGATTTCCAGGCTTCTCTGTGACAAAGGATTAAAGGAGTGTATGCATAATTTTCAATATTCCAAAAGCCAAGTGGAATCCATACATTTGCCAAAGCTAAGGAAAATGTTTCCATAGGCTAGAATTTAATCACCTGAGACAGTAGCCACGGTCAACTTATGATAAGCAACAGCTTGATTGTGGGTTATTTTTTATCTAATTAATAAAATGGAGAAACTATAGTGCAGAGTCATGAATGATGGTTCACTGAGAAGGAAGAAGGGCAGTAGATGGGATCTTTGCCAAGAAAAGGCTTGGGAATGCCAGTTCTCTTGATATGAGGACACTGAGGTTCAGTGAGGTCATGTAACCTGTCCACGTCATTGTCAAGCCAGGACTAGAATGAATGTTCCAGGCCCAGCCCCACTGCTCTGTGTTAGGGTCTCCTGAGTTATAGTGTGGTGTGCCTCAGGAGGAACCCCCTTTCTCAGTGGAATTGCAGACATCTCCAGAAGGGGTTTCTCCTGGCTCAGGGGTAAGAGGAACTTTGAGGTGCCAGGCCGCAGTCTCCAAAGGATCTGAGGAAAGCTGTGACCACCCAACATCTTGGGGAAGTCACAGGTCAAACCACAGTGACAGACGCCGGTGGGCAGCGGCAGATCAAGTTTGGGGCAGTGACTCCGTAGTGGGCAGATGCGGCCCCAGGAGCAGGTTCCCTGTGTGACGAGGTCCTGTAGACAGACACAGCATTGAGGGCTTTCATGACATCATACAAAGCATGCTGCACATGCATTTCAAACTAAAAGCGTGTCCTCTGTACTTTTGACCAGGGTCTTGATTATGGAAATGGGGTTAATTTTTTTTGAGACAGAATCTTGCTCTGTTGCCCGGGCTAGAGTGCTGTGGTGTCAGCCTAGCTCACAGCAACCTCAAACTCCTGGGCTCAAACGATCCTCCTGCCTCAGCCTCCCGAGTAGCTGGGACTACAGGCATGCGCCATCATGCCTGGCTAATTTTTTCTATATATTTTTAGTTGGCCAATTAATTTCTTTCTATTTATAGTAGAGACGGGGGTCTCGCTATTGCTCAGGCTGGTCTCGAACTCCTGAGCTCAAGGAATCCTCCCACCTAGGCCTCCCAGAGTGCTAGGATTACAGGCGTGAGCCACCGCGCCCGGCCTAAATTTGTTTTTAACCACTTCGGTACGGCGCTCACCTGCCGCTAAACCTTGCCCACAGCCGGCACTCATAGTCCGCACGATAGTTTGTGCTGTGCATTGATGACGAATCCATTTTGCTCTTGTGTGATGAGGTAAGCTTTAAAGCATTGAAAGCTTGTTTTACTTTACAGGCAGCTTTAGGAAAATAACTACAATAACTCCTACTAAGGACTTGTTAAAAGGTCACAGATTCGTAGTAACTTATTAGCTGAACGTACACACTGCAACTGCAGAGATAAAAGTAAAAGCTTTTGGCTGTCGGCTAAAGTCGATGCTGGTACTGAAGTGGTTAATTTTTTAATTTTAGGGGGGGCGGGTTAGAGGTTTCTGGAAGGCAATTTGCCTTTCTAGTATAAACACTTGTTGCCTCAGAAATTCTACTGCTAGGAATCTTTCCTGAGGGATTTGTCAGAGCTATTCATTACAGCATTTTTAAAAAAATAATCATTCAGTGTTCAACATTAAGAGAATATTGATTAAATTTCAGTGTTGTCATAAGTTTGAATACAGTCATTAAAATGATGTTTATGAAAAGTTTTTTTTATTATGAGCTTAAATTTATTTAAAATAAAAAGTTCAAATCCTAGCACTCTGGGAGGGCAAGGCGGACAGATCGTTTGAGCTCAGGAGTTGGAGACCAGCCTGAGCAAGAGCGAGACTCCGTCTCTACCCAAAATAAAAAAATTAGCCGGGCAAGGTGGCGGATGACTGTAGTCCCAGCTACTCGGGAGGCTGAGGCAGGAGGATTGCTTGAGCCCAGGAGTTTGAGGTTGCTGTGAGCTAGGCTGACACCACGGCCCTCTAGCCTGGGCAACAGAGTGAGACTCTGTCTCAAAAATATAAAATAATAAAATAAAATAAAAAATAAAATAAAATAAAATAAAAAAATAAAAACTTCAGGGGTGTGTATGCGTAATGTGATCTGAGCTATGTGGCCCAGATACCGCCAAATCCTTGATCCTCATTCTCCCATCAGTACCCAAATAGAACAGTTTGCGTCCCCATGTACATTACTGTAGGAAGTCCACCTTTCTATGCTGTGACCATTCCCGGGTAGAGACGAGGCTTCCTACTCTCCTGAGTCAGTCGTGCCACAGCCTGCCTCTCTGCTGCTGCCTTCTTCCCGCTGTGGCGCCTCTTCCCAGCCTGCACATGGACCATATTACCCACTTCTTTTTTCCCTCTGAAAGCCTAACTCCAACAAGGTTGCTGTGAATTCTAGAACTTCACTTAGTTTGAAAGTAGTAAAGGATTATAACTACCCAGGGAAGTGAAGGTCTTCTAATTCACTATCTGATACTGCTCCTAGGAACTTGCTGGTCATTTATGTCTTGAAACATAATCCCCCCGTGAACAGATTTTCGTGCTCCTTTGTGTAGCTGCCATCCACGCTGACTCTGGGCAAGCCCCTCGTGACCAACTAAGTGGGATGGAACAAACACTGCTGCCTGACTTCCAAGGCCAGGTCAAAGGGAGCCTTGCAGCTTCTCCCTGGCTCTTCTGGAATGCAAGCTTCTGTAAGAAGTCTAACTGCCCTGAGAGCAGGCCGCTGGGAGGGAGCCCAAGCTAGCCACTTGGAGAGGTCGTGTAGTCGGGTGGGGGTGGCAGGGGGCCCTGGCTGGCTCCCTGATGCTCACCAGGCCGGCTGAGGCACCCAGTGTGAGTGAAGAACTCATTCTGGAGCCTTCCGACAATGCCAGACAACTCTTCAAAGACCCCAGCTGAGTATTTCCCAGCTGATCCCCCTGAACCCATACAACCATAAGAAATCACTAATTTTGCTTTACTTCACCAAGTTTTGGGTGGTTTTTTATGCATAGATAATTAAGACATTTGTCTTCCAGGACATTTCCCATCGGGTGTGGCCCTCCAGAGGCCCTGGCCCAGACTGCCCTCCTCACATCTGGCCCCTTCTCCATACTTGCAGGCCATACCCCTGCTTTAGGTTATCGGTGAGTAATTTCCAAATCGTCTGTTTCCCTCTCGCCTTTCAGACCACATGGGAGGCAAGGTGGAGGTGAGTGCTACTTACATTTCGTCCCGAAAGAAGCTCATTCAAGGCATTTCCCAGATAAAAAGAAATTAACTTCCCTAACAATAAATTTTACCATTCTCTTAGAAGGTCGCAGCAGCTGCAGTGACAGATCTAAATGCTGCTTTCCCCCCTTCCTGCTACAGGTGTAGAAACTATGGCAACAGGTAGGATGAAAATATGCCATAATGTTAACAGGAATAGTCTCTCAAGGACTTTTTCTTACTTTAAAAGTACCCT
>VBSM01000272.1:18589322-18616310 GCA_008086735.1 Cheirogaleus medius | reverse complement strand
GCACTCTGGGAGGCCAAGGTGGGAGGATTGCTCAAGGTCAGGAGTTTGAAACCAACCTAAGCAAGACTGAGACCCCCGTCTCTACTAAAAATAGAAAGAAATTAATTGGCCAACTAAAAATATATATAAAAAAATATTAGCCGGGTCTGGTGGCGCATGCCTGTAGTCCCAGCTACTTGGGAGGCTGAGGCAGAAGGATTGCTTGAGCCCAGGAGTTTGAGGTTGCTGTGATAGGCTGATGCCATGGCACTCTAGCCCGGGCAACACAGACTCTGTCTCAAAAAAAAAATAAAATAAATAAAATTAAATTAAAAATCTGGCATTTAGTCTTTTGTTCATATTTGAAATCAAGAAATAATTGTGTTCCTGAAATATGTTAATTTTCTATATAATGGATTCACTAATTTGTATACTCGGGAACACTGAAGACACTCTCAGTTGTGGGCTCTCTTTTGGGTCATAAGGTTGTTATACTATGTAGTCTCTTGGGAAAAAAATAAAAATAGGCCATGGAGAGATGTTCTCATTCTTCCTTGTTTTCTTTTTCTGTAATTCTTTTCTTCCCCTGGAAGGATCTTGCAGGAAGAGACAACCTGGCTTTGACCAGACTACTGCTGAGCCACTTGGGTGGAGGCTTCCAGTGGTGCCCTCCACCAGGACAGCCCTACCCCCGCATCCTGGTCCCCAAAGGCTCCATGTCTCACTTCCCCACTCCATCCTTGGGAGACTAGGTGAGCTAGTAACATGGAGTAATTATCTGCTATAGTTTGTTTGGGTGTGGGCAAGACGTTCCTGATCTCTTAACATCCACTCTCTATTATGAAAGAATTATTCTAATTCTTCTCTGTCTGTACAAATCTCAGCCTATTGGAGGAAATCATGAAAGATGCCAATTTTCATCCCATTCAGCCAATATCGAGTGTTATATCTCTGAGGTCCCCACTATGCTGTCAGCCCCAAGAGGGCAGTGGTGGCACCTGAGTGCTCACCACCAGATGCATTCATTTACACGGGTACTGCCTGGCACATGGTAGGTGCTCACACATACACAAAATTAATAAATGAAAAATAGAATACATAAGCACAATTATAGCAGTAATAGTGACTTTACCAATGAAATCTGTTCATAAGGTATATCAACCTGTTATAAATGCAACGATGCTTCTATTAAAAAAAACACTCATATTTTGCTTATAGCAATTGTGTATGTGAACAGAGTTCACACTGGGGTCTTTTAAAATAGCAACTGTTTAGTTACTATTTTCCAGGCTTGTCAGAATAATCACTCTTCTGAACTCACTAAAGTATCTTGTTTTTGTTTTCTTTTTCCTGGCTGCCCATGGGAATGTTGAGGCATTATCAAATACGTTTCAATTCTGTGACCCGAACTGAAGTTGTGTAAGTGCTATACATCAAAACCATTTGCTTTAGTAATTGAAGAATAAACTGAAAGACAATGTTGTAGATGTTAATGTTTCAATGTGAACATATATTTCAGATAAATTAAAAAGGGGAAACACTGCTTTCTAGAGTAGAAGCAAAAATTATGGGTTTTCTCCATTGTCACATATATTCCATTTTCTGCACAATGTATATACGAGAGATAAAAGGATAATCAAGATGATAAATACATAAAGACTGTTTGGTTGTAGTCTTGGAGCCTAAATGAGAGGAGTATTCTTGTTTAATGTTCCATGCAGCAGGATTTATACTTTTTCATTATTACAATAAGCAGTCACCATTTGTCCTTACATACACTAAAACAGATGGGAATTTAAAACTTATATAAGAGACATCTTTCTCTTGGGTTAGAGATGCCTAATACATCATTTCTACAGGATTAATTTTTTTTTAAATTATATGAACACATGACCCTTTGCATTATATGGATTAGAAAATTCTTTAAGAAGGAAGAATGTTACAATTCCCTGTAGTTTGTTTTTGTGAAATTGTCTGTTTTAAATGGAATACTCACTAGTATTCATCTTGGTACTTGGGAAATTAACAGTATGTTAAAACTCACTCTCAGTTGTAGGTGTAACTGTGTTTATCTGATTTCAGTTTTATTTGGGCACTCGAAAATGGAAGGGCAAACATTTAGTCTTAGTATCTTTTAAAATTCTGAAAAAGGGTATTTCCTTTTCAAAAATGTAAAAATTCTAAGAATTCACAGCAAAATCGTGTTGAGGATTTGGAAAGTGAACACAACAGTAAAGGTGTTAGGACAGCAATAAATGAGACCCCATCTGTCCATTTTCATTGGGAAAAAATGGAATAGGGACTGAAATTTTACTGACTTCGCAAATAACTCAGAACGTTCATTTTCTCACTTCAATGTTATCTCCTTAACTTCAATATCAGAAAGCATTATGTAATAAAATATAATGCCTCCTTTTCCTAACTTAAAATATTTCATTTTATATTATTCTCCTTTGATTTTGGCTTTTGTAAGCTTTTAAAAATGCTTTTATTTACATTTTTAACTTTGAACACACTGGAAATTAATTTTACAGCTTTTTAAATTAAAAAGTGTTCCAAACTATTTTTCTTAAATGTGAGTCTGCCTATGCCATCAGTCCTTCTAAAAGAAAGCTTTTTTTTTAATTTTTTAAAATTTAAAAATTACTTTTCTTTCGTTTTGCATTCATTTTTACTGTCCAGACTACAAGGGGATAAAAGAAAGCTTTAAAATGCTATCTTCATCAACACATAAGCAAAGCATTAGCCAGTACTCTAAAGGGAAGCCTGATTTTTGAATAGTTAAAAATGGTAACAAGTACTTTCTACTGATCTGTGTGCAGGTGTCAGAAATCACTATTAAATACAACCTGTGCATGGTAAAATTCTGATAACCTGGATTTCTGATAAGCTACTTTCAATATCTTTAATGTCTGAGTTTTTCCCCCAGTTCTTGACTATTACTTCTTTCTACCTTTGCTACTGCATGAACATATTTTAAATTATGAATTATCTAATTAGAATAGACATATTTTGAGATAATGCATGATATATTTAACTTCTGAAGTGCCTCAGGACAAACGGTGATGAGAGAATGTATGGCTGATACAGTCTCTCCCCTGCAGAGGCAGCAAGCCACCCAGGCTGATTTTCCTGCCTCTCCTCAAGCCTCCTTCCACCACAATCTGCAACCAGGGCCTTTTTTTTTTTGAGACAGAGTCTCACTCTTTGCCCGGAGTAGAGTCAGCCTAGCTCACAGCAACCTCAAACTCCTGACTCAGACAATCCTTCTGCTTCAGCCTCCCGAGTAGCTGGGACTACAGGCATGCGCCACCATGCCCGGCTAATTTTTTCTATATATTTTTAGTTGGCCAATTAATTTCTTTCTATTTATAGTAGAGACGGGGTCTCACTCTTGCTCAGGCTGGTCATGAACTCCTGACCTTGAGCAAAACTCCTGCCTGGGCCTCCCAGAGTGCTAGGATTACAGGCGTGAGCCACCATGCCGGGCCCACCAGGGCCTTTATAGTAATCTGCTTGTGCTCAGAGCTAGGGACGCCGGTCCTTGGAAGTTTTCAAGATTAATTTGTTTGGATTTGCAAATGTCAGACAGGACTTTGTGGTTAAATAATGCCAGATTATAAGACTTCTAAAATAAATGAAACCATATCTCTAAATGTAATCTATACCTTTGCTGCATGCTTGTTTTTTGGTAGAGCTTCAAACAGTGAAAATGCCTATGATGATCTGTTAAAATGAATAGTTACTACATGCTCTCCTCAAAGTCCTTAACTTGTATTTATTAAAGCGATTGTACATATGATGGTGTGGTTATTACCAAACACATAAAAATTATCTTAATCAAACCTTGCTTTAACAGTTTGCAGCTTAGCAGTGCTAAAAAATAACAAATAATGGACAAAGTATTAACATTACTAAAAATCAGCAAAAATATACATTATTAGAAAACATGTTTAGAAATACATATCTAATGGAAGCCTCACAGTATCGACTGCCCCTTGCCCTTCGCAATCTGCCACCCAGCCTAAGAAATCTTACTTTTAGTTTTTTATTCTTTTGGATAATGTCTAGAGGGTGGGTTATTTCTAAATATTGGATGAAATTTTAAATTAATGACTTTATCCTAAACTCACACTGTACCATGTTTTTGACTAGAGTTGTTTCACACACTATTTTGGGGTAATCTCTCATAGCTTCCCAGACATGTTGCCCCAGCTGAGTGACTACTTGGAACTCTAGTCAAGCCTCACATTTTAAGCAAGAGATAACTTGCCAAATTTAATTACATACATAAAATATGAAAGGTGGGATGACATAAGACAAGAATTTTTAAACATATGAGCTCTAATTAATTTCAAATTATTTCATTGAATCTGCAGAGAACGAGAGGAAAGAGAGTAAATAAGTGTTAATAGTTTACATTTTCATTATTATATAACAGATACTTTTTAAAATGTAGTTAAAATTTCAAAAATTAATTAAAGCCAATTGACCTTTTTCCTTTTCTATTATTTTCTACATATTTCTTACTATCACATAGTGGTGAAATGTAAAAAATATTTATTTTGATTCAATCTGGAAAGCAAAGTTAACTGCAGAAAAGCAACTGAAAGGTCTAGGAATGAATCTGAAAAATGCCTACCTATGGCAAGGCTCTTGCTTATTATTCACATAAAAGGAGGGAGATGATGTTTAGAGTTTCAGGTAGGATTGTTGGACTTCTGCTATCAATGTGAGGCTGCTGGTGGTCATATTACGTCATATTAAATGCTATTTTTTAACACTGTTTTATTAACAAGTCAGCCTCTTATGTGAAAGGATTAGTGCTTCTAAATTGCAAATTATACTGCTACAACTAGGAAGTCACGGTGAATGAAAAAACAGCAACATTTCAACATACCAGTATTTTCCAAAGTGAATTATGTAGAACACAAGTTCCTTGGAATGTTACTAGGTGTTAGTCAAAAAAGCTTGTGGTCAAATTATTCTGGAAAACACAGTGCTAATTGAAAGTACATATTGTGATATGTTTTCCCCTCTCTTACAGGACATTTAAATTAGAGCCTTTGATGTGCTCTTATGCATTAACTTTCTAAAATAGTATGTGCTTCCAAAATTCATATGACCCTGAAACTCTATATTTGGAAGAGCATCTTTGGAACCTGTGTTCTTTGGAACATACTTTGGGGAACACTGGAGTCTATTACTTTTGCAGTGTGTGGCTAACTAGCTCAAAAGTCTAGATATCAATGATTTAATCCAGAGGCAATTAAACAGGCTGATATCTAACAGTCATATAATTTTTCTAGAACTGGATCAGGAATGCTGGTGTGATGTGCTAAGGCAATTTTGGGGGAATATTAAAGGAAAATCAGTCTAATGATGGATCAAAAGGAGGAAAGAAGAATTTCTAAAATCATTGGAAAAGAAAGTTTTATACAAAGTATGTATTCCTATACTTTGAAATGTACAATGAAATATTGCCTTTTTTAAACATAGACCTTTCATTGACCTAGTTGCAAAATAGATGTGGCAACAACTCAGAGAGAAAAAAATAAGAAAAATCAAGGTATATCTGGCAAAGGAAAAAGTGTTCATTGCATCTGTGAATCACTCATGTATTTCCAAACATCCCAGTGATCCAATCCAATAGTGTAATCAAATTCCTAGAATCATTTCAGATTGGACTAAAATGATAATGCCATCACTCTCATGCAATCCTGTTGAAATAATTACACTTGTATGAAATAAGGCCTGTTGTAAATTATCCAGCTTGCATATGCTCCTTCACTGTAACACTCTTTGTGTAATACTCTTACGACATATACAGGATTCAAGAGGTCAGTATCTCAATGCACAGCAAGGAACAGAATGTAGCCACTGGTTACCAGTAGTATGTACATATGCATACAGTTTTGTTGTATTAGAACAGCAATTCAGGGGTAATTGTCTTGGGCAAGTTGGTCACATAAAATAAATGCGGGTCTTGGGAGCTAGCTTTGAGCTTTCTATGTAAGTGTTGTTTATTCCTATGATTAAAGAACTGCAAATACAATGAAGTTTTACAAAATTTTCCTTGGCTGCCTGTCCCCCAACCCCAGCCCATGTTAAGAGTACAAATTGCCAGTGGAGCAGCAACAGAGCAGCGCACCAGTGAGGACCTGGGCTTGGCATCTTGCTGGGGGCTCACGAGTACATGGTTGTTCCTGGCTTCATTTCTAAGAGACTGTAAAACCATCCCAAAATTTGGCACCGTGGGGACTATTGGCAATTGGAACTCAGGCTAGCGAGGGAGTCTGGACAGCCTTGGGTGACAATTCCAAAGCTTTGGCAGTGCTGTTTGGGGAAGCTTCACATGCAAACTTCTCAAATCAATTCCCCTAAGGCTAGATCCCTGGGTCCCTAGAGCAGGGGAACAGCCAGTGAGCCATAGGGCACCCCAGGAGGGATGTATGTAGACCCGCAACAGCTTGAAAAGGGTCAGGGGAGGGAGCTCTAGGAGGACATGGGGGAAGGGAACAATATACTCTGGTTTGGACATAACTATCCTAACTATTAATCAGACTGCTACTATTTTGCCTAGAACTTCTATCTTTTAAAAATCTACAAGCCACAGTGGGGGAAAAGAGGCAGAAAGGGAATAGGAAATATATACTCTATTTGGTTAAAGTCAGAAATGAATTAATCCTACAAAGTAAAATTTAGAAGATGCTTTGTGAACCACAATTAGAGGGAAACTTAGGTAACTTGTGCACTCAGTATCACCTATTAAGAAATTTTGCAAGGTACATAAACACTAATTTACTAATTTAGTAGTTTTTCTTTTTCATCTTCACCAAAACATTACTATTTCCATTTTAGACAATAAAAATAATTGTGAAGTTTAAAAATGTCTTTCCCTTATTGTTATATATTTGTATGTTAAGTTAAAAATAAAAATAGAAAATTGACTACGGATTGTAAAATGCTGACACCGTTGATTCCTGACTTCAGTTAGATGGTGGGCTGTAGTGGCTCTCCAGAGTCAGAGCGTCCTGAAACTCCAAGAAGACTCTGCCCCATGACCTGTCTGAGGACCAATCACAAGCAGCCTTTGTTTTCCACACTCCCTTCCCTGTTCCCACCCTAAATGCGCACATCCAAATGTCCAGTGTCTCTCAACAGACAAATGCTTAAATCTAAAATGGTGGCAGATATTTTGTACTAGAACATTCTATGGCTAAAAAAACAATAACCACGGTTCTAATTCTAATATTTAAACATATAGTATACAAAAGTAAGCAAATTTCTTGGGAAACCATTAGTAATTCTCAGTGCAAAGGAAGGTGTTTGGAGGAATCAGGACAGATTGCATTTCTCGGCAGCCACAGGCAATATTTTCATTCTCCAGAGTTCTCTCCCGGAAACAGCTCTAGGAAAGCTCCACAGTTGAGGGAGGGCAGAGGCGAGGCACCACGGGTAGGAAGTGGTCAGTCAATGGGGCCTGTGAGAAGCCATAACAGCAAATGCCCACTCAGGAAGAACAGAACCAGGTGGACACAGAGGGGTGGGGACACAAACAAATCTTGTCTAGCTGTTTGAGCCGCCTTAGTCAGGCAAAGACAAATGACCCAGCATTTTCTCTAAATTAACTTATATAATACTGAGGTTGGAAAAATGAGACTTTGGTGATAGGAAATGGAGAACAGCAAGCCAGGTCCTAAAATAACTCTGGGCCACTTATCAAGATGGGTAAACACTTGAAGTCCCACTTACTGTTGTTGCCATGGCACACAGGTCCCCCAGGTGTCCCTTGGTTGCCTCCCCTGCAGGCTGTGTGGAGCGGTTTGTGTTTGCCCAGGGAAAGCTACCCAGTGTGGACTGGCATTTGCAACCAAATGTTAAAGGCTGCTAACTTTTCATTGTCAAGGAGAAGCACATTCCAGTAAATTCCTACCAAATTCCAAACTGCAGTGACTGGGAACTCTGCACACTTTAAGGAACACACAGGCAGTTCTAGGCTGCTGCTTCCCAGAACACTGCTTGAAAACCACTTAAAAGCTACTAGGATGGAGGTGGGAGGTCACACAAAAACTGGCAGCTGGGGCTCCATTCAGGGTGGTAACCTCACCAGCTCACTCCTTTCTCTCAATGCAAACAGCCTGCTTCCCAAGGGGCACTGTGGCTCATTCATTAGTGTTTTCCTCTATCTACCCTTAAAGATGGAAGAAATTATGGAATTGTGACTTGCTTTTTCATTTCCCCTAACATGGTTTTTTGGTAATGTAAGATTTGAAAAATGATGGTGTCTGGTGGTGAAGTTAACAGCTGCCTATTACATACGGTAAGGTCTAAGCAAAAGGTTAAGGTCATGCATGATTAGGATAAACTCACAAAGGCTGGTCAGGTGGTATACAAAGTCTATTTAACTAATAAAGGGAGTGAGGGAAGAGGGTTATTTCTGCTTTGTAGGTGGCTGCCACTGATCCTCCCCGCTTCCCTCTGTCTCCAAGAACAGCCACCAAATAATAAACCACTCCAAACCCGCTTCTGGGCTGCTGCTGAGCAGAACGCCTGGGCTCAGGAGGAGAAAGCACTCTCAGGATAGCTCTGCCTCTCCGCAGAAGGTGTGGCCACTTCAGCACCCGACTACTCACAGCAGCCAGGCTCCTGCAGCACTGGGAGGCCTGCCCTTCCCACTGTTCCAAAGAGAGGACACAATGGCTGATGCCTGGAGGACCCTGAACAGGATGTTGAAAAGAATCTTAAAAGGGAGACTACATGGCACGTACATTAATCACTTCATACGTGTGAATCTACAGCTATTTATATACTTTGGACATTGGATGAACATGTTGGGAAAACATGAAGAGACCACTTTCCAGCCTCTCAACTGCATTGGCCAAGAGCACCCTCTGTCCATCACTGAATATAGACCTAAGACCACCAGGGAGAGGGGAATTCCGTGTCTGGGATGGATGATCCTAATTACAACTCCCACACCTTTCACTATGTTAAAAGAGACCAGTGTGTTGAAAGTCCTTTAGTCTAAGGCAGCTGAGACCCCTGAAGGGTTCACTGCTCTTCTGTTTTGCTGCTATTCCTGAACTTCACCACCATGACTGTTATATTGTCAGGGCAACCTCTGTAAAATGACTGTAAAACTATGCTCTTGGCCCCAAAGTGAGGTTCATCCAAGCGTTCCTTGATGAATCGAACTGCTTCTTCATTGCTGAAAGCATCCCAGAGGCCATCTGATGCCAAGATCATGAATTCAGGCTGGAGCTTGTCCAGGTCAAAGGTCAGGATATCTGGGTCTGGAATGACAACGTTGAGGTTTTTCAGTGGATAATCCCCCAGCGACCGAGACATGGCCAGGATTCCCTGGACCCTCCAGGAGCCATTGAAACTGATGAAACCACCTGGAAAGAGAGAATGAGCCCATTAGCTTGAACAACTGGTACAGTTTGGGTGAGTGCACAACAGGCTGACCTACTGCATGTGAGCTGGGCCAGGGACATCCCCTCACCCCTGTCACTCCCAGGACTGAGCAGCATTTTGCTGCATGACTCAGGGTTTGATACTCTACTGGTTGATCCTCATGCCCTCATTCCTGGTATCTTGAAGGCCTTCAAGAATATGTCAATAATAGTAATGAAGGTAGGGGACAGGTATGGGGGAGGGCATCAGTTTTAACTCAACACCATGGCAGCTCAGTGATTGACTGTGGAGAGCACCAGGGTAGGGATTTGAGGAGAGTGGCAAAGGAATGCTGAAAGGCTGGTGGACAGGCACTAGAGACATCATTGGTATACATCGTTTAGCCTGAGGCCATTCTTGGGTGTGCCTACATAGATCTCAAAACAGCCCCCAAATAGGATTGGGATTAAGGAAAGGCACATATTAGTACGGTTGTTAAAGAACCAGGTTAGACTGCTTGGATTTGATTCCCAGCTCTGTGACTTCTAGCCATATCTGACTTTGGATGAGAAATTCTCTCTGATCCTGTTTCCCTGGCTGTAAAATGGGGACAATATCCATTCCATGGGGAGTTGTTGAAAAATAAAGGAGTTACCCCATATAAATCACTTAGTACAGTGCCTGAACATGATATATACTCAATAATATCTATTATTATTTTTTCTTTAAAGGAGCTAGAATTTTGTTCATTCACATATTTGTCAGATATTTACTAAAGACCTATTCCATGCAAGGCAATTTGAAGGATATAAAGTTATATAAGATTCAGATCTTTCTCTAAAGAAGTAGACAGCCCAGCAGGAAAGACAAGCACAAAGAGGTTGTCAAAGGGGGAGACTAGTATCTGCTACATGCTGGGCAAATGGAAGGGGGAGGGATGATTTCTGGTTGTGATGATCAGGGAGGAGCGAGAATTAAAATTGGGCTTTAAATGATGGACTTGAATGGGTATAAATTGGACTTCTTTCAATTTGACTTCTATGGGTATAAATATAGGAGAACATTCTAGGAAGTATGGTCTAGTGGGCAAGAGCATGGGCTCTGGAGTCACACAGTCCTGGGTTTTAATTCTGGTCTCACTATTCACTAGCTGTGTGTCCTTAGAACACATAAGCCTCTTTAAAATTCCATTTTGTTGGCTGCAAAATGAGAATATTACCAACCTCATAAGACAGGTAAAGAGAAAAGTATACATGTAAAGCACTAGGCTTGGTTCCTAGCACAGAGTGAGCACACAGTGAATGGCAGCTGATATTGCTGTTAATATTGGAAACAGCACAGGGCCTGGAGACAAGCCAACATGTATTTGGCCCAGACTGGCTGGAGCTTGTTGTTATACTAAACAGGAAGGGGAAAGATGTCCAGAAAGGAAGGCTGGGGTCAGAGAAAACCAATCATTGTTCCTTGCTATAAAATATACCATTGACAAATTACATAAAAGAACAGAGCAGGTTAGATTAACCTCCTTAGAGATGGTGTCCAAATTTCCTTTTATAAAGAATCACTGTAGGGTGGGGGCGTGGATGGTGGGTATGGCAGGGAAGAGGAGAAAGGATAAAATGGCCATGACATTTCAGAAGAGAGCACTGAATGCTAAGGTGACATTTCCAGGTATATTGTGTACACATCCTTGCCTGTGCTTATGGGGAGAGTGGGCTAATCATATCTTTAAGTCCAGGCTCACAGAGGACTCTTACAGGGAGATGATGTCTTAAGTAAGGAAACCAGAGTATTTCACTCATTCTGCCTAGAGCTCATCAAAGCTTAAAAGATGCCCCTAAAACATCATTTGTTCCATCCCATCAACAGAAAACCTACCAAAGTTTTCATTAAAAATTATTCTGCATCTCAAGCAGCCACTGAAGCAGGAGGATGTAATAAAATTCAACACATTTTGACTTAACAGTACAGCTTCCTACTGTGAAAACTCAAATGTTGATTAGGTTCATTTCATTCATTCTTTGGGCAGAAGCTGACCTGTAGAGACTGAGAGTCAATCTGCAGATTAACCCAGACAGCAGGGGCTCATCCTGGTCAGAGACTAGCCTATATGAGCATCCCACTTGCCCCCTGGGCAGCTGGCTGCTGCCTGGCGTATCATAAACAGCTGACATGCTGCAGCTGTCAGTCTGAGGAGTGAAAGAATTTTTCCCTTCCACAGATATAAAGACATCCCCCAAATCTAATTATGAAAATCTAATAATCAATTGATAATCTTCTGAGTCTTTGTCCAAATGTCACCTTTGTAAGGCCTATGTGGACCACCCTACTTAAAACTGCAACTCCCGGACACTCCCTGTTCTCTTACCTGCTTCTTATCTCCCCATGGCAGTTATCACCTTGTCATATACTATTTAACTAACTTATTTTTACCTATTTTTTTGGTTAATGTCTATCTACTCTATTTCCTACCTCCAAGCCAATTTCAGAATTAAGTTTCCTGAGGGCTTGGGGGGCAGGCATTGTTATATTGCCAGCACCTAGAATGTTGAATAAATGAATGAATAAGGGACCTCTCCACCCTTCATTCTGCTCTGAAATATTTACTTATAGGCAGTGAGCTAGGTGCTGGGGTATAGAGATGAAAAAGACCAAGCTTCTGTCCTCAAAGAAGTGACAGTCAGGAAGGCAAGACAAATAAGAGAGCTAGGTATACCCATGCCCTGTGAAAGATGACCCAAGACATCCACATAGGATGCTGGGAAAAGGCAGATGAACATCCAACCCTGATTGGGGGAGCCTTTGCCACAGTGTGACAGCATATGCTTCCAAAAGGACACCCTTAAATTGAATTCTATGGGACAAATAATTGTCACCCACTTAGACAGTA
Source organism: Cheirogaleus medius (assembly GCA_008086735.1). Taxonomy (NCBI): domain Eukaryota; kingdom Metazoa; phylum Chordata; class Mammalia; order Primates; family Cheirogaleidae; genus Cheirogaleus; species Cheirogaleus medius. The sequence goes on along the minus strand of VBSM01000272.1, from coordinate 18,604,042 downwards.
GGAATAGCACTCGCAAAGGCACAGAGATATCAGAAACAAGGTTCTTTTGGAGACCCTTTTAGTAGTTGGGCATGGCTGGAGGGAAGCAGGGTATGGCAAGAGGGGAGAATAAGGTGGGAACCAGGGGCCTAAAGATCTTATTAGCCTTTAAACTGGAAAGTGACTTTTCGGGCCTTTTGAAATCTTTGGTCATGAAGAAGGGCAAATTCAGCAGCAGCCTCTGTATTGATCTAATCACTAGGTACTGAGCATTTTATCCTTCAGGAGCTCTCTAAGCAAGACTTCTTGCCCCTGAACAAGATGGCAAACATTCCTTGGAGGTGTTCACAAGCTCACCAGCTCTTTTTATCCTCTTTCTTTCCTTCAGTTGGTAAGGCTTGTGATCATGAGACAAAGGAATGGCATTCCCATCTTTGTCACACAGGACTCCTCTTGAGTCACCCACGTTGGCCACAGTGAGGTCTTTATCTGACAGTAGAGCAATCAAACACGTTGTGCCTGCAAAACAGAAGAGAGAGGCAATGTGGGAGGTCAGCAATGCATTGAAGTTTGGTTGCTTCTTGTGGTTACTGGATTCTTCAGTCATTAAAACTGCTCCTGCTGGGTGAGAATTTGACTCCAGCCACTCTGAGAATGATGGCTATTTACTTCAACAGCACTGATCAAATCTGACAGTCAATTTTCTTAACCATGTTAGAGTGTCACTGAAATAGGCTAGGATAACATTATCATTTTCCTAAATCATTTTGTCTCTGCTACTCTTAATTTAAACACATATCATATTTAAAAGAATTAGGAAATAATCAAAATCAGTTTGAAGTTTCAGACAACTGATAGTATGATTTTAAACTTCTCATTGGTGCACAGTTTCTGTGAAGTTCCAGTTCAAAGTGGGGAGAATAGGGGTGGGGTCCTCAGGTGGAGTAATAAACATAGGGATTAGAGGGTAGGCAACAGATATTTTTTTTGGTTTTTTAGAGACAGGGTCTCACTCTGTTGCCCAGGCTGGAGTGTAGTGGCACAATCATAGCTTACTTCAGCCTCATACTCTTAGCTTCAATTGATCCTCCTGCCTCAGCCTCTCAAGGAGCTGAAACTGCAGGTGCATGCCACCATGCCCAGCTAATTTTTAATTTTTTTGTAGAGATGGAATCTTACTATGTTGCCCAGGCTGTTGTCAAACTCCTGGCCTCAAGCAATCCTCTCACCTTGGCCTCCCAAAGTGGTGGGATTACAGGCATGAGCCACCACACACAACTGGACAACAGAATTTTAAAAACCAAAATGGATAGGTCATAGAGAATGAGAGGAATAAAGGAGAAGCAGAAGAGTTTAAGATAATGCCTTGTACCTAAATGGGAGACTGCTCACCTTATGGACAAGGACTCAAGGAAATGTCTGCTGGGGGGTGTCTAGAAAAAGCTTTCTTTTTCACTAAAATAGACACAGAGCAGGATCTGACCTGTTTCTTTGGCCTAATGTTGGTCCATGTTTTTCCCAGAACTGTGGCAGCATCTTACAATTATGAGAGGATGTGCCTCAGAGTCAGGGCTACTTGAGGAGGATGGTAGAACACAGAGGTAAAGAGCCTGAGCCCCTGCGGACATCAGGGAACTGCTGAACCAGCCTGGAACTGCTCTGTCCTTGTTTTGTGAGACAATAAATGTCTTTCCTGTATGAGGTTTTTTAAGTTGAATTTTTTTGTTCCTTGTAATTTCCTAAATGATTGAGGGGCTTATTGATGAGAGATTTAGAGTGTGGCTGCTTTGCTGTTCAGTTGTCCCTTGGTATCTTGCTAGGGATTGATTCCAGGACCCCCTGCGGATACCAAAACCTGTGGATGCTCAAGTCCCTGATATCAAATGTCATAGTATTTGCATATTTCTTTTTCACTAAAATAGACACAGAGCAGGAACAGACCCGTTTCTTTGGCCCAGTGTTGGCCCATGTGTTTCCCAGAACTGTGGCAGCAGCTTGCAATTATGAGGGGATGTGCCTCAGGGTCAAGGCAACTCGAGGAGGATGGTAGAGCCTGAAGATGTACATATCTCCCTATATACTTTAAGTCACCTCTAGATTACTGATAGTATTACTTAATTCTGAACCCCAGGATTTCTATATTAACAATTTATTCTAGATGAGAACTTAATTACAAATCTTGGAACTTAATTAAGATCTTAGAAATTTAACCTAGTAGCTGTACCTCACAGCTTAAAAAACCCCCAAACTATAAAAGTGAATTCACACAGACTAGACTTCAATGTCTTAGACAAGTGAGGCCTGGCAAGTTATTTGACTTTTAAGCCTCAGAAAATGGTACCAGGATCCATTCAGTTGCCCAAGCCAGAAACCCAGGAGTCATTCTTGGTTTTTCTCTTTTCCTCGTTCCTGAATCCGGGCCATCATTAAGTCCCGTCACTCTTACCTCTAAAACCCATCTTCAGCCCCTCCCTTGTTCTCATTGCATTGACTCTAGTCCAAGCCACTGTCATGGCAACCAGTGGACTACTGCAGTAGTCCAGGTGAGAAGCAGTGGTAGCAGGTGCTGCAAGACTTGGCCCACCTGTCCAATGTCGGCTCATACCACTCTTCCCCTTGCCCAAGGCTCCCTCCTGCTGTCCGCACATGCCAAACCTTTTGTCGTCTTTGGGCCTTTGTACTCGCTGTTCCCTCTGCCTGGTATTTTCTCCTGTCCTTGACATTGGCTGACTAATCTATAAAGTGATGTCTTAGCTCTAGTGTGACACCTTCAGACAGTCCTTCTCTGACAGGAATTGTATCTTCTCTTTAGTTCCTTTATTGCCTTTACAACACAGTTATCTTGTTTATTTGCTTAAGCTATTTATTTAGTGCCAATATTCTACTATAGAATATAAACTTCACAAGGGTAGGGATATTGTCTCCTTGTTTTCCCTACTATAATGTTGATGTCCAGAATATCACAAGCACTCAATATTTGCTAAATAAACAAGTTAACAGATGAATGAATAAACAATCACACATAATTTCTGACCTAACATTATGCTGATTTCTTGCTCTGACAGGTCAACCCAGTTCAATTCTACACTGAACACCATTGTTCAGCTATTGCCATACAGAGAAGTATTCAGTTGTAGCAAAATACACTTTACAAATTGATCAAAACATGGCAACTCTCCTGTTCATTTATGACACATGCTCACACACACACTGCTGCTGGTAGGTGGAGAGCAATTCCAGCCCAGGTGTGTCCCAAGTTCTCTCCTCTAGTTCAGGATCCTGGTCTAGTGCAAAGGAAACATGGGTAGGGTTTCTGTCTTCACCACACCTTCCAAAGCCATGGCACCTGTGAAGCACCCAATGGTGCACCACGTTGGTTATTACGTGAACAATCTGTGTCTGTTTCTGAACTCGATTTGTACTTCCGCAAAATGGGCACAGTTTTGTGTTGGCCTGATAATTCTTGTTTTCCTTAGGGAAAATACACAAGTGCAAATTATTCATCAGTCTATTTCTCTAAACCAACATTCTCCCCTCTGATTTAATTTCTGGGATGCAAAGTAAAGGTATACCAAAAAAACATTATTCTAGACTTATCTAAATATTTTGGTTGGATAATATTAGGCACTTAATTCATTTGACAAGTTAAGCTTGAGAAAAATGTAAATTCTAACGAAGGTTAAGTAACTTAGGGTATCTCAGGTATCTTTTAAACCCCTAGTTTTTACTTTCTCCGTTAAATTCATAAGAAAGTAGTATTAAAAATTTGTTCAGCACTAGAAATTCCACTAAGTGGCTCACAAACACACCTGCAGTTGATTTTTGAACATGCAGGGTAAGTAGGACAGGTATTATTGTTCCTTTTAAGCAGATGAAGAAAATGGGGTCAGAAACCTCAAGTGTCTTATCATTGATTACATTGCTCAGTGCATATGCACTGGCTGACTAAATGACTGAAAAACCTGAGAATCCAGAATTACTACTTTAGTAATAATAACAATGATGGACCCTAATACTTCAGCGTTTTATTGTAATACTAAGCATTTTATTTACATAATATACCTAACCTCTCTGGAACTCAAACATAGGACGCTTGGATTAGTTAACCTCTAGGCCCCCTTCAGCTGGAATATTTTGCAGATCTTGAATTGGAATTGCAAACTCCAATGACTTCAGGAAAGCAGGTCACATGTAAAAAAAAAAAAAAAAAAAAAATCTCCTGGCCCTCTTAGAGTAGCTTTACCCTGTTATTTTTGATAGGAATGTGGGTTCTAAAATATTTTTCTACCCCAAGAAAGGACAAACACAACGATAAGTGACAAGACAAACACAACGATAAGTGACAACAGACATCGGTTTCAGTGTTGGGGCTACAAAATAGAGTGGTGAGGCTTATGGCAAACTGGAGGACACATGCTAAGGGAGCAGCAGTTCCTCAGCAATGAAAATAGTTGCCATGTGGGAATGCAGGTCCATTGTGAATAGATTCAGATTTTTCAAGGGAAGTCATTTTTACGTGAACTCTCCTGATTTTTAAATATTGGCAACTTTTATTTTAAAAAAATAGTGCAGGCCAAGCAAAAGGCAACTGTGAGTCAAATCTGGGCTAGCATCTGGTGACCCTGTGTTCTTGAGCTTTCTAAAAATGATTCTTCACCGTATACTTTTGTATGACAGTAGTGATGACAGTGAAACCTTATACTTCTGGTCTGCCTTCAAGTAAGTGTTTTCTTACCTATTCTGGCATTCAATTCTCAAAACTCATCAGACAGGTGGGTGAAGAGATCTTAGGTGTTTGTTTAAGGTCATGTGGTTATTTAGGTAAAGTAGAGAATGGAGAGGATGACAACAGACACCTGGGTCTGCAGCTGAGGGCAACGTTTGCATCACATCTCAAGGCTGCCCAGCCGCCAATGGACTGCATATCACATATAATTCCATTTCCACATCTTGTTTATGAATCTTTGACTCATTAGACTGAAAGTCCCTTTTAGGGCTAGGAAAATGCCTTATTCATTGCTGTGTTCTTACCATAGTGCTTTGTGCACTGCACAGACTAAAATGCTGAGGAAGAGGCTATTGATTGGGGTGGGGGTGAGGGAAATGGGGGTGCTTTTCAATTTATACCATCTACTGATTGGACTTTTTGTACAATTTTCACCTTGGTATTATGTAAATATATGTACTCTAACCATGCCAATATATATGCTCTTATTTTTAAAAAATATTATTAAATAACAGGGTTATCTAGGTGATGAGATTTTGGACCTTTTTGTTTTCTTCTTTATGCTTGTCTGTATTAAGATGAATTTAATGTTATTTAAAACTATAATTTATTCACAATGTTTCAGGAGCATATTGACTGCATAAAGCAAAGTATACAAGATATAAAACAGAAAAAAAACAGAACAATCCCAGTTACAGAAAGTAAGATGGAACAGATAGAAAAAGGCTTAGAGGGCCAGATGTGGTTACTCATGACTATAATCCCTGCACTTTGGGAGTCTGAGGCAGGAGGATTGCTTGAGGCCAGGAGTTCAAGAACATCTGGGTAACATAGTGAGACTCTGTCTCTATAAAAAATAAAAACATTAGCCAGGCATGGTGGCACATGCCCATAGTCCCAGCTACTTGTGAGGCTGAGGCAGGAGGATTGCTTAAGGCCAGGAGTTTGAGGCTGCAATAAGCTATGATTGTGCAACTGTACTCCAGCCTGGACAACTGAGCAATATCCTGTCAAAAAAAGGAAAGAAAGGAAGGAAGGAAGGAAGGAAGGAAGGAAGGAAGGAAGGAAGGAAGGAAGGAGAAAGAAAGAAAGAAGGAAGGAAGGAAGGAAGGAAGGAAGGAAGGAAGGAAAGAAAGAGAGAGGTTCAGAGGAATAGCAGTGACAATGATGATAGTAGCACTTTTGGTAGTCCAAGTTCAGATTAGATTCAAACATCAGTGACTATCCATCAGTGTCTCAGTGACAGAAAAGTGAGTCTCAGCTCAGAAAAGTGAGGCTCTCCCCTGCACTGCCTCACAGAGCAATGGGTGCCAATCAAGACCCTCACTCCCTTGCACTGCACCCCCCCTTTCTGTAGGCATATAACTATGATTTAAAAATTGGAGTAATGAGAATCCTTATTTTATGAAAATTCACTTAACTGCCACATTTTCTTAAGTGATATCACTTTTTTTGGTGGGGGGCGGGGCTAGGGGTAGGAAGCTGGAAGGAGTGAAGAAGGCAATGTGGAATTAACATGCCTTAAGAGCCTTGTGCTTAATAGCATAGGTGGACACTCACCTACACAATGCCAGATTGCTCATACTAACAGTGATTCCCCTTTGTGGCATAAAGTCTTTTGTATGACAATGAGGGAAACTGTCATTTTTATTCTGTAGGAAAGAGAGAAAGAAATCGGGGAGGGTAGGGACGGGGTGGCAAGAGGTAAGAAGGAGAGGAGGAGAAAGGGAGAGAGAGAGAGAGAGGGAGACAAGTGTATACACACACTTCAAGGATTTCAGTGAAGGCATCAGTTACAACAGCCAACGGCCATTCATTATACAGAGCATAGGATAATCAACACATTTATAGGACAAGGAGAAATAAAATATGTTTATCTTGTAAAGGTTTGACAATGAATGTTAGTTCAATAACACAGTTTCAGGGCCTGGATGACATCAAGGCCTGATAACTGACAGAAATTATATTGGTGTGGAACATATTAGAAAAAGAGCAAGTGAAACCAGTCGTTAATGCAAGTTTCATGCGAGAATGATAAGATCACTGTCAGCACAGGCTTCTAGCCCCCACCTCACACAGCCAACACTGTGATCAGCCATGTCCTGAAACACAAATAAAGTACCAGGAGGCTCTCAGATAAGACTCCCTGGCCCCCTACTCCCTGTCCGCATAATCTTTAGTCTGCCAAAGTTTGACCTGCTTAGAGATTTTCATCAGCCTTTCTTCTAATAATTGATACTGTGGCAGAGACAGACTTGTCAGGGATGACACCTTGTCTGGAAAACTATATACAGTAAATGCTAATCTTTCCTTCTTTACTCTTTTTCTCTCTTGTCCATTGCCTGAGTCCTTGTACCCCTTGCTCTAATCCTCTGGGAGGCAGGTCCTCTCAGAGTCATATCGCTGTGTGTGGCTGGCCCAAGACACTGTGTCACCTGACACATGAGTCTAACTCTGTGTAGGAGGCTATTAGATTAATACTAATTAACGATTCATATCACCAGTCAATAGCTGCACTGTAATGAGTCTTGTAGAAATGAGCTTGAATGTTATTTTATTTAATGTTATTTAAAACTATAATTTATTCACAATGTTTCAGGAGCATAATGACTGCATAAAGCAAAGTATACAAGATATAAAACAGAAAAAAAACAGAACAATCCCGGTTACAGAAAGTAAGATGGAACAGATAGAAAAAGGCTTAGAGGGCCAGATGTGGTTACTCATGACTATAATCCCTGCACTTTGGGAGGCTGATGGAAAGTGATTGGAAAGAGCTGTATCTGTGTGGAAGGACACATGGGCCAATTTATGAGAGCTGCCGTATACTGAGCATTCACCATGTATCGGGTTCAATGCTCAATCCTAGGCATACATAGTTTCTTTAATCCTGACAGCCTATGAGGTACTATTATTATCTCTGTTTTACAGATGACAAAACTGAGATTAAGTGATTAGCCCAAGGTCACATAGCTAGTGAGCGGCAGAACCTACCCAGTCTGTTGCCAGAATGCTGCTTTCAACCTCGAGGCAGGCCATTGCTACCCTGTATTTAATGCTTTTGTGCAAACCAGGAAAAAGTATCTCTTCTTCAAGACACCTAACTACCATCTCCATAAAATGGCCATAATACACTTTCAAATCAACAATAACCACAGTGCGAATGGTGCCCCCTAGAGCTGTGTAGTCCAAACATGCACGGTAGAGGTAGCCCTACTTGTAGGCTGTATCCTGCCCCCACCGGCCCCATGAAGAAAGATACCATAGGATAGGATCGGTCAATGAGGAAGTTCAGCAGAACAGCACACTAGAAAGTTCCTGTTTCACACAGAGACTGGCAGCAGCCCTAATACCTGACCTGGAAGAGTGAGACATAGGCAACACCACATCTAAGGCCAAAGGGTATTACTAAGAACACATTAAGACCTCCTTCCAGCAAGACCTGAAGCACTAGGATGGCAAGCCATGTATGTCTGTGGGCTTTCAAACAGAGGAAGCAGTGATGGGACACACCCATATATGCAGGGAGGCTTACGTAAGTCTCCCAGACTGGGCATAGACTGAAGGTCCCCCAAAATGGCATCTCCTTGGGTCTTCCTTTGCAACTAAAACTGCCTCAGCTTCCCCCCAATCACATGCTGAAGAGCAGAGTGGCAGGAATAACATTTTGTGAGAAGCAGGTCTATTACAAACTGGAAATTTCTTTTCCTCTCTGAGACTTTTGCATAGGCAAACATATCTACTATTGAGTTTGACACTGGCTGACTGTGAGTCAGTCAACTTGATGATAATTCTATTATTTTAAACCCTAGTGCTATATTGTTTAATTCTAGATTTAGGTACATTTGGGCTCTTCCCCAGCAAACACAGTAATTAATAAGATGACTAGAAGAAATGAGAAATAGTGTATGAATGTCAGAAGGATCTTTTTCACAAATGAGGTGTGCCGTTCTAAATATGAAAAACCACCTCTTTAGTAGGGGAGGTGGGGGTCATAATTCAAGCTTTCAGAATCTGATGGAGTATTCATTTAATTTTCACACTTCACCAGAGTTAAAGTATAGATGTGTCATCTGATTCTCATGAACACCATTTTGAAATTGAAATGTTCTTCAACTTCACATTTCAACTGCTGTAATAATGTTTATTTCACACTTGGGTGAGGCCTGTGGGCACCCTTCTAGTCCTTCTTTTTCAGTTAAGTAGGAATGTGTTAAAGACAGCCACTGCCTATTAAACTCATCACATGCATTGGGGAGTCTCAGAAAATCACAGCAGGTCCTCTTGCTGCCGAAGCTGTCATATATACTGTCTGGGCACAACTATTTTGAAGTAGAAGCAAGCAGAAAAGCTTTTGTTATACTCATTAACATACTTCTCATAACTATTTCTGGCATTTAGTTCAGATTATGGCATGCTACTGAAATTAATTTCTAATTACATAATCACAACCTGAATTCTAAGTCTAGTATCTTTTAATGGTAAATAAAATTAATTTCATGGTTGCTTTGATTCTTCCTATATAAGCCAGAGAAGCACTGGCTGTGTTTTTTCATGTCTTCGTGTTATTTGAGGATTCTTCAGTGAGATGTCTCACTCCCCTTTAGGGTTCTCAGCAAATAAATAGTCTCTACTTCTTTATGAATGCTATAGGAATGGGTAAAAGCTCAATAGAATTGAGCTTTATTAAAAGGGGCATTTGCCTTTTAATAAAGGCAGAGAAAAGAAAGGCAGAGAGAGGAAAAAAGGAGAATAAGTCTGGAAACAAGAAGCACAGTCTAAATCACTTGGTGCTTAAAAGAGAATTACACTTTCTTTGACCTTTTTGTTCTTAGTATCAACCCTCTTCCCTACACTTTCAATTAAAAACAAATCTTGCCTTTGAGGTTATTAAGTTATCCTTATTTAAATTGCCATATAGTTATATATCTATTTACACATACATGTGTTGGTAGGCTGATATTTGAAGATATTAATTGAAGTTCCCATCCCCTTGCATGTACATGACCCTCCTCCATTCAGCCTAAGGCATTCACTGTCCTAGGGAAGATTAGGATTGCTCTGGCTGAAATGCAAGAGAAAGAAATAGTTATGCTTACTTTTGAGTTTTAAGGAGACTGTGGAAACTCCCAAAGACACAATATTCTCAAGAGAAAAATCTTTTTGAGTATCCATCAGCCAAGTTTCTGGACCAACCTATATACATATGAAAATAGAGCAAATAGTGAGTTTTCCTGCCCATGAGCCTCTCTTCTTGCTCTCCCTGACCAGTACGGCTGGCCAGGCAGTAGGGGAGTGTGTAAGAGATGGAGGGGAGACAAAGAGGAAAACAAAAGAGAATCTTTGACATGGGATTTCCCAGAATTATGTGGAGCTCAAAGTATAGAAAACTTAGACCTGCTTTCCAGGACATAGCCCAAGAAATCATAAACCTTTGCCCCAGCATGGAGAGGCAATGGCTGAATGAGAGGCTAACTTGGACAGTCTAGTGTGAAGCAGAGAGAACTGCTGAGAACTGATGTGCTCCTTCCGAGAGAGAAATGGCAGGAGCTTCAGAGTGACAATGAGTGGGCCTTTCAACCACAGGTCACAGAGACCCTGGGTCATCCCAGCAGATGCCAGGACAATAACAACAGCTTGACACTTAGATTGCCCCTGGGAGAAAGGAGGACAAAAAGATAAACTCAATTTGGTATTTGTACAAAAAGAACCCAAGAAAATCAGGAAATTATGGAATATACCTGGAAGTGAATGAAACAAGATTTTAGTATCAGATCCAATATGGACTCAAGAGCTAAATTACATTCAGTTCTAAAGAGATAAATTAAGTTACATTTCTACACATTTATTTTGTAGCTGTATAATGTGTTTGTGTGTGTGTGTGTATACACCCACACAGCATGAAGGCATGGAGACATGATATATATATATAATATATATCTACTGCACATTACACATCTTAAATTTTATCCTAGAAATCATGAAATTCAATTTTAAAAATACTATAGCCAGTACCAACAATGTTGGACAACCAAATGTGACTTCCTTGCCACTGAGTTAGTTAGCACTGTGTTAGTTAGCACTAGTCTGTGCTAGTTAGTTAGCACAGACCTATAATTGAAGAATTCCAGCTGGAAGGTAAAATAGTTTCCTAAGCCAAGTTTGCCCTTGTGAATCATGCCATTGGCAAGTTCTGCAATTACACATAAATTATTTCCAGACAATCTTTTCCATGCAAACAGAACGCAGTCACTTATAAACCCATTTAAGGGACAAAATAAAGATTGTACAATTACCTGTATTTATAATAAATAATCAGATTTTTGGGCCAATTTGATCCAATAATTATTAATTCTCCAGATTGTTTTGGGCTCAGTGGATTATGAAACTGACTCTAAGGGTATGGTATGTCTCCAGGAAGGCTGCTGCCCCAATGACCTGGAATTAAATCCTGAATTTATTCCATCTGGCCCATCTGGACACATACGAAAAAGTGATATTCCATCTATACATCTGTAATTAAGAAAACACAACCATATTACTTAAGAAGATGGCCCTCTTTCTTCCTCACATCTGTACCTCCTGCACTAATAATGACATAGGATTGGATGTGTGTGTGTCTGTGTGTGTGTGTACGTACACTGACTAAATAGTTCTATGCTCCTTGTTCTCTCATTCAGTGCCAACTATGTACAAAGCACTAGGCTTGATGCTGGGGCAATAAAAATGAACAAGATACAGTCCTTACCCCCAGGGCCCTTACTGTCTAAAGCCAAACTAAAACTAAACAGACACTTAGAACCCAGCATGACAAATGCTGCAACAGTGCTATGAGTGCCTTGGCTCAGTCTGGAGACATGGAGAATGGTGGAGAGAATATCAGGGAGGATGGCTAGGAGGCAGTAAGATCCTAACTCTCTTTAAGATACAATAGGGTAAGGAATTCACATAGCCTAATATGGTTCCTGGCACAAAGAAGGAGTTAAAGAATCTGTAGAATAAAAATAAATGAAAGGAACATTTTTTTAAAAAAGGATTTCTTTATATTTCACTTTCAAAACAAACAATAGAACAAACACTTGTTTATGCTCTTTAACCCAATAATGTCAATTCTTGAATTTTATACTAAAGCTTTAAGGATTGATCTCATAGAATTATTTAAAACAGCAAAACAATAAAAATAGCCAAAAATAGTAGACATAGGATGATAAAATACATTAAGAAATGTCCAAAGAGTTAAGAATTAAAAAGACATTAAATACAGTGTTTCTAAAGAGAATATATATCATAACGGAAAAGTGCTCATGATATGTTAAGTGAAAAGTAAAAAACTGTACATAGGCCGGGCGCGGTGGCTCACGCCTGTAATTCTAGCACTCTGGGAGGCTGAGACGGGTGGATCGTTTGAGCTCAGGAGTTTGAAACCAGCCTGAGCAAGAGTGAGACCCCGTCTCTACTAAAAAATAGAAAGAAATTAATTGGCCAACTAAAAATATATAGAAAAATTTAGCTGGGCATGGTGGCGCATGCCTGTAGTCCCAGCTATTCAGGAGGCTGAGGCAGAAGAATTGCTTGAGCCCAGGAGTTTGAGGTTGCTGTGAGCTAGGCCGACGCCATGGCACTCGAGCATGGGCAACAGAGCAAGACTCTGTCTCAAAAAAAAAAAAACTGTACATAATTTTTTTAAAAAAAACATATTACATTAGCATTTTTACTTGAAAATAACTGTATATAAATATTCCAATTTCATTCACTTAAATACTTTATATATGTGCATAAACATATGGAAAATATTAGAAGGAAACAAAGATAAATTGGTTTTTATCTTATTTATTTATTTATTTATTTATTTGAGACAGATTCTTGCTCTGTTGCCCTGGGTACAGTGCAGTGACATCATGGTAGCTCACAGCAACCTCAAACTCCTGGGTTCAAGCGATCCTCCTCCCTTGGTCTCTCAAGTAGCTGGGACTATGGGCATGCACCACCATGCTTGGCTAATTTTTCTATTTTTAGTAGAGTTGGGGTCTTGCTCTTGCTCAGGCTGGTTTTGAACTCCTGAGCTCAAACGATCCTCCAGCCTCAGCCTCCCAGAGTGCTAAGATTGCCCAGCCAGATAAGTTGGTTTTTAAAGTTGATTTTTAAAATTTTTTTCTGAAGCTTTTCAAATTTTATACATATAACATTCCTTTATAGAAATTACTTCACTTTTTACCAAAGTCAATGTGTTTTACCTTTGTGTTCCTTGGGGTTAGGCATTATTCCTTTCATGCTGAGGGTCTTTTGCCATGATCTACAATGACTTGACTGGATTTTTTGTTTAGTTGTTTGATTGTCCTTGCTAGACCAACTGTCATTTCAGGAACTTAAGACTGTAGCTATGCAAGTGAAATACTGATAAATCTTACTGCCTCCCTGTTTTCCATTTTGGCCAATATAGTTCCTGGGATAGAAGGAACAGTGTTAGGAGGAGCTGGGAAGGCCAGGCCCTAGACTCATTATGGGTCGGCTCAGAAAGCTCCAAGTTAGCTGACACTAAACTACTGTTGACACCACTGTACCACATAGTTAGATGCTGCTGCCCAGGAAGGGACAGAGATGACCATGGAGGGCAAGGAGAAAGTGGCAGAGGGCAGCTGGATTAGGCTGATTATGAAATACTTGTTGCACAGGAAGCCTTGACCAGGGAGAGCCAGTTCCAGAACAGATGGTGAGTCTATTCCTGCCATAGGCAATCGCTGAGTGGGTATCCCATTTGAGGGGGTCAGGCTGATGTGGGGTGGGCGGTGAGGAGGAGGATTTATAGGAGGCCATAATCTCAAACCAGATGTCAAGTCACAACAGAAAATATTATTAACTAACAGTTACGATTAACTAACAGCTACTCTGTTTGCTGCTCACAAATATCTGACCTCATTTAGTTTTACAAAAATCCTGCAAGATACATATGATTACTGCCCTGATCCCTCATTCTACAGATATGGAACAAGCTCACCAAGATCACATAGCTTTTGAGTAAAAGAGCTGTATTTGAACCCAGGTCTGACACCCTAAATCAGGCTTTTAGAATTTTCTGCAAGATGCAGAACCTTATTAGGAGTGCTGTGAAAGAGGCAGTCAGTTGTGGCAGCAAATAGCTTTATTTAAGGATTCTTTAATGTTTATGTAGGTTGAGCATCCCAAATCTGAAAATCCAAAATACTCCAATGAGCATTTCCTTTGAGCATCAGGTCAGTGCTCACAAACTCTTGGATTTTGACACATTTCAGATTTCAGTTTGTGATGCTCAACTTGTATTTGCTTTATAATACAGAGCAAATACACAAATGAGACATTCAAAGAAATGTTTCTGGTACAGTATTTGAATGCTGTATAAAATATTTTTTAATAGTTTTTTAATTCATGGCTGAGCTGGAAGATAAGTATGTGATTTTCTTGGAGGCCAGAAACAATAAGAAAGTGAGAAGCCCAAGAAGTATATGAGGGAAAGAAGCTGATCAGTTTGGAAACACCAGCAGACATACCATACCCGAGCTCCTTGAGACCAAGTCACCAAGGAAGAGGCTCTTAGGGTATTTAGAATGCAGTGTTCCAGTGCATCGGAGAGAGGGTTGGACAGTCTTCAGAGTCTGCAAAGTGATATCAAATACTTCTTCCAAGGATCCTGAATTACTAATTTCCATTTATCAAAGGAGGCAACAGGCTCAGGGACTAAGCAACCAATTCAAGATCGGTGGCTGGTTTGCAATAGAACCAGAACTTAAGCTGCGTTTCAGCTACTCAGGCCAGTACTCTTGGTGCCACCCCAGATTTGGGGCATATTCCAGGCTGCCAGCTTTAGCCTCTGCTAAATAAAACTTAAACACTCATATTTTCCAAGTGTGAAAAGAGAGTCTTAGCAGGTACATTCCCAAAGGTTTTTTTCTTTTTCTCCCACTGTGTCGCTGTTTTATTTTGGCTACCAGAAGGCCCAGGATGGCTATTCCTCCAGGTCTAGCTTTTTTTTTTTTTTTTT
>VBSM01000272.1:18569857-18589222 GCA_008086735.1 Cheirogaleus medius | reverse complement strand
CCAGGAAAATACAAAAGGTGCTATATTACCATTGTTTCTTAAAGCTGAATAGTACTCCATGCTATACATATGCCACATTTTATTAATCCACTCATGTATTATGCACTTGGGTTGTTTCCACATCTTTGCAATTGTGAATTGTGCTGCTATAAACATTCTAGTGCAGATGTCTTTTTTATAGAGTGTCTTTTGTTCTTTTGGGTAGATGCCCAGTAATGGGATTGCGGGATCAAATGGTAGATCTACTTAAGGTATTTCCATATTGCTTTCCACAGAGGTTGCACTAGTTTGCAGTCCCACCAGCCATGTAGGAGTGTTCCTATTTCTCCACATCCATGCCAACATTCATTGTTTTGGGACTTGTTAATAAAGGCCATTCTCACTGGAAATAAGTGATATCTCATTGTAGTTTTGATTTGCATTTCCCTGATGATTAGAGATGTTGAGCATTTTTTCATATGTTTGTTGGCCATTATTCTGTCTTCTTTTGAAAAGTTTCTATTCATGTCCTTTGCCCACTTTTTATAGGATTGTTTGATTTTTTACACCTGTTTACATCCTCTGCTATTTCCTTCCTCAGTCCCAAAGGTTTAAATGGACACTTAAGGCATGAGGTACATGAACATACTGATAGCAAAGCTGGCCAAGTCAGTTAAGAATGAGAAGATTCTTGGGCCTGGCGCGGTGGCTAACTCCTGTAACCCTAGCACTCTAGAGGGCCAAGGTGGGTGGATTGTTTGAGCTCAGGAGTTCGAGACCAGCCTGAGCAAGAGTGAGACCCCATCTCTTCTAAAAATAGAAAAAATTAGCCAGGTATGGTGGCACATGCCTATAGTCCCAGCTACTCAGGAGACTGAGGCAGAAGGATTGCTTGAGCCCAGGAGTTTGAGGTTGCTGTGAGCTAGGCTGACACCACAGCACTCTAGCTGGGACAACAACGTGAGACTCTGTCTCAAAAAAAAAAAAAAAAGAATGAGGAAATTCTATAATTGAATAGGGAATACTGTGCTCTAAGTAGGTCTAAGTCCCATCTTGACCCTAAATGCATAAAATGAGGACTGCAGGAGGCATCTTTGAAACTGAAAATTAAGAGCACTTGAAGGGTCACAACCTCCGTTTACCTAAACTACTCCTAGGATCCCTGGAAAGTCCTCTCTTTGATTGCTGAGAAATGAAGCTTCTTACAGCTCCATTGTCCTTTTGGATCCACCCTAAGTTGAAATGATTTCTAAAGGTAGTTTTTTTATTTGTCACCAGTCTGTTTTTCAGGCAAATGTAATGGAGTCAACCTCGAAGTTGAATAAAAATCAATGCTTTTAAACATTAAGCACGATTCATGTAATTATATTTAATTAATTTATTTGTGTTTGTTTATTTGTTTGTGTTTTTAGAGATGGGGTCCAGCTATGTTGCTCAGGCTGTTTTGAACTCCCAATCTCAAGAGATCCTCCCACTTCAGCCTCCCAAGTAGTTGGGACTACAGGCATGTGCCATTGTGCCCAGCTGTAATAGAATTTTGTTTAGGGCACCACCTGGGAAAATATGCCTCTCTACCTATTTTGCTTATGGAGTCCTTGGATAAGCAACAAGTTTTCAAGAACATCCCTCACACTGAGTTGGTCCAGGCCCACGGAAGGCACAAAACTGCTAGGCAGCATGGTTCTGGGGAGGGAGGGCACCAAAGCATGTGGTTTCCCCTGAGTTGGTCTGGCCTTGAATAGCCCCTGAAGGAGTTATAAACGCCAGGGTGGCATTGTACCTAACATGCTGTCCTTCTGCTGATATGGCTGCAACAATATTCTGGATGAGCTTATGAATGATGTTTATATAGCCTCTGAACTCATCTGCTAGCTAGCCAAGAGGCTGAAGTTAGTTATTCATTCATTCAGCAGGCATCTAACAAGCACTTTCTACTACTATGCTAGGAATTCTTGTAGGTGCTGGGGACTCAGCAACAAAAGATGCAGTCCCTAGGTGAAGAATTCACAGTTTAATGGGGAGCCAACTAGGGGAAAATAGAAAAACAACAAGTCTATATTCAATTCAATTCAATATAATAGTTGAAGTCAGGAGAGGCAAGAACAGAAACCAGTCTGCAGTGGTATGAGGAGTTATTTGGGCTGAGGTTTGACTGATGAAAGGAGTTAGCCAAACAAAGCTGGTGGGGAAGAAGGCTTGGGTTGTGAGCATATATGTGTATGTGTGGTGGTGGTGCTAGGGAGTTGAATAAATAAATGAATGAGAGGGGATTTTTCTCCTCTTCCATACTTGAGAAAGGTTTTTAAAATATTTTTTGAAATGATGATGACGAGGACATTTGATTTAACATGAGTCCAAATATATGTCAAATCTCAGTATGGAAATAACTAACATGAAGAAATGTCAAAGCTTTGAAATATTACCAACTTGCAAATATTAATAGGGAACCAGACACCATTTAAGAAATCGTATTTAGAAAGAAAACATGAAAAAGAAGCAAGGTCCCAATCTGACTTTAGAATGTTCACAAATCATCCATATGGAATTTTCTGTGATTACTTAATTAATAGTAAAGGTTTTGACCATATGCTATAGTGTCCAATTATAGCATTGAGGAAAGTAAATTACTTACTGTACTTGATTTTTTTCTTACTCTATTTGTAGTTCACATGTTTAACCTTATGGAGAGTCAGGGATCCTATTGCTCTTACTTGCTTGCAAATTTAAACTAATGTGCCAAATTCCCAGCCTTAAGGATCTTAAATTAAGAACACATGTTATATTAGTCCCTTGCTACTATGGCTAAATGACATCCAGCTGAGGAGTTTTTAAAATGGTGGTGGTGGGGGGGTGTCTTACACTACTTAAGAATTAAATCTCTGAGGCCAGAATTATAAAACTATGTACTATACTTAAACTTTTAATTAAAAAATGCTGAGGTGTTACTCCTTGAAAGAAATATCTTAATGTAAAGAAGAAATCAAAGAGTTATCCAGAAATAAAAGAATGTATTTCACTAAGCACTAGCAATTGGCCAGCTAATATTTTTCAAACTCTGATCATGAACCATAGCAAATTCTTATGGCCTTAGGGCACCCAAATGGAATAATCCCTTCCAGGCCCAAACCTGGTAGATTTATACAGTTTCCAAAGGGGGTATATGTTGTCTGAGATAGGACCACCTTTGGAAGCCAAACTTCAAAGGTCCAAAGTCTTGCAGAAATCAGCTTCTACCATTTATACTGAAGAAATTTATTTGATTCAGGACTTGATCAGCAGATGGGAAGCAGGTTTCTTCAATGCTTTCTACCTAAATTTGCCAAATGGCAGAACTTATTTTTTATAATTTAAACTATTATGAAGTATGAGTTTCATAAAATTCCAAGAGAAACTGAATCTTGGAGCTTTCAATACTAGAATAGCTTCAGGTGAAAAAATATACATCTCCTCCCTACAACTCCACCATTCAGTCACCCTACTTTCTGACAGGGCAGAGCACCAAGAACTTGATCATTATTCCATTAGGAGAGTCCGCAGGGTTAAGGTGAGAGGCAGAACTACTGAAGAAAATGGAACAATGTTCACATGATTTTCAGACTAATCACGTGAGAGGGAAGACTAGTCTATAATATGTACCAAGGAGATGTACTGACAATACAGAATGAAAAAGATGTCAGAATGGGGCCAAATTTGCCTTTTAAAAGAAAAATAAAGCACTTAACTACACTTATTGTTATATGCAACCTATAATAAATCCTCTGCTGTAAATTTTTATGAGGCAATGCAACTCAGTCTTGCTGAAGAAATGGATACAAGATATATTCATTCATCATCATTGCAGCTTAAAACAACAAACATTTATTATCTCATGTAGTTTCTGAAGATCAAGAATCCTGAGTAGCTTGGGTGGTTGTGCCTCAGGATCTCTCATGAGGTTCTAGCCAAGCTGTCTATTATCTCAAAAGCTCAGCTAGGAGAGGGTACACTTCCAAACTCATTCACGTGACTTTTGGTAGGCCTCTGTTCCTCACCATGTGGGTCTCTCCACTGGCTGCCCAAGTGTCATCATAATATGGCGGTTGACTTCCACCAGAGCAAGTGATTCCAGAGACAAAGAGAGAGCAACAGAGTATACCCAAGTCAGAAGCCACAGTCTTTTTATAACCCAGTATCAGAAGTATCATCCCATTCTGCTGGATACACTCACTACGAGGGAGTCACCAAGTTCAGCCCACACTCAAAAGGAGATGAATGAAGTTCCATTTTTTTTTTTTTTTTTTTTTGAGACAGAGTCTGACTCTGTTGCCCAGGCTAGAGTGCCGTGGCGTCAGCCTAGCTCACAGCAACCTCAAACTCCTGGGCTCAAGCGATCCTTCTGCCTCAGCCTTCCAAGTAGCTGAGACTACAGGCATGTGCCACCATGCCCGGCTAATTTTTTCTATATATTTTTAGTTGGCCAATTAATTTCTTTCTATTTTTAGTAGAGACGGGGTCTCGCTCTTGCTCAGGCTGGTTTCGAACTCCTGACCTTGAGCGATCCTCCCGCCTCGGCCTCCCAGAGTGCTAGGATTACAGGCGTGAGCCACTGCACCCGGCCAAAGTTCCACTTCTTGAAGGAAGAAGTATCAAAGAATTTGTGGACAAACTTTAAACCATGCTCACAGTTAGCATAGAGTTAGATAATAAAAATGTGGGCTAGCAAAGCACAGATCAGAATATCAAAGGTATTTTTAAAAAGAATTTTTGCTTTGAATACTGACCTCATTTGGGATTTAAAAATAAGGAGCTTCCTAGAGAACTAATCCTCATCAGATCAAGAAATATTATAAATGGATTTCATGGAAGCCACTTATATTCTTAGCAAGAAAAATGGACTTGTCACATATCTTTTTAGCCTTAATGGGAATCCCTTAATGTCATGGATTTCTGTATACTTGAATTTGCAGCATTAAATGCAAATGAAATGCCCTGAATGGTGACCATGGGTTGATAATGACTAATAAGGGGACAAAAGGTAATATTAAAAAGGAAAAAACAAAACCAGATAAACATGAAGGAACACACACTGCAACAAAAACTCCTCCACAGCTCTGCAATGTCTTGAATGGCACCTGGCCTGGCTTAAGAACCAGACTCTACAACTATTAATATAAAATTTACCAATTACTGAAGGATAAATAACAAGTCACATTTATTGAGCACCTACTCTGTACCAAGCATTGTTCTTAGTGCTTTACACATACTCATTCACACAATCCTCACACCAGTCTATTAAAAATACTCTCTTTATCCCCATCTCACAGATGTATGAACTAAGACACAGAAAGGGTAAGCAATTTGCCCAAGGTCACATAGGTATTAAGAAGAGAAAATGGGATTTGAACCGAGGCACTCTGGCAGCAAGGTCCATGCTATTAACTTCTACAGGGCCTGGTCTTCTTCTGTACTTACCCTCAAATCTTTAGGTTATTGGTTTTCCTTATATTACTATTCCATATATATACTTAAAACAAACCATTTCCCCAAAGGTAAACAACTTATCAATAAAGATATGGTCAAGTCAGTATAACATAAGAAAAAAGGATGATCAGGGAAAAACTGCTATCCCCCCTACTGACTTGGATAATTTATGTTGCCTCAAAAGTAATCTTTTAATTTAAAACAGAATAGATTAAGCAGATTCTGATCCTTTCTTTTTTAGGAAATCTGAGTCACAGCTTGATTTGGACTTGCTGGTATACTGTTTCCCCCTTATTTCTGTGGTTTCTGGTGATAAAAATAAAAGAGGTCATCACATGTACAGCTCATTAACTGGAGATGACCAGCAAATGTTGAAATCAGCTGGCTGAACTAACCATGACCCTTCCTATATTCCACTGTAAACTAAAATGCACTGCAAAAAAGACAGCACGTTAAAACCTAAAGAATGTCCTGAAGGTAATAAAACCATCTATTAGGATTGTCTAGGAACTGGGAAAACTGGAACAACCTGTAAAGTCACTTTAAGTCTGGTGTTCCTCGCAAAAATTGTCATTAACAATCACATATGACCTGATTTTAATTAGCTGGAAAGTAAAGCAATCATTTTGAAGTAAGGTAAGCTTTAGTCTTGTACTTATTGTCCCATTCATGTCATTTTAATCTTGTGTCTTCTATTCTTTTTTTTTTCCTGTGCAGCAAATACATTTCTTTTTCTTTTTTTTTAATTGATGCATAATAGAGGTACACAGTTTCAGGGTGTCTGTGATAATTTAATACATTCATATATTTGTAAAGATCAAACCAGTGTACTTGGGATATCCATCATCTTAAATATTTATCTTTTCTTTATGCTAGAACCATTCGAGTTCTTCTAGCTATTTTGAAATAAATATACAATAGATTATTATAAACTATAGTCACCCTAGTGATCTAACATTAGGTCTTATTTCTTCTATCCAACTGTGTATTTGTACAAATTTAATTAACTTCTCTTCATTACGCCCCCCCCCCCATTTCTGGTCCTATTCCTTTTACTCATTCTTTCAGCTCGTATTTCTACATCCACAACAAAGAGAAGTAAATAACTTGCCTTCAAATGATGAGACACAAGCCTTCAGCACTTCTGATGACAGTCAAAACTACTTTCTGGAGACTTAAAAGCAATAGTTACTTCTTTCAAAATTAGCTCTTTCTGCTTTGGCCAAGGGGCTCTGTACCACATAAACCATGAAATAAAAAGTCTTCCTGTTTTATATCAGGTTTGAGAGCTTCCTGCGTTGCTCACCATTTCCTTTTGTTTGGGTTACTTACCTAGTCAATAAGCAGAAGCAAGTTCAGGCAAAACTGTGAGATGGGCCACTTTTATCTCAAAGGATACTCTCTCTCCTCCCTGGGTATGATCTCATCTTTTAGCACTGAATGCCTTAAGACTTTTCTGTCTACTGGGGCACTCTGCTCATGTCTGTTCTTCATAAGTACTGCTCCAAGCCTCCAAAATCTCCCACTTCTATCCCTCCCCTCTCCACTCCATTCCCTCATTAGTATTCCTAGTGCCTTGGTTTGAGGATCCTAGGTGTTAAGTGAACACCTAATAATAGCAACTTGATGTACTAACACAAGGCCAAGAATCTGCAATGGTGGGATTTCAGGAACTGTCACATGCTAGTAGGAGATATATATTTGAGTAAGGAAGTCTTCCTTGTTTTTCTCAAAGGATATCAGATAGGTAATGACTAATTCCATTTATGTGTAAGGACAGCCCTGGTAATATATTTTTGAGTGACTTCAGGTATCCACAAATTACTCAGGGGTGACCTACTGAGTAGTGGAGCAGTGAACCAACATGAGGGTACAATCTCTCTTTGAAATACTGGTATACCCAACCCTAACAGCATAGAATGGAGACAATTTGTTTGCTGCCACATATGGGAAAAGGAAGTGGCTTCACTTTAACCATTTGATTAAATCTCTCTAGCTCTTTAGTTATCTCTACTGATACTATTATGAAGGAGTACTTTTAAAATTTGGTCTCTATGTTCAAGCCCTAAAATAAAGTGGGCTGGGGGAGAATGGAAGGTGGGAAGGAGACAAAATGGAGTAAGCTCTGTTAGACTTTGTTCTCTCTTTCCCATTTTTTTCCCCTTAAGCAGAAGAAGATGCTAGTATTCACCCTTATTGCCCTATTTTATACTTTGTGGCCCCTACAGAAAGCTGTTTGGGAACAGCATCATTAGTAGGTGAGCTAAACTAGCTGAACCCTCCTCACAGACTGTTGCCTATTCAAGATGTAGAATACATGGCTGCCATCCACAAGGACAGGGAAGAGCTATTCTGCCAGAGTGTATGATGGAAAGAACAAGAGCTCTGGAGTCAGATAAAACTCAACTTCCTCATTTGTTCACTAGGTCTGACTCTTTCCCATAACTACCTTAGAGGGTGCTTGAGAGGATGAAATAAAATAACCTATGTAAATGTTGGCCACAGTGAGCACTCAATAAATGCCACTTCCTTACATGTGAGAATTCACATCCTTATCTGCCCATATCTGCCCTTTCACACGCAGGCTGCCATCAGACTATATACATGTAATTAGGTTATTTGCACATGTGCTGGCTCTGACACTAGAACTGAGGTAAGAAAACAATAAGCATTATAATCACCATGCCTGCTTAAAGACACTGAGAGTATAATATAAAACCACAAGTCTATTAGCAGTGATGAATTAGACTTTTATTAGTACAGATGACCTCCCTGAATCCATACTGACCACAGTTCATCAAGATTACTGCTACTACACTGGGTTGCATGTTAAGAAGTATACTCTTACTAATTAAAATTTTATAGGGCATGCACACTGGCATTCTGTCAGCATCTTGGTAAGTTTTTATTAACGATTAATAAAACGAGGGCCTAGGGTGCCCTCTCCTAACATTCTGCCATATGGGAGAGCCTTTATGTCTTTTGTGTCATGTATCCCAGTTTACTCATGGGGGAGGGGTGGTGGGAAAAGAGATGGAAATCAGATTCTACCTCCCAATATGGCTGACATTCTCAGCAACAGCCAATGCTGGCCCAGCCCCTCTTTGAGATGACTTGGAGCTGATTTTCTC
Source organism: Cheirogaleus medius (assembly GCA_008086735.1). Classification (NCBI taxonomy): domain Eukaryota; kingdom Metazoa; phylum Chordata; class Mammalia; order Primates; family Cheirogaleidae; genus Cheirogaleus; species Cheirogaleus medius. Next base: position 18,580,652 of record VBSM01000272.1, on the reverse strand, counting down.
CTGAATTTTTGGGTCCTTAGTCCTTCTCTTTTCTCCTTTATCTCTGCTCAGTTTTTTTTTTTTTTTTTTAAGAGACAGGGTCTCACTTTGTCATCAGGGCTGGTCTCAAAACTCCTGGCCTTAGCAATTCTCAATCTTTAAAGCAGCCATTAAGAAAATAACTCAGTACAGCAAAAGAAACAACTATCTAATTAAAACAGAAAATACCTAGTTATGCAAAAGTAAGCAATAATGGAGGAAGAGAGGAACAAAAAGATATAAGATGTATATAAAACAAATAGCAAAATAATAAACATAAATCCTACCTTACAGATAATTATACATAAATGAATTAAAAACTCTAATCAAAAGATAGGGATTAGCAGAATGGATTTTTAAAAATGATCGAATTATGTGCTGTCTAGAAAATACTTCAGATTCAAAGGCACAAATATGCTAAAAGTAAACAAATGTACAAAGTAAAGTATAAAAAAACCAAAAGAGAACTGGAGTGGCTATACTATTAATAATATCAGACAAAATATATTTCAGAAAAATTTTTACTAGAGATAAAAAGGGATATTTTAAAATGATAAAAGGGTGAATCCTCAGGCAGATAAAACAATTATAAACATTTATGCATGTAATAATAGAACTCTAAAGTATTATTTCATGAAGCCAAAACTGACAGAATTGAAGGAAAAACTAGACAGTTCAACAGACAATGACTTCAAAATTCCATTTACAATAATGAATAGAATTAGGCAGAAAATCAAAAGGATATAGAAGACTTGAAAAATACTAGAAATTGCTATACCTAACAGACATCTATAGAAGACTCCACCCAACAAAAAGAGAATATACATTCTTATCAAGTATACATAGGACATTCTCCAGAACAGACCATATGTTAGACCATAAAACAAAGCTCAATACATTTAAAAGAACTGGAAACATACAAAGTATGTACTCTGACCACAAAGAAATGAAATTAGAAATCAATAACGTGAATGAATTTGCAAAGTTTAACAATATGTAAAAAACTAATGAACACAATCCTAAATAGTCAATATATCAAAGGAGAAATTACAAGGAAATTAGAAAATACTTTGAGATGAGTGAAAATAAAATACAACATGCCAAAACTTATGAAATACAACTATAGTGTATTATATCTATAAAAACCTATGTTAAAAAAAGAAGAAAATTCTCAAATAAAAAATTCAAGCTCCCACCCTAAGAAACTATAAAAAAAGAGCAAATTAAACCCAGATAAGGAAGGAAATAATAAAAGTTAGAGCAAAAATAAACGGACTACAGAAAAACAATAGAGAAATCATAAACAAAAGTTGGTTTTTTGAAAAGATCACTAAAATTGACAAAACTTTAGCTAGTTTGATAAAGAAAAAAAGAGAAGACTCAAATTACTAAGATCAGGAATTAAGGAGGGGACATCACTACCAACTTTATAGAAATAAAAAGAATTATAAGGGAATATTATGAACAATTGTATACCAATTATTTAGAGAACCTAGATAAAACTGACAGGTTCCTAGAAAGATATAACATAGTGAAAGGGACTTAAGAAGAAATAGAAAATCCTATTAGACTTATAACAAGCATAGAGATTGAATCGGTAATCAAAAAACTTCCCTAAAGAAAATCCCTGGTTCAGATGGATTCACTAGTGAATTCTACCAAACATGCAAAGACAGATTAATACCAATCCTTTACAAACTTTTCCAAAAACCAGGAAAGGAGGGAGCATTTCCAAATCATTCTATGAGACTAGTATTACCCTGAATGAAATCAGATAAAGACATCACAAGAAAAGAAAATCACAGACCAGAATCCCTTGTGAAATAAAATAGACACAAACATCCTCAACAAAATACTAGCAAACAAAATCCAGCAACAGATAAAATACATTATACACCAGGATCAAGAGTGATTCATCCCAGGAATGCAAAGTTGGTTCAATACATGAAAATCAATCAATATAACACACCATATTAAGACAATAAAAGACAAAAACCACAGGACCATCTAAACAGACTCAGAAAAAACACTTGACAAAATTCAACACCCTTTCATGATAAAGATATCCAACAAACTAGGAATAAAAGAAAACTTCCTCAACCAGGTAAAGAATATCTACCAAAACAAAAAACATATAGCTAATGTCATATTTAATGATGAAAGACTGAATGCTTCCTTTGTAGTAGGAGGAATCAGACAAGGATGCTCACTCTTGCCACTTCTATTCAATACTGTACTTGAGGTTGTATCCAGGACAATTAGGCAGGAAAATGAAAGAAGTCATCCAGAGTAGAAAGGCATCAGAAATGACATTATTTTGAATATTGAAAATCCAAAGGAATATATACACACACATAATTAAAATTAATATATGAGCTGAGCAAGGTTTTAGGAGCCAAGATCAATATACTAGACCCTAGCAATGAAAAACTTGAAAATGAATTTCATATATAATAGCAGCAAAAAGAATAAAAGAAAGTAATCCATGTATAATAGCATTGAAAAGAATAGAATACTTAGGAATACATTTAATAAAAAAGTACAAGCCTTATACACTGAAAACCCCAAAACACTCCTGAAAGAAACTGAAAAAGATCTAAGTAAATGAAAAGATATTCCATAATCAGGCTGGGCGCGGTGGCTCACACCTGTAATCCTAGTACTCTGGGAAGCCGAGGCGGGAGGATGGCTCAAGGTCAGGAGTTTGAAACCAGTCTGAGCAAGAGCGAGACCCCATCTCTACTAAAAATAGAAAGAAATTAATTGGCCAACTAAAAATATATAGAAAAAATTAGCCAGGCATGGTGGCGCATGCCTGTAGTCCCAGCTACTCGGGAGGCTGAGGCAGAAGGATTGCTTGAGCCCAGGAGTATGAGGTTGTTGTGAGCTAGGCTGATGCCACGGCACTTTAGCCTGGGCAACAGAGTAAGACTCTGTCTCAAAAAAAAACAAAACAAACAAAAAAAACAAAAGATATTCCATAATCATAGATTGGAGAACTTAATATTAAATGGCAATATTACCCAAATTGATGTACAGATTCAACTCAATCCTTGTCAAAATCCTAGATGCTTTTTTTGAGGAAATTGACAATACACTCCTAAAAATCATATGGCAATGCTAGGGACTCAGAATAGTGAATACCATCTTAAAAAATGGACAAGTTGGAGGATTCAGACTTCCCATTTTCAAAACTTACTACAAAGCTATTGTAATGAAAACAGTGTGATATTGTCATAAGTATGGACCTATAAGTCAATGGAACAGAATTGAGAGTCCAAAAATAAATGCTTACATTTATGGTCAACTCATTTTCGACAAGAGTGCAAGACAATTCAGTGGGGAAAGAAGAGTCTATTCAACAAATGGTGCTGGGACAACTATATAGCCATATATAAAGGTGAGGAATCCACATGGATCCTACCTCACTGTATATATAAAAATTAACTCAAAATTGATCATAAAACTAAATGTAAGAACTAAAACTATGAAACTCCTAGAAGAAAACATTGGAGCAAACCTTTGTTACCTTGTATTAGGCAATGGTTCTTAGATATAACACCATAAGCACAAGTAATAAATAAACTGGACTTCAAAATTTAAAACCTCTGTGCTTCAAAGGACATCATCAAAAATGGAAAATACAACCCACAGAATGGGAAAAATATTTGTAAAACATATATCTGATAAGGAATTTGTATTTAGAATACATAAAGAACTCTTATGACTCAACAATAAAAAGACAAACAACCCAATTTAAAAATGGACAAAGGATTTTTTTTATTTATTATCTTTTTATTTTAAATATTTAATGTTTTTCTCTTTTTATGTTTTTTTTCCTCAAGAAACTGAAATCTATGGACAAAGGATTTGAATAGACATTTCTTCAACAAAGATGTACAAATGGACAATAAACATGGGAAGATGCTCAACATCATCAGAAATTAGGGAAATGAAAATCTATAGGAGAGAACACTTCACACTCACTATGATGGCTAAATTTAAGTAGACTGACAATAACACACGTTGACAAGGATGTGAAGAAATTGGAACCCTTATATATTGCTGGTGGTAATGTGAAATGGGTGCAGCCACTTTGGAAAAGAGTTTGGCAGGTCCTCAAAAAGCTAAACATTAAGTTATCATAAGACCAAGAAATTACAATCCTAGGTATATATCCAAGAGGAATAAAACACACATCTACACAAAAACTTGTACATTCTGTACATATTATATATTCATCACAATAGTCAAAAAGTGGAAACAACCCAAATGTCCATTAACTAATGAATAGATAAACAAAATGTGGTATATCCCATACAATGGAATATTATTGTGGCTGTAAAAAGGAAGCATAGTTACAACATGGATGAACCTTACAAACACTATGCTAAGAGAAAGATCAGCCATAAGAGAGCACATATTGTATGATTGCATTTATATGAAATGTCCAAAATAGGCAACTCTACAGAGACAGAAAGCATATTAGTTAGTGGTTGCCTAGGGCTGGAAGTGCAGGGGTGGGAGAATAGGGAATGACTGCCAAAGTGTACAGGGTTTCTTTTGGAGGCGATAAAGATATTCTAAAATTAAATAGTGGTGTTAGTTGTGCAGCTCCGTGAATATACTACAAACCACTGAATTGTACCCTTTAAAGGCATGGATTTTAGGGTCTGTGAATTATATATTAATAAAGCTATTATATATATATGAACCGTTTATGTCTTTCTCTATATAAACATAAACAAGTATGTATACTTCTAATTACTCTGGCATTTCAGAGACCCTAAATAATCCTTGCCAAGAAACAAAAGTCAGACAGCCACATTTGTTCCCTTAGAAAACTAAATCTGGCAGGAGTAATAATCTTGTACATCAAAAGCTAGCACTCCAGCTGTGAGTCTGTGATGAGTTTCCTTTCCTCACTTCATTCTATGGCGGTTTAGATTTAACATTTGGTAGTCACCCTTAATGTGGACTTGTGCAGAGGCTGCCTCTCTCTCCTCTCCATTCTAGTCTCTGCGTATATTTTAGAGCATGACCACACTTATCCAATTTAAGTCAAATGAAGGAGGAGAATATGAAAGATTGTAATATCAGTAACAGTGTCTAAAATTAAAGCTTAGATGGCAAAGTAATCACTGTGAAATGAATGAAAAGGCCCAATATCAGAGGACCTTTATGTGAAATCTTACGTAGCATATAGTCAGGAAAACTAATTCCTAAATAACAGAATGCGTTGGGAGGCAGACTGCTCTTCATCTTCTGAATGTTCATCCCACAGAGGTATCAAGTAATTCATTTCTGAACGTTGGTAAAAGGACAGCAACAAAGACTAGTTCTTGAGCCAAAGGCCAAGATTAAGCTCTTTCTCTCTCTCTCTACACACACACACACACACACACACAAATTTTTGTATATATAATATAAATATATATATATATAAATTGCTTATATATATAAGCAATTGGGCATGGGTTTGGGATTTAGAAGAGTAGAAGAAATGTCTGGGTTTGCTTAGTTCTCTGCTTGCTTTTCCTGAGCTATGACCTGCAGATTTTGATAGGACTCTATTTGTACTTAAAAATCTAAACACTGTAAACAAATTTCTTTTGATGGCAGCAACTTGTTTTCACCATATTCACCTAATTTTGTTTCTAGTTAAACTTGCCCAGGTGCACTGCAGCTATCTAGAGAACCTAACTGTTATAAAAGCAGATTATCAACAATCCTGTTTAACATGGCCATTTCTAGATGTGAGCCGTGGTACAAGTGTAAAATGCTCTAATTATAAAACCTTGGAAGCATCAGCCATAGAAACAGCTGCAGGTATTAGTGACAAATGGTTGTTTTGCTGTTCTACCACTTTTAATGTTTCAGGATGGTGTTTCTGAAATCATATTCAAATGACTACTAGGAAAAACAAATGACACACTTGGAAAATAAAACACAAAAGAAATCATCAATGGCCTGGCTCAAACTTACAGGGAAATGCAGACCTAAAAATCAAATCGGCTTCCTCCACTACCTGCTTTTCTTCTACATAGTGATTCACAAATCAGTTTTAAAAATCATGTCATTTTTGAACAACAATTTAGTGACTTAAACAGAGAATCATCCTCTATTGAAACCAAAGATTTTATTTACATAGGGATGCTGATGAGTGTGTATGAGAGAATGAAGAGAGTGGGTGTGTGGCAACAGGGAAAGGAAGAGATTACAGCATAATTACCTTCTTCTCCCTCCCACCTCTTAGCGCTTGTCCAAGAGTAGAGTAATTACCATGTGGTAATTGTCCCTACCATTAAATAGTGAGCTTCTTAAAGAAAAAGACTGCATTTTCTTTATCGCGTAGGCATGGGACATAGCATATGTGATGCTCAATAAATATTTGTGGAAGGAAGGAAGGGAGAACGGAAGGAAGGGAGGGAAAGAGGGAGGGAGGAAGGAAGGGAAGGAAAGAGAGAGGGAGAGAGGAACAGGAAAAAGGAAGAAACAAGGGGAGGAAGGAAGGGAAAAAGGAAGAAGAAAGGAAGGAAGGGTGGGGGGAAGAAGAAAGCTTAACTTGTCTTTATTAATCCCAACAGTCTGTCTCTGGCACATAATGAAGGCTTTTCTTGGAGAGAAGGAGAAGGAGGACTGCAGTGCAGGTTTAAACTGTGGCAAGCTTCTTTATTTTTCATGATGAAAGAGAATATCAACTCCAGATTACACTTAGAAACTGATAACCCTATGAAAATGTGAGGAAAGAGAAAAAAGTATGGGCCCAAACAGGCTGGCAACCAAGACTATTTAGCAGTAATATACAATAATAGGAAGTATATTCATTTTCTATTGGTGTGTAACAACTTACTGCAAACTTAGCAGCTTCAAACAACATAAATTTATTATTGTACAATTTCTATAGGTTCCAGGAGTCTTGGCACAGCTTTTCGGGATGCTCTGCTTAGTCTCCCAAGGGTGCAATCAAGGTGTGTCCTCAGAGTTTTGATTTTCAGTTGGAGCTTGGGGTTCTCTTCCAAGTTCATTCACATTATTGGCAGAATTCAGTTCCTTGAAGTTGTAGGGCTGAGGTCCCCATTTTCTTTTTGTTTTTTTTTTTTTTTTTTTTTTTTTTTTTTTTTTAGAGACAGGGTCTCGCTCTTGGTCAGGCTGGTTTCGAACTCCTGACCTTGAGCTATCCACCCGCCTCGGCCTCCCAGAGTGCTAGGATTACAGGCGTGAGCCACCGCGCCCGGCTAAGGTCCCCATTTTCTTGCTAGCTTTTGGCAAAGGCCACCCTCAGTACCTAGCCATATGGCCCTCTTTCAACATGGCAGCATCAAAGCCAGCAAGAGTAGTAGTCTTATACAACACAGTATCATCATAGTATCATGACTACCCCATCACCTTGCTCATATACCATAATCTAATCAAGGGAGCCACCAGCCCAGCATAATCCCAGGTCCCTCCCCTAGTTTACAGGGCATGTATACTAGGGGGCTAGAATCTTGAGAGCTCTGACTAAAACAGGAGGTTTTGGCAAGTGCCAAAAAAAGGCTCAATCATTCATCACTTTAATAGGAAAAGGTTTAGATTTTTCCGTTGTGGTTGTTCAGATTGTAATTATTAGTCATTTAAAGAAGAATTTCTCTGACTGTGAGCTGTGAATCCACAGACTCATTTATGGAAGAACTCCAGGAAAATGAGAAACCAGAGGGATGAGACTCTGAGTAGTTGCCTGGAAGTTTTGGGGCACAAAACTCCTCCCTCTATCCCAACAAAAGAAAATCCTTTTGTTCTTTCCTATCAAGGATACTAAGATCTAACAAAAACATCATGCCAGTCACTGCTAAGGATGAATGCCAGTAGGACTGGGAAGCCTCAAGTATGTCCTTCTCTGACCTCATCCTGCTCTCTCCCACCCTGAAGTTGGTGTTTATCATTACCTTGCTTTTCTTTATAGTTTAATCACACATGGATAGCTCTTTCAGCAATACATTGTTTAGTTTTGTCATGTTTTAACTTTACAAAAATAGAATTCTCCTGTATATATTCTGCTTCAACTTGATCTTTTCATTGAATATTCTTGAGATTTATCCATGTTGCTATACATAATTGTAATTTATTCATTTTCACTGATATATCGTATTCAATTCTTTGTATAGATCATATTTTATTTATGCATTTTCCTGCTGATGAATATTTTTATTCTTAGTTCTTTTTTCTAATTATAAACAAATGGCTATAAATGTTCTTGCACATATTTTCTGATGTAAATACACGCATTTCTCTAAGAAGTATAACTAGGGATGGATCTGCTGGGTCATGGCATATGCATAGTTTCAACTAGAAAATGCCAAATTGTTTTCCAAAGTGATTCTACCAAATTACATGCTCAACTGCAAACCTCTACTCACTCCACATTCTCAACAACACTTTATATTGCTGACGTTTTAATTTTTGCTAATCTGATGTGGTATCTTATGGTGATTTTAATTTGCAATTCTCTGATTAGTTGATAAGGTTCAGCATCTTTTAAAAGGACAATCCTATTTACTCTTCTCTGAAAATGCTTGCTCATGTTAAGGTCAGGTCCTCAATCAGATTTATCAGAAATAAGCTATTATTTTTATTGCTAATTGGACTGTCTCCTATGTCTTATTACTCAACTGCTTATAAATTTAAGAGGGAGAAAATAGGGTATTATTTTAGATGTCCTGCTGGAGAAATAAATAATAAATTTGACTACAAAAGAGTTTAGGACTTAAATATATGTTCAAATATTTTCAAGTGCTAGAATACACTAGGGTAAGTCCCCTACCTTTTTGGCACCAGGGACTGGCTTCATGTAAGACAATATTTCCACAGACTGGGGTGGGGGATGGTTTCAGGATGATTAAGTGCATTACATTTATTGTGCAGTCAGACCTCTCTGCTAATGATAATCTGTATTTGTAGCCCCTCCCCAGCACTAGCATCACTGCCTCAGCTTCACCTCAGATCATCAGGTATTAGATTCTCATAAGGAACATACAATCTAGATCCTTTGCATGCGATATTCATAGTAGGGTTTGAGCTCATATGAGAATCTAATGCTGCTGCTGATCTGACCAGGAGATGGAGCTTATGCAGTGATGGGGAGTGGCTGTAAATACAGATGAAGCTTTGCTTGCTCAATCGCCACTCACTTCCTACTGTGCAGCCTGGTTCCTAACAGGCCATAAACCAGGTGTTAGGGATCTCAGCATTATAATATAATATTGAGGTAGGAGATGGCTTGTTTTTTCTAGGGTTATCACAAAATTTTATAGTTAGCCTGGCTTATGATTTTTAGAGATGAAGGCCAACTTGTTATATGACATGTCGTCTTGTTAATGTGTTATGGTGATGCTAGTGGACATATGTCATGCAGTAAATTCTCAGCAAGTATAAGCTGATTGATGATGTGGCAGGGGAAGACAACACAAACCTACTCAAATTTATTTATTTGAGAATTTTTTCTACACAAAACTCTTACTGCTAAATGGTACTTTGATTCTGTTTTACTTCTGAATTTCCATGTTTGTAGTACCTAAAAGCCAGTTACTAAGCTCAACAAAAAGTATCTAGAACTTAGCAGTTAAAAAAGAAGCAGAATTACCAAAAATGTTTTAGTTTGGATGGTGATTTTCAGCATATATAGTATCATCTAAAATGGATAATCAGTTGACTAAATTTATCAAATAATCTTATCTTCTATTAATACTTCAATGTTTCTGAAAGTAGTTTCCATGGATAGCCAATTCAGGTGGATATAAATAGGGATTATTCAGTAAAAGTGTTCATGCTTTAACAAGTTTGGGAAATACAAAGTTATCAAAATTAAACCAGTTAAATTATCAGTCTTTACAGAGCCTTTACTATATTGCCAAATGGTGGATCCCAAGAAAGGCTACGGTATGCAACATATCCCAAACATTTTTTTCCCCAGAATACCTGGAATGCCCAGGTACCAAGGAACTACCCTGGAAAATGTGCAGTTCTGCTTGGATTCTTTTGTCATCAGCTTCCTACAGTAAGTAATAAGATTCTTTGTTTTCTTAAATTATTTTCTATTAAGTGATATTGTAAGAAATATTATTCTTGGATTTACATTTTATATCAGTTTTATAATAATTGGAAAGTATGTAATAATATTTATACCACAAGAAAAAATAAAAACTAAAAAATTTCTTTTAAAAAAGATATGATTCAATTTCATTAAAATGCTAATTAAATCTAATCTTAAATTAATTAAATGCTCTTTGTCATCAATTGTAGTTTATAGTATCTTAAACACAAATTTTAAAAAATTCTAAAGCAATAATATTGGAATTCCACTTATAAAAATATCTATGCTACCTTTCGTGTTAATAAATGAGAGAATATATGAAAACCATTTGATATCAATACTGTTGAATAAACAAAATACATTTGAAGATTTCTACCAGAAATATTCTTATTTAGAGCCAATTTATTTGTAAAATGAAAGGAGCTCTTTTTAAAATTGACTCATTATGGTCCTTTATGTGTAAATGCAAATCCTGTATTTGTGATCTGCCATGGAGAATTCTAGAAAGATGGCCCTTTCTGAGGAGCCCCTGCACAAAATGGGATTGTTGGCATGTAATCTATGAGGAGGCTAACACGTCCACACTGAGCCTGAATGCAAATTTAATTTGGTTTATAATCTGATCAGTTTCTTTTAAGATTGACAGCTGAGTTAAATAATGCCAGGCTATCTGTCCCATTCTTTTTTTTTTTTTTTAACAGTTAC
>VBSM01000272.1:18553604-18569757 GCA_008086735.1 Cheirogaleus medius | reverse complement strand
CTCAGCCTCCCGAGTAGCTGGGACTACAGACATGTGCCACTATGCCCGGCTAATATATATATATGTACATATATTATTTATTTATTTTTTTAGTTGTCCAGCTAATTTCTTTCCATTTTTTTAGTAGGGATGGGGTCTCGCTCTTGCTCAGGCTGGTCTCGAACCCATTTACTCTTATAAAGTCAGGCTGGCACCTTTGCACCAAGGACAGAATGGGACATGAAAGAGAATTTCAATGAGTTAATTGCCCTCGTTTGTTGACCACCGAAATGTTTTCAGTTTCCCAGGACAATTCTGGGCTTAGTAAAATTATAACATGATAGGCATAATGGGCACTTACTTCTGAGGTTGGCATTTTAACTTCTGAAAATGGAACACTGTGGACTTTCAGCAAAGCACCAAAATGTAGGTAATCATTTATCTAGGTATTAGGAACTTGAACATCTTTGGAGAATAGGAAATTTGGTGAAGAAATGAAAATGCCACTGAAGAGCCAATCAGCATAATAAGTTGAGTCAAGATGCCCAGATTCCATAGTTAGTCTACAATGGAAAATGTGACACTTCTCTACATCTAATCTCCCCCAAATTCCTTAAAGTTCTGGTAACTTTCTATTTATTATAGTCTGTGACATTCTCTTCCCTCTTCAAATTTTACCATGGCACTGATTTTAAAATGTTCTTTAATTTGAGATCATTTGGGAGAAATTTTCACCCTTAAGATAACTGGAGAAACACCCTCACATTCCCTCTTTCTAAGAAGTCACATCCAAAAATGATATCTATGAATCACCCCTATCCACAGTTCTACTTTATAAATACAGTAATGGCATAGTTCACAAATCTATTCATTTCCAGCTAGAAATCTAGTTGAAATATTTCAAACTGGCTCTTTCATGACCTGGCAGGACAAGCATAAACAAGAAATAAAAAAAAAGAATTATCTTTGGTTCAGACAACACTCCAAATATCATTTCTGAAAAACTGGAAAACAGAATCTTCTCTTCCATATGAATACCTAATCCATGAACAAGCACTATTCTTTTAAAGACTCATTCACCGATTAATCAGAAAGTTTCCAAATCATGGACGTATTGTTATAATCAGAGCCCACACTACATAAAATCGAGAATTAGTGAAGTTGCTCTTGAAAAGCTTACTTTTTTTCTAGATATAAGAGCATTAAAAAAAAAAAAAAAAGGAAAGCTTACTTTTCCCCAACCTGGTGTCCTACCACGGCAGCCTCCACTCTCAATCTTTTGTTTACCTCTCTCTCTTATCAAAACCTATTTGTACTATGTCTTGCCCTCCAATAGGGAAATGATGAAACAATATTTTCCTGCAAGAAGCAGTTCCTCATCTCTCTTTTAAGCCCTATTTAGAACTGCCCACTAAACACCCAGCCTGGATTCCCTGTGAGCACGTGAAACCCAGTTTAACATCTCCCGCCATCTCTCTCCCTCCTTCAGCTGTTTCTTCTTTGGAGTTCTCTATCTTGGTCAGGGCATCATGATCCACCCATTTACCTAATTTAGAAATCAGAGAGAAAACTTATTATAGTGGAATTATTTGCTTGCATATTTGTTTGATTCACAAGACTTCAAGTTCCTTAGGGGAATATGAACCTCTCCTAGAATACAGCACCATGCAAGACAACATTGATGAACAGAATTGATAAAGATCATACTCTTATGAAGTTAACTATCTGAGACAAAATTTGTTTCTTTACTAGCTGCCTAGAGTGGCCCCCCCACAAAGGAATGGCAATGTTGGCAAAGCTTCCATAACTGGTTATCCACTTTGCATGAAACCTTGATAAAAATAGTATAGTTAATTCTTAAGTGTCTCATGAGACCAGTTACCATGTGTGATATAGCGATATTTCTTGGTGACCTGCCACTCATGAAGTTGATATTGGAACTGTTCTCAGTAACACTCAGGTCACATCTCTCCTTTCCATAGGATTTCCCAAAGACTGGGAATTCTGGGCACTACTCATTTTTCAAGGTAGGGTATACTTTCATAAAGGCATGCAATTAAAAAGCAAACACTGGGGTCAGACTGGCTGGGGGTAACTCATAATGTCCATCTGTTCTCATGAATAAAAACGCCATGTTTTAATTCAAGTTCTGTGCTGGGCAATATTTGGCTTGGAGGCTGCCTGTACACACACTGAGCAGGTTTTAATTAGCCAGCCCAAACAACAGCTAGCTTGAGAAACTGATTCTTGCTGAAGAAATAAAGCAAACCAATCAGAGAACTACTGAATTCAATTGGACAAAAAGCTTCAGAGCTAAAATATTTATTCTGACATAAAATAGAAGAGTTCAAAGCTTGCTCAGCTGTGTGCCACAAGAAAGCCTTTGTCTGGAGATGAGTCCCAGGTGGTAGGTGTCAGAGATAACTCAGGGGATTTAATTAGTAAATGCAGCTGAAGCATGTAAGTAATGACCAGTTTAGAGATGCAGCTTGCATATTCTGAATAACTCAGCCAGCACCAGCATTAACAGAATATATCTGCTGGAAAATCCCCTCTAGGATTTCAGATCACATTTGACAAATTGTTTTTACTACAACAGCATTATCTCCAGGCCCTGGCAACGAAGTTTAATGAAGAACTTGCACATATCAAAGGCACAATCATGTTTTAGTCTACTGCTAATTTCACTGAGGTGCCCTGGAAATAACTATTTAGCTTTCCAGCTGGTTTGGAGGACAGAAGGATCACCAGCATTAACTCACAAACAAGGGTCTGAAATGGGATATGAGGACCAAACTGACAAAACCTGGAAAGCAGAACCTAATATAGTACATGATTATTAATTAAAAAACAGAATATGTCCAAATAAAAGCACATATTGTGATACTTTTGATGTGTGTAGGAGGTGTTAGGGAATTCATTAAAAATTTCTTCCATTCACTCACCCTCGCTGCTTCTCCCACCATTGGCCAGACACCCACCTAGAAGACTTACTGTTCCTTGATTTACAACAGTGACCTTTCCTCATGTAATAGCTCTCTTCTTTGCCAGCTCCAGTATATGGAAGTGGAGGTGCCTGCACACAGCACCAAGGAAATGCAGCCATACTGATTTTGCTCCATGAGTGGTGGAATTCAGTTTCTTGGAGGTAGTATAATATGACTCCACGCCACATTCCCCTCCACCTCTGAATATCTCAAACCAAAAGATGAAGGAAAGGTCAGGGATATCTGAAGAATTAGTGCTTATACTAGTTTCTACTACTGTTAAAAATCTTGGCTTAAAAAAAAGGTGAATATTATTTGGCTTTATGAGCCGACAGTATCAATTTACTGCAGAACAGAGGTATGAAAACAACTAACATGGATATTTTACATTTTGGGACTGATATTAGAAACTATTACTTTTGTTAAATAAGACACTGAATTTGAATATTTTCTGTAATGCACTTTTAGGAAAAGATATATCATGGTAAGCATTGCTTCCTGTGCTTAACTAATAGGGTAGAACAAGAAAAAATGTTTAGTTTTTAAAGTACAAAGGATTTCAACTGTAGGACATACAGCTTGCAGCTGGTTCTAAGCTTTGCTTTTATCACTTTCTAGTTAAATGGGGGAAAAAAAGCATTTTGGGAAGAATAGAAAAGGACAGTCTATATATAGCCTTATTCTCTCACCACCTTTTCTGACTCAGACTAATTTGTGGCCAGAGGCAAGGGAGAGCGGTGCAATAACAAGTGAAATCAATAAGTTCACTGCATTTTAAGGGGCTGCAGAGAGGCTGTTATTGACTGCTGAGGATAAGTGATGAATGAAAAGAGAGATTAGGTAACAAATCTAGTAGGATTGGGATTCTTAAACTGTATCTCGCGGTCACACATTTTCAAAAACTTTTAGATAAATTTATCTTATTTTAACTTTTCATATGTAAGCTATATAATAACATGTGTTCTATTCCAAAAAGAAAAAAAGTGTTGAAAACATCTATGGGGAAAATACTGTGGGCAAACTATCCAATACTTTGGCCTTAACACTCAGGAGTAATCCAACACTGGAGTAATCCAAGATCAACAACACTGATGTAACCAGGAGTAAAGATCATCCTGACAACTGATAAAACACTGTAGAACAAACATAAATATAACTATAAAAATGTTATTTGATATCAAAGAATCACTTGCCAATGGGTATTTTCTGAGACAACAGTCTCACATCACTGGCACTGGCTGCTCCTCAGCCTCTGTGGCTTCTTCCTTATCGTCCCTACCTTAAAGTGGAGGACCCTCAGGCTCATTCCACAGAACTCTTTCCCAATTAATTACATTTACTCCCTTGCTGGTCTCATCTAGTATACTGGCTTTAAATATCATCTATATGCTGATGATTTCCAAACTTTTATTTCCAGCCTGATCTCTCCACTGAGCTTCAGATTCATATATCCAATTACCTACTTGACCTAACTTAGCATCTCAGACTTAACACGTACCAAACTAAGCTCCTAATATTACCCCAGCAAACCTGCTCTATTTGTAGTATTCTCTGTCTCAGAATACAGCAACCTCATCCCAACAGCTGCTTGGGCCAAAAACCTTGGAGTAATTCTTGACTTTTTTTTCTCCTACATTTCACATCCAATCTATTGGAATTCCCCACCGGCCTTCACAACATACCTAATATCTGACCACTTCTCACGCCTCCACTGGCATCGTAGGGGTGAAGGGAAAGCTTTGCCTTCATCCCCAGGTTTGCTGAAAATCAACTGACAAAGGGCAGATTAATAGGAGAAAAGACGCACACATTTACTTGATCATAGTTTTACATGGCACAGGAGCCTTCAGAATGAAGACCCAAAGTTATAGGGGAAACTGCCCATTTTAAGCTTGGGTTCAACAAAGTATAGTTGACCGTGTAGAAATATGATTGGACAAAAAAGGATATGATCTAATGTTATCAGACTGAGAGGGGAAACCCAGCATGGCCTGTTCATTCTTCTTGGCCTCTCTGTGCAGCATTCCTTCCTTCTGGGTGTGGGACACAATCCTCTCTGGAATGAGCATCTTATGACCTACAATCAAATAAGATTGTTCAGATAATTTCTTTACAGCCAGTTTTTAAACAAAAAGGCAGAGGAAAGGTTAGAATCATACTTTTAGGATTTATGTCTAGCTTTAGAGAAAAGGAGCTCTGGTTTCTACGCACTGCCTTGGGGAAGAGGGATTCTAGTTTCTATGGCTAGCCTTGCAGGAAAGTGAGAGGCCAGAGACAGGAGGGCAGAGGTCAGAGAGAGGCTTTTGCTTCTGAGGCCTTCATTTTGGGGTATCATTTTCTGAGTCCCAATACTATCATCTGGTCTCATGATCTTCTGACTCTTCTTCCTATGTCCGTCCTCTCCCTTCTACAGTCTATTATCCACCCAGCTGCCAGAAAAACTGTTGAAATCGTAAGTTAGATCGTGTTACTCTTCTGCTCAGCATCTTCTCATCTTACTCACAGTAAAATCCAAGTTTATATAATGGTCCCTAAGTCAGTGCCCTGCTCTCTACTACTTCTGGTCTAACCTCTTCTTTCTCTCCTTTGCTCACTCTCCTCAAGCTACACTGGCCTCCTTCTTTTCCCCAAACCCATCAAGCTGTTCCTGCCTCTGAGCCTTTGCCCATGATGGTCTTTCTACATGGAACACTCTTTCCTAGAAATCCACTGTTTATGTTCCTTTACTTTCTTCAGGTATCTGCTCAAGTATCAACTTCTATATAACACTCCCCTTGATTACACTATGTAAATTAGTAATTCCCTTATGCCCTGGCATTCTTTTCCCCCTCACTTTATTTTTCTCTGAAGCCCTTAACACCATCTGATATGCTATATATTTACTTATTATCTGTCTCCATTAGAATATAAGTCTATGATTGTAGGGATTTTGTTCTGTGCACTGCTAAATCTCTATTGTCTAGAATAGGACCTAGCACATAATATGTGCTCAATAAATACTGAGTGAATGGCCAGGCATGGTGGCTCACACCTGTAATTCCGGCACTTTGGGGGCTGAGGCGAGTGAACTGCTTGAGGCCAAAAGGTCAAGACCAACAAGACCCCATCTCTATAAAAAGTAAAAAAAAAAAAAAATTAACTGGTTGTGGTTGTGCACACCTGTAGTCCTACCTACTTGAGAGACTGAGGCAGGAGGATTTCTTGAGCCCAGGAGTTTGATGTTGCATATGATTGTGCCATAGCACTCTAGCCTGGGTGATGGAATGAGACTCTGTCTCCCCCCGGCCCCCCCAAAAAGACTGAATAACTAGGATGGCAAGAGGAGTCATTACAAGTGGTGGTATATTGACATACTCTCCTAATGGCATGAGGGAAGGAGTCATGTTGGAGAGGGTAGGTTTTCAGAAGGTTTTTGATGGCATACCATAGTAAACAGAAAAGAAATGGAACTCTGAAGAAAACTAATTATTAAAAAACATTTTTTCCACCTCACCTCCAGCATTATTCAGTTTACTTTAAAAAGACTTTTTCATTTTTAATTGAGGTAAAAAAGGTAATATAAAATTTATCCTCTTATCCATTTTTAAGTGCACAGTTCAGTAGCATTAACTATATTCATATGATTGTGTAACAGATCTCTAGAGCTTTTTGATCTTGCAAAACTCCAACTTTAGCCAGGTGTGGAGGCTTGTGCCTGTAGTTCCAGCTACTCAGGAGGTTGAGGTGGGAGAATTTCTTGAACCCAGGAGTTCAGTCCAGCCTGGGGAACACAGTGAGACCCCGTCTCTAAAAAAACAAAACAAAACAAACCCCAAAACTGAAACTCTATATATTCATCAACTAACAATTCCCTATTTCCCTCCTCCCCCTCAGCCCATGGCAATCACCATTAAACTTTGTTTCCAAGATGTTAACAACTCTATATATCTTGTATAAATGGAATCATACAGTATTTGTCTTTTTATGACTGCCTTATTTCACTTAGCATAATAACCTCAAAGTACATCGATGTTGTAGCATCTAACAGGGTTGCCTTCTTTTTTAATGCTAAATAATATTCCACTGTGTGTATATATCATATTTTCTTTATCTATTCATCTATGGATGGACAGGTGGGCTGCTTCCACCTCATGGCTACTGTGAATAATAATGCTGCAATGACCATGGTTGTGCAAACATTTCAAGATCCTGCTTTCAATTCTTTTTTGTTATATACCTAGAAAGGAGATTGCTGGATCAAATGGTAATTCTATTTTTAGGGTGTTTTTTTAATTTAAAAAAATTCTTAATTTAGTTTTTCTTTGTTGCCAAAGTTACTCAAGATATTTTTAGTTTTTTGAGGAATCTCCATACTGTTTTCCATAGCAGCTGTACTATTTTACATTCCTGGCAGTGCATAAGGATTCCAGTTTTTCCACATCCTTGGCAATACTTATTATTTTCTGGTTTTTGGATAGTGGCCATACTAATGGATATGAGGTAATATCTCATTGTGGTTTTGATTTGCATTTCTCTTCTAATAATTCGTGATGAGCATTTTTTTCATATGCTTATTGGCTATTTGTATATTATCTCTGGAGAAATGTCTATTCAGATCCTTTGCCTATTTTTTAATTGGGTAGTTTAGTGCTTTGTTGTTCGGTTGTAGCAGTTCTTCCTATATTCTGAACATTAACCTCTTATTAGATACATGATTTGCAATTATTTTCCCTCCCTGCATAGGTTGCCTTTTCACTCTGTTGATTGTTTCCTTTGATAGGCAGATGTTTTAAAGTTTGATGTAGTCTCATTTGTCTATTTTGGCTTTTGTTGCCTGTGATTTTGGGGTCATGTCCAAGAAATCAATGCCACTTTTTCTATAATACCTTCCCACTGTGAGCTTGAGATGGCCCTCTCTTTTCCATAAACTCCAGAAAACCTATATCTCTCATGGAACATATCACTTTTTTATTTTTGATCAGAGTTAACTGCATACATTTCATGCTACTTTAAAAAAGTAGCCTTCATATCTAATTCACCTTATATTTTTCACAGAAACTAGTACTATGCTGAAAGCTCAACAAATCTTTCCTGGGTGAATAAACAAGTTAGAAAGATGCTTAAAATGTAAATACCTTAGTGAGGGTTCATATCAAATTCACCCTAAGTTATGAGTGGTTAACAGAATATCTTTTTCCAATCCTAAATTCTAAGAGGAGGGAGAAAAAAGAAAGCTTAAGGGTACTGATTATCTAGTAATGCTTTGAGAGAAGGAAAAAAGGACCTATGGATGTTTATTTATGATGTAATTTTTAAATGGTTGGGCCTGATATAGAAACATATAGTATTGAATTTCATATATTTTCCTGACATTGGGAAAAGCTGTTTTCGTTTGCTTTAAAACTATAACCTTTTAGTTCCTTGGGTGTTTTCTTGCAATCTAGTCCACAGGATGCTTTGAGAATTGGCTAAATAATTGGTCTGTGATTCTTAGAAGAATAACAACTGACAGAGACAAATGATTATTGTTCCTAGACTTAATCAGAAATTTCAGTTATTTATAGATCTTAAATCTTAATAGTGTGAAGTAGATTCAAGTCATGTTCCTGAAATTAAATCCCTAGGGAGATTTAAAATCCACTTGGATCTTAGGAAGTAAAATTAATTCTTCAATGATCTGTTGTTCTTATTGTTTCCTAAAAGAGAGCACCCAGCATAGCCTCTAATGTGGTCATTGATGGATTGAAGAGGTTATTTAGTCAGATGTATCTTTTAGCTGTGTAAAGTGTTTACAGAAAACAAATCCAATAACCTATTAAAGAATGTATTCTCTACAGAGAGCTACTGGGGAGAAATTTCCAAAGTGATTCCAATGAACTTGGGATCAAACCAAATGACTATTTCCAATTGGTAAATTTCTCTAGTACATCTTATAAAAATGATGAAAGGCTAGATATTGGGAAATAGTTTTTGTTATTAAAAAAATCAATGTAATCAATATAAATAAGTCAGACATGAAAATATAAATTATTCCATTGGAAATTTACTTTTAAAAGTCTAATAACTTTTTTCTTTCTTTCCAAATCCATCATGCTCCTCTCCCTCATTTTTCTTGACCTTTCTTATATATCTGAACATGCTTACTGGTCATGTGTTTTGTTTGTATTTTTATTGGTCATTTTTTGAAACTTACTTAGTTTCTGAAATATGCATGATCTTGAATTGCTTCTAACTCTCTGAACACTACTTCACTAGCTCTTTTGCTGGATCACATTCCTCTCCCACACTCTGTGGTATGTTCTTCAAAGTTTGCTTCCCCATCCTTCAATGCTTCTCTATTTAAGACCAATCTTGAATTACAGCTTCAACTTAGAATTCTTTATTGGGAATATGAGTGTCTTCATCCATAGCTCTGACCTCCTATCCAATTTCTGACTCATAACTCTAATTACTTAAAGCACATGTATATTTTAATGTTCCATCACCATCTTAAACCAGACAAGTTCAAAATGGAACTTGGCTATACCAAAGAGCTGTTCCATTCTATGGCCTATTTATTCAATTATCTGGTCACATAGTAAACCTCTACTGGATGTCTGTTATGTGCTGGATTCTTGGATACAAAGGTAAACATGACAGTTCCTGCTCTGGAATACCTTAGAGTCTTGGGAAGAAAAAATACCTGTAAATCAGTACTTATAATACAAACGTATAAGATTTTGAAGCCATGAAACTGCCACTTTAATGGCTACAAGCATATTGTGTCTTTTAAGGTAGAAATTAGAGTTAGGCTGTACATTCTCTCTTGATTATGAGAAGGACACTTCTGGTGAGCCAAAGGTAAGTACCTCTGCTTTGTTCCTAGCAAAGTTCGGAAGCAAATTATAGATGCTCAGGTTGAGATACTGGCAGTGTAAACTAGGCATGTGAGCAGGACTATTGAAAGTCACTGATTGATCTCAATTGAACTCTAGGGAATTGCAGGAAGCTATGTCCTTCCTGAGGTCAGGGTGGGAGCATCCCCAAAATGTTATGCCTGGCATAGCAGTAATCTCCTAAGAGTGTGTACCAGCAGAAGCTGTAACAGCAAGGTGAAAAGGCTGGAAAGAAAACACTGAGCACAGGTGAAGTGGTACTGTGGGAAGCAATAGCTGGGGTTAGGAGGTTCTTATATTTTTTTATTTTTATTTATTTTATTTATTTTATTTTTTTTCTTTATTTCAGCATATTATGGGGGTACAAATATTATGGTTACGTATATTGCCATTGCCCCCCTCCCTCGAGGCAGAGGCTCAAGCATGACCATCCCCCAAACGTTGCACATCTCACTCATTAAGGAGGTTCTTATTTCCCTTGGCTGTCCAGTCTGGGCTTATGGTACAATTATCTGGATTCACAAATGTATATTATGAGTCATAAGCAGATTCGGGCAGTGAAATATGGCTTACTGAGTACAATCACAATATGATCTTAAGCTTTATTAGACTATAGGCTTTGGGATCAGACTGACTGCAGTAGAAACTGTGCTTGGCCATTTTCAAGTAGTGTGGCCTTGAACAAGTTACTTAACCTCAGTCTCTTCATCTATAAAAATGGACCTATTAATGGTTCCTTTCTCATAGGGTGGTTGTGAGTTCTAAATGAGTTTCCAAATGTAGAATGCATAGAAATAGTATAGGCACATGGAATGTGCTAAAAAATGTAGGCTATTATTAGTGTTTTTACATTTTACCCAATATTGTACCAAAACTGCATTTGATTTTCCTAGCAGGTAGCTCTGCGTGGCCTTTACTGAGAAAACATGGTTCTTTCCACCACCAGCTTTTTTCTTAATGGCTTATAAAAACTGAAAACCATTCTCTTACCAGGTCAAGTTATTTATTAAAGTCATGTACCTTTGTAACTCGCTATTAATAAATATAATTATGAAATAACTTTCAGGTCAACCCTGTCAGTTCTGTACTTACCAGGATCATATTACTTTTCACCCACATTGTTTAACAAACAATACCTGTGTTATAGTGATATAACTTAATGGTCAACATTTATTCTTGCTTCATGAAAATTTACACTAACGAAATGACTTTTAATAGTCTTTCTAACGCTGCCAATAAATTTATTTATTCTTGCTCAACTTCCTAAAATGTCATCCAGTGGCTCAAAGTCTCCCCAGACATCTCTTCAAAGACACCTGTCAAAAATCTCCCTCAAAAAAGTCCTTTTGAATTCTGTGACCCTGATAAAGATAATGATAAAGTCATCTGTATGATTTTCTGCAAAGAAAAAAAAAGGGAGGGAGAGAGGAGAAAGGTATAAGAATGGCAAGGATAAGAACGACATCAGATTAAATACTTTTATGTATTTGGTTCCTGTTCTATTAATTTATATGTACTTTTTCCTATTTGGCAAATAAATACATACTCTAGCAGGGGTGATAATAAAAACAATAATCACTAGCAAGGCACAGATGCTAAACAATCAGAACAGATGCTGGCTGCAAACAACTGGAATAGTGAGTCCCAGGTGAAAACCAATCCTGTTATGCCTAAGTATGGTGTTTGTGGTCATTTCAATATAATTTGGGGCACTTTCATTATGCCGTTTTTAATGCGGAAATTGGAATGTGAAAAAGTCTTCCAACAGAGAGAAAATGTTCCAGTAATGTTATTTTTCTTGAATGCAAAAGTGATTTGTATATTCAAAGTGATTTTTATACGAGGAGCTTTTAGTTACATACTACTTTCCTTCTATTATATTTTCCAAATAGGTTCTGTGACATACTCATTTGAAGTTTTCCACCAAACCTATTTCTTTGTGTATGAGATGTGGATCCTGTTTCATATGGTTCTCAGCTGTTCAAAGTCCTGGTAGGTTCTTCAAGACATACATAATTTTATTTTGAGATTGTTAGCAACAGGCTATCTTTATTTAACCTAGAAGAAAGGAAGTAATTTATAACAGAAAAGCCCCACAAAATATTAATATATCTGCTTCTTTGTTTCCTGCTTGTCCAACTGACTCCCCACTCCCTTACCCCAACCCCTTCATGAGAATTTTAGAGCCAGAATGAGGCCAGCTACCAAGACCTGGAATTTTCTTAGTCTTGTTCAGGCCTATTCTAAGGTTGTCCTTAAGATGACAATGAGTTAGCCATTAAACCAGCCCATTTAGCAACTGACAATGTGACTGCCTAGAACTGCCAAAATTTCTTATGATATGTACTTAAATAGTCATAACTGACACTCATAAAAGAATCCAATAAATGGTTTCCCAATCTGGTTTCACCTGCCACCACCCACATTTCTGCTAATAGCATTATCATTCTCCCTTTCACTCAAGGTCAAAACTCAAAATTTATCTTCAGTGTGTAACACATTTGGGGATATCCTCATCATTCTAATAACTAGTGAGAGACAGGGTCTACCTCCTGCAAACATCCAGTTCCTTTAAACCAAGTGCAGTCAGACTATTCAACCCTTTCTCCTTATTGCAATCATTTACTGTCCTCCTGATTTCACCTCCTCATTTATATAAGGACTTGCAACTCTCTTCATCACCTCTGCCACTGTCATTGACACAACATCACATAGACCATCCATCAGAATCCCTGCCACTCTGTTCCTTGAACTACCTCAGAAATCTTTACCTGAAGCATCTCACTCTCCAACCACTACCTCTTAACCTTCCAGATCACTCTCACTGGCACTTGGACTCCAACAGGACTTCTGATCCATCAGCCCCACAACTTTTTCACTGTTCCTCGCCCAACTTAAGTCTCATATCCCTCCTACCCTGCCTGTCACTAAAATTCCTCCGTTGCTCTTCCCTCTGTTGCCTTACCTGGAAAAACTCCAATTCTGTTTAAATCCTTCCCTCTTCTGACTTTGTGTCTGTAGTCCATGAACACAGTCTTCCTGATTGTTCTAATCTTAAATTTATGACCATAAACCTTAGATCAGGCATCCTCAAACTACGGCCCACAGGCCACAAGCGGGTGTTTTTGCCTGTTTGTTTTTTTACTTCAAAATAAGATATGTGCAGTGTGCATAGGAATTTGTTCATAGTTTTTTTTAAACTATAGTCCGGCCCTCCAATGGTCTGAGGGACAGTGAACTGGCCCCCTGTTTAAAAAGTTTGAGGACCCCTGCCTTAGATGAACAATTTTTACTGCACTTTTATTGTATTTTCTTAGTTACTCCTGTCTCTCAGTCTGAATTGATTATTTCAACGTATTTCTCTCTTTTCTTAAACTTTTAATACCATTTCTGCTATTTTACTCTCAACCCATGATATCATCTATTTTTTTTTTTTTATTTTGAGACAGGGTGTCACTCTGTTGCCCAGGCTAAGTGCAGTAGCCTCATCATAGCTCACTGCAACCTCAAACTTCTGAGCTCAAGCAATCCTCTTGCCTCAACCTCTTGAGTAGCTGGGACTACAGGCACATGTCATGATGCCCAGCTAATTTTTCTATTTTTTGCAGAGACAGGGTCTTGCTTTTGCTCAGGCTGGGATATCACCTTCTTTTTTTTAAGAGATGCAATCAGAGAAAACAAAGATGTGATCAATTTATCAGCTCATAAAACAAACAAACAAACAAAAAACTCTTAACTTCCTTTCCCCTTGTTCCCTCACCTACTCAAGAGCTTCATCTTAATAGACATATAGATCAATGGAACAGAATAGAGAACTCAGAATTAAAGCCATATACCTACAGCCAAGTGATCTTTGACAAAGTCGACAAAAACACACAGTGGGGAAAGGATACTCTATTCAATAAATAGTGCTGGGAAAATTGGATAGCCATAGGCAAAAGAATGGAACTGGACCCCTGTCTCTCACCATATATAAAAATTAACTCAAGATGGAAAAAAGACTTAAATATAAGACCTGGAACTATAAAACTACTAGAAGAAAACCTAGGAAAAACTCTTCTGGACATTGGTCTAGGCAAAGAATTTATGACTAAGACCTCAAAGTCAAATGCAATAAAAACAAAAATAGACAAATGGGACTTAGTTAAAAAGCTTCTGAACAGCAAAAGAAATAATCAACAGTGAACAGACAACCTGCAGAATGGGAGGAAATATTTGCAAACTATGCATTCAACAGAGAACTAATATCCAGAATATACAAGGAACTCAAACAACTCAACAAAAACAAATAACAAATAAACCCATTAAAAAGTGGGCAAAGGCAGGGGCAATATATGTAACCCTAACAATATCTATACCCCCGTAATATAATGAAATAAAAGAAAAATAAAAGAAATAAAAAATAAAATAAAATAAAAAGTGGGCAAAGGACATGAACAGGTATTTTCAAAAGAAGACATGCAAATAGCCAATAAACACATTTAAAATGTTCAACATCACTAATCATCAGAGAAATAAAAATTAAAACCACAATGAGATACTATCTTACATCAGTCAGAATGGCTATAAATAAAAAATAAAAAAGTAACAGATGTTGGTGAAGATGCGGAGAAAAGGGAACACTTATATACTGTTGGTGGGAAAGGAAATTTGTATAACCTCTATAAAAACAGTATGAAGATTTCTCAAAGAACTAAAAATATAATTACCATTTGATCCAGCAATCCCACTAGTAGGTATCTACTCAAAGGAAAATAAATCATTATATCAAAAAGATACCTGCACTCGTATGTTTATTGCAGCACTATGCACAATAGCAAAGATATAGAATTGACCTAAGTATCCCTCAACAGATGACTGGATAAAGAAATATGGTTTATACACACCATGGAATATTACTTAGCCATAAAAAGAATGAAATCATGTCTTTTGCAGCAACATGGATGGAACTGGAGGCTATTATATTCAGTGAAATAACTCAGAAACAGAAAGTCAAATACTACATGTTCTCACATGTAAGTGGGAGCTAAATAATTTGTATACATGGACATAGTGGAATACTAGATACTGGAGACTAGGAAGGGTGGCAGGGTAGGAGTGGGTGAGGGATGAGAAATTACTTAATGGGTACAACTGGAAGTTCCAAAGATACTGCATGCTCATCAAGTCCAGAACTGAACTCACTGTTTTCCCCAAACCTGTTCTTCTTCCTTATAGTGGTCTTGGGTCTTGGGTCTAGCACCCAAGACCACTATACATTGTAGTAAATTTTTTGTTAGATATTCATTATTAAAGCAATAGCAGAAATATCACTTTTACTTATTAGCATATAATAATATCAGCTAACAATTACTGAATGATTAACCTATACCAAGCACTTAATATAATTCTACATACTCATATATAAGACAAAACAAAACAAAGAAAAAGACCCTCTTTGTTGTAACACAAATGTAGACTGTACATGGGTCAACAATTCAGTTATGAGTTGGAGATGCAATAGCCTGGTAATGCAGAAATAGCAGTACTTAGGTTCTGGCTCAATTTGGGTCACTGAAGCAGTTACCTGTTATTTTTACCTGTCCAGCATCCCTTTCCCCTTGGGAACCACTGGTAGTCCAAGACATGAGGTCCACAGACCCTGACCACCCTCTTTCAGAGAGATGAGGCAGATGAACATATGAACTTAGGCTGGCCAATCACAGTTTTTACTCCTCAGCCACAGTTCTTGGTTCAAAGATAAACACATGATCGAAACTGGTTCAAAATCTTCCCTGTGGATATCAGGAAAAAGATGGTGTCTCTGTCTCTCTCTCTCTCTCTCTGTCTCTCTCTCTCTCTCTCTCTCCCTCTCTCCCTCTGTAATTACAAGCTGTGAGCCTCTTCTGTGGCTCCAAGGAGAAAGTTGTTTGCAATGGACAAGAATAGGTTAAGGTTAAGGTTAAGCAAAGAGTAACGGAGCTGAGTAAGGGAGGGAGAGAGAGACTCTTACCATCATTTCAAATTCGGTTTAAACCATTCCCAAATCAAGTGTATACCCTGGATTCTTTACTTATAGAACCAATAAATTTCACATTCCATTTCTTTGTTTCCTTTTTGCCTAAGCTAGTCCGAATTGAATTTCAGTTGGATGGAGAGTTCTGAGCCCAAATTTGATCATTTGAGGGTAAGTTACATATGTCATTATCTCTGTTTTACAGATAATGCTGTCCATATTCTTCTTCTTTTTTGAGACATAGTCTTGCTTTGTTGCCCGGGCTAGAGTGAGTGCCGTGGCAGCAGCCTAGCTCAGAGCAACCTCAAACTCCTGGGCTCAAGCGATCCTCCTGCCTG
>VBSM01000272.1:18523154-18547036 GCA_008086735.1 Cheirogaleus medius | reverse complement strand
AAATGCATCCAAACATTGCCAAGGGTCCTATGGGTTAGAGGCAGAAATCACCCCTGGAGGAGAACCACTGCTGTAAAGGAAAAAGTGTTATAGTAAATCAATTTTATTCTTTTTGGCAGTTAGAAGACAACTTCTGACAAATAAAAGCAGGGCCTAATTTGAGACTCTTGTAAGTAGAACCCAATGGGCACCAGTGAACAATACACTGATCGCCAACCCACAGAATGTAACTGAGTACCCTCAAATGTTTGGAGATATAGGAAAACGCTGAGAATGTCATAAATTTAGTATAATTTCAAAGTATCCATTTAAAAATTAACACAACTGCAGCTAGTCAGGGATTTACAGATTAGAAGTGGATTTGACCACGTCTGTCATATTTGACCTCATTCCATTTTGTAAAGCTTTGATATTACCAAAAAAAAATTTGCTAAACTCTTGTCAACAGGCAACTATTTTTAGACAAGCTCATTTTCTTCAGTAGCTGTGGAATACTGATTTGCCCTACAGGAGAAGGTTTAGAAAGAGGTACAGTCAACTGAAGAGGCCTGAAGTTACTGTCATTACAACAAAAAGGGAAAATTAATACATTTAATTGTACTCTGAGCCCTAAATCTTCCTGCATTTTATTTGCAAATGCAATTAAACCAGGCCCATAATAACTTTCAGCTGTGATTTTAAAACACATGTAGGCCTGTAGACAAGCAGAGAAATTTGGCTGTTTATTTCTTTCTATTTATGCCAATACTTTTCACAAGCTGAGTCTTGAGTACAAAAATCAAACGCATCTCTGATTCTGAGAGGGCATTTTCATTTTCCCTAGCTTTTTAATGCTTAAATCTCAGATTGAATTTACCATAGATCACAAAGCAATTTAAAAAGAGAAACAGGTTAAAAAATATGAGTACTCTCAAAAATAATGTTTTTCTCAAAACATTTTTTAAAAAACCTAGCCAAAAATGAAGCAGTCCCTAGGAAATGGGGAAAGTCACTTGTTAGCTCCACCCACATTCTTCTTCCTCTAATGCAAACACAATGAGAGACTCAGGTATTTACTGCTGTCTTCTTTAGGAACAAAAAATCAGAGATGGAGATTTGGCAGAAAAGTAGATGATCACAGTAAGGGAAATTATGGCATAGTAAAAAGACAAGAAGATATTCAGTAACCTTCTCATTTTTTCTCCTTTACTCTTTCTCTACACAATAGAAAAGACAACCAGGAGCAATAAAGGAAAGTAGGAAACTTTATACTGAGGGCAACTGAAGGGTCAAATATTGAAAGTCAAATGTAAAGGCAATTTATGAAGTTATTCTACTCATCCATTTTAAAAATTAAAACAGAAAAAGTCATGAAATTAATAGACACGAAAATTTAAAATGGGATAAATTTTATATAGTTAAAGAAACAAAGACAGAAAAATAAAGAGGAAAGAGAGTGATGAAGGAGAGAGAGACTTTTCTTTACCATCCAGAGAGTAATGCCTTAGTCTTGAAGCATGTAGGATACTCTGTGAAAAATTAACCTACAATTTCAAAACTGCAGAGATAACTGCGCACAGTGTTAGGAAGCTCTAGAAGGAAATATCCTCATGAGTCAGAGAAGTCAGAAGTGATATTCAAAATACTTTAAAACTGATACCTCAAGTTTTCAATTGGCCAATGTCTGATACACAGACATTGGCCAAATGAAATGTAAGCTGTAATTACCAGAAACAGTGCTGAGTCTAAATAATCCTAAAGCCATCCTGGTGCTGAATGCAGGGCTAAACACTCCAGCTTTGAACTTAGGGGAAGCAAGATGTAGGTGGTGATTAGAAAATGAGATGAAAAGGTAATGATAATAGAGAGGAAAGGTGAAGGTAGGGTCAGAGTAAACATTTTTGCAATGCAGCCTATGATCTTCCAAGGGGCCCCCGCAATGACCCCACCTGCTGGTCTTCATACGTTTGTGTATGTAGTATGAATACTTCCAAACCAGATTAGGGTTGGTCTGTGTGGCCAGTAGCATATGGCAGAAATTATGATATATCACTCCTCATATTAGTGTTATAAAAGACTGTGGCTTCGGTCTTGGGTGCTTCCTTGCTCTCTCTTTCTTAAATGTATATAGCTCACATTCATTTCAGTGTTTTAAATTCGAAGTGTATTTGGTCTTTATTTAGAAGTTTGGTGATATTTTTATGGCCAGAAATAGGCTATAGGAACTTAACTATTGTTTCTATCAATTAGCCTATGCTAAAATTTGTTTTGTTACATGTCGTTTCGCTTAAAGTTGACATTTCCAAGAACCTATCAATAACATTGAGGACTTACTGTATATGAAAGTACATACCACAATTTGAAAGGGCTCAGGTATTTGAATTCATTAGCCATAAACATGAAGATTAGTCAATTATCTTGGTTTAAGCTGGGAAGCTGCTCTGTTGAGCTGTTCTATAATATAAAACAAACTCTTTTCCTTTCATCTTCTGCTATATGCAAGACTTTTCTACAAATGCACTTGAACACTCTCTATATTGGACATATCCATATGCTATATAGGAGCTTTGAAAAAACATGAATAATGTATTCTCAGCTTTTACAGATGGTTGTTATACAAGAAATGACCATAAGATTAACTCACATATGTTTGCTATAAAGTTGTTTTAAGATTTCATTTGTTGTGCTTGTCTAGAACAATTCCTATGCACCATTTCACACTCTCCTGCTTCCACCTCTTACTCCAGACACTGGTGCAAGGAACAGTTCAGCCCAGATGCAGCCTTGGTCTGAATTATTTATCACTTGCTTCCTTCCCTGGAGATTCCCTGATGCTAAGGTTTGGGATGCCCACAGAACCCACTCAGCACTTAGGCCCATGCAAACTGGAAATGCAGGGAAGTTAATGTCTGTGGAACTACCCATGACCAATATGGGGATGGGACCAGTAGCTAAATGGTTCTACAATGCTATTCATAAGCTGCCTCAGAAGGTACCTAGGCTTACACAACAGTTATCCTTAGGAGAGCCCAACTCTGTAAGTGTCCCCATACTAGCTTTCCCTTGTTTCCTTTTTCATTCCCAGTGCCCTTCACTCCTGCTCCTTGGGATGATATTCCTAACTAGAATATCTGCACTCAAGCCTTTTGTTTCGGGTCCTACTTTTGGGGAACTTAAGCTAAGACAATTATTTTCCTCTGATTTTTTTTCTTTATTTTGTGTGATACATTTTTATTATTATTATTTCAGCATATTACAGGGGTTCAAATCTTTAGGTTACATATGTTGCCTTTGCCCTGCCTGAGTTGGAGCTTCAAGCATGTCCATCCCCTAGATGGTGCGCACCGCACCCATTAGGTGTGAATATACCCATTTCCTCCTCCACCCTCCCACCTGCCCGACATCCGATGAATGTTACTACTATATGTGCACATAAGTGTTGATCAATTAATACCAATTTGATGGTGAGTACATGTGGTGCTTGTTTTTCCATTCTTGTGATACTTCACTTAAAATGGGCTCCAGTTGTATTAAGGATAATCCAAGAAGTGCTATATCACCATTGTTTTTTGTGGTTGAGTAGAACTCCATGGTATACATATACCACATTTTATGAATCCACTCATGTATTGATGGGCACTTGAGTTGTTTCTACATCTTTGCAATTGTGAATTGTGCTGCTAAAATATTCTAGTGCAGATGTCTTTTTTATAGAATGTCTTTTTTCCATTTGGGTAGATGCCCAGTAATGGGATTGCTGGATCAAATGGTAGTTCTACTTGTATCGCTTTAAGGTATCTCCATATTGCTTTCCACAGAGGTGGTACTAGTTTGCAGTCCCACCAGCAGTGTAGGAATGTTCCTCTCTCTCCACATCCATGCCAACATTTATTGTTTTGGAACTTTTTGATAAAAGCCATTCTCACTGGAATTAAGTGATATCTCATTGTTGTTTTGATTTGCATTTCCCTGATGATTAGAGATGTTGAGCATTTTTTCATACATTTGTTGGCCATTATTCTGTCTTCTTTTGAAAAGCTTCTGTTCATGTCCTTTGCCCACCTTTTAATAGGGTTAATTTTTTTTTTTTTTTTGCTGATTTTCCTGAGTTCTATATGGATCCTAGTTATCAGCCCTTTACCAGATGTATAGCATAAGAATATTTATATAAGGTGCCTTGTGATAAAATCTTTATAAACTTTATAAACTTTAGTGCCAAAACAGAAATTGTCTCCATTGAAAAATTGTTTTATTTTGTCTATTAAAATAGTGAGAATTTTGTAACTCCTAATATTTCTCTTTTTGCCTTGGTTGTCAGAAAGCTCAGGGGAAATTATATGCCTAATTAAAGTATATTATTGTACTTTATGCTACAGTATTCTTCATGGATAATACACTTGCTTCTTTCATTTATGGCTTTGGTTTTCAATTTTTATTGTAACATTATCATTGTATTAATGGCAAATCAAACTTTTAGGAAATAAGTAGGATATAAATAATAATAATGTAATTTGTGTTATTTCCCTCCTTGAATGAGACAGACTAAGATCAGAGAATGCAAAGCCCTGACTCAGGTAAGGGGGAAGCCAGTTAAGGTGTGACTTTGAAGCGGTCCTAGAAGATGGATTCATAGAGACAGCGCTCAAAGATTAGCAATAAATTCAAAGGGAGCAGACTTCTAATTGAACTGTCCTTCTCCATTTCTTAGATTGACTCAGCACCTAGCCAGAACCTGGTACATAGTAAATGTTTATGTTGAATGAACGGTATTTGTCCTAGTGATTTCGCCATAGTGAATTTAGAGTTCCCTTGGATTGATTACAGAATTACATTCAGGAGCTTCTCCAGGGTATATACAACATAACCTCTTCATCAAACCAGCCTCATCAAAAGTGGCCTAAGCCACACAGCCTTGATACAAGGACATTAAAAAATAAACACAAAGAGAATTCCTCTGGGCACTAGAAGGCAGCTTAAAACAGTGCCTTTCAGGAAGCAATTTACCAGAGATATTTCCGAGTGTCTAGTAGATTCCAAAGATTGAAGTTAACATCTTGCAAAACAACATTAAACAGCAGCCCAGCTGCCTATTATTATGGATCTTCAGAGTCTGCAAGTCAACCAGAGGATGCATTTTGCTTACTTACCTCTCACTACTACAAGTGGACAGTCACAACACTTTAGAAATCCTGGCACTTTAAAAACGATCCTATTTTTCTCTACAAACTGAAGGTCTTACCATAAACTTGGATCTCATTAAAATTTATTACAAGTATTCCAACACAGTCTACAAATTCTTGGTTACAAAATCCCAAAAACACAGAAAGGAAGAGATACAGATAGCATTGGCATCCTGTCTCCAGCCAGCCAACACACTCTAAATTGTAACCACCTGGTACAATTATTTTCTCTGAAGTGTACATATTTTCTTCAGTCCTTGTAATCAAATACTACTTTAGAGACAGGTAGTAACATTATTTCCCTCGTGGCAAACAATGACAAGTTGATTAGAAAGATAAACACAGCTTCAGTTCAAATGTTCTAATCACTAGGTGGCACTTCCTGATTCTAAATCTCAGTGTTAGCCTGTGGTTTCCAGTATTCTCAGCAAAGTTTTTTAAAATTTAAAATTTTATTTTGCCCATCATAAAACTTTGATCAATGTATTTTCAGAATGGATACGAGGTCTTCTTTTTAAAAGGTGGGATGAAGCTAGAGAATGTGATTTTTAAAAAACCTCCCCATCATATCACTTTTACAAGATTCAATCTGAATTACCATTTTTCTACTTTGGAGATCTCATAAGCAAACAGGAAATGCTGTTAACATATTAATGTAAGCTAATTAAAATTAGTTGAAGAGCAACACTTAGAATCAATCTGTATAAGGCACTGGCATATAACCACAGTTACAGAAGCAAAAAAGAAAAAAAGCACTGCTCAAAGCCTGCTTTTAAAAAATGCAACTGACATTAATGTTCAAGATAAACAGTTCAAGAGACTTATGGGTTCTCTTATGATTTTCTGATTTATTTAGAACTCTTTCCCAAACTCAAACCTAATTTCTTCCTCTTCTGCCTCCCATCTAAGTACTAACCAGGCCCGACCCTGCTTAGCTTCCAAGATCAGACGAGATTGGGCGTGTTCAGGGTGGTATAGCCATAGATTCTTCCTCCTCTGAACATCTACTGTTTCTCTACCTTTTTCCATATTTAAAAAATGGAAAATATATTTATATTATTCTTATAATGAAAAAAATAAAACATTTAATTTCTTTACAGAAAGTCAGAAGTTGGTGTCACAGTTTGCACAGCCAATATTGAACTTTCTTTTATAAGTTTCTTTTGGGTCCCTGGTTTCTGTCTTCCTTCCAAATCCTCCAATTCCTTTCAGCAAGCCCCTGGAGAGGATATCATTTGAGCTCAGAAATGGCATCCTGATTGAAGATATAAAGTAAGGAAATCTCAATGTCACCTCTTCCCTTAGGAGGAGTTTTCAAAATACACTGTGAAATTCACTCTATTTGTTAAAGTGAAGAACTTCCTGCAAATGCCTTTTACTACATTTTTTATGTTCTTAGAAAACCTGGAAAGGCCCTAAATAATTCACACACTCTTTCCTGGGTTTGGTTTCCGGATGTGTGTTCAATTTTTTCCCCATGACAGTAAATGGCTTTCCTTCTGAGATCACTGATTACTATGACACTAATGGCTCAATTAAAACGTAGATGTAACTTTCAGTTACCATCTATTTTAAGAAGAATAAAATAAGCTCAATAGGAGGTAACCCTCCAGCTACTTCCTAAATTGCTTAGAGCTCCTTCTCCTACCCTTTTCAGAAGGTATTTTTTTCCAAAAAGTACATTACAGTGGTTGGTGTGTCTTCACTGCAGGTAGCTTTGCTTGGGCTCAGCTTTCATGAATTTCTAATGGAGAGTGGCGTCAAGGAATCACAAAGCAAAGTTTGAAAAATTAATGCTGCTCCTTCTTTCTCACTTCCTCTGGGAAAGCTGTATGTGACTGTAAATGGATCTGCAGGTCCCTCAGCTTAACTGATGCTGAAATGAACGCAAAAAACAATCAGCTGAGTTTTCTCCTTTCTTCATCTGCACTATGTAGTTAACTTTCTACTTGTAAGTGCTCTTTCTAGTTGGTAGAAATATGTGCTCATTGGAAAGCTATATGGTGAACTGTAAGAACAGAAATAAAGTCCTTGCTGGTCTGATAATTCTGAGAAGAAGATCTAAGCAGCAACTTAGGCAACTGCAGCAAGATAGTACCTATACTCAGTTTTTCCCAAGAAGGAAAGTACCCAGCTCGTTAGTCCTAATTCCAGACTTCTCCAGCTCCCATGATTTAGGGTTCTTGAGTCTGTGACAGAGGGTATCACTCTCAAATAAATGTGCATTCTCTCCTCACAGTTCCCACAAACACAAAGCATTACAAACCATACCACTTTATCCTTAGCAAGGGAATACATAGGTTAGTTATTCGTGCCCAGACTTAAAAAAAAATTAAAACTAGAATTTGAGATCACTTACAGAAACAGGAATAATACTCAAGCATGAAAATAAACAACAAGAGTAAAGATTCCCTCTCTTGGTATTTCAACTCATCAACTTTTGCCCACTATGACAAATAATGAATATTTTGGTTATTGGTGTTCTCTGAGACAGTGTGAAATGTCTATCAAAATGCTATTTTGATCTCTTGTTCTCAGATTATACCACCACTTTCCTTAGACATTTCTCGATGGTAAGCCCAATCTATTGAAATGTGTATGAACTTGTACTTCAATTAAATAAAAACATTAATAGATCAAATGCAAACCATATTTTACTTATTACTCTGGATTTTGCTTAGTATTAATAAACACTAATAAAAGGATCTAAAACTGTCTTAACAAGGACTTATAAATGATAGCTCAGAACCTCTTTTTCTAAAACCTACTTTTGTTTGACTAATACATACAGTCTCATTCCTCATCTCACCAATAAAAGTATGCCTGGGCATATTCATGTGCAGATGCTATGAAAACTGAGTGATGGTCTTCTTTTAGTCAGAAATTAGGTCCAAATTATGTGGCATGTGCAAAAGAGAGAAGAAAGGCAATAGAGCAAACAGAAAACCCAAAGCTACATGCAACCTTGCAAAAATTATAGCTACCCAAGTTTTCCATTGTCAAGAGACCAGAAGCATAGTTTTAGAACTGGAAGACATCTTATGAGATCCTGCTCATGCCATCAATTTATGGGAAAATGGGCTTTAGGAAGAGTTGGTGACTTGCTCAAGGTCACACAACTGGTTGGCAGCAGAGCTGGGAATAGAATCTGGGTCTTTTCATTCCAAGTCCTCTTTCAGTTCTACCACAACACATCTTAATTCCTGAAATCATCAAAATTTTTCATTTAGACAAAAATCTTTCTAAACTGGTGTTATAGTCTAAATGTTTTTTTCTCCCCAAAATTTACATGTCAAAACCTAATCTCAAGGTATTAGGAGGTGGGGCCTTTGGAAGGTGATCAGGTCATGAGGGCAGACCCCTTGTGAATGGGATTAGTGCCCTTATGAAAGAGGCCCCAGAGAGATCCCATACCCTTTCTGCCATGTGAGATTACAGCAAAAAGACAGCCATCTATGAGGAAGCAGGCCCTTACAGACACCAAATCTGCTGGCACTTTGATCTTGAACCTCCCAGCTTCCAGAACTGTGGAAAATAAAGCTCTGTTGTTTATAACCCAACCAGTCTATGGTGTTTTGTTATAGCAGCATGAAAAGATTAATATACTGGTTTACACAATTCCTGTTTTTATATACAGAGTATAATAAACATTATTGAACCTTTTCTCTGTGAATCAAGGTCACCATTAAGAAGATCAATGATGTCAATGAATCTATGAATGAGTCTGTGAATGCTAATAATGACGTTGAGTGCAGTACAATGTTGGGGATCTGATAATTGCTTTTTATGGATTTGCTCTTTGTTCTCATTCCTTACTGTTCTCAGTGTCACTTTTCCAAGTATCATTCCCTTTCCCCACCTTGCAATTTTAATTCTAAAGTCTTATGGTTGTTGAAGTCTATACTCTAGAGTAATATGAAATGCAGCAAATGCATAGCATATTTCTTGTAGCATTATTCATAATAGCAAAATAAAAATTAAAACAAAAAACATGAATGTCCAACATAGGAGAATATTTAGTGAGTGGTACTTTCAAATAGAATATTATGTAGCCATTAAAATTATCTGAACATGAAGAGGCTTTAATGAAATGAGTAGGTGCTTATGTAACAATTGTTAAGTGGAAAATGCAGGATATAAAACTATAAGATACTAACCATATTTTAAAATGCTTACAGAGAAATATACCAAAATGTTTACAATGGTAAGATACTAATAATTATTATTTTCTTATTTTCTGTTAAACTGTTATTTACACTTATTTCCACAATTAAAGTGTAACACTTAAAGTCAGAAAAAGAATTTAGAAAAGAAAATATCACATTGGAAAATATGATCTAGTCATAACTATATAAAATAAAAATATGTAGATTCTAGGTGAGACTCTAAAGCTTCTGCTGTATGAACTTGTCCACAATTCTGTGACATTGTATGGCTGCACACACATGGTTTTTGCTCACTTCCCATATCTTTGCTGAATTTCAGGTTGCTGGATAGTTAAACTGTGGACGGGCAAAGCATTAAGGCACATACGTATTTAAAAGGGAAGAGAGGACACACAAATATAGAAAGATAGGAAAAAAGGTTAGAGAGAAAAAGTTCTGAGCTAATGCTTTTAGACAAGTGTCTAAGGGTTTTGGTGTTTTTTTTTTTTTTCTCCATTAATTGGTTTTTAGAAGTTTGGAAGTTACAAATAGTGGTAATTGTCATTAAGTCACTCAGGCTGATTTATCAGTGGATGAGCATCAAAGACAAATTAACCTCTCTAGAGACCAAGATATCTTCTAACTAACAATTAACTACTTCCTAAAACTGAGAGAGCTGAATTAAGAATGTGGGAAAGTCAAAACTCAGATAGCATAGAAAGAATCTAAGTAGCTGAAACAAATGAGTGTGTTAGTACAGATGCTCCTCAACCTACAATGAGGTCACAACCAGATAAACCCATTCTAAGTTGAAAATATCATAAGTTGAAAATGCATTTAATATACTTAACCTACTGAATATCATAGCTTAGCTTAGCTTACCTTAAACATGCTCAGAACACTTATATTACCCTGCAGTTGAGCAAAATCACCTAACACATAGCCTATTTTGTAATAAAGTGTTGAGTGTCTGATGTAATTTACTGAATACTGTACTGAAAGTGAAAAACAGAATGGTTGTATGGGTACCCAAGTTGAGCCATCATAAGTCAGTGGCCTTCTGAATGGGACAGTTATATCTGAAGGTATTGAATACTATTACCAATTTTCCATCCTAATTTCTTTGTATTATGG
Organism: Cheirogaleus medius; assembly: GCA_008086735.1. NCBI lineage: Eukaryota > Metazoa > Chordata > Mammalia > Primates > Cheirogaleidae > Cheirogaleus > Cheirogaleus medius. The sequence goes on along the minus strand of VBSM01000272.1, from coordinate 18,536,598 downwards.
GCGATTTAACAAATTGATGTTGTTTGACTTCTCAAAGCTTCTGAAGATAATTTTTTAAAATTTCCCTCTGCCTCTCCAAACACTACATGCTAAGAAAAGACTATAAGTACAGGTGACCCTTGAACAACATGGGTTTGAATCACATGAGTCCACTTATATGTGTATTTTCTTCCCTCTCTGTCACCCCTGAGATAGCAAGAGAAGCCTCTCCTCTTCCTCCTCCTTCTCAGCCTACTCAATGTGAAGATGATGAAGATGAAGATTTTTATGATGATCCATTTCTACTTAATGAATAGTAAATATATTTTCTCTTTCTTATGATTTTCATAATATATTCTTCTCTAGCTTACTTTATTATAAGAATACAGTATAATTTAAAAATATTATCATTATTTTATTTTAGAGACAGGGTATTGTTCTGTTGCACAGGCTGGAGAGCAATGGCATGATCATAGCTCACTGCAGCCTTGGAATTCTTGGCCTCAAGCAATCCTCCTGCCTCAGCCTCTCAACGTGCTAGAATTATAGTCATGAGCCACCACACCTGGCCAGAATACAATACATAATACATATTAACATATAAAAATATGTGTTATTTGACTGCTTATGTTATCAGTAACATAAGCCTACTAACAGTAGGCTATTAGTAGTTAAATTTTGGTGGAGTCAAAAGTTATACATGGATTTTTGACTTTGTAGGTGGTTAGTTTCCTTAATCCCTATGTTATTCAAGGGTCAACTGTACTTTAAACTAGTTTGAGGGATAGACAAGACCCAAACCTGTTATCATTCAACATTAGTGGCATTAATTAGCATTTACAATATGATTTCTAAGGACTTCCCCAAATATACATTTTACTATTACAAATATATAAACCACAAATTTATAATATTTTATTATTATAATGACCTTGTGAGATATTATTAGCTCTACTTAATAGATGAAGAAATAGAGATTCTAAGAGGTTAATTTGCTAAAGGTCACACCAGTATAGCACTAGAGGGAAGGCCTGGAATTTAGATCCTCTAACTCTTAATCCTGTGTTTATTTCTACTATTTTATGCTATAGAGTTTATTGATAGATTGATTCCATGCCAAAGTAGTTGCCACTAAAAACTACACACAAGTGTACCTCTGAAGATTAGTAGTTGCTCAACAACAATGTAGGAGAGTGGAAAATTATTGCTGAAGAAGGGAAAAATGGAGTGGTGGGAGGTTGCAGCTGATGTTCATTCCCACTTCGGTGATTACTTATGACCCTTCATCAACTAGAATGCATGCTCATTTTCTTCACAAATATAAGTTCACCATTTGTCCTTCAAGGTTTAAACTAATGCCCTACCTTAAAAAATTCCGTGGAAAACTTGATGCACTCTCATTATTCCTTGACTCCACATCTCAGCTTAACTTTAATAACTTGTGGATATTACAAGATATAATTGTCCAAAATTCCTCAGGAATTTTTCTCCAGAAGTTATACGTGTATGTTTTATCTCCCCAGCTAGACTTTAAGCAAGATCTGTGTTTTCTACGTCTCAAATTCCTCCCCATCTTTTCAATGCTCTTCTCTCTTTCTTTCAACTGCCTAGGATATTGCTATGCTCACAATCTTACTTTATTCCATTAGGGATAAGAGAGGAATAAGAATTCCAATGAAAAGAATATTGAAAGTAAGACAAATACCGAGACCACATAACAAACCATCCAACAGACAGAAAAAAAGCCAATGTATCTGGAAAATTAATAAAGCAAAGGTGAATCAGACAAAGTAGAGATGTTCTGGGCAAGGCTAGAAATGTAGATCCTGCTTAAAAGGGACATGAAGGGGTTAGAGGGTGGAATATAAATGGGGAAAGCTTAATAACTAGAAAATTGTATTAGTGGTTAGGCAAATGTAGTATAATTTTTTTTAATTGCTCTTCTGTTTGTTATTCAAGCTTGAAACCAATATTAATAATGTCAGTATTAAGCATGTTTAGATTATGATGAAGAAAATAAGATGGCATGCTAAAAGTATTCTTGTGGAAATAAAAACAGAAGTTCCTGGCATTAAAATAAATATTAATATTATCAACATTTGACCATCAGAAACCTATTTCCCTATACTTTTTCTTCGTTTTTTTTTTTTTTTTTTTTTTTTGGTAGGGGGAGAGGTATGGCAATTTTAATCAGGATTTTTCTGCTGCTTAAGTTTAATTTTATTAAAGATTTTTAATAATGCCAAGTAACACTATACTCATTTCATTAAAATTTGGTTTTAGCTGACAGACCATATAATAGATTAAAATGGTATTAGGAAGAGGTCTGCCCATAACTTCATTAATAAGCTCCCTTGGATGAGATGAACTTATGGAAAGCAGTGAAATGAAGTCTTTGGTGTGGTAGTCTCTGTGTTGCTAAGAAAAAGAAAGTCAAGTTCAGTTTAACAGTTCAAGAAAAAAATAGTACCTCTTTAGAAAAGAATCTGAAATTAAAAAAAAATCTGAATCAAGTAACAGTTCTTAGATTATAGTATGTAAAGGTTTTTGACTGGTATCCAAAATTGAAGTAACACTTTAAGAGTACGTGGTTAATAAAAGGCCAGAAAAATTCCATTTAAAAAAAAAGCAGAAACTTAAAGGGATTTGATATTTAAGAGCCATTTTTAAGAATCTTCTGACAAAGTTTTGATACTAAAACTGCAAAGAAGAAACTTACTATTAGTCCATGTTATATAAACTTGAATCCAACTTGTCCTTAACCTTCTACCTCAGAAAAGGTTCCAACTTTAACCAAGATCTATAATGAAAATTTTGCAAAAGGAAAAAAATTGTGTGTGTGTGTATTAAAGACAAACATACCTGCTTCATCATAAGATACAGTCAATTTTTCTAGCATTTCTCGGTCAATTGACAGAATCTGCTGTTCAAGGATGGTCTGGTAAGACAATACACTATTTTCTTTGTCTTTCTCGTAGTCCTGAAGATGGTGTTTAAGGGCCTCTGGGAGTCGAGATTTTACATATTCAGCTGCAGTCTGCAGATAAAACAGTCAGAGAACTCCATTAGTACTTCTCATCTTAGCCTTTTCACTTACCCCGAGGTGCTGTAGACAAAACTCAAAGCACTGTGGAACCAACCCTCCAGACAAGCATGTCCTTGTCATTGTCATTTTTAGACTCCACTGTACCTAGTTGGATCTTCAAATAGACAGAATCACAGACATCTAAGAGTTTTCTACCAGGTTTAAAGGCATAAAAGATGATGGATATGGTTTGATATTAACAGAGCTAGTGCTCAGAGTTTCAACTATGAAAGTGAACTCTAAAGGCCCCATCATAATAATTTTGCTAGATACAAATTTGACTTGCCCTCTTCTAGAATGCAGAAGATAGTCACTCATCTCAGCAGTGAGCCCATCCATGCTATGCCATTCATATCCCTACTTTGTTTTGCTAGTCTCCACTCATTAATGGTTACATAAGAACTCTTGTAAAGTGAATAGATAAGACAGCCCTCTGCTAGTGCTGATAATGAAATAATGGGATGAAGAGATCTAAAACAATGATGCCCCTTAACCTGAAAAAAAAAAAATGAAATGTTCACCACTAAAATGTTTTAGCATTTATATATATTAATTTGAGTTTTAAAAAAATTGTTTATCTTGGTGTTTTGCTTCTACACTATCTGTACAACACATTCCTAACAACTGAAATTACATGTGGTGATGTCAGTCAGGTAAGCACATTCCACTTGGGGTTAGGAAGGATGACATGCATTTTGAAAAAGACCTTCTCAAAGATTCTGATATGTTCTTCTGGCGGGCTGTTGGCTCTCTCCCAGTTGAGAATCACAGTGCTAGTTAAACAGAACTTTATGGGTGAAATTAAGTGATAGGATGGCATGTATGAAGCAGGGAATTCTGAAATTCTGAACACGTATCTCTTGAGAATGTCAAGTTTGGCATCTCCCTGCACAGCAGTCCTTCTTCACTTCCATGTCTAAAGCTGATAAATCAATAAATGAAGTTATACATATATTGTTTAAAATTATATTCATGATGAATAAAAAAACTTTAAACTGCTAAAAAAGAAAAAAGATAGCCTCTGGGGCAATCTTTGCCTAGAATGAGGCAAAGACTCATCTACATAGTTCAATTTTTAAAAATCCTGTGGTATTCTTTGCACAGGAGAGTGACTATGGTTAACAGTGAGATATTCTATATTACAAAATAGCTAGAAGAGAGGTTTTTGAATATTCTTAGCATGAAGAAATGATAATTGTATGAGGTGACGGATATGTAACTACCCTGATTAGAGCATTTAAAATAATCAAATGTACCCCATAGATATGTACAATTACAATTTTTCAATTTTTAAAAATCCTGTATAGCTATTAATTGTATAATTTAAAATCATTATGAGTTACACACACAGACATATATATGATACATGCTCATCAACAGAGGTTCAGGTTTTTTCATTTATAAAATAGTATGCTCTATAGACTTTGGAAAAAATAAGATAGGACTATATGTACTGTAAGAACATATAGAACACCATGTAAGAACACCATGATATATTGTTGAGATTAAAAGGCAAAGTTACAGAATATAAGGGACAGTATATCCTTTTTATGTAAAGCATACATATATGTATATATTGTATTTAGTGTTATATATGTATGGGAGAAGATATGGAAGGATATACTCCAGTTGTGGAAGGTACCTTTTACTTTCCACATCTCTGTTTTTTTTTCATGTTCTTACTATTATAATTTTTAAAAATTATCTTTAAAATATATTTCTTTGTAAACCTCATAGTTTTCCTTTTAAATGTTAGCACAATTTAGGATGGAAAAGGAACTTGCCAGAACAATGACAATTGACTTCCCAGGAGAAATCTACTGGGAAGTGGTGAGAAAAGCTATATTTCATTCCTTAGAGTAGCCAAAGATAGCACACAACATTTTTTATTTCCAGATTTATATTTAGATTCCCTAAGTCAGTTGCTGATGAAATTACAACTTTAAAGTATCACCAAACATTGTTCAATTTCTCTGCCAGGCAGCTAGTGCAGAACAAATAAAATTATTCCATGAAATGTAAATGGACTCAGCACATTTGCACAACATATTTAATTCTAAAGTTTAATAATAATTTTCTTATGACACTGAAAAATGAAGAGACACACTGCAGAATAACTATTTTTAAATTTGCTATTCAAGTGTAACATCTGTTGTTAATTTTTTTCCTTGGAATACCTATGAGGTATAGGAAATATTTCCATAATTCACATTTGACAAATATTGATGTACTCTATCTCATTGAAAGCACACCACATATTTACTTCCAATTGTACCTACTGATTTTATTTGAAATGAAGAATTAGAATTAAAATTACTTTTCTAATTACAACCATGATATAGATCTTTGAACAGGGCCTTTATCTTTGACTATATTAGAGTTATTTTGGCATTTCATTTCTAAAACAGGATAACTCCACATGTACAGTTCTTTCTATTTCTAAAGATTCTTAAGGCGAATGGAAAGAAACAACTCTAGGCAAAAAATTCTGCCAAGATATTTTAAGAAATCACTTTTACTGAGGTGATGCTGTAAATGTATTCAAATGGCAGTTAAACTTATGTTCAAGAATAAGCTTATGTTGAAAATCATGTTATTAACTGAGATTGGAATTACTCTACAAGTAATAGATAATAAAAAACAATTTAAATTTAAAAACTGCTAATTCTAAAAGTAAATTAAAAACAAAATAAAAATATGTGATTATTCTTTAATCAATGATAAATGCTACTGAAAGTTTAAGTCCTAAATAGCATATTCTTATAACCTAATTATTCTGATACAATGACATTATTATTACTATTATCAGTATCTCGCATGTGTGCAGTACTTTATGCTTTTCATTCTGTATCTTCACAATAACTTTGAGTGAAAGTAGACAAATTATTGGTTTTGGCCAATCCTTTATATCCTTCAGAGTTTGGCTTAAATGCTATATATATATTGTGTTAGTGTTGCCTAACCTAACTTCTATGAACACCTAAGAGCACCAAACAGTCTTCCAATTCTTGCCTTTATTTCTTCATTTGGCAACAGGTTTGATTCTGCTAGGGACTCTTTGAAGGATCATGCAGAATGTACCTCAGAACTGCACATGTGAGTTAAGGGTTACCTTATGGGGTGTTAATTCCCCCATAGGCTCAGGTTTGTGCTTATCCAAATGTATCCTAGGTGGTGGTAGAAAAGCCTCAGGGCAGAAAGTGGAAGAAAGTTCACAGATTCCCTCTGCTTAGACCTGAGATGATGGTGGTCTCAGCAACAGCTGAAGTAAAAAGATGAGCCAAAAGCTGATGAGGCTGGGCACAAAAGTTGCCCAATACACCTTCTTACAGAATTTGCATACATTTTTATTACTCATGCCAGTTTCAGTCTGGAAGACAGTAAAGGGTTAAAGTAGACCCTATAAAAGGAACTCAGTGAGTGAGAAGGATAAATGAAAAAAAAAAGGAGAATCATTAAGAATTTAAATTCTGGGAATACAATAGGTAGAATGCTGATGCTGTTCATTAGGCTAAAAAACTATTTACTATTATAGTGACATGTTCTTTAAGAAACAATTGATACATATTAAAGAATTGGGGGCTGCAAAAGTATGTTTTAAGAACTGCTAAGGCTTCACAATTCATCTTAGAAAAGCTGTGAGCCAGCTAACTCTAATTTATTGACTGACTGCTGAGTAAAGCATATTAGACTTGATACTACTGGGAGAACAAGCCTCTATCATAAAGGAACCTGCAATTCCAACATGCAGAGATAGCACACATGAAATACCGGAAAAACACATTTTACAAAGCAATACAAAAATAGGCATGAATCTTGACATAAAATAATATACTTATTTAATATATGAGCCATGTTAAGTTCTGAGCAGCCTCTAGGGAGAGAAATTAAGATGGGAGAAGGGACACAGAAAAATAATCAGGAAATCATTCTGGTAGAGTTTAAAGACCAATTTTGAGATAAGAGGCACTTATTGGAGGAAAGAAAAGCAATCTAGAAAGCAGTGAGTGTGAGTTCACTAGGAGAAATAATTAGAAATGAAGTTGATAAAATTAGGAGTATGAGAGCGCCGGCAGCTGGAGAAGTCTTAACTCCGTGTTAAACCAGGAAGTTTTGATTTGTAGTGGTATTAGGAGACAACTGCAACATATTAAAGACTGAAATAAATGATCAAATCTTGTTTGAGAAACAATGTGCTTGAAGCTGAGTTTAAGATGCACTGAAATATCACAGAATGAGATTAAAGCGAGACGAGTAAAAAGTGTGAAGGAACAGAAAACTGGCCTTCTACACTGTTGGTTGGAGAATAAATCCAACCATCTTTTTAGACAGAAAATGAAAAAATATAAAAAAACTTTAAAATTGCTTATACCTTTTACCTAGTAATTATCTTTCAGGGATTTATTTTAAGGAAAATTGAAAGATGAGCACAAAGCCTTGTGTACAAACATGTTTATAAAAATGTTATTCATGATAATGAAAATCTGTCTAGAAATTGGTTGATTAAATTATGGGATATTGTGTAATGTAGTATAATGCAGCTATTAAAAATCATGTTATGAAAGAATACTAAATTATGTAGGAAAATGCTTGTAATAAAAAGCAGATTACTCCAGCCTGAGCATGAGCAAGACCCCATTCTACAAAAAAATAGAAAAATTAGCCAGTATGGTGGCACTCACCTACAGTACCAACTACTCAGGAGGCTGAGGCAGGAGGTTCACTTGAGCCCAGGAGTTTGAGATTGCAGTGAGCTATGATGACACCACTGCACTCTAGCCCTGGGTGACAGAGTAAGACCCTATCTTGAAATAAATAAATAAATAAAATTTTTAAACAACCAGATTATAAGTTAGTTTATATACTATAAGTATGAGGGAAAAATGGCTAACTTACATTAATGTGTATCATAAGTTAACTCAGAGTAGTAAGAGTTTGGGTGACTTTTATGTTTTTCTCTATGTAGTGTTCTGTGTTTTCCAAATTTTATAAAATAACATTAATATTTCTGTATGCCAGCACTGTGCTGAACACTTTAAATATGTTCGCTTATTTAATCCTCACAACAACCCCAAAAGGTTTTTACAGATGAAGAAACAGACTCATCCTTGATTATGCAGTGAGTAGTGGAGCAGGAAAGACCAATCACCTTTGAACTAGAAAAAAAAAATTAACTTTTTAAAAAGAAAGTGATGCCTTCTGTGGTCATTTCTTTCCAAGGTAAAGTGGCCCCAGGCTAGGATAAAGGCCATGAGAAGAGAACAAAAGAGCTCAGGAGCAAAGCTTCACAACAGGGGAAAAAGAAAAACATGTAAACTGTCATTAATCTTCAATGCTGCATAATTGGAAGCTAAAGATGATGGTGGAGCTATTGAGAATAATGGGAAAACTGAGTAAAGTGAAGCAATACATTAAATTTACTTTTGAACATGTAACTGTAAACCTGAAAACTATCCTTCTTTCCATATTTTAGGGAATATCCACCACCACCGCCACCACTACCCTTCAGGGAAAAAAAAAAAAAAAAACTCCGAGAGGAAAAGGTGTTAGCACTCAGAAGAAAAATATCAGACCAATGATTTTGGTTGCAAGTTTCCAGGGAGGCAAAAGCTTCTTTTCAAGAAAAGATATTAAGTGATATTGAATTAAATTCCAATAGAGCCTTGAGTAGAAAAAGATCACAAGTAAATTAGACTTATGTTTCAAATCACTTTTAGTATTTTTCTCTGGAAATGTGCAAAAGTCAAGTTACTATTCATTTTGGCCTTTTGTGGACTTCAAATTAAAACAGGCTTTGGATGTCGTAGCTATGAAAATATACCTCATCATATTATAATTTTTATTTAATATTGCATATGTCACAGTTGTGGAAGTTTTTAATTTTTTGCTCCCTCCTTTTTAACCAAATGTTCTATTTTATTAATAATTTCAAAATTTAGTATATAGTATGTAATTTTATAAAGTTTTAGATATGTTAATCAAAAGAAAGAAAACTCCCCTATATGCAATAAATTCTTACTTAAAAGATATTTTTAAAACCAAGTAGTGAATTTCATCATTAAATTTGTAAAGAATTGTGTTGTAAATGTTGGTCTTGACATAGAGGGTTTCAAAGTAACTTTGAAAAACTAATAGATGAGGTTTTAAGATTTTAAAACCTGGGACATGCATCTTAAAAAGAAGAGGAACTTTTGCCTCAAGGATGGTCTAGAGAATGCTTTGCCAAGATAAAAAGTTTTAGAATTTTAATATCTTCCAAATTCTATGCTTTTATAAATTACCCTTCCCCTTCCATTTTATTTAACACACACACACACACACACACACACACACAGGACTGTAATTTGAGCAGAGAGAAATACACAAGCTCCACTGAACTGAATGGGACAAATAATTGATGGCAGTGCCTTTCAGTTTATGTTTACACCACATATATGCCTACCTTGGAACACATAGTGCCACTGCTTCAGATATGTGTGTTGACTGTGATTGGACACAGCTTCTAAAGCTAGACCAAAAGGAGACTAAAGCAAAGGGCTGATCTCTGTATCTGTGTCAAGGGTAAATTTAACACTGATCTCACATAATAAGACGCTAGATCTGGCTCTAAGGGCATCTGATCAGTGACCTTCTTCTGTGAGGAGACTTTGGCACTGAGGAAGACAGACATATAAGGGAGATAAGATGAGAAATCAATTCTGCAAATACTGAGTAGGAAAGGGGCTGAATTTTGGGAAATGGTAACTCAGGGATGATTGCAAGGTATTCAGAAGTTAAAGAAGAAATCATCACGAGAATCCTTCAAAATTCATGCCAGAAGAAGATAGAAGGGACAAGGGAGTAATATTTTCTTGCAGGCAAGGTTTCCTTGCCCTTGAAGGGAAGTGAATGTGTGTTTGCTGATTTAGCAGCAGCCAGCACACAGACCACATGTTAATTTACTTAGCTCCACCTTGGAATCCATCTTTCTTATGGTAACATATCATTAACTTTTGACAGCTGCTCTTTGGCTCCAGGCACTTTAAAACAAAGTCAGAGTGAGTGCCCTTGCCCACCAGGAAGAGGACATAAGGTAAGGGAGTTATTCCTCTCTCATGCCTGCCAGGAGTGTCATTTCTTGCCAAAAATTTTAGTCTTTGGCACTTCTAACCTGGAGAGGTTATTTAAATAAGAAAAGCATTTTTGAGATGACCATTTTTCACTCCTGAATTCATAATGCTGCCTCAAGAAGGCAAATTTGATTTCTTCAAGAGATATAGCATTGGGGAAGAAGTCCCAGGCTTAAACCAGAAGCATATAAATGAAATCTTATGCCTATTACAGAGATTTAAGATTGCTCTGGAGAACTAAAGCTGCAGACATGCAAATGCTAGTCAGTCATGTGGCAAAATGACCACTGCAGAGGGCATAACACTCAGAATGTGAAGGACTTAAAATCATATAACCTACTTAATATGGAGACTGAAGTCTTCATTTAGTTTAAATGAAAGGCGATGACTACTAAGTTATAGGTTATTCAGGACAATTCCTCTGGGATTCCTCATGTGACATACTTTTAATAACTTTATCAGTCATCTAATTTATATTTAATCTGACATTATATTCATGTGGCAGCACCAAGCATGCCCAAGTCTGAAAATATAATTCAAATCCCACATCCTGTATGAGGGCTTCCCTAATTGTAGATGGACACTTTTATAAATAAAAACTAACTTATTTCCTTCTTCCAGATCCCTACTTCCTAATTGCAGTAAGATATAATTTAGCCTAGGTATCAAATATCGTTCAGCCATGTGGTCCATTTTCCTTATCTTATTATTTTGATCGAAATATACATTCAAATTCTAAAGGATTAAAAAATTTATCTGTTTACAGTCTACAGAAAAGTTGAGGTTACTTCCCTACTACCAAAGTGATGAATGAATTCTTTGCCCCTCAATTATCATACATATTCCAGGGAAAGGTTAAAGGATACAGGGGAATAGATTATACTAGTTCCATAGCCTTTCTCTTAATTTTTTTTTAATAGCACACACATACACATTTAAGTTCTCCTGAGAGATAGCAACAAGAAAAAAGTGGCTTAACAGCAGATTTTTTCATAAATCTGTTGAGAAAATGAGCAGCACTCAGCCAAAGCAGTCTGGCTAAATTTTGTGATGGGTTATCTTTTCAGCAGTTATAGAAAGAAGAAACTGTTTCACATTCTAAACACTTGAGATCTATAGAAGAAAAATGTAAAGTAATATTTGTTTATAGAAAGAAATGTTTCATATTTCAAAGAAAATTATGGTTAATTACTGATAAAATTTCCTTCCATTTCTGAATCTTGGGCTGTAGAGCTTGGGGAAATATTAACTTCCATGAGTGCTATCCAAATATATTCTGGAAAGTCCATGCAGAATGCTAACTAAAAATACCCTCTGGAAATTCAGAAAGCCAATGGGATTAACTATTATAAATGAATTATAAAACACTCAGGAGTTACAAATCAAAAAGAACTCTAGCTATGACAGTAGAGCAGCCCCTCAGGGAGGCAGCCAAAACAGATACTATGTTCCTTGTCTGGCAATCATTGCTTATATAGAAGCAATGCCAGAGAAGCCCCATTGGATCTCACCAGGCTTTTTAAGGTGTACCTGCAGAAAGCAGATGTGGCCAGGGTGGCAGGGAAGCTCTAGATCAATGCCAGCTGGCCTGATGTCTCCAACCTAACATGACTTTAAGAAGTGTCTTCATAACCAGTATTAGATTTAGGCTCCCTGTATGTGCAGTGGGGGTGTGGAGAAGGGTGGTCCTTTCTGTCCTGGAAGCTGGTAACTGCCTTAGTGTGATGTGAGTAACCCAAAATAGATCCTCATCCCCAAATTGTTCTCCCTTTCAGCTTTCTTTGATGCCTGAAATTCTATCATTATGGTTTCAATCTTTGGCTAATACCAACTCTTCCCCTATCAAAAGGCAAATATTTTAAGGAAGAGTAATACACTAAGTAATGTTCAGCCTTAGTGTGGACAAGTTGATCAGATTTTTACCTATAAGGAGGTAGATTGAGAAGTAGTAAGGCACCCAGGGAAACTCCTGGGAATGGGGTATAAAGTGGGAAAGTAAAGATAAGGAAAGAAAAACTTTGTCTACTCTGAAATTTAGCTTTACATGGAGGAAAATGCAAATATTTGTACTGTTTAAAGGTTTAAGTTACTCTTCTCCATCTCTGGCTCCCTCTTCAAGATATACCCTCAAAGCTTCTTTGAGGCTAACCTAACCAAGCAAACTTAATTTGCTCTATCTCACACATGGATAAATAAAGAACATGTTTAGCATGTCCAGTGCGTGTACATAGTTTTAAAACTTCTCCTGTACAGATAAGAGTCATCACTTAGGTTGCAAAAGTAGTCTCTCAGAATTAAAGCTATTGCTTCCTCACTTGTCCTACCGCAGCATTGTCTTACATTCAGACCTCTATTACAGCTCTCAGCCACTTCACAGTGTCTCAACCAGTCAACTGTTTGCCTCCCCATTAGTTTATGAGCAACTAGCAGGCAGGACAGGAGCTTTTTCACATATGCGGGTTTCCTTAACACCTAGTCTAATGTAGGCACACCAGGAGAAAAGCATGGGAATGGATGCTTTAAAACCAGGCTTGATATTCTATGAGTGATAATTCTACATGACCATAAAGAGAGCTGAAAAGGACCATGCCCACAATGTTTCCTCCTATCACTCTGACATCTGCCTCTCTTCTGCCACAAAGCATATAAATGTCATACTATTTTATACATTCCGAGCATCACATCTTATTTTATACTACAGGAAACCATTTGCAAGGACTGCTGGTTTGGAGCCAGAACCTGTTGTATCTCATACTTAAAATGTGTTTCAAAATATTTTTGTATTATTTTTGTAAAATTTTGAACCCGACTAAAAATCTTTGACAGTAATGGATCCTCTTCCCAGAAAAACACAATATCTAATGTCTCATTTTAGAAACCAAGGTATGAAGCTCATAAACTGGGTCACAGTGAAGTCTTATTAGATTTAGATCCACTCATGGGAAAGGCACTGGGACAGGGCTTTAGTTTTCTCTACAAAATTAGGTGACTGGGCTTAGTCAGTGTTTCTCCACAGGTGGTCCTCCAACAAACTGCTTCTGACTGGGGAGAGGGGAATGACTCCTTTAAAAATGCAGATTCCTGGGTCCTGCTCCACATTTAGCAAATCAAGATTTTTAAAGAGAAGGACTCTAGAATCTGCTTTTTAAACCTGTGCTATATTTTAACAGACTCATTAAAAGGTGAAAAACACCAGATTCTACCCCCTAGAGATTCTGATTTTTTTTGAGACAGAGTCTCACTCTGTTCCCTGGGCTAGAGTGCCGTGGCA
>VBSM01000272.1:18493824-18515578 GCA_008086735.1 Cheirogaleus medius | reverse complement strand
TTTTCCCAGCAGCATTTATTGAATAAGGATTCTTTTCCCCAGTGTATGTTTTTGCCTGCACTCACAACTATTTTTAATGCTTCATATATAAGATTGTTTTGCATCATAATGTCTCTGCCATTAACTAACTGGTATAATTACACAAGCAAAATATCTAGTATGTTAAGAAACAAGTCTGCTGATGCTAAAACCATATTTCAAAACACACCCTTGGGAATACTAAACATCTGAGAAACTCTATTTACTTACAGCTGTTTAGAATATTGCATAAGTCCTGCGTATGTTGTTAGATAGATAGCTAGGGTTGAATGAATCTTGGACCATTAAAATAATGTCAAGAAATTCAACTTAAAATTCTCTCCCAATTCCCTACATAACACTCATAGTTGTAGTAGAGGAGGTAGGATGTGGGGAGACCCAAACAGAGAGGCAAATTACCTAGATCAAGGCCCCACTTCAAATCCTTACCACGAATCTGACCCAGGTGAGTCTTAGGTTATTGCCAAATCTCCAACTGTGTTTCTTCTACAGGGCCTGCCGGCAAGCAGATGCAGGCCTGGGAGAGCAATGGTGGTTTGGGACATAGCAGCTGGCACTGCCAGCTTTCCTGGAATGTAAAGGTGTTTTTCTGAGTTTTCTACAATACAATAAAACATGAACCATTCAAAAGGAAAATGCATTCTTTAGGAGCAGATTTAGTACAACGGTCTGATGACATTTTCCAGCAGTGGAGCAGCTAGTAATTGAATATCAATGAGTTAATGACCTAGCTGACTCAGTGAGCTTTGATTTGGTACGATTAGGACTCCATCACTGAAGCTCATTCTCCTGTCAGGTTCCTGAGGTGCACAAATTTAGGCCCCAGGACAAGTCAGCTGGGAAAAACAACAGGGGAGATGCAGCATCCACTATTTATGCAACACTAGTTCAGTGTTGCCTAAGCATATGCTACCTTCACATTTTCTAAGGTCTCTGCTGCACTGCAGCATTTCTGGCCCAGCAAACTCCAAATTGTTGGATCACTGCTTTTTGACTATGCTAAACCAAACACAAGAAAGAGGCATTTATATCCACATGCAGATGTATGTACCCATTCTCTTAGCCTCTTCCCCTCCAAAAATGTTACCCTGCCTGTTGCAAATTACACCATTCTCTAAAACACAGAGTTGAAGATTAGATTGATAGATCAGAATATAAACTACATCCTTCAGGATGAAAGAAGTAAATGATTGCTAATAAAAAGTTCACAGAAGTAATTATTTATAATCAAAAGGAGTTGAACAGCCCAGGAAGACTATACATTCAGTTCTACAAGTTCTCTGGATGGTCCGAAGCAGCCCAGCCCGTCAGAGATCAATGCACGGGTCTTCACTCATGCCAGGGTTATACAGATTGTGACTTACCTTGCGTTTGGGGCGTGAAGTCTTTTGTTTTCAGATAACTATGTTTTATCCTTACCTAGATACATTTATATAATAGGGAGAACATCATACAGCCATTAAAAAATGTAGATGTAAAAGAAGTTTAAAAGACATGAAATATTTACAGTATATTGGCAACTGAAAAAACAGTTTACCAAGCTGTCCTATGGTGTGAATCCACATGTGCATAAAACAATGATGTATATCACCACTCAGAACCGCTGACAATAGTAGCACTCTTGAGGTAGAGGAATTACATGAGATATTTTTTTCTTCTCTAATTTTATTATATTTTTCAGGATTTATGCAGGAATATATATTACTTTCATAATAACATAATGTTGGATGGAAAGAAAGGAAAAAAAACAAAAACTGACAGATCGTACCACCTCTTTCTCCCAGAAAGGAAGAGTGAGCAAGAGAGAACATGAAATGTATTATCTTCTCTTAAATTTACCATTTAAATGTTAACCTTCCCTCCTTTAAAATTATTTGACTTTGGTCACAGCAGGAAACCTACCAAAAAAGTATCTGGGGTGGGGAGAAGCAGGGCAGGCATGGAAAATTAACGTCTAAAAATAAAAGATGCAGCAAGAAGTTGTTTTACACTAATATCAGCACAGGAGAGGGATGCCATGAGGCATTCATTTTGAACACAGCTTAATGGTTTCCACTTTTTAAAAAATTGATCTAGATGTCTTATTTTTCATATCCTCAACTTGTCAACTCACATTTAAAATGAATAATGTGTTAAAGTTGAAAACATTTGCTCTTGTTACCCTCTAGCTTTAACAGGAAAAAAGAGACAAATTCCCTATAGAAATAGGATTAATGACATATGGTAATTACACTATTAAGGTTGAAATATCCATAATAGCATAAACCTCCATTAAACAATTCCTCAAGAGGCACTTTTATTAAAGATAAATTCAGGCATTTTAAATTCATAAACAGAAAGCTATGTATCAAAATCTTTTTTTATGTAATCAGATTGTCTGAAGTCATTTGTTCCACCATTCCTTGTCCAGAAACATTTCAAATAGAGAAAGAAAGTTAGGTTATATCCCAGGCAAGAGACAACACATTTGCAGATGCAATGTTTGAAGCTCTCAATTAAAAAAAAAAAATGTCAAGGCAACAAAAAGAATGTACACTTTCTATTCGATTGTTGCAAATTCCTGGCTAGCTGAGGCTCATTTCCTACCAACTTCCCAAGCTCCCATATCACCCATTCCTCCAAATAATGAGGGGGCAAGAAAGAGAGGGAGATGGGGGACACTCAAACACTCTAAGAGGGATAATAAAAAATGATGGTGGAATGACAAGAAGAGATTCTACTTCCCTTATTCTCTTAGAGGTATTTGATACCACTTAGCATCAGGTGTCTGAAGATACCTATCTGCTTACCTTTTGTTTTAATTTCATTTTTAATTGCTTTGTTTTCTATTGGGTTTAATTTTGACAACAATTTAAAAACTTTTCTAGAAATAGATAGCTACAAAGCCACACAAGTAACAAAAATCATTTACTCAAATTATAGCATTTCAAAATAACAATAATAAATTGTTTCCTTTGCTACTGTTATCAAAAAAAAAACAAACTGTACTCAGTTTTCTATAAAAATGTCATACAATACAAAGCAATTTTATCTAATAAAATATGATTTTATTAGAAAACAAATACAGATGTGCTTCACTTTCTCAACTGCAATAAAATTTGAATAGAAACTGAATTTGTGTAATACCTCATGATGGATCTTTTATAAAGAAAATAATCTGTGTTGCAAGTACAGGCTTCCACTCTGTTTTAAAGGGGAAGAGACAAATGAACTTGGTGAGAATGGTTTGATAGACTAAGATCAGTCATGAGTATCATATTCAAAAACAGACAATGGCAACAATAATTGTCAACTGTAAAGTTTTTTATCATTTAAAAAAGTCTTAATATCATAAAGTTACTTCACTTATTTCCCCAACAATCCTGAGAAGTAGTGAGGTAGGTATTATCTTCACCCTTATCTCATAGCTAAGGTAATTGAAGCATAGAGCAATAAAGTGCCTTACCCGAGGATGACTATACGGGGCAAAATCAATGTCAGAGACCAAGTTTCTTAACACACTGCCTAGTGTTACTTCTCCAATATCATGCGGCATTCAGGAAATAATTTTTATCAAAATACAACTTCTGATAGCTTGAACTTGTGTCAAGCATTCCCTGTAGCCCACATTCTAAGCAGATATTATATTGCCATAGAAATACAGGCTTTTTCTCAACTCATCCCATTTTAGTCAAACCAAATTGTTCTGTGTTCACAATATGCTCAAAACCATATTCACTTTCTTGCTTCCTCAAAGAAAACCTTAGGCTACTTACCATCAAATTGGTATTAAGTGACCAACACTTAAGTGCACATATAGTAGTGACATTCATAGGGTGTCGGGCAGGTGGGAGGGGGGAGGAGGGGATGGGTATATACACACCTAATGGGTGCAATGTGCACCATCAGGGGGATAGACACACTTGAAGCTCTGACTCGGGTGGGGCAAAGGCAATATACATAACCTAAACATTTGTACCCCCGTAATATGCTGAAATAAAAAAATAATTAAAAAATTTAAAAAAGAAAGCCTTAGGTAATTATTTTTGGAGGAAACATTCTTGTTAGTAAACTATTCATAGCCAAAAAGGCTTTCTCATTCACTCCTTCTGAACTCGTACACTTCCCTTGGATTCTTGCTTTGCAATAGAATAAATAAACACAGGGATTGCCTATAAAGAATAAGAAAGAACAAAAAACAAAACAATGACTCCTCTGCAAGGGCACTTCAGGTTAGGGAAAACAAGAAGCTCTGAGAGGGCAGAATTGACCACTTACAGAAAGTATTATACATAAATTTCTATCTCCGTGAACAGTGATGTTTCCCAAAGTAGTCTTTTAAAACAAATCCTTAGCTCTACTTGAGAAAAGCATCAAGAAACATCTGAAGAAAACGACAATATTTTTTTCTTTGAGACAGAGTCTTGCTCTGTTGCCCAGGCTAGAGTGCCATGGCGTCAGCCTAGCTCACAGCAACCTCAAACTCCTGGGTTCAAGCAATCCTCTTGCCTCAGCCTCATGAGTAGCTGGGACTACAGGCATGCACCACCATGCCCAGCTAATTTTTTCTACCTATTTTTAGTTGGACAATTAATTTCTTTCTATTTTTAGTAGAGACAGGGTCTCGCTCTTGCTCAGGCTGAGTTCGAAATCCTGACCTTAAGCGATCCGCCCACCTCGGCCTCCCAGAGTGCTAGGATTACAGGCGTGAGCCACTGCGCCTGGCCAAAACGACAATATTTTGAAAGAATAGGTTTGCATTGTACACCTGGAAAATACTATGTCCTAATCAAAGGTAATATTTTATTTTAATACTGACAACTGGTATTTAATTAGGAATACATGTGAACTGCAACCTTGGACAAATAGTGGGACCCACTCTTTATGTTTCCTTTGCCAAGAATGCCTTTCTCCACACCTCAAACTAGGTTAGGAGATCCCTTCCCCTCCTCCATCCTATTCTTTTTCTTCTTGCCACTTAGCACAACTTATAGTTGGGCATTTATGTCTTTGACGTCTGTTTCTCCCATTGTAAACTCTGTTTAGTTCACCACTATAGACCTACAGGCTAGCATAATGCCTTAGAAAAATAGTAGATGTTCAGTAAATAATTGCTGAATGAACTAAATGGATGAATGAGGACTCGTGGATTCCAGGTGATGAGCGCAGTTTCCCATTTGATCTCTCCTTTCCTCTGGCATTTCTCCAGCCCTTGTATGAAGACAGTGCTTCTTTGAGTGGGGTATAGGATGGTCCGTCAGTTTGTGCACAATGGCAAAATACCACAACCACAAAAACCTACATTGAGTGTGTGGACATAATATGTGTCTGTACAAACTGCAGGCTGCCTAAACTAAAAGGGAGAGAAACGCTAGCTCCATTGGCAACTCTTATTTTTCATTCCAATGTTTGTCCCCTACTGTCTTGATTATCATCGTTTATATATTTAGTTGGGAGAGCAGCACAAATTGGAAGCTGTGTCTTATGAACAATTCTACCTTAACTAAGTAATAAAGTATGCATTAACTAGACATGAAACAAAGTCACCCAGACTAGCCTACATAAATCTCTTGCAAATGTTTACTGCTTCAAGAAGTACAACCACATTTTATTCTCTGTTCTGTCTCATTTAGTCCTTGTACCTTTTCCGGGCAAAGGGAGTTAATTCCCTACATTTATGTAGCACCTCACAGTTTACAAAGTACCTTTTTTTAAAAGGTCTGTTAAATTGGAAATTTCAACAGAGATATCAAGATATGGTCATGAAACCTCAACTTGAAGTTCCAGGCCCAAGTGCAAAATTGTAAAAGAAACATTTTGCAACCCACTTTGTGATTCTCATAAGCCCTAACCCACATTCAAAAAGGAAAGAGTCAAAGTATGGAAATTAAAGAAGAGTTTCTGAGGAAGGTATTTTGGGAGAGCACAGAGTTGTGTGACCCTTCTCACATGTAACACAGAGGAACTGTGAAGGTGATTCGGGCAAGTCAGGAGACAGGGGCTTCAAAAAGACTGCCTGGGAAGCTGCCGTGTGCCCCCTACAGTTAGGAGTACGTGGTGGGTATATATAGAACTCCTGCCTGGAAAAGCTAAAAGAGAAAGAGCTGAAGGAGAGGTGGGAAGGCAAGGAGACTGTGCTGGACTCCTAGCACTTGTCTGTCCAAGGATCCTAAGTACTTCCTGTGGGTAGATGTGAGCCACAAGGGGGAGAGAGCTGGTCTGAAGCCACTTAGATTCTGCCTGAGAGGACCACCTAGAGGAGTGAAAGGATCCCACAATAGAGTCTTTATGGAACAGACTGCTGAAAACCAGGAGGTGAGGAAAATGCACTGATTATAAGTAAGTAAAATGAAGGCACGTGTGACTGAAGTGACCAATAGAAAGTCAGCTTTAAACACAAGGCACTGAGAGCATGAAGCCATTGTGTGTCACTATCAGCCAAGTAAGCACTTTCCTACCCTTCTCTTTCCCCTTTCCCTTTTTCCTTCCTTTTCCAGCTTAGACCATAGCAGGATTAGAAACTATGGCTGTCAAGTGGAAACTTAGGGTAGAGTTTCCAACTGTCAAGGCCTTAACTGAGGAAGGGAAACAGAGAGAAGATTGAAATCAGGTTTGAAATTTTGATTAGTGGTAGAACTGGTCATTCTACTCTATTTACAACTAAAAGTCACTGTAGTAAAGTGTATTACTTAAAATTATCAGAAAAGTCATAGGACTGCCCAAGTTTTCATCCTGGGGTAGGGAAGAATACATCTATCCATTCGGACACAAAGATGCTTCCTGATTAGATCCCATGAATCTCGTTTGTTCAATTTACTGGTTACTAGATTAGTTGAAACTCATTCAGTAAGCAAGTCACAGAAACCCAACAAACTACCTAATCCCTGAAAGTGGTTTTTGAGGTTAAAAACAAACAGTAAAAATAGGAGTAAAAATAGAAGTTAGGTTTGCCTCAAGGCCAATTGAAAACAGGAACTTAGGTCCCATCAGCCTTGCATCTCTGCCTTAGATCTGCTTGTCTTAGTCTATTCATCCTGCTGTAACAAATACCACAGACATGGTAATTTATAAAGCAGAGAAATTTATTTTCTCACAGTTCTGGAGGCCAGGAAGTCTAAAATCGAGGCACTGGCAGGTTCAGTGTCAGGTGCAGGCCTGTTCCTCACAGATGGCACCATCTAGGTGTCCTCACATGGTAAAAGAGACCGAAGGGGAAAAGGGACTTAGCTAGTTCCCTCTAGCCCTTTTATGAGGCTGCTAGTCCCATTCATGATATAATCACCTCCTAAAGGCCCCATCTCTTAATACTGTTGCATTGGGGATTAAGTTTCAACACGAATTTTGGAGGGGGCATAAACATTCAAACATAGCACTGCTACTCTTTGTATGTCATTGTATCCTCTCCAACAGTGGGACTTGGACTGTAGTGATTGGCTACTAGCAGCTCCATGCTCCGATCCCTATAGCAATACCATACTAGAGAAATGAAGTACCCCTTAGGAAGACTCTGATTGGCCCTCTTTCAATCATGGCCCCACCTCCTGACCCAGTCACTATGTTCAAACAGAGTGAGGTCCTGAGGCATATTCCCTGTGGTCAGGATGAGTGTGTGGTCTGTTGCTAGAAGTAAAGAAGGGTGTCAGACAGATTAAATACTTGAACCTCACAATTTTATATCCATTGTCTCACTTTATCCTTACTTTAGAGGGGAAAAACTGAGTAACATATCCAAAGTAATACAATAAAGCAAGTGGTTAGCTGGCTATGGAACCCAGATCATCTAACTGTAAATCTGATATCCTTTCTAATACTCTCAATATCTCTTTTAAAAGATTTTTCTAGAGCAAATAGATCTAACTCATTTGATATCTCCAAACAGGAAACTAGATTAAGTGATCCCTAATGTCAGTTTTACCGCTAACATTTTATGATTCTAAAATAGATCACTAACTGGTTTAATTCAGGTTTTGTGATATGATCTAGAGTCATTCATTCTCTATTTAATGCATTCAATGTACATTTTCTGAATACCTACTACCTACTATCTGTCAGATACTCTCCTTTTGCTATATTACTCATGTAGAAGTCCAAATACTAAATAAAACCACTGTGTCAAATAGCAACTACCTGACAAAAAATGGAAAAATTAGTATAATAAATTCATATAGTCACCAATTAAAACTAGGCATTAGTGACAAGTTTCATTTGACCAGCTACAGGAGGAGGCAAATAACTTTTCCTATAGATAGACATGTTAGTCACTGATGCATACACACACACAATGGAAATGATAGATCTCATGAAAATGAGAAATTTCATGGTATAAAAATTATATAATGAAAAAAATAAAAAATTTATATAATGTATAACAGTTTCACCACCAAAATGTATAAATCTCTAATTTAAAAAGAAAATTCATCAGCACCAGAAAAACAGATATAGCTATAAAGTAAAGAAGGAAAACAAAATTTTATGTAGGTTAATTTTCACGCCTTAAATGTAGTTGTTCAAACAGTTCCTCTACATTATCATTTTATGATGGCTCCCTAGTTTAAAAATATCCACAGCATATATTAAACAATCATCATATCACAGCAGACAACTTCAAAGACACAACTGGAAATTACTTTGCTTTTCCAACTGTACTTTCTTGAGAGAGCTTATGGTTAGAAGAGATAACACAGCCCAGCTTTGATTCTGGACATTTGCTGATGGTGTATTAAAG
Source organism: Cheirogaleus medius (assembly GCA_008086735.1). Lineage (NCBI taxonomy): Eukaryota > Metazoa > Chordata > Mammalia > Primates > Cheirogaleidae > Cheirogaleus > Cheirogaleus medius. Next base: position 18,506,835 of record VBSM01000272.1, on the reverse strand, counting down.
GAACACAGGTTAGCATTTTCTAGCTTTACTTTCAGTCATGGGATGTTCCTTGTATACACATCTGGAAAAGTCAAAGGTACAGAAAAAAGGTCTCCTGTGTCATCGTCCTTCAGAGCATCTATTTGCATAACATCAACCCATTTGCCTTAGGTAGAAAACCTAACAACTCTGGCTTTCTTGATTCATCTGCAAAACAGAAATAATACATGCTGTGAGGCATCCTGGGAGGATAAATGATTATTTATAGGGGTATAGCAAGCTCCTTGGAATATACTTGAATAAAACAAGTGCAAGTACCTTGCTTCTCAAAGAAGTCCCTCTATCAATTCATGCTGTACATATCCAATAATTGAAGCAAGTCCAGGAGAGGGCTCAGGAGGATGCTGTCATGATGACCATCTATTTTGAGTCAGAATGCAATCCTATGACATTAGTACCTTGACTTTGTACCCACCATCCACAGCCACCACTGGCATAGCATATTCCTAGCAGAGCCCAGAAGAGAGATTTCTCACATTGAGACAAACATCCTCCTATTTAGTTGGAGGGAGCCCATAGCCAGCACAGCTAGTAGAGTTCTTTTGCTCCAAAGTCAATTCAATATGCACGTTTGTTACCCATGTATTCAGCACTGTGTGGCTGTTGTGAGGAGATCTAAGAAGTCCTTAAACTCTTGGTGTGCAGACTGGCTTATAGAAATGAAACAAGAGAGTAATCATGCAGTGAAAGAGACCTGAACTAGGAGTTTTGGTTCCAGGTCTACTATTTATTAGCTGTTTCATCTCAAACATAGCAGTCTTCTCACTTTACTCATCTTGGAAACAAGGTTCTGGTTAGATGGTCTATAAAGTTCAGTTCCCAAATTCTAAAATTCTAACCAAGCATCAAAATGCATGGTACAACCTATTAAGGTTCAGAAATCATAAAGAGACGTTGCTGTCAGAGCCCTCCAGAAAGGCAGGGATTCAATTGAGTTATCTTATAAATAAGTGGAGAAAAAGAAACCAGAGGAAAGGTGTAATGGGATGGCTAGGTGCAGGACCAGCCTTTTTGGCTGCATCTGTCTTAGGTCACTGAAAGAGACCTTCTGCCAGGACCCTTGTCTCAAAACTCCTAGATACAAGATACAACTCTCTTATCCTGGTTCCCTCACCTTTGCCTCCACTCTTGCTATCAGCAGTATTCCTTGGTGCTAGAATTCTGAGTCCAGAGGTTTGTGGCTGTGAGATTAGCTAGCATTACAGCCAGAGTAGGTTTAATCATCTACCAACATCAACCCTCTCAAGAAGATCCTTTATGAATGTTAGCACCTATATAGGAGTACAATGAGTAAAACTAGAAGGTGGGGTTTCTGTTCCCTTTGGCCCTATTCCTAACTAGCTCTTCAGCTCTGGACCAGTCACTTACCTCTCTAGACTTCATTCTCCTACTCCAAAATATTTGCTTTACTTATATCACTAATTTCATCTGAGGATCTCATGAATCTCTTACAGATGAGATAATAGGTATAACTAAACCTTAAGTTCCTCTAAAAGCACAAGGTAGAGTTATTTTCATCCATATTAGTGGTACAGATGTGAGGACTTACTGCGATGATGGAGTAAGAGTTGGTATTCTACTTCTAGTAATGGTAGACTAGTTTATAGCAAAAAAGCCTCCTGAGAACACAAGATTCACTAAACACTCTACGACTAGTGTAAAAATTCAAGACTAACAATTTTGTTAATAATGACTACATTATAATAATATGCCAAACTCAACTGAATTGATGTTTTGATCACCAAAATGGCTAGCATAATGGAAAGCTGTATTTTATGTCCATCTATTTACTCTGTAACATGGCATACTAAATAAATAAAAAATCTCTCAAAAAGTTCATGATTTCTACTTCCAAAACTCTCTGACAGTATGAATTGGAATGAGAAGATCAGTTTTGTGTTTTTTTTTTTTACAATATTATGAAATCATTTATTGCTCATGCATCTACAGTCTTTTGGGACCCACCCCAAAGAGGGAGTAGATACCGTGGCATGTTCTTCCCATGGTGGATTTCTGAAGTATGATACAGCAAGCCTAACAAAGCAAGTATGTTTTCTGCCTCTGCTTGCATTACATATTGCTAATATCCCATTTGCCAAAACAAGTTACATAGCCAATCCCAGAGTCAAGATGTGTATGTGGGGTGCATGTGCCACCCATTACATCAAGGATATGGCTATATAGAGAAGTTCAGTTTTGTGCATGCAAATGTGACACTTATAAAGAGGGGTTTTAGTGACCAGTAAATCAGATTTGCAGAAAAGCAGCTGTTGCAAATGGTCATGACCATTTCTTATTTCATAATAACAAATACTTTCCATATTTAGAATTCTAGAAGCCAAATTCAATGATTAGGAATAGCTTCTTGAGTTTCTGCTCTTTATAAGTTGAGTTTGTTTGGGCAGATACAGTTTATTCTGAAAGGGAATATAAAACAAATAGGAGAGAAGAGTCATTTTACTATTTTTGCTGAGCTAGGCAAAAATGAACCTCCAGCACTTCTACAATGAGGTTTTATGTCAGTAAACAGCTGACAGAAGGACAACATATCTGAAAGGAACTCTAAATGTGAATTATTTCCTATCATCAGATATAAGTTAGAATTTAGCTTGTAATTTGAGGTCCACTTTGCAAAAGCATAACTGACCATCTCTGTCCTCTATGGGGAATAATATCCCATCATACAACTGTTCCTTCTGTTTTAGAAATTTTTTCTTTCTGATAGGTTATGAGGTGCTATATATTACATTTAGACTGTGGAGGGCATATGCTAGTACCTCTATCAAGCCTGAAATAGCAAATGTTTTCCAAGTACCAACTATATTGAGTATGTTTCATTTTTCTAACATTTAAGCTCAATGGCTTATTAAACACTTTTATATTGTCTTAGAAAACAATGGGAGGTAGGCACTAACTTCCACATCTAGAGGTTGCCCCTTTCACTATCAGGCTACATTTGGCTGACTAGACTTGATTCTTTCTCCATATTACAGAACCTGCCAAAATTAGGGATAATTTTCTCTCTGGGCTAGATCTCCTTTTGATTCTGGAAGTTTCGGAATATAAAGAGACAGAAAATAGCCAACAGCTTTTGATGTCCCTACTGAATACAATATTTAGCTATTATCCACACTGCTTCTAATATCCTGCAAAAGATTGGATTCTTCAATGTATCCCAAATTTCTAGGCTTCAAGCTGGTGTGTCTGGGTTTTGCTCATAGCCCATAGCCAAGCTCTGTGGGGGCAACCAATTGACAGTTCTAAAGAGGATAATTATTTTTCTGGGGACAGAAATTGTGGCTCAGTGGCAATATTCAATCGCACCCTCTTTTATCATCATTTACCTCTTTTCTAAAACAAACAGAAACAAGCAAATATAATTTCTAAATGAAAAGAGACTTTCAACGAGACATTTGCAGACAAATTTATACCTTTTTTGCTAAATTAGTTCATCTTCTCAAAAAGGGGCACACAAATCATGGTTTAACTTGCCTAAGAATAGCAGTTAATAGACAGAGGTGGTTAATTCCATTTGCTTCCCCTGAGAAGAAGAAACAAATCATCTTGTGAAGGTGTCAGGAGTCTCATAGCTCAAGTAGGAGACTGCCCGAGACTTTATTACTCTTAAGGCTTCAAATGCACTCCTACATGCTTTGTTGAAAAATACTAGTTTGCCCAGAAGAGAATCATTCTTGGGCCATATAAAACACAGTAGCATCCTCCACTGTCTGTATTTCCAACCCAATTTCAATATTCCTTTAACAGCAAGGGATAAGTGAAGATGAAACTGATATTTTCTATGGCTGACTACTTTTTAATGTTCTGACACTCACTTCAATATTCTTTGATAGGAAGTGATTTGAGAGTAGTGGTGAGAGAAGAAGAAAGCTATTTCCCAAGTGTTGTCATGGGTTGAGCTCATTTAAGAAACCAGTTGCCTATGCTATTCAATGACCTAAAACTTGATAAATTAAAGCCATATTTTCTAAGTTATCTTGACCAACTAGAACAATTTCTAAAGCTCTTTCTTGAGAATTAAAAACTAAAACATATTGTTTTTATGAAGCTCTTTCAGAACAATAAAATATTCATTCAGAAAATATCTTCAAGTGGAAATAAGGCAAAAATCAGCCTAACTAATTTCTGTAATGTGTGACTCATTCCAGTTGCCTTCATAGCTCCAAAAGGAGCTGCCCAAAATCTCATGATCAAGCTTTATTGTGATATCAATAGTGAGATCCTAAAAGGCAGAATAGCTTCATTTTAAAATAAACATCAGTGAATAGGGAATAAATAGATTGCTCTTAAAACTGAAACTTTTTTTGTTCTATGAAGTCATTCTTAATGTAACTTGCCACGAGTTGCAGTAATAATCTCCAAGTTAATTCTATAGCAACTCCAAGTGAATAGGCATTAGTTTCATTCTAGAAAAGGGGAAAAGTAATACCTTTAGTAGTTTATTCATTGGCAGAAATCAGGCCCAATATTTAGGTACCTGCCCTTATAATTCCCAAATTTCCATACTAGGATATGATCGACCTCACTTTATCATATCCTTTATGAGGAGAAAATCCATGTCTGTCTTAGCTATGATTGTAATCCTTTTGCCCAGCACAATGCCTGGCAAACAAAAGTTTTATTACCTGATTTTGCTTATCTGCAAATAATAAAAATGCATAAATCCTTTCACTTTTCACTGCTGTGGGAACAAAGACTTCATAAAAGGTGACTTCAAAATAGATACTGAGATATCCAAATTCAATCTATCTCATTTTAAGCCTCTGTTAGAGTTGCACAGTCCTAAGAATATGAAAGAATATAAGATCCCATCTAGTTCAAAAGTCTTTAGACTTTGATGGAAGAGTCAATTATATAATGTAGGAACCAAAAGATATAAGGGATGGACCTGATAGATGATGTGGACTTTTGTGAATAATCAGGGGGACTTGGTAATGTATAAATAATCTAAACCCAGGGACATTGGGAAATATAAGACTTAATGCCTATTTAAAATCCCTGAGAGAGCAACTATAAAATGGGTTTTGTGAGCACCATCCAGGTTGCCTGGAATGTAGTCAGTGGCAACCAAATCAGAATCCAGATGGAAATCTCTAGTCATTAGTAACCTCTGTATACTGAGAAATAGCCCTGAGTTACTTGGCATTTGGTGGTTTCTTTAGTTGATGTCCAGAGGTGCTCTGGTTCTCTATAACTCTAGGTCTTATACTAACTGAAATCCCTGGTCATAAGTAACCATAGTTAACTGAGATGTTAACTGCCTTCCTTAAATGGGGTTGTATACTTTATGCCTCAGAAGTTTAAAAAGATAAGTGTAAGTATATAAAGGTTTTAAGAAAATAAAATAATTTCCTGTTCAGCAATCTATTCATTTTTGGCATTTTATATATTTGGAATATTTAAGAAAACTTGAAGATCACTATATTTATAAATATGATTTATTAGATTTAAAAGCATTATTTACTACCCACTGATGTTTTAAGTCAATTTAAATGCTTAAAAAGAAAAATATATATAAATTAAATTTATAAGCACAGTTAAGTGTTCAATTAACCAATTTTATAAAGGAAACCAAACACTAATTATTAGTGACTTTTATCCAACTTATACATAAAAAAGAGGAAACTAGGGTTAGAAGTTGAACTTAAAAGCCCAAAGAAGAACTAAACATTCTGGCTTGTAATTTTAAAAAACTGAATGTCAGTTTTTAAAATCAAAATTAAACTTTCTGAATAGTCTTTTCGTCACTTATAAAAATATAAGAAAATGCTGAGATAATCACTGCTGTGCTGCTGTCTCACAGTGTGACCATCTTATAAGATAGGCCTTCTGGTAACTGTACCTTCTTAGCTGCCAGGAGCACCTGACTATGCTAAATTTCACACTTGAATTAGATCATGTTATAGTCAGTTTCTAGTATATTAAGACAGTCTTGGGTATCAGCAAAATAACTTTGTAATGTTAGCATTTTGAGATAAAGATTCCCTCGCTACCACCTTTCTTCTGCTAAAAGGGATTATCCAAAACCAAAACAAATATTTTCAGGTCTTTTAAAAAAGTGTGTGTGGATATGGAGAGAGAGGAACACTCATACACTACTGGTGGGACTGCAAACTAGTACAACCTCTATGGAAAGCAGTATGGAGATACCTCAAAGAACTAAAAGTAGAACTACCATTTGAGCCAGCAATCCCACTACTGAATATTTTCCCTAAGGAAAAAAAGATACCTGCACTCAAATTTTATAGCAACACAATTCACAATTGCAAAGAGGTGGGAATAACCCAAGTGCTCATCAATACATGAGTGGATTAATAAAATGTGGTATATATATAGCATGGAGTACTACTCAGCCATAAAAACAATGGTGATCTAGCACCTCTTATATTATCCTGGATAGAGTTGGAGACCATTCTTCTAAATGAACTATCACATATTATAAGAATGGAAAAACAAACATCACATGTACTCACCATTAAATTGGAACTAATCAATCAACACCTATGCGCACATATGGAAATAACATTCATCGGAAATCAAGCAGGTGGGAGCGGGGAGGAGAGGATGGGTAAATTCACACATAACGTGTACAATGCACACTATCTGGGGATGGGCATACTTATAACTTCAACTCAAATGGTACAAAAGCAATTTATGTAACCAAAATGTTTGTACCCCCATAAAATTCTAGGGGAAAAAAGTGTGTGTGTGTGTGTGTGTGTGTGTGAGAGAGAGAGAGAGAGAGAGAGAGAGAGATAGATTGAGAAATTGAGGGGGGGAGGCAGGGAGAGAGAGAAGTGGAAACTAAATGCAATTGCTGAGGTTCAGCTGCCTCAAGGAAATATGTAGTCTATCTTTGGGGTATGGGAGGCTGCATACTGCATTCCTAAAAATAAGTCCTTCTTATATGCAGGAAAGGTAAACAGGGTTTGTGGTCCTCTGGTTTTATACATTTAGAGCTTCCAGATGGGTTGTTAAACCCCATTGGCCAAGAAAGGCTCTTCCAGTGTTGACGTACAGAAAGCCTGGGCAAGGGGATGGGGAGGCCAGGGGTGCAGTTGGTTCCTTGCGTCTTGGAGGCCTGGCCTTTATTTCCATAAAGCTCCCAGAGGTGGCAGACTTCTGAGCAGGGTACCCACAAATGGGTATGGATGCTGGCTGGCTTCAGAGCATGCTGCCCTTGGCTGGTACTGTGGAGCCTGCCTATAGGCACTTTTGAGATCTCCCCACTCCCAGAGAGTAGAATGCCATTTCAACATGGGCAAAGTGGACAAAAGGAGCCACAGTGACCATAATGATGGCTTGGGACCGGGCTTCTGCCCATGTTTCCAGTATCCATTTAAGCCCTAGCAGGCCAGGACAATACAGTGTATGTGAGTTGGGGGGGCATGTAGGAGTGGGGGGAGGAGCCCCAATAATGAATGACATCAGATTCCTTACCAGCAGAAAGTGCTCAAAATTGATTTAATTTGAATAATAAAAATAAAGACAATATTTTATTGAGCCCAGGTTTCATAGAGCAATTCACACCAACTAGCTTATTAACTTCTTAATGCAAAACAAGAAAAAGCAGGTATATGATATTTTGATGTAGCTATTTCTGACAGGAAGTATTTTTCTTCAGTCTAAAAACAAAATATCAAACTTTCAGCTCTATATAACAAGTAATTCAATATGTACAGCATACAAGGTAAGGTAGCATGAGGATGAGATCCACACATGCTCATTGGTTATTTTTTTAAAAAGCATGCTTTTTTAATCTTTAAGACAACACTGTCAAAATGGCCACAATCAAACATCCTATTTTGGAAGAAAGCCCAGTTCTTAAGTGGCCCAACTATGATCTCAGATAAATGGAAATGCAGAGGAACACAGTTGACACTGAGGCCAAATGGAAAGAAAAAGAAAAAAGGAAAAAGAAGCCCTCAGAAAAGGTTCATAGGGCAGTCAGCCTGCTGAATCAAAGATCCTAAAAGCACTGTCTAACCTGACTCTTTGTGTATTTAGTGGGTTTCACCAATTTTATTCTAAAACTAAATAGTATTAATGTTTATGATTTTCACTCATTAAAAAAAAGAAATTTCAAAGCTATTATCCTAGTCTAAGAAAATTTCACAAGCTTTTTTATTAACCATCCCAGTATTTAATAACTCTTCTCTTTAATCTCTGTTTTATTCCTGGTACTGTACTTTAAACCCAGTCTCCTCTTCAGTTGTACATATCACTGTACATCTAAGTCTAAAATCTTGAACATGGTATTTTGAAATTTAATGCTATTGCCTAATGTTATTTACTACCATCTAATTTTTGATCATTAGCAAACTTGTCAGTAATGAGTTCTTTCTCTTTTTCTGGATTCAAATTATTTGAGGCAACAGTATTTTATTAGTTACTAGGTCCATGAAATAACACGCTTTTTATTGTTCTCTTTTAGCCAAATCAGTGGTAAACTACTAATGGTTCGTAACATATCATTTTCCAAAATAATTTTTTAAATTACAGGAATATAGTCTATCTAATTTTGTAATTTCTTGTAGATATTTTTATATCAAACAAAAACTCTTAAGGAAAAATACATTTAATCCATAACTTCTCTATTACATTAGAATATTTATATATCATTTCACTTTTTAGATTGTTTTGTTTGTCACATCTTAAAGACATCCCTGACCTTTATCTGAACTCCTATCTACTTGATGTTTTGTAACAGAAATTTCCAAATAGACTAGAGCACAAATTTTCAAAAGGTTTTAGTATGCTGCTTTTCTGAAGCACTGTTCAGATAAATCTTGGTTGCTCAGAAGTTATTCTGGATTCATTCAATATTTATTCAGCCATTCATTTATTTAAGAACTATATGTTAAGTTTCTACTATGTGCCAGGTACCAATGTGCTAAATGCTAGGCATATATAATAGTGAAAGCAAGGTTCTTGCCCTCAAATAGCTTTCAGTCTGATAGGGAAGATGAGCGAGTTAACAGGCAATCATCACATAGTGTTGTGAGTGCCACAATAGTACAAGCAAAGGCACTCAAAGGAGAGGCAACTAAACCAGTTTTTCCCAGAAGAAAATGCCCTTAGTAGGTGAGTACTGAGGGTGAGAAAAATTAGTGCATAAGTGTACACATGCACACGAGCAGAGGGAGGGGACAGAGGCATCAAGACAAGGAACAGGAGAAAGTTTTCCAGATGGTCAGGGCCTTAAATCTTGATGTATAACAACTTTATGTGTTTATCATTTTGGTTTGAAATCTATCTAGAATTTTATTACAAACAGTGAACAAAAGGATCAAAATTTTTTCTTTACACTTCAGGGCTATCACATTATTAGTATGCCTTATAATATGGGCATCCCCTCAGGGTCCACTGGGATTTGCTACACATATACTAAATGATCCCCAAATGGCCTCCCTTTGAAATCGTGTCTTTTTTTAAACAAAATATGGTGGTGTTCTCCTCTAATATGCTATCAATGTTTCTACATATAGAAGTCCCTCTCCACCCCACCTGCCCCTTTGCTTGTAATAGCAGTGGATGCGGAAACAAATAACCAGGCTTATAAAAATCATGTCTAATATAAGAATACATAAGCTCTGAGTGAGGCTGGAGGAATTCTGCTGTGCCTAAAGCACATGAGATAGGAAGAAAGGATCTTACACAATATCTATTTTGGTCATGCAGAGATCACTTCGGTTACTATCCATTAATTTGTTATATTCAAAGTAATTAAAGCCAGAAATGCAAGTTCTAGAAAGGTCAACAATTTCTAAAAGTAGAAACATTTTCACTGACTTGTCACTCTATAGCTTACATAACAACGTAAGTTTAGATGAATCTATACAACTAGTTAGAATGGACTATTTATAATGTAAGTAGATTGAGAATTTTCTTTAATATTTTTGGATTATGAGACCAAATTTGTCCCATCAATTCATCTGCAGAGTGCTTACTCAAATGTCACTGAACCAAATACTATTATGTAAGCTTCTAAGTCAATGAGAGTAGATGATACGAAGCTGTGGAAGACTAGAAACGAATGGCATTAGAAGCACTTGAGAATCCTATTTCCCTCTCTAGTACTCAGCACCTGCTCTCTAAGCTCTTGAGAGCAGTGCCTGCATTCTTCCCCCAGGAAGTTTAGCTTGGAACAATGCACAAAGATGGCACAAAAAATAGCTGATGAGCAAGTGTTCATATAGCTTAAAAATTAAAGTCACTGGCAGAAAAGGGTTTGGTGTTATATGTTTCTAAGTCACCTTTAAACTGGTGGTAGTTAAGTTCTCTTTTCTCTCTTATTTGGAGGGCCTGACTCACCAATAAGCTCCATGATCTTAATCATGCACGTATTCAACTCAAATGCCTTTGTGATACCTAGAAATGGAACAAGACACATATGGAGGAAAAAACAGTAGCTGAAGTTAGAAACATATGTTTCGCAAAGGAGTTGCCAAAAAAATTGGAATATAAAACTGGCACTCAACTGGCAGCTATCTTTTAAAAAATTATTTTTAAAGTAGATTGCAGAGTGTACTGAAAAGAGAGATATTTAGGTAGGCATCTTCTTTGAAATCTGAGATCATGAAAGTTGAAGATGATAAAAAGGATATTTTTAATCTATATTTTCTAGTATACTCAAATGAGCTATATCACAGCAGATGTGCTATATTTTAGCATCTATATCATTATTTTTATTACAGTGATGTATTGAAAGCACTACGGTGGCAAGATTTTTAATAATTTCTAGTGGTCAAAAATTATATCCAGAACATATAAAGAGCTCCTACAACTCAATACTAAGAAGGCAAACAACATAATAAAAAAGTCTAAGATTTGGACACTTTACAAAAATAGATATATGAATGGCCACCAAGCACATCACTAGTCATCAGGGTAATGAAAATAAAACACAATAATATACTACTACACACCTATTAGAATGGCTACTATTAAAAAGAATGACTATACCAAGTGTTGGCAAAGATGTTAAAGAACTTGAACTCTCTTATACATTGCTGGTAGGAATAAGTTTTGGTACAACCATTTTGGAAAACAGTTTGTCAGTTTCTTATAAAGGTAAATATATATTTGACATACAACCTAGCAAGTCTACTCCTAGATATTCATTCAAGAAAAATGAAACATATTTCCACTTAAAGGTTTGTACATAAATTTCACAGCAGCTTTATTCATGGTAGTCAAAAACTGTTACCAATTCAAATGTCCATCAATAGCTGAATGGGTACACAAATTGTAGTATATTCAATGGACTACAACTCTGAAATGAAAAGGAATGCCTTACTAATATTTACAACAACATGGATGAATCTCAAAAATATTATGCTGAATTATTTGAAAGCATTTTTCAATGCTGCTTTCAATCTCTCAAGTACATTTAATGTAAAAAACGTGATCTTAAAATCACAACTATTCTTTCTGTATTGGTCTGCTCTTCCTTAATGATCCCAAAAGATTCTAATTTCCTTTATTTACATCTACACAAAAGGTAAACTTTGCACAATAAACTATTTTTTTCTCAAGATAAATATATAGCTTCATATATTATACATTGTAGTATTCTTTAATTCATAAAATCCTTTGTTGAAAAAGGTCAGAAAAAAATGAAAAACTCAATTTGAATATTAAACCTAAAACAACAACAAATTATGTTGAGCCTTAAAAAAAGCCAGAAATAAAAAAATAAATATTATACAATTCCATTAATATGAAATTCTAGAAAAGACAAATTTATATCTGTAATGACAGAAAGCAGACCAGTGATTGCCTGGGGCCAAGAGTTAGGGAATGGAAAGGGATGAAAAGGGATACAAGGAAATTTTTTGGAGTGATGAAATATTCTATGCCTTGATTGCAGTGGTAGTTACACAACTATATAAATTTATCAAAATTCACTGAAATGTACTTAAAATGTTTTTTTTACTGTAGATAAACTATACTTCCATAAAGTAAATTTAGAAAATTAGTCTCATGTTAACAAACCTAAAAAATATTAATGAAATCAAGATTTTCTTTGACCTGTTACATCATGGTTCACTGTCTACTCCTAGGTGGCCTAGGTTTCCCTGCTTGTTATCCAGAATATAGAATTTGCCTGTTTAGTGATCTCATAATTTAACTTTTTGTGCACTATCTCCTTTAAAACCCATTAATCCAACTCTACTACCTGTTGAGCAGCCTAGAACTCTATATGCTTATTATTTGAATCTCCGTTCTTCTTCCTTTTAAACATGGCCCCAGGAATATCTCATCATCTATTTCCAAAAATTGATATGCCATCTGCAAGGATTTTATCTACAGAACATCCAATGAAACATATCTATTTCCTGAGAACCTGCTTCATATTCAACTTAACCCATCACAATAGTAATGCCACCAAATAAACCTCTCAAAGTGGTTATCAAATCTAACTTTTATCAAAAAAAAGCTTAGAATTATTTTCATCACTATTTGTCACTTCCCACAGCTACTCTGTTTCCAAAATCTTCCCTCTCTTCATTGGAGGATCTCCTACTACACTGTAAAATCTTTGGGGAAGGGATCATTTATTATTTAGCATTTTAACCCTCACAGTAACTACAGCAGTGCCCTGAACTTCACAATTTCTTAATAATTATCAAATAAATTAGTACATACATAAAACTCTCAATCAATCTGCTATAATTACCACTTCATCAATTTCTATATGACACACTTCAATTTCAGCAAATAACTCTGTTGCATGGATATGCGCATTCTAATAGAAGGTCCTAGAAGACTCAGAGAAACGAATTGCTAGAATTGGTGGAATTTCAAGCCTCAGTAGCGAAAAGCGAATGCCTTCAGAATTCCTCAGACAGCTGCCTCTTAGTATCTTTATTCCTACTTTTAAGAATTTGCTCTCCCGGCCAGTTAGAGCGTCTCTGCAGAAAAGAAAGCTTCTAGAAGATATTAGAAGAA
>VBSM01000272.1:18482816-18493724 GCA_008086735.1 Cheirogaleus medius | reverse complement strand
AAAAAAAAAAAAAAAAAAAAAAAAAAGAATTTGCTCTCCCAATGCAGAATCCTATTAACAGAAGGCAGCTCTGTGGTTGTACAAAGAGTACTGACCCTGGACAGAGGCTTTACTCTAAGAATGCCATAATTTCTTCCTCTGTGATTAATCAGCAGGGTTAAATGTGATAATATACATGGAAGCACTTTGTAAAAGCAACACCAATAAATATAAAGGACTGCTTCCTAATCTACAGGAGTTGGGAAGACATGGATTTGCTCAAGGATGGCAAATAGATCCCACCTTCTATAATAATTTGTCTAAATCACTATTTTAGGGAAAGCTAAGAGAAAGGTTTGCTCCAGGCCCAGGAGGGAGCTTGCAAACTACATACATACCCAAGATGATCTCTAAATTCCCATTCAACATACAGGGTATGATTCTAGCTTTATCAAAACCATTCTAGCTTTATCAAAAACATGTTATGGCTTTGCAAACACCTTTATCATCATTATTTAGATCTTCCCAAGCCTTTTAAATCCCAACTTTCCTTTCCCACTATTTCTCCTGATATAACACAGATTAATCTCACAAATTGAAATGACTTTTTTTTTTTTTTTTTACCAGCTTCTCTGCTTTCCCTCTTACAGGTATAGATACAAACTACTCTCAGGGGTTCAAGAATCCTCCATCACTCCAAGAAGCACAAGAATTGGTATTAATATATAGGATCAGTGCCAAATGGTCCACATGTTAGGAAGTGGGACAGTTAAAGTTGTTGGGTCCACTCTGTGTACTCCTTTTAGATTCCTCAATTTGAGTCAATAGTAGTTACCGGTCCTTCTTTGAAATGCCTCCTCCCACGTGTGATAAGGCTGCCTCTTGCTTGGTAGGACTCCTCTCTTGTGAAAGCCTAGGCTAGGAAGCAATGCTAGTGCACTCTCTCTTTCTCCCCCTAGGGTTTGTTTTTCTCATACCATAGAGATGGCAGGAATCCAAGAATAAAAGTTAGCTCCAAGTGAAAGGAGCCCAGGAAGCCTTCTTTTAGTTTAAAATCATAAATCAGAAGGATAAAAGGAATACCCACTGATAAGTGGTTAAGGCTAGCCCACAAGAGCTAGGACTTCCACCTAGGAATTTGGAGTCAAAGTCCAGCACAATGAAGAGTGTGTATTTGCTAAGAAAGTCTGCCCTGCAGAGCTCTCCCCAGAACCTATGGCAGTGCTAGTGCTAGATGGCTATGGTTGAGGTTTGGTATCCTGCTTAGCCACCCTTCAACCTCTCCATCAGAGACACATAACATACAACTTCACTCTACATCTCATCACTCTGACAGTGACATATATTCCTACCAAGAACACTCAAAAACATTAACATACTCGAATCTCTTACTTATATCCTGCCAAACCTAAAAGATGCAAAGGATGAGGCTATTAATATCAGAACAGAACAGTTGTGGTAGGAAAATACCACAATGCTATAAAAATCATAGCTGTCATGAAGCTATGCATACCCCTGATACCCAAACCATCACACGTGAGAGCTAATTTTTTCCTTATTACGGGTGACTAGATGCTAACCTATCCTATTTGGTCAAGTTCTTTAATCTTCAAACAGAGTATAAAAATACCATAATATTGAAGTAGTTTATAGGATAAGTTCAAATTTCAGTTCTTGAATCCCTGAGTTCAAGAAATGTCTTTGAGTCTCAAAAGAAACGGCTTACCCCACGGTCCATATCATCTTGGTTACCTACTGCAGCCTACAAACAGGATGCAACATTTAAAAGTTGTGATTTCAATTTCTCTCAAAAAACAAAAGCATAGAAACTAAAAGAAACAAATGGTTCAGAAGAGCTCATTTAGCATACACAGTTGTTAAGAAACCTTTTAAACACATACACACGAAAATTCATAAATAAAATAGATTTAGGAAATAACTAAGTTTAAAAAAAGAAAAGAAAAGCCAAGAAATTAAACCAAAAGATCAAGTTTCAAGCTCTGAATATATTTCAAGATTGAGAACCCATAATAGTAAGCATTATTGTTCCTCGTAAATGTTCAATGTTTTAACAGAACAGCGAGGCTCTTCTTTCACTGTGACTTGGAAGAAATGGTTAATATTCATGACAAGACTGATTACAACAAGAAATAAATTCTTTAGTCACAGCCCCTTCCCTTCTCCCAGGATTAAGTGATATTAACTAGGTCAGAACATCACCTCAGCTACAGGAATCATCCTCACATTTTTAGAGACCCAGAGTTATTCCTGCAAATGCTGAAGGCTCCCTCGACCCACCCACATGGGCAGAATTTAAAGCTACTTGGAGAAAAAAAAAAGGACTAATTTACAAGTTGTTATAATGTGCATTGTTCTAAAATCTTCTAAAAACTGTCCTCCCCCCCCCCCCCCCCCCCCCCCCGGCTTCTATAACAACTGCAATTCCCTGATTTTCCTCTTAGTTCTTTAATCTCTCCTTCTCAGTCTTCTTTATGAACTTTTGCCCTACCTCTCCTCAAACAGTTCTCTCTTTGGCCGTCTTTTCGCTCTAAGCCCCCTCCATAGGAGAGGGTTCATTTATTTTCATGGCTGATGTTCCCAGATTTCTATTCTGAGACCAGGCAACTCCTGAGCTCCAGATTAAAATTTTCAGTGGGTCTAAATGGGCATGTATGTTAGACCAACATGAAGACCTCAAACTCAGTAAATCTAAAATTGAACTTGTTAACTTACTTCCAGAGCCAGCTCTTTCTTTTCTATTGCCTCTTGGTAACGCATCACCTTCTACCATTTACTCCAAACAAAAATCAAGAAACCACTCCTCCCACATCTACTACCAGCACTCATGATGTCTCATACCTGTGGTCTCCATTTCATTCCCATGCCATAGCCTTCAGGCAAATCCTCCTCCTCCTCCTCCTCCTCCTCATGCAAATTTCGCCACATCCCTCCCACACTATTGCCAACAGCCTCCCTGCACCATTCTCATAGATCTCCAGTTGATCCCTTACTTTACCACTATGTATCTTCCTTTTCAAAAAATTCCTTACAGCGTATGTAGAAAATGTAAAATTCTTAGCAAAGTGCTCAGGACCTTGACAATCCAGCTTTGTTCTCCCTTGCCAGCCTAATCTTCCACCACATTTCTGAGCACCCTTCACTCGTGCCATTACTTGTACTTGTAGGAGTTCACTAAGGTTCTGTCTTTAACAATTCTCACCCCCACCTTCACATTTGTATTTTTATTCAGCTGTGCTTTATTCATGCCATTCTCCGAGCCCAAAATGAATTCCCTTTTCCCCCTCTCCATAATATTGTACTCACCACTCAAGGTTCAGCTCAAACACTAGACCCTATGAGATCACTCTCTGCACCCCTAAGAGAGTATTTATGGGACTCTGCTCATCATTAGAGTTAGTTGTTTATGCACTTAACTGCCCTTCTTGGGGGTAAACTGTTTCAGAGCAAGGACTCTATTGTTGTAATCACCATATGCCTCTATTATTTATCTCTGTATGTTCACATTAAGTAGGCAGGCCTTTGTAAATATTTGGTGAAAAAATTTCATCAATCTTCTTTGCTTTTATGTTATGATATCTGTTTCTGAATATAAGATATGCTTGTTTTAAAAAAAAACTAGTGATAAGTAGATTATAGATAGTCTCAACTTCTCTCAAGCAGACTTCTCCAAGCTTATGGGTATTTGTAAAATAAAGCTTAAGAAAAACGATAAACAACTATCCCCCCAAAAATTATTTGTTTGTGTGAACAACACTGCATCCATTTCTTATCATTCCAAATGTAACAAGCATCGCTATTTCTTCTTTGTAGGTCATTTTAAGGTCAAACATCCTCAGCAAAACCAACTCTTACTTACACCATGCCTTTGATCATAAATAGAATGTAATATAAACATAATCAACTACTTAAAAAAGAAAACATATGGCCAAGTTTCTTGAAGAGTTGATTGTAATCCTTGTCAAGTCATTCAAATAGAAAGCACAATTCACAATTGCAAGGATATGGAAACAACCTAAGTGCCCATCAATACATGAGTGAATTAATAAAATGTGGCATATGTACACCATGGAGTTCTACTCAGCCACAAAACACAATGGTGATATAGCATCTCTTGTATTGTCCTGGATAGAGCTGGAATCCATTCTACTAAGTGAAGTATCACAAGAATGGAAAAACAAGCACCACATGTACTCACCATCAAATTCGTTTTAACTGATCAACACTTAAATGCACATATAGTAATAACATTCATCAGATGTCAGGCACATGGGTGGGGAGGAGGGGATGAGTACATACACACCTAATGGGTGTGGTGTGCACCGTCTGCAGGATGGACAGGCTTGAAGCTCTGACTCGGGTGGGGCAAAGGCAATATACATAACCTAAACATTTGTACCCCGTAATATGCTGAAATTAAAAAAAAAAAGACTAGCAAAAACACAAAACTTTCAAAGTTAGACAACGGGTACATTCAAATAGGCTCATATTCAAACACAGACAATACAAAGAAATAAAAAGACTTCCTTCTTTGCTGAATATTCTCCATTTGCCCCTTCAGAATCATTCTCTATCCTTCTCTTCTCTGAAGTGCTCTGCTCTGAGAGGCTGACTTGCATGGCCTACATCAACAGGGCTCCTTTGCCTTCGGGCTTCTCATTGGGTTTAGCCAATGGGAGGCAAGAGATCAGAGGCTGGAGGAGAACAAAATTGGTACATTTATCTCCTTGGATTCCTCCTTGCCAGGCCACAAACAAGAACTGCCTTCCTGCTTAAGTTGGGCGGTCCCTTTCTCATATCTTCAGCTCTTGCTGGTTTCCAATAAACACAATTTTTTCCTCTTTCCTCTACAGACTTGAGATAGTGGTAGCTTCCACTGTTGCTATCCCAGAAGAGCCTCACTATCCCTTTTTGGTTTTCCTTAAAACCAAACTGTCATTCATTAAACCTAGTGACAATACTTTAAAAGGAAATTGGCAACAACGTTTATGATAAAGAAAAATTTCAGCAATTAAAACTAATACCCTTATACACCCAAGAGGGAAGATACTATATTGCCAATTAAGAGAAATGAAGAAGTACCTAGCAAATAAAAAATATAAACTTGAGAGAAAAGAAAAATGCATGCAGATAAGTCTTTAAAATAATGTTATAATAAATTCCTGAACATAAACTGCATGGTTATTCTTAGTTTTTGATGTGATTTAACTACTTTTAAAAAGCTAGGTAGCTTCAATGAACAGAATAAATGAAAGTAAATAGATTAGAATTAATATTGAGAAAGAACTTTTCTTTAATTTTCATCCTAAACTACATTATCTACATTTCTACAAAGTTCTGCTACTGTTCTACTGTTGTAACCCAAGATACTACTTCAGACTTTTATGTTTACTGTCTTTCATGTTCTATGCCTTTCATGTTCCAGGAAAAATCTGCTTTTTTTGCCTCCAAGTATGTATCATGTTCTGTTCCTAAAACACACACAGCAGTAAGCAGCCACTAAGATGGTCCCAATAATCCCTGGCCCCTGGTATTTATGCCCTTCTGTAATCTTTCCCCTTGACTATGAACTGGACCAAGTGACTTGCTTCTAACAAATAGAGCATAGCTGAAGTAATGATTCTGGAGTTATAAAAGGACAATAGCTTTCTTCTTGTGCACTCTGTCTCAGTCTCTCTCATTCACTTGCTCTGAAGGAAACCAGCTGCCATGTTGTAAGCTGCCCTATGGAGGCTCATGTGACAAGGAACTGAGGGAGGTCTCCAGCCAACAGACAGTGAGGAATTAAGGCCCTGAGTCCAACATCCCACAACGAATTAAATTCTGCCAACGACCACATGAGTAAGCTTAGAAGTGGGTCCTCCCCCAGTTAAGCCTTCAGATGAGCCTTCAGCCATAGCCGATACCTGACTGTAACCTCAGGAGAGATCATGAGCCAGAGGCATTGAAGTAAGTTGTGCCTTGATTCCTAATCCACCAAAACTGTGAATTAAATGTTTGTTATATTAAACTGCTACCTATAAGGGTAATTTGTTAGGCAGCAATAGATAACTAACATATATACTGATCTAGACATGTCATCCATTTTTTAGAAACTGATATTTCTATTGAAATACAATATCCAGAAACTAATAGAAGAGCATCAAGGGAAGAATATAAATTTTTAAAACATCAGAACATGTGGTCTTTCCTTAAAAAAATGTTAAGAAGGGAAAGGGAATACAAAGAAATCTATTAATAGCTAAAATGAGGAATTGTTCAATGAATAGAAGCTCAAAAGAAAACAAAGAAATAAGAGGCTAAAACTAATTAATAAAGAAAAACCAGGCTAAGATTTTAAAAGGCTTAAATGAGAAATTAAAAAATAAAAAAGGATTCGAATAGAAAGAGAAATTTGTCTTAGAAAAAATATAATTTCTAAAAGGTTTTTAAATATGTTTTCTGTAGTTCTACATTTCCTATTATAAAGCAAATGGGAATGGGGTTAACCAATACTAGAATTTTAAAAACAGAAAACTGTGTTGGACTAAGGAAGGGAAAGAACTAATGAAAGATAACATAAAAAGTTAAATAGGGTTCAATCTGTAGGTTTTGATGATTTGCTTTTAGAATACTAAAAGAAATTTCATTAGCTCCTGATGATCACTTGTTATAACTGTTTAAAACAAATGACTTGCAATGTATAGAAATTAAAAATATATTACAATTATGATTTTGATTATGACTATTAAAAGGAGATAATCCCAGAAGTTACTGATTTGCAAGCTTAACTTCAATGATTGAGGGGGGTGTCACCAAAAAACTAGTTAAATAAAATATATGTCTCAGAACTATTAGATGGGCATTCAAGTGACTAGGTCAATATTCTGAGCTTACCAATGAATCAGTATCCGCCTATAAGAACACAATGTTCCAAGGTAAACAGGATTCAGTTGGGGGTATAATGAGATTGAAATACCCAATTGGCAGAATATACTCTTTATAATTAGACAGTGGTATCAAAGTAGGAGCATAATGGGAAAAACACTTATTCAGAGAGACACTGTTATATATTAGAACTGGTAGGGAAATGCAAAAATAAATTCAATAGAGTACCCTTATGAGGTTAGGTTAGCAAATCATGCAGTCAAAATCAACCTAATATCCCTTAGAGAGGTTCATGGAAATGAAGATTATAACATCTCTCAGTGAGTCTAATTCAGCCAGTGCTTCCTCCAGTACAAGAACAGATCTTTATTTTTCTGCTGGTAACCAAGGAAAGAAGTTGGACCATATTGTACAAAATCATATATCTTTCAACACCAAAATCACACCCAGCATGACAAGAGGCTCACAACATGGCAACCAAGATGACTGAGGAACAACAGATTCACATGTTACATTTCAGGCTGGCTCCAGGAATAGCACAGGGAATCTCTCATATCATGAAAAAAAATTCATATTCTCTCTCTCTCTAATTCTCTTTCTTTCTCTCTCTCTCATTCTCTCTCTCTCTCTCTCATTCTCTCTCTCTCTCTCATTCTCTTTCTCTCTCTCTCTCTCTCTCTCTCCCCTCTCTCCTCTCCCCTCTCCCTCTCCATTCCCTTAATATAACATGCAGATGATAACAAGCTACTGCAATTGGACTTGGTAGAAACGATCTAGTTATAAGGGCAGCTATCAGCAATATAGTGCTGATGTTTTTAAAAGAAAAGGTCTGTGAGAATTTGGTCCATTGGCTTGAGCTCATCTTCCCAACATAATAGTCCATAGTCGCACCCTTACCATCTGTTACTCTTCCACACTGGAATTATTCGAAATACTCACTTACCATGGAGGACAGACAAATCAAGGGGGATGGAGACAGCACTATTCTCAAAGCCAAGAGAACAGGGCTCTAGATCAGCTCTACCCTACACTATTTGTGTGAACATGAGCATCTTCCATAACTTTTCTAAGCCTCAGCTTTCTCTTTCTAGAAATATAAGCATATTATTCTAAACAGTAATATCCTGAGGTAATTTTCAGCTCTGGATTTTGTCCCTATCTCACAATGTATCATGTTCTGAAATTTTTTTTGCTGGTAGCATAATGAATCTCTTGGGAAATATTAATATTATAGCCTAATGCTTAAGAGCTTGAGCTCTGAAATCTGACAGACCTGGTTCAAACTCAGACCTGTTATTTTCTAACTGTGACAATGGGCAAGTTGCTAACCTCTCTGAGCTTCTGTGTTCCCTTCTAACATAGGGACAATAATATCCCTTTTGCAATAGGATTACTATGAAAATAAATCAGACAATAATATAAATCATCTACTACAGTGTGTAGCACATT
Source organism: Cheirogaleus medius (assembly GCA_008086735.1). Taxonomy (NCBI): domain Eukaryota; kingdom Metazoa; phylum Chordata; class Mammalia; order Primates; family Cheirogaleidae; genus Cheirogaleus; species Cheirogaleus medius. Next base: position 18,485,411 of record VBSM01000272.1, on the reverse strand, counting down.
GTAAGTGCTAAATAAACACCATTTTTGTTGATTATGATGATGATGATGTTACTAATATAAAAATGTATTAATTATCTGGTTAGGGTGAAGCTCCAAGCCTTATCTACAGAACAAAAGAATAGGAAGAAGATGATTCCTAGGATATCAAAGAAATATTCTTGCCTCATTACCTCCTTGTGCCAGTCCACAAAATTCTCTAAATCAAATCCTGTCCAAGGTATAGCATTTACTCTGGACTTCACAGCCTAGGATAAGCTTCTAACGTATAGATAGTGGTGCTTATGTGAAAACAGAAAACTTTTTCAAAACTGAGATCATTTGCTTTTATGAGAAAAAGTCAAGGAAGGGTTGATATGAGATTTCATTCTGCTACAAAAAATCACACCGTCCCTTCTTATCAAATTAAAAATAAATTTAAGAGGTAGATTTAAATGTAAAGGGAGGAAAAAAGGGAGAAAATACCTAGAATTAAAATTCTGCTGATAGAAAGGTTAAGGACCAGAACTTATATGCCATATGAGAGTTAATTAAAAACAAATATTTGATTGCTTCTCAGCCTTTTGGCTAAGATCAAGTGTAAAAGCAAATTATTTGAAAAGGTATTATAAGAAAAAAACATATTTAGCAGGTTTCTTTGTTTTAGCTTCTGTCATGCAAAGAGCAATTTAATCCCAAAACACAGAACTTCAAATTTAGAAAATATAACACTAACATTGGAATGAGTGCTGTTGTTATTGTTTTTAAAGCCTATTCTTCTAATGGATATTAACACAAGAAAACCTTGCTCTTATAGAATATATATTATACAATGGACCCTTGAACAACACAAGTTTGAACTGCATAGGTTCACTTACATATGGATTTTTTTCAATAAAAGTTACACCAGTGTGTCTGCCTCTCCAGGCTCCCCTTCAACCTCTTCAATCTCTTACACTACTGCCACCCCTGAGACAGCAAAACCAATCCCTCATCTTTCTCCTCTTCAGCCTACTCATTGTGAAGACAGTGAGGATGAAGACTTTCATGATGATCCACTTTTGTTCAATGAATAGTAAATATATTTTCTCTTCCTTATGAATTTCTTAATAGTATTTTCTTTCCTCTTGCTTACTTTATTGTAATAACACAGTATATAATACATATATCATAAAACGTGTGTTTATCGACTATATAATAGGTAAGGCTTCTGGTCAATAGTAGGCTATTAGTAGTTAAGTTTTTGGAGAGTCAAAAATTATACATAGATTTTCTAGTGCATGTGGGGTCAGAACCCCCTAAGCCCCACATTGTTCAAGGATAAACTATATATCCATTTTGTTCAAGAAAATAAATTCATTTGGCTGATAAACTGCTTTAGCTGATGATTTTTCCATTCATTTCAACTTCTGGAACACTATGAGTTTCTGCTGCCCAATCTTACCTATTTACTTTAAGTGGCATGTATTTCAGTATTTTTTTAAACCACATAATGTACTACCCTAAATATCAACTGAATTTTTTGTCTTCAAACACCATGTTTTTGATTTTTTGTTAGGTTTCACTTCACCACAGCTATTTGAAAATAAATATAATTTCAAAATAAAGTAAAGATGAAATCAAATAAACATCTGAAAGCACTTATTTCAATTTGTCATAGCTTTTTGAAAGTAAGAGAGGACTCAGTTAAAAAGTAATTGCTAGAGGGCCTTGGTTTCCTAGACTTGCCACAAGGCCACCAAAAGGTTTTCTTTGCCAGTATAGGTTACCTAAAACTAAGAATAAACAGCAAAGAGATGTAATAACACAAACAACCAAACAACAATTAAACTTTGAATAATTAAAAGAAAAACAGAACAAAAACATTAACAAAAATCCATGATTAATTACTTCAATTTGTCAGTTTGTTGACAAGGAAGTCTGAGCGTGTATTGTTCCTGTGAATAGAGTTCTGAATCTAGAATTTGAAGACCTGATTCTATTTCTGATACTGCCTTCATAACAGTAGAATATTCAGTTAAGTGGTTCTTTTTTTTTCAAAATGAAAATATAATTTTATTTGATAAATCCAATTTACCAAATGAAACATTTCAAACCCCTGGTCATAAAATTAAGAACTGGGAGAAAGAAGAGGCAAAATATTATCTATGGTTTTAAAGACAAAGATCAGAATGAGCACACGTTTTATCCAACATTTCTCATTTCTGATTTCTTTGACTGTTCTCCTGGATACCAGCTGTCTCTGGATACCAGCTGCCTTTGGACACAGATCTGCCTGATGGAGTCACAGGCATACTCCTTGATAACCACAGAATACCCGAAATAACAATCACCAAGAGAGAAATATCTAGAAGAAAAGAAGCCAAGGCCAATTACAGCATCTTGGATTTAAATGACCACATGGTGATATTATATAAGGAACTGTCAGTCCAACAAAGAACACAATCTCTACAAGACTTATTTCCTACATATTTACTTGTAAATCTACAGGGGGAAAAACTAAAGGCCCTAGCGGTGAGGCATCAGCAATTAGACTTGGTATAAATGAATTAAAAAGTTTATTAGCTGGCAGCACAATTCACTATTGCACGGTCATGGAAACAACCCAAGTGCCCGTCA